>JAOPFQ010000002.1:19040335-20290335 GCA_030064505.1 Chouioia cunea
CTTTAAAAAAGTGTTTATTTTCTACTAAATTAAAAAAAAATAAATAAAACTAAAACTGACCGTTCATCTCTTATTCGATTTGTTTTCAATACGTACGCGATACAACCCAGTAGCTGACGATATTGGTAACAATGTCAAGAGAGATTAGATTTATTTAGTTGAATGGCTCTTCATCATTAATTAATCATAAATCTGCGTCTTACAGAGAACAGCCTAATATTCAGATAAGTTATATTCAGTTCTCTAATTATTAACAGGTGGAATGCGACTCTTTATGAGTCATTTGTTTTAATTTTCAGATTTTAAGAGCATTTAAAACAATTAAAATTTTTTAAAGATGTTTGTAAAGATCAATTACATTTAAAAATACATAAAGTGTTCTAAAAAGTACCTTCGTAATCAGAATATAAAAATAATAAAATACCTATTAGGATGTTAAATTTTTTATCAAATAAACACATTTGACCTTAATAAGATCTTGACGTTGATGGAGTAAGGTTAAATGTACTGCGGATCTGGTCTCAACGACTCAATAGAACAATAGGTTCCGCTCAAACGACTTTTTTCCTCAATTCGACCTTCATATCTCCTTGAAGTAGACGTGACGAGCTTATATAAATTAGTATTTGGTAAAGTCGGAGCAAAGTTTCGGATTTTGTTTATATTTGATATATCGAATATCTATGAGCATGAACTATAACAAGAAATATACACATACAAACAAGAAAAATACACATATATGAAGTTGAATTACTATTAAATTAGACGACATCGATTCAAATCCTAGTTTTATTTTCTTGTTTTCTCTTCAGTGTCAAATAATTAACATTCTGTAGTAGCATTAGCCAAAGATTATTGACAAGGTATGTATTTATATACTTTGAATGGATTAGGATATTCTAACGATGGTATGATTATACAATCTTCATTAAAACAAAAATGAAATATCTTTTACAAAAATCTTTATATGATGAGAAATGTTACTTTCACGTCTATTGAGATTCGTATACTTTGACGGTTACACTTTAATGAATCCAACTGTATGAAAAGACCCTTTATTGTACTATAAAATAGTAGCTAATAAACTGTAATATTATAGAAAGCAATAAAAGAAAATTTGCATATTTTCAGCTTTATAAAAAAAATTGTGTGGATTATGTTGTTTAAGGGCAGCAAAATTTTCATAAATTCTTTTTGTAAAGAAAAGATTACTCTCAGGTAGAACAATTTAAACAAAAAAATAATGTTTAGCCTATAATATACTAAGTTATAAAACAGAACTATTTGCGAACATTTCGGGTCGAAGTGGACTTTTCTATCTGTCGCGCCATCTGCCTGAGACCCACAAGGATTGATTTTCTATCCACACTCATTACCGAGTACCTTATCATCACACCACAAAAGTTTTATTACCGATCGTTATACAATAGTTTCCAAAGAATCTAATATATATTAGAAAATGAGGAGAATAGTTCTAGAACTTTCTTGCCAAAATTGTGGTATAAATAAACCCGCTTTGCAATGAAAAAATCAAACGTTCAGAAATTGTAGCACAAAGGACTCAATGCTAATCTAAAATAAACTCAATTGTAGTTAATGATTTCTTTAGAATTTAATACAGACAAAATTCAAGGAAGTGACAGACGAACAAATAATACTTCAAAATGTATTAAAAATGAATATTACTGTGCAATCATTTCACAACTTATATCAAGCTTAATCAGTGATTGGAAAACTCAACTTTTGATTTGGTCTTTTATGAAGTGATAGCGTGGCGATGTATATTGGAAAACCTGTATTCCGGTCCGAAAACGATCATATATAAACTAATAAAAAAATACAATATGGTTAACAAATATTTTGTAAAGCTATTATTACTAATATCAGTAAATTTTTTCAATTTTTTTGTTAAACGTTTGCAAGATTATTAGCACTTTCAGTTATAAGAAAATCAACATACCATTTGAAAGAATATGGTAACTTCTTTCAAAGAGTACATGTAAAAATCAATAATGAATATATTGATATTATTTATATTACAAACTATAAATATAATTTATGTAGGTAGTCCTCTATCTGAAATAACAACAAAGAAGAATAAAATAAGATGTGTGGTATCATGGAACAGCTTGTAGGAACGAAGTTTCTTACGCCATTCGGTAACATGTATGTAACCAGCTCTAATAGTTGTGCTTCGTTTTGTATGCATTTAGAATATTATCTATTTTGATTATTTCTCAGTTAGTTTTTTTAAATAATTCATAACACGATATTAGTACAAAATAAAAAAATTACAAGTTATGTACTTAAAATTCAAAGTTTTCAAACTATGGCGATCCAAAAATGGAGTCTTGTCAGACTGTAGCATTTGACTATAGATATTCTATCGTATACCCGGTACAATAGAGAAGAGAAAGAGAAGCAGTACCAATGTGTATAAATAATTAAACTGGGGATAGAAATCTTTGTAGAAGTTATCGAATATTCCTTCTCTTTTGTTTCCATAGCCCATTTTTGTCAGATATTCAATGTAATGAATTTTTTTTGCTGGCTACATCAGCCCACCGAAAATACGATAGGGAATTTCATTTCAAAGTATTTTTTTTATAAGAGAGTAGTTTTATAATCATATTAAATAATACTGCAAATTAAAATTTTATATATATATATATATATATATATATATATATATATATATATATATATATGAAAGTTTACTTTAGACGTACCTCTACCGCGTATATAAGTGTAGTCTTCATTACTTTCAAAACCCCCATCAAAGATACGAACACGTTTAATTTTATCTGGAGTGTCGCTATCCAGACCACTGTCAGGACTGGAGGGCGTAGTTGGCCTCTGAGAAGAGTGTGTTAATATATCTTGGCGGTAACTACTGGCAAGAGTGTAACTATGAGATCGATTGCGAGAATCATAGTACTGAAGTTCAAGTTCTGGTGAAGTCTCTTTACAAACTTTCCAATTAGAATACATAGAGATACCTTGTTGCTGAAGTACATACATAGGTTGAGGTTTGTTAAGAGTACAATAAAAAAGGCGCGTGGAACACTTCAAACCTAGGTAAGTATACGCATGACCGTTAAGATAAAGTTGCCCGTATGATTTTTTTGAACGTGGCGTTTCGGGACTTATGAGAACTAATGTATTGGCTGTAGGAGTGATACCATGGTGACGCTTGGGTGTAAAAGTACCTGGTTTCAAAGGAAGCGTACTAGGTCGCAAAAACTTACTGACACTGGTATCACGATTGTTAACAGCACTTACATTAGCTGATAATATTTGAGAAACTGAAGAATGTCCTGAGGGAATTAAAGAAAGCACACTGCTCTCTTCATGCCCAACGGTTAATGGCGTCAGATTTTGCGGACCTGGTATACCTGGTACGAATGGTATCAAACGCCCCGCATGTATAATGTTTGTTGGTTTGAGATAAGCAGTTTTTAAGCCAGAAAAAAATCTATGAGGTTCAATTGTTGGTGTGATGCCTGTAAAATCTGGCATTCGTCCAACCTCTAATGAATCGAGAAACATTTGGTTTTGTTGCTGTTTACGTAGCATTGTACCTCCCGATTGTAAACCTGATCGTATAACTACTGATGTCGTTTCAGAAACGGAAAAATTCGATTTGTTCATTACGGTATTAGATTTATAATTTGTAGAGTGCTCATTACTCGGTTGCTCTTGAGGTCTGGTTTGAACACGCATAGTTTTTGTCTCTCCAGTTGCTGCTACAATGCGTACCTCACCACCGAACATTTGCAGAGCATTCATTCGCGGTTGATGCGTACATTCATTATGAGAATCTAAGCTTGAATCGAAACGGGCACGTTTTGGTTGGTCTATAAGGCGAGTGCTACCAAGCAGTGGTCCAGGTGATGCAAGCGGGAGAATCGTCTGAAGATTTCCATATGTGTGGGGTATTTCCATATTTGATTGAAGTTCACATTTTGGCGATTTAGAACCTTCACTGCGAGTTCGTTTACGAGATTCAGTATCAATCTCAACAATTTTCGAATGCTCATGATGTTGATGTTGCAATTTCTGTGGCTGAGGGTATATGGTTTCTTTTATATTTTGATTGTCTTTGATAATTAACTGTATATCTTGCTGAACCAGTTCAGGAGTAGTCTGCTCAAATTGACTTGTAATGTCAGTCTTGCACTGTTGTAGAACTATATGAAATTTAGGTTTGTAGATAGGATTTGGTCTCAGAAGTTGAGTACTAGGAGGAGGTGTATTCGTACTACGACTATTTGTACTTGAAGTATCTGAAAGACTTAAATCTGAATCATCTGATGGCTGAGGTGAGTTCGAATTTTGGGATCGATCAAAAGCTGTGTATGAAGATAATGTAGAAGATCCAGACTGCCCCTGTTAATAAACAAATAAATAACATAAAGTAGTTAATTGCATCAATTGTAAATAATTGATCGACAAACCTCAAGCTCAGATCTTCCCATTTTCAAAGCATGTGCTCGAGATCTACAGTGTTTATAAAGGTTCGATTTAGTCTTAAAAGCGAATCCACAAGGCAAACAAGGATAAGGCCTTTCATTTGTATGTGCTCTAATATGCTTTTGTAAAACACTGGGTTTTGAACAAGATAATTTACAATATGGACAAATATAACTAGACTTGCGTAATTCATTATATGGTTCAAAATCAATACACGATTTAGTATCGATTTCAGATTCGAACTTCTGATTGGAAGCATCTTTCGTTATGATAATATCTTGCATGTTTTCACTTGCTTGTCCTGCATCGCTACTCATAGCAATCTTTTTAAACTTTTTGTGTAAATACCTTGCTTCCTCAAATTTTACATCATTATCAGATTCATTTTCAATGAAAATAACTTTATTGTTATTACTGCTGTTACTGTAATTGTTGTTGTTGATGACACTATCAACTTTTTGATGTTCGTAGATATTACTAGTCTGGATTTTACTTGTGGAAAATAAGTCAGTCATTGCCGTGGCATTAGTTTCTGCAAAATACAAACAATTTGCATTATACATTAATAATAACAAATAAGAAAATTGGCATTGTATTCATCATGTAATAGATTTATCTGAATATTGACAATTACGTGAATAAAGAAGACTGTTTGAATCGCCGAAAATAAGTACATTCAAAAATATGTATACTATAAAATTACAGAGAATCTATAGGCCATATTCGAAGTGTGTTTTTGAACTTTTTCCTGTTTGTCACTAGCTCAGCCGTTATTCGATATTTTACGATGTTAATTTTCTAAATTTATTTCTGACAAATTTCCATAACATGTACATATATTGTTATATTTTTTTCATTTTCTTGAAAACAAAATACGAAAGATAATACTTTAAAAATATAAAAATCAATTTGTATTATTCTTGTACGAATCGTTAAATATTTTACAAAGCTAATGACTTTCGTATTAATGTTAAACTATAACTGAGGAAAGTGACATCTGAATATAATAATATATTACAAAAAAAAGGTTAATCATTACGGGATGCCTAAAAGATTTAAAACATCAAAACTGATTGTTATTTAAAGAAAAAAATTGAAGTAAGAAATATTTGGAATTCATACAAAAATATTTTGTCTTCTTATTATATGATATACATATTATTTTTTTATAATGTATAGAAATACCAATTGATTGTAAATTACATTTTACAACGAACAATCTGTAATCTGTTCGTTGTGAAATGTAATTTACATGGCCAATTGCAATGCAATTTTTTAGATTAACAGTATCACTCAAATTTAAAATTATTAAAAAGTTGCAACGTATTCAGTTGGAAATGCATTTTATGCTCGAAATAACGCTACCGTTGAAATAAAAATTTGTAATAATGCCGTGCATACAAATAGAATTATTGTAGTACATACGGATGGATAGACACACATATGCACAAATGGGCACACCAGTTTCGGGACAAGGAGGGTTTCCATGTCTGAATGATATCAGTGTTTCTAAGGTATATTTGTATTTGGATATTTAAATCCATATCCTGAAAATGTTTAGCTGCAGAATTTGGTTTCAATTGATTATTAACAATTTAAATATTTAAAACGCAATAACTCGTTTTATATTAAGGTTATTTATGTTTTAGTAATGAAAAATAATTGCCAATTTCATTATGAATAAATACCAATTTAAAAAATAAAAATATTGATTAGAAACTATGATATTTCAGTTTAACTAACAAAAGTGTGTCACGACAGGAAATTTATTGTTTAATCCGTTACAACTTTTTTTACTAATAATGTTAAAGAAACCGTTGAGTCACAAGATGATTTGTTAAGTTGCATATTATCTATTGAATTATGAAAATTGCAAAAATATTAATTAGAATTTGAGATATTGCATTTTAACAAGAAGTTATACGTAATTTCAATGAATCTAATTGTTTAAAGTGATGTGAACTTTTCTTTTCCTTAAGGTAAAGGAATGATTAAATAATACCATGATTTCTGATTTCATAAGCAATCTTTTAGTTTTTGGATGAAGCCAAAAAATTATTAGAAGCAAAGTTATGGAATAATTACTACGCGAGTGGAATGTAGATATTTCGATAATCGTGAGGTTTACCCCTCTCTCTCGCTGTGAGTCACTGGATATTTTTTAGTTGAATTTCCATATCGATACTTCTAATTAATTTTATATAATTGTGAAAAAATTACAATTTGTCAAAAATTAAAGAAACCTTAAAATCATTTTATCTACCTCTTACGATGTCATACTCTTAGTTAAGTAACAACTGAAGCAAGTGTATAGTAATTTTGGCACAAATTGGTTTCTAATTATATTGGTTTGTGTTAGCCAAAAATCAATATACTGCTTATAAAATTAGAAGTTACATTTGTTAAACTTTCCCATACCTTTATTAAAACAAAGGTAACTGCAATTTAAATTATTAGATTCATTGAAATCATGGATTTTTTAATTGTTAAATTAAATATCTCAAATTCTAAATATTTTTGGTATATTTAAATATCAGTAGATTTTATGCAACATAAAAAATCATGTCGTCCAAAGGTTTCTGAAACTATATTAGCAAATAAGTGATAGTTGATTAGATAATGAGACCCGCCGTCACATGTTTTAGTTAAACTGTAATATTTCAGCTTTTAATCAATATTTCTGCAAGGTTGAAGATATAATTTATTCATTATGAAATGGCAATCATTTTTCAGTACTAAAACATGCGTAACTCTAATATAAACAAACTATTACATTATAAATATTTAAATTGTTAATAAACAATTGACACCACGCCCTATGGCTAAACCCCATCGAGATTTGTATTTAGGAAACGAAATTACACCTTAGAAATTTTTGTATTTTAGAGAGCACCAATCGCACGCGGAAATCTCGTTGACTTCAAGGCTACGCGTAAAAGCAAGGAACGCCTAGTATACAGCTTGAAGGGAGTGATAGTATACTCATAGGTTACAACTTTCAACAATGTACACATAGACACAATATATGAGCTGCAGAGAAAGACGGGAGCGCCTACGATATAGCAAAGACTCAACGGTTGTTCCGTGACCAGTCACTCTCGTGACGCCGTATAGATATTTTACATAAAAAATTATAGAAAATCGAAAGTCTATGGATTCAAAATGATAAAAAATAGAACAAATGCCACCAATAGAACGACGGTTAATAGTATTAATTTTTTGGACTGTGCGACTTGTATATTATCTGGACACTTGTAAATCATATAAGATAATTTTATGATATAGTAATATATAATTGGTGCAAAATTGAAGCCGAAATATATTATCATTAAGTATTTGTGTTCATTTTGATGATTAAGAAAATTTTTATAACGAAAATAACATCTGGAGTGCTCGTAAACATCCGGCTAAATACCAAGTATGTATAATTCGCTAGGCATTTTAAGTTATCGGTCGCGAAGGTATGTAAATTTCGATAGCTCTATTTTTGTTGTACTCTATAATTAGTACTATTCAATAAACATGCCGAAGCATACGTCATCAGACATTCGTAAAGCGGTTATCAAATTATACATTGAAGTAGAAGTTAAACGTTAAGTAGCTAAAATTTAACAATAAGAAAATTAACTGTTCACACAATAATAAATGGATTAAAGACTACTGGCATTTTAATGGATAGACAATATGCTAGGAGACCAAGGAAAAAAAGCAACCCTGTCGATAAAGTAATTAAAAGAAAGTTTATTGTAAACGTAAAGAAGTATGTTACCATTATTGCACGGGAATTATCCGAAGAAAATTTGGTTAATGCAAGTCAAATTATTGTATTGTTATACAATAGATAAGTACTGTTTCGTGAGGACTGACAGAATTTGTACTTTTTCAACGCATTGGAATGAAAATATTGCTTTTAATCAAATAAATAAGTCCAGGCTGGAATTTACAAAAGTACATTAGAGCTCGGCTGTTGAAAATTAGAAAAAAGTGCTATTTTCGAACTAAACTAAAGTTAATTTGTATGGAAATCATGAGAGAAGATACGCAAGATGACTTCTAAGTAGCAGATGTAATTCCCAATATCAAATATCGACTTTGTAACACGATGGAAATAGCATTGTAATGTAAGGGGCGTTTTTTGGCAAGACACCGGTGCAATGTTTAAAATAGAAAGGCACTATGAACTCTACCAAGTATAGGGATATTATATTATAGCAAATGTTATCTTATGTTCGTCAAAACATGCCACGAGAGTGAATAATTAGCAGAATAATTATCGAAAACATAGATCATAGTTCCTTCAGTAGGTCTTTAGAATATGACAAATAAGTATTAATGGCAATGTTACATTTAACATTTTCAATTTTCTTTCTTGTGTTACTATATTTTTTCTACGTACATAGTGCCAAATTCATACTTAACAGAATTATTATGAAAAAGAAAAAATTGTTATTTTCGTTGTAAATAATTATGAAACTTTAAATATAATTTTTGAATCACACATTTTGATTGTGCAATAAAAAAACTTTACAAAGGTATATTTGGGTTGCCGTTTTACACCAGTTATATGTTACAAAATAAAAAAATGATCTTTGGCCGAACAGTTGCATGCAACTATATGCTTTTTCGTACACCATGTGGAAAATTACCCCCGTGGAAATATTTACTAGGTACATTTACATAAATTTATATAATTTTCTTTACTGGTAAAGAACAAGCATACATATATGCATAATTGAATTAACACGAGGGTAGATCAATAAGTAATTGTATTTGAAGATAGATAGTGTTGCCAAGAATAATAGGTATTACGATAATGGACTGCCATCTATCGAAGAATGTTGGACAAAATTTCAGTGATTTATAAATCAATTTTTAATTTAGAACTATTTGTATTATTATCAATATACAGTATACAATATACAAATTAATATACTATAACAATGGTAAAATATGTGAAGAAATAAAATAAAAGTTGGATGCTGTTTATGGGGACTTTTCATAATCTCTGACAACCATAAAATGACACATTCCAGACTCATACGATTAGCTCTACAAAGGTAGATAACCGATTTTCGTAAAACTTGGTACGAATAATTCCTATATGGTATACGGGTAAAAATATAAACTTTAAAATTAATAAACCAAAAGTTATTAACTATTTGTTGAAAAGTTATTAACTTTTATTTTAAATGAACGACTATATCTCAAAAAGTATTATTTTTATTTTCAAAGTGTTTTTTCTTTGCTTATTCTTCTATTATGATCAGCAATAAAATTCATAGTGTATATTAGTAACAATTCATGGAGTCATTAGGAACAGCGTCTTCCTGAGCCACGTGAGTTGGCTTTTTAGCCACCGCGCTGCCATAAGCTCATCTTTTTTTAAACAATTTTTTTTAAGGTGTACCTGTTTCTTTATACCTGAAATAGGATCAAGTGAGTAACTTACCCCAATTTTCAACACATGATGACCTGTAAATATCTTGATTACACTTTCTTTATGCGTTTGAATAGGTTTGAGGCAAACATAATTTCCTTGGGGTCACATTAAAAGTGTTTTTGTTTTATTTTTAATTTTCTTATTTAATTGTATTTGCTAAATTTATGTTGTTGTTTCTACTTGTTCTTGCTTCTCTTCATTTTTGTTATACTATATTATGCATTATAAACTCGGAAGAGTGACATTTTTTAAAATTTGAGTTGCAAATTACCATTTTCATTTATTATTGAGATAACAGCATGGGAAGGCTCAGTGCTCTTTAATATTTTAGCTTCACCAAAGTGTATTTGCATTTTAATTGTAACATTTTCCTGTTCTTCGTTAGTGCAATACGCGACACATATTGACGGTAACGCTCAGCTTGCCCAATGATATAGTTCTTTAGCTGATTGAATTACTATAGCTTGTATATCAACTGTTACATATACTAACTGATCTAGTTAATCGTTTTATAGTTCCGTCAGTTCCATCACATGGACTTTTTTTATGACAGCTTATATACATGATTGGCCAAGTTAATAAAACTGTAACGATCTTGTAATGAGCTGTAGCCCTATCTAATATGTAAATAATGTTATTTACGTTATATTTCTTTCTTTTTATGGTATTAATATCTCTTGGAACAATATCACTTTTTGTACGATGTGATCCAAGTTTTCTGATATAATTACAAAATCTTCTGGATTAATTTCATTGTTAACTATTCTGTAAATTCAGTGATGAGCTTAAATTTCATTTTGAACGATGCAATTAACATTTTTTGGAAAACATCACTAATATTTTTCATTTTTTAATCTACTGTAATCTTTTGCTTTATTTGACGAATATAATCATCTATTGTCAATGAAATATCAATTATCTCATACCTTTTATCTACTCCATTGTTTGGTATATTTACATTGCAAATGGTAATATTTTCTAAATAAACCATAAAATTTGTTAGTTATTATATTAAAACCAGGACATCGAAGCACTTATCATAACGACACGCTTCAGTGAGATTTTCACATTAAATTATATTGAAAATCTTTTTATACGTTATTGGAATGTCTTCTTTTATTTTCAACAACTCCGTCATTTTTGAGTGCAAACCATCCAAAACTAACTTGATATTTTAATGGTATATACATATACAAACGTTGTGAGTTCTTTTAGAGTAATTAGCTAATACTCACTCTTTCGGTTGGTATTGGCAAAAGTGGAGACTCCAATTTTAATATCTTCTTTGTAATTTTCTTAACACTCCTTTTTAAAATGGTTAAAGCCTTCCCTCAAATCTATAAGCATCAAGTGAATGTAGCAAAGCTTATGTAATTATTCCATCAAAGATATAATCTTAAAAACTTTGTTAAGCCAAAAGTAATACAAGCCATATTTGTTTCCAAACAGTTACTATTCTTTTATAATTCATAAACAAAGCTGTGAACGTACTATCTAAACCTAGCCTCATGTACATGAAGACTATTTTTTAAATTAAGATATTTCATGATCTGGTTATGGACAGTAATATTTTTTAAAACTTTAGCAAAGAAAGCAATGCAGCGTAATAGAGCGAAACCATGTAATCAATAACGATACATTGCTTATTGAGAGCAGTAAGTTATGTCTATTTCCTTATATGTCCAAAAACTTCCAAAACGAAGGAACAGTTAAATATCGATACCAAAAGTTGATCCACAACTGGATGAATCTTTATGCATAACCGTTGCGATATCTCATCCGATTTCTAAGGGTTTCTACGGAATTCCACGAGGAAAAAAGATGGTTTAACGGTGAAACCGTTGTTTTTGTTCTTTCTTTTTCAAAATAGCGACGAAAAATTAATTCTCAATTATAATAAAATACGCCTGAACCGGGTTTCAAAGTTTACGTGTTATCACGCATTAGACGTATGTAAGGATCTAAGGACCAATAGAATCAACCTAGATTTTCATACGTTCATCGATAAACAAGTCGTGCATCTACAGAATCATATAACCATGCCTTTATCAATCTTCTTTCGATGTTAAAATATCAAATAGGATAAAATAACACAAATTATTTTTTTGAACTGATTACGTAGTGCATTTCAACTTACGCGTTGTACGTCAAAGTAATACCGCGGATCTAACAGAGGTTTAAATAATATTGTACAATAAACCGTAGATCGAGAAAGAGGGGATAACATACTTATTTTTCTAGGCTTTGTCTAAAACAGGAATTGTTCTCTCCTTACAAGTACAAATTACTGAGACAAATGAATAAGAGCAAAAAATATATACACTGTAGTTAATGCTCAGCATCTACTGTAGAAACAAAATATGACTACTTTGAAACTTGGTAGTACAATTTTTCCCTTGAAAAGACCTGTCATAGTGGGTTAGACAACCTAAAATCTGATGAAGGCATAGGTATAAACTAAACTAAACTAAACAGATGAAGAATATTATTATTGTCATGAGAAATTATATATTAACGATTAAATTCATTTTTTCACTTGAAAAAGATTTACGTTTGCAATACCAAGACCCTCACAATGAAATATATTTTTATTGACTTTGTTGATTTACTATATTAAATGATTACATATTAGTTAATAATTTTAATAAAGCTTTTTTCATTTTAATATTTCGATACCTTGTTATTTACTATCATAAAATACTGTCATGTAATTGGAATATAATATAAAGAAACACTAGACATGGTAAATTAAAGATTAATGAGAAATTTCATTTTCTTCAACAAATAAAAAAGTTAATTTAATCATACTGAAAATTTTTAGAGATAACTGAATTAAGGTCTTTAGCAGCGCTTATGTAGAATTTATATTAACAGCTATACAACTTTTATAGAAATTTATTTAAAATTTATTGTTTTATGTTACAAACTTATCTATCATATTAATAGATATTTGTACATTGAATATTTTAGGTAAGTGATAAGTAAACCCTTCTTTTACTTTGCAAAATACTTTGCAAATCATTACAATTTTTTAGTTTGAATACGAAATTTCTATTTAATTAGCATTCATTATTGTTGTTCTTTTTGGCCTGGTGTACAAACAAATCACTTGAATATATATATAACAATTCCATTATAAATTCAAATTGTATGATAACATAACATTTTATCGATAGTAGTAATAAATTACAAACATTAATAAGCTATTAAGGATGATATAAAATTTTAATTTGTTAATAATATTGGTAAAAGGATTTGATTTTTGTATCCATCATAATTTTCTTAATCACCCTATGTTATTCTGATTAGATTAAACTTAGTCAATAAAGCGTACATCACTCATTCAAAACAAATAATAGAATTTACAAAATATCTATGATTATACTTTAAAAAATAACATTATAGACCTGAACTTCAATTTTATCTGTAACCAATAAAACTTATTATTTTAAGCAAACTATTATTTTATTTAATTATTTTAAATTTCTCCTCATTACTATTACATTGGTAAAAAGTATAGAGTAATAAAAAGTTATAATTTAAAAATTCTTTTAACTATATTATAGTTATATATTTTAAACATTTTTTCATTTAAAAGTTTTACATAATGATACAAACATATTTAAGCACTTATTCACATATAAGTCATAAAATTAAATTTCTAGTTTTTGTTAAATCTAGCAGAGGTTGATATTTGTAATAGATTTTAAAAGCTTTATCATATAGTATTCTAAGTTCATTAATTAATGAATATGATTTTCTTTTGAGCTGAATCATGGATTACAAGAAATAATTTATTATTAGCTATACCAACAAGACTGTTTGATGATTATCAATTTAATTGAAGATATCTACATGAATTAATATAATCTTTTAAAGATTTATTTCTAAGCATTTACATTACCATAAAAAAAGAGAATACTTTTTAATGTTTTTTCTCTTGTAAATAAAAATATAACCTCTTGGACACTATAAGAATTCCATTTTTTTTATCATAAGACTAGTATCTTTACATTTAAAATTGATAATATCGGTTTCAAGTAGAATTTTTAATCAATTTTACTTACTCTTTGATATTGATAAACCTAATATCTGATAATCTTGGAATAACTATGATCACTCGCTATTATTCTTCCTATAGTCTTCGATTCGTTTTTTCTTTTGTATTTGAGCAACACCTTTGTACCAAAACCAACGAAAAATGAATATAGTATAGCAAGTTCAGATCTACACTAATGCTAGTCTACAGTCTACAAGACTTATGGACTTACAATGGTATAGTGACTTATTAGAATCAGAGCGAACAGTATTCGTGTGTGCAAGTCGTGCCACTAGAGTGGGCTAATGTCTGGACTATGGGGTTTGAGGACTGAGAATTGAAGCTGAGAGTAGTGATAAATCTAGCAAATAATAGCTGAGCGTAATGTCTCTCCTTGAAATAGATATGATGTAACATGAGAAAGGGTTTAAATTGATATTATTGTATTTTAAACTTGTAATTATAAATCCGGATAGTTGTTAAGTCGGTGGCAACAATGATATTTACATTCGGTGATCTGCTGCTGTAGCGTGAGTGTCAAAGTAGTGTCTTTTTATATATAATCTTTTTTATATCTTTTTTTATGTTTAATGTTCTATCCAAACTTGATTATTTATAATGCTTATTGAATTGACTTTTATATCAAATTACTGCTGATATATTTTTACCAATTAATATTAAAAAATATTTATTGTCGCGACAGTTCGGAACCAATCAAAGTGAATTTATTATCTCATGATCTGCTATGTTTCATCTAGGTAAAATCTATGTAAATTATATAACTTGAATTTCTAGTTAAAATGTTATTAGATTATATTTAATAAATAAAAATGTAATAAAACGTATTTTAAAAAATTCTCAATTATCTATTTCTTTATTTTTGAAACGAAATTTCTTATCGTAAGTTTTGTGAGGAGACCCAGTCAGCAAAAAGTTTGTTAAATGGAATGCTTCGTGAAAATGGGTTACGAAATTGAGAAGTAATACCCAATAACTTCCACGAGAATTCCCATTGGTACTCTTTCTCCCTCTTCGCTCTCATAGTGTGCACACAATAGAATAGTCCGTTACTATAGTATGATAATAGGACAATTTCGGTCGTTATTATTTGAAAACTTTGAATTTTAATAATTACTCACAATTAATCATTTTTTTATTATTTTATATACAAATCATGTTATGAATTATTTTGATGAAAATCATTTATAAAGCCAATGAGAGTAACTTCGCAAGCGAATGAACGAAGAAACAACAAATATGCCGAAGATTGCTACTGGCAGTCTTATATCCATCGTTTTTTATTTACAATTTTACCACGTTTATGCTGTATAATCGCTTTTAAATGTATTTTAATTTTTGCTTATTGAAATTTAGTTGAAGTGGATAAAGCTGCATTTAAATAGTGTTTACAATGATTTCTAAAAAAAATTATGCTACTCGTGTATAGCTTAAATTCCCAGTCCAAACAAGTGGAACGCATAAAGAAGAAAAACAGCTGGTTTTGCTAGATCAAAACATCGATAAACGTGTTATTTCAATATCAAGGCGAACATCAATCATACCGTTTAACCCATTAAGGCCAAATATCCTCAATTTTCACTGACTTTTCATCCAGTATTTTCTCATATCATTTATATTAAAAGAAATTCAGTAAAAATTAAGGGCATTTAAGTTTTAATGAGTTAAGTAGAGTTTAATACGCATATATTATGATTTCATCATTGATTTCAGATAATAAAATAATTGAAAGAAATGTATTCTGAAGAAAAGAGTCTTTTTGCGAATGAATCGTCGAACAAATGAAAAATAAGCAAGAACTCATATACTGTATATTATCTGTAATAATTCGTATAAAATACCGTTTTTATAGTAATTTTGTAAATACTTTTTTATTTATAAAAATAAAATGATAATCAACTCTACTAACCTTTCATGTGAATTATGTTTTTACATTAAAATTTTAGCAAAAAATTCTTACTAAATAGCATATGAAACTGCTTCCTTACCGGGTACTACACAACACCACTGGTCTTATTTTTAAATATAACGCAACTACAGATTATTATAGTCTAAATCTCAGTCTAACAATAGGAATTAGTCCAGCTTACACCGTATGTGTAGACAAAACAAAGGAAATTAGTTATGTTATTCAACTCTTATAATGAAATGTAATGGTCAAAAAACGTATTATCCATTAATTACCTGTAAACAGTCGAATACGTTTTATTATAGTTATTTAATACAAATATTAAAACCGAATTTTTTAAAGTACATGTTAAAATTTCATTTTATTATATGTATATTATTATTATACACAAAAATATATTTCAGATTCCCACTGCAATTGGAGAATGGCCAGACTGTTGAATGCACTGCGTCAAAGTATTTTTTGGATAAGTATAAAATGAAATTACGATATCCTCATCTCCCATGCCTTCAAGTTGGTCAAGAGCACATGAAAAGTGAATATATAATGGATGTATATAAAAAATAAATCGATCGATTTTCTGAATACTTATTATTATTCTATTGACCTTCTTCGATTGGAGTTAATGGTTTTCAAATATTATTGAAATATAATTTGTTCAACTTTGCAATTTTTTTGCTAGGTTCATATCCTGCGTAATCATGAAAAATGTTGAACTTCATATTATTATTTTATTATATATACACTCATATTTTTTATCAGTTAATAATTTTTACATTTTCATTATTAGATTGTGACATAAGTTGAGTCAGATTTTAGAATTATTAAACAGAAATCAGTAATTTTGCTTTAAACTTTTCCTCTGATTAGTTTCCCTCTACGAGACGTATCTTCATTCCATGATTTACTTGATCCTGTACCTGATGGAACAGTGTTCCAGTATATACCGCTAGGCGCGCCACAGTTGACACTGTCTCCATTTCACAATACAGCTTTGGCAATCACCATACTAATTTCTGTGAAGACCTAACATTACCCTTGTTTTATGGCCTGGGCGTCTAAGACTGGAGTAGGGCATGTGAAAGTAGAAGGGATAGTCTAATGGTGCGCGTGAATGTGAGCAGCTGCTCAGTATAAGTAGTGGTTTTGTGGCTACTTTATTAAATTTTTTATTCATATATTAAATTGTACCGAAGTAACCGTTGTTATCCATAAAAATGTATCCTGTGGCACCACGTAAGTATTAAGTGACTAGGTATATTGTCGAATGTCCGTATTTCTTTGCTGTCAAATTTTGTTGATATACAGCTCTAGCGTCTCTATATCGCCTACTCGTTCCGTCCTAGTGTCATGGAGTCACAAAAATATTTTTTTAATTACGCGATGTTCTATTTATTTGTGAATTGCATTCTATAAGTAAATAGTTTCTTTTTATATTCTATCATTATTTTGCAATAGCTTATCAATGGAGCTGACTAGATATCTAATAAATTAGCAAATGCGGTTTATGTTAATGTTAAAAGCGCTGTAAGTTTTATTATTTCAACACTGACGCTTTCTTTCTGTCCCTGTCTGTCTGTTTGGCTCTGTCTCCCTCTCCCCTCTATTTCTCCCTTTCCCCCTTCTGTGCCCCACGGATATTTAAGGATCCAAGGATAACAAACACAAAATTAAATCTATTAAATTCTATGCACAATACCTCGCAATTATTCATGAAGCATGACAATACCTATGGTTTTGTTTATAAATGTTTGAAATACATAACAATCTTAATTCAAATTTTAACAAATTCACAATTGATGTTGTAATTGTAATGATATGAACAAAGAAGGTTGTGAAAAGTCATGAAATAATAATGTATAATACATAGAATTTTTATTTGTGTTTCAGAATATGTATTAATAATCAAATTATTTTATGTTGAAAATTAAAATTAAAAAAAACATTAAACTTATCAAATTTTATTTTTCATAAATATTGTGTTATATTTTTAGTCTTATTTAATACAAATATATTGAATTTGTTTTTTTCATATTATTTCTATAAAATTATCCAAATATTACTATCTATAAATTATAAAATATATAGGTTTGTTATAAAAATGTGAAAGTACTTAGAATACAATGTCTTTTTCTTATCTGTCCAGCTCCACCATCAGGACCTACAACAAGTACTGCTGTAGGAGTTACTGGTAGTACAGGTAATAGCGCAGTAGCCCCTAGTACTCTAGGATTAGTACCTGCTCAACCAACACATACTCCACCTCAACCACCTGACTTGCCAAGTAAGTTTATGCCCTTATTAATAAAATTATGTATTTTTATTTTGTAATTTCTTTTTTATATTTTTTCAAGTGTTCTCATGTCCAAGAAGACCCAATATTGGACGTGAAGGCAGAATCATTGGTTTGAGAGCTAACCACTTTCAAATTACAATGCCTCGTGGTTATGTTCATCATTATGACATAAATATACAACCGGACAAATGTCCACGCAAGGTTAATAGAGAGATTATTGAAACTATGGTTCATGCTTATACAAAAATTTTTGGAACTCTTAAACCTGTGTTCGATGGAAGAAATAATTTATATACCCGTGATCCACTACCTATTGGTACTGATAAGTTAGAACTAGAGGTACTTACATGTTATTTTCTTCTTTCTTAAAATTATATTTTATATATATATAACGAATTTGTAATTTTAACTTTTTATAAAGGTCATATTGCCTGGAGAAGGCAAAGATAGAGTATTTAGAGTAGTCATTAAATGGGTTGCACAAGTTTCTTTGTTTGCACTAGAAGAAGCTTTAGAAGGTCGAACTCGACAGATTCCTTATGATGCAATTCTAGCTTTGGATGTCGTAATGAGACATCTACCTTCTATGACTTATACACCTGTGGGACGATCTTTTTTTAGCAGTCCAGATGGTTATTATCATCCTCTTGGTGGTGGCAGAGAAGTATGGTTTGGTTTTCACCAATCAGTCAGGCCGTCACAATGGAAAATGATGTTGAACATTGATGGTTAATATGAAGAAACATGATTTATATTGCATTAAAATAAAATTTTATAATTATTTTTATTAAGTCTCATTTTACGTCTCATTACAGTATCTGCAACAGCTTTTTACAAAGCACAACCTGTCATTGAGTTTATGTGCGAAGTTTTGGATATTCGAGACATTAATGAACAAAGAAAACCTTTAACTGATTCACAGCGGGTGAAATTTACTAAAGAAATCAAAGGATTAAAGATTGAAATTACTCATTGTGGTACAATGAGAAGAAAGTACAGAGTATGCAATGTTACTCGTAAACCAGCGCAAATGCAGTCGTGAGTATATTTAATTTTATGCAAAAACACAAAAGAAGTCAATTTTATCACTTGAATAAAATATATTTCAGATTCCCACTGCAATTGGAAAATGGCCAGACTGTTGAATGCACTGTGTCAAAGTATTTTTTGGATAAGTATAAAATGAAATTACGATATCCTCATCTCCCATGCCTTCAAGTTGGTCAAGAGCACAAACACACATATTTACCATTAGAGGTAATATTATTTAACCTTTATATAATTTATATGCATGTGAAAGAGTAATAGGGTTAGTTCAATGACCCTTTATTTCTATTTGACTTATTGTCGATCATTTGATTATAAATTTTTTAATAACAATTTTTGACCTCTTAGAATAATATGTTTAGCAACGTAATTGAAATAAAATTATTTACGTATTGGATTATAAAAATCTAAACATTTTATCTAATTAACATTAATTAGGTAAATCAGACGTGAAAGATCTAGTTGTTTTATAAAATTCATGTAAAGCATTTGTTATAATTGTTGAGCGTACATAATCATAGGTCTTTTAGTCCAGCAGTTGACTGCACAAAAGTTCTAAAAGTTATAGGAACCGCCTGTAGAATGCAAACGTTGGTATGATAGGACCCGGCTGTTAACGGGACTTGCTATGCTTATTCGATCCTGCTCGCTATTTTTTTTTTGTTACCTGACAGTCGTCGTGACCTGAGTAATCGACTAGTACTTTTAACCTAAATATCCCTCAATGGTGGTTGATATTTTTTGTCAAGACATTAAATACTACGACTGATTTTCTAGTTGTCTAGCGATTATTTTGAACTTTGATCGCCATTATTGAACGTGTGACTACTTTTTCATTAATTGGCGAGCTTTTTCACTATTCATGGGTCACTGAGAATTCAATATAATGAATGCATTATGCATTATAAAATGACTCGTATTTTATTGGTGTTTTTGCTTTTTGTAATTGTAATAATATTTGTTTACTTTTTTAATTATGATATTATAAATATTATGCTGAACCATACATTTTAGCGTCCTTCATGTGGTAATTATTTTCGCTTCTGTATGCTATTAACCCATTAATTCTCAAGCCGAATGTAGCCGAGATAGCCCCAAATTAACTATTGCATCTATGGCGTAGCTAAACAAAAATTATACATGTTTTTTCTTTTTGTATTCCCAATTGTTTATAAAAAATTACTAAATTCTAAAAACTATTAGCGGCAATCGATTCTACCAAAAAAATTACGAAAAAATGCCTTTATAACATTTGTTCGTAATAATGTTTTTAGGAATCATAATGTAGTTTGAAATATTTAAATTTTTCGAACTAAGTATGAACCAAGAATATGAAAATACTCACTTAGTATACGAAGCTGAAATTATTACATTGCAATTTTGTATTTCTCATAAACAGATGCTTATTTATAATTATCATCATTATCTCCAATTATTTGAAATATAAGTTGAATGAATAATTTTGATGCACTCATTATTATCAGGGTTCTTTGACAGTTTTGGTTTTGGCAAAAAACAAGCCATACATCGACTGAGGAACATGAGATACGGATTGGACAACGTAAAAAATGTGAAGCAGAAATATGCTTTGTGAAAACTGAATTTTAATTGTGCAAAGTGCAACATCAATCTCGATAAAGATTACAACAAAAATAATTCGCGAATATTTTGCAGAATCTGATAAAATCAAGCTCACCATTCTTGCTAAGGTTATCTTTTTCTGATTAGAATATGTAGAAAAGGTCGGCCTATATATATTGTAGTACTTTCACTAATTATAAAAATAACATACGGAGTTTTTAACGTTTAAGTTAATTATATTATTTTATTTCACCTCTTTTTAAATAGTTAAACGCTTTAGTTAAACCGTCAATAAAAATAGAATCATTTGAATTTCCGCGTTTCTATTATATACAGTTAATTATATAGTGAGAATAAAATGCTTCTCTGTTTCATCTTAAATAAATAAATTATAAATAACTTAATTAAAAATTTTTTTCAATGCCAAAGTTGAAATGGTGCTATTATAAAATAATAATTATATTTTTTATTAAATTAGGACTAAGACAATTTAAATATTTCATTAGAAAAATAAAAGCATTATATGTCGTTACGATGTGAATAATTTCACATTTTTTCCACATTTTTTCTCTTGTTTTGATGCTCAACCAATCATAATACCAGTAGACGACACAAATATTAGAAAGTAAAATGTTACAGGCGAGTAGGCATTGAAATAATCATTAATGTGTTATACAGGGAGAGCAGAAATGATAGAAATATATGAAGATTTCTTGAGGAAAGTAAAGTTGTATAAACGTCAATAATGTTTCATTTTTCCCGTTCTTTTTTCTTGAATGAACTACGAAATTTTTAAGTCCAATGCAATAAATAGTCTTAAATCGGACCCAACTAGAAAATTTCCATTGGAAACCTCTATTGTTTATTGCAGATTTGAATTCTACGGAAAATGTTACGCTTCAATATGTTTTTTTAATAATAATATTAAAATAATTAATTTTTTGGCCCTCACTTTTTTTCTGGATAGCCCTCCTTGCATCAACTCATAAGGAACTTTGTTATAAAAATATCTTGAAAATGAAGTATATTCTAAAAAACTTTTAGTCAATAAAACTTCTTCATCATCATTACCGGAACTCATTTAACTTTTTTTTTATGAAATACGATAACTTCATTTCTCATTTAATAGTATTAGAAACAGTAATATCTGCGGGTTAATGTAATGATACCAGCTAAATACTTTGGGCGCACCATTAGAGTAATATTACTGAAGAAAGTTTCGAATGCAGCTAGTAACTACGTAATTATTTACTACGCCTTTTGAGGTTTTTACTACTAGCTCTTCCATTACATAAAAAATGTATAATATGAATACTTTTATTACATTCATAATAAATTTCGATGTTGAAGCGCTGACTTTGAAATGTTTTATAGATTATATCGCGTACATTATGTGTATGAAATCTAGGCTCAGTTAGATTGTTAGTTTTTGGAATAGAATTTAATTAATTAGGTGATTTTATGCGATTTCACAAAATTTATTGTTGCTCATACTTTAGACCTATCTAAATTTTGAAAAAAAATTTGACGGTAACTGAATATGTAAATTTTCTTTACGAATAATTCGTGATACGTAAAATTGAAAATTACTTTTAATTTTGCAAGGACAATTCAATTCTGATTTTTGAATAGAGTAGACGCATTGTTGAGTCGTTCTTAGACTGAAGAGATTAGGAGTATTATAATCTGTGAAATAAAATCCAACTAGCTTAACCTTAAGAATTAGTGCACGAACCAATTGAAAATCCGATTATGAAACCCAAAATATTGAAGTGGCTATTAAGGTTATTATTCTTACACGAAAAACATGATATGGAAAATGTAACGGCAGTTGAAAAAGTTCTAGAATTTACAATATAAGATCAATAAAACTGGAGTAGTGTCAACGACAAGCTTGATAAATGTAGGCAAGAACAAATGTTAATTCAATACTCAGGAAGAACTGCCTGAGCATTTCATTAAAAATAAGCACTAGGTTTGATGATTGTCTATAAATTACCCAAACCCAGGAAGTAGAATCAGAACCAAAACGTCAAAACGAACAGAAAGAAATAAAATGACCATCAATCGTTGTGAGCATCAAAAGAAACATTGAAATTTTAAAGACAGTGTTAGATTCAACCAGTAGTACCAACTATATGTGAAAATTTAAAACAATAATCAAATGAAAATGGAACTTGGGTCATCAAAAAAATATTTACCTATAGTTGAGGAATTCAAAAATAGAAAAACTCAATTTTATACTTTCCAACGAAAATAAGACAAGGATTTCAAAGTGGTATAGTGGGAGTTCATCCTTCGGTAGATATTAATGAACTGAAAAATGAAATAGAAGATACAAACTGCAAAGTCATAAATATACTTAATATGCGAAATAACAAAATCAAACTACCAATGCTACTCTACACAGTTGAAGTAGACATGCGTTCAAATAACACAAAATATACCAAATAAACAGACTTATAAATTTAGTAATAACATTCGAATCACTATGTGCGAAACGTCAAATACCGTAATGTTTAAATTGTTAGGTACTTGGTTACAAATAAAATTATTGTAACAAAACTCCTGTGTGTGTTAAATGCGCCACACGCCACAGAGCAAGTGACTATCGAGAAAGACAAAATTGAACAAGTGAAATCCTCTAACTGCTCAAAAAAACCACTCATCAAAACTATATGCAGACAAATCACGCCATTAATAAGCTAGAAAATATTATTAACATCAGATAATTGAACAATTATAATAATTTTAAATGTTGAAGATCCAAGAGGAGACGTTACTGAAGATAAAGGTATTGACCAATTAAATTGTCATATGGTCCAAAATAACAATCCAACTAAAGTAACTAAAATTAAAGAAGTAGTAAACGTTCTTGAAATGTTTAAAAATAAAAAAGTACTCAGTGTAAATAATGTTACTGTTAGGATGCTTAGAGAATTTCCTACAAAAGCCAAAAAACATATTACCATAATCTTCAATACATGTCTATGACTTTGTCATTTTCCTAAACGGTCCATTCCTTAACCAGGTAAAAATTCAGAATTAGTTACTTCATATAGACCCATATCAACGTATAGATTGCATTTAAGCTTTTTGTGAATCATTCAAATATTTTTGAGAAAATCGTACTACGCGGTAGTCAAAGAAATATATTTGTTTTCAAGATATCCATTTAGATTTAGACCTCAATATAGTATAATTGAAGAGGTAAATTACCTAGTTGTTCAAATAGGATAAGATCTAAAAGAAGTTAATGGAAAAAAGTGTAACCAAGTGACTTTCATGTTAAGAAAATATATCTGTACATCAATCATTTTAAACGAGATCATTCCTCAGAGTGGTAACTCAAAATATCTCAGAATTCACTTGATCATTGACTAAACTGGAAAAAACAATTTAATCTTAAACTTAAAAAAATGTATTGGCTAATAGGGAAAAGTCGCAATTAAACTTACAAAATAATCTCTTTATTTTCAAAGCAATTCACAAGCCAATTTGGACATACAGTATCCAACTATGGAGAATGGCTTCCAATTCAAACGTAGAAATCCTGAAAAGGTTCCAGTCGAAACTTTTAAGAAACATAATGGAAGCATCTTGATTTATTCTGAGTTACTTAATAATGTAATTATGAAATCTCATTTGCTATATGTACTCTACAAATTGTACATAATTGAAAAAAAATGAAGAAAATAAAGCAATTGGGTTACTGTAGAAAATACAGATTTGCCATTTTAAGAAAGTTCGGTTATGTAGCTCTTTCTCCCACTACCATGAGCTCTATAAGTTAACGCAAGAGATACTTGCTAGTGCGTAGCTACTATTCCGTATTAAGTTATAAGTGTTGGCGTTTCTTTCAATACCTTTTGAGTATTTCAATTGTTTTATTATATTGAGAATATTTAATTATCTTAAATTAGCTTAAAGTATTTTCTTATTTATCTGTTACAATGAATAAATATACAGAGCTCAATAGAATATTATGTTCGGTTCAAAGAATTATTTAGCTAACTGTAATTAGCAGGCCTCTGTCCTATGGAATTCATAAAAGGACTATAAGTACTACATGATAACAGAATGTTACTATTTACGAACAATCTAGTGATTAATTTTCAGAGACATTGTGAAAATCCCGGCAAAGCCCGTGGTTTTGTATCAAAATTGAAACAAAGGCGAATAGCGACGAGCGCCTTTGTTAATATACTAGTGCGCCCTGAGACATAACACGGCTTTAGTAGAAAGTGTGAAAAGTACGTTGGGTATTATTTGAAACATGTATTATTTAGGTTTCTTTTTTACAGATTGTACAATTAGATGTATGGAGTTAGAAAGTAAAAATAAAATGAAATTAGTCAAAGAGTAAAAAACGAGGGTAGTCCGAAGAAGTTGGGACAATATTTTTCCACATGATATCAGAAAACAAACAGCGAAGGTATGCTTTGGAGACTACTTTGGAACAATCAAAATAGGAAAAAGATTAAATTAGAGAAATTGTAACGTTTCGTCTACAACTTTCTGCCAAGCTTTTCTTTTTATTTAAATTATTTTTTAGGACTTTCCTATACGTAAACCCATCGAATTTAAAACTAATTACAATAGAACGAAAAGAAAAAATTAATACTACGAGTCTATGAATATTTATTGTTAGCATTTAATTTTCGAGTATGATTTATTTTAATACGTTTTACAATAATATTTCATATTTTGTTTTGGGCAAGCCTGTCCTTTCATTTACAACCGTAAAATATTGGGTGGCAAAGTTTAGATGACAACGTATGCGCTGCAAAGTGTAATACCGCAGTGGTAAAATAATGAGGTAACAATGCCACAAAATAGTATTGTGGCTAAAAGTTCACGAAATAGCAGGCATAATAGATATTTCAAAATGCTGTATATGATGTACTGATTGAAAAGTATGATATGAATAAGCTGTGCGCAAAATGGGTGCCACAATTACTCACAACACCGTGAAGATACTTCAGTCAAGTGTTTTCACACTAATACAACAGAATTTTTACTCGATCAATTCTTTTTTTCTAGATATAATAATTCTTAGTATTCAAATTTTTGACTGTGTAAGGGTTGCGGCATTTCGTGTTTTTTGTATAGTAGTTCGACTTTCACTAACAGGATCAACAGTCTGTTTATATGCAATACGTTTTTATTATTTAATCTCTCAGAAATGTGTACTATGAAGAAAGGTATATTGGTAATTTGTCGTTGTTGTTGCCGATATTAGATCTGTTAATTACTTTGTGATTTCTGTCCTCTATTTCATTTTTCAATTCGATTGCGTCTATTGAAAGGTAATAACTCACAATACAACTGGGTATCCCTTATCTTGTTTCGGTTGATATGTATAGAACTGTGTGTTTCTTTTATTCAGCTCCTTAATCATCGTAGCAATTTTTGGTACGCTCTTATTGCATCTTCATTTCGTTGTTACTAAAAACTTTTAGTGTATAATATGTATGTCAATTTATCTATCTCTTCCTTCAGTAATAAGTCAAATGTACCTTTGTTTTTGTACTTTAAGTAGGTTAGTTTCCGAAATTTCTCAAATCTGTTACTTGTTTTTACTAGTATACTGTGCTAGTTCTTCAAGGTGTTATATTGACGTCTCTACTTGGATATTTGTCCGAATCAGAGCTAGTTACAGTTCTTTTGTATTTTTGTTATTGTTGACACCACTATACTTTTCTATTGTATTTTTAGCATTTTCCACAACAATTTGTTCTGTTTGTATAGTAAACGATTTTCCCACTTTCGTATTGTTAAGTTAATTTGCTTATTACATAAACCTGCACTAATACTTAAATTAAGATAATTATAATAAGCTTACACATTTGGATAACTCTAATCTTTCTAGTAAGAGAGAACTAATAATATGTCTTCTCAGGCATCAATATTCGACTGAGTTTTTTCTAAAATGATATGAAATATTACACTCCATCTAATTTTGATTAAATGTATAACACTCGGATAAATAAGACGTTATTTATACTAATATCAATAGCTGTTATAAAATATATGTTCTATAGCACTATGCTATGGCACCGAATTACATGGAAACTGTTAAGAGAGAGTTGACGCTTCTATCGTTCGCGTCGCCCAGCTGAGCGCCACACTTAGCGCTTTGGTTGCACATTCGTTATTGATCCCCTAATAATCTTCAAAAAAGTATTATTGTGGATTATTAGACAAAATTGTCCAAGGAATCGATTGCAAATAACATTTTTCAAATCAAAATTGCCCCTTTACCGTTAACAAAAATGGCGAAAATTTATTTTAATTGTTTATAATTTTTTTGTCAATATCGCATGACTGCGACATCGCCTAGTGGGTCAAAGCCCAAAGAAAAAACAAAATAACTAATAAAAACAACGAAGCTGCGTAAAAAAACCACTAAACGTGCATGACACAAATCAGTCACATACAAATACAATCGGTGCCCACTTACAATCACGATGCAAATACAACAAATTCTTTAAAAAAGTGTTACGCGACAACAACATTATTGCGCGCGTGCAAACTAACCCTTACAACAAAGAATATATTTTTATAATCATAAATATTTGTATAAGGAATGAAAGCAACGAAAACATTTTTATACGCACGTGAAAATACATCTGTCTCTTGCCTACTATCAGTACGTGTAATCAACTCTTTTTCTAACGTTAAGATCGCTTAAAATCCTATTGTCGCTCAAGCTATTCTCCTAACATGTCAACTATCTTCCATCTCTCTCTCTCTCTCTCTCTCTCTCTCTCTCTCTATCTCTATCTCTTCATCTTATGTTTTCTTTATACCTATGATAAAGTAAATAACTAATGAAAGCAATATACATAAATTTATCTCCGCTGAGTAACTTTGCTAGTTGGACGAGACACATGGCGTATTCTGGTTGAAGGGTCAAGAATACCGTCACAGATTGACCAAAATCACACTTCCTAAGCCTAATTCTCTCTTTTCAAGTTATGAAATGAGCGTGTCATAATTGAGTTTACCTTTTTTCAGGTTTGTAATATTGTTGCTGGGCAGAGGTGTATCAAGAAATTAACTGACATGCAAACTTCAACAATGATCAAAGCTACTGCCCGATCAGCTCCAGATCGAGAAAGAGAAATTAATAATCTTGTAAGACGAGCTGATTTCAATAACGATTCATATGTTCAGGAATTCGGTCTCACTATTTCCAATAGCATGATGGAAGTTAGGGGGCGTATTTTACCACCACCAAAACTCCAATATGGAGGACGTGTGAGTTCTCTTAGCGGACAGGTAAGGAAAGCAAATTGTCATTAGCTTCAGCACGTAAATATTCGTCCGAAAAGAAGTAATTTTTATCGTTTCATATCATTGAGTTTTAATTGAGAAAGGATAAAGGACATTCATTAATTTGATGAGCCAAATTTGGCCTTTCATTTCGGCATATTCGATTGGACACCTTATTTAAACTTAGCCTATATTAGACGCTTGATGCTAGGATATTAGTGATTTTTTTACTGAAGCATGTTTCATATTTAAATACAATGTACTAAACGCGTGTAAAAAATAATGTCTAATTGCTTTCTACAATCTTGAATGTATTGGCTTTGAGTCAATATTAAATATTGATCAATTTCTATTACGCTACGAATGATTAATGAATGCATTAAAAATATGAAGTCATAATAAAAAAATAATGAATGGCCTAGAAAGTGAAATCAGTCTATTGGTGATTAAATTGGCTTGATAAGAATTTACGTGATATGCGTAACTCACGAGATACTATTATGTGTCAGCACGTATATATGAAAATAAAATTAATGTACGCATAGCGGGTATATGTTGGCACGTATATTGAAAAACTAAATTAAAAAGTTTGTTAGCCGAAATATATACATTCTTCGCTTTTAAAATTACGAAGAATATCACTGAGAATAATAAAAATATAATCTCACCTTCATTTATTTATCTCAATTTTCTCTCAACTCTTGAAAAATCCTTTTACTTTACTCTATACTGCTACTCTAACCAACAGTCTAAAAAAGTTGTGGACAGACTCACAAAACATGAGCTAAAAACCATTAAGTAACAGGTATCGCAGTAAACGGCTCATTAGTCGTAATTTTCCAAGTTGTGATCATAGCCTACACAAGATTTACTTGTCTGAGAACCTCCATAGTACAACCTATGTTGATGCGAAGTAAAATCTAAATTATTTATATAAACACCGATTAGTCAACGACGGTATATCCATACAGAGCAAGCTTCGTGAGTAGTATATTACTTAAATAGTGCACTATTTTATATACAAGGTTCGAGAAGTTCGACTTAAAGGAAATATGTAATCGGAAAGATATTGGAGGAAAAGGTAGGAGTCGCTGAGTAGGAGGGTTGGGGAAAATTTCGCGAGGAATCTTTAAACTTGAATCAATTAAATTTATTCCCATATTACTGCAGTTATTAAAAATTAATATAATATTCCGATCCATATTCAAAAGCATATTTGTTTTCAATAGGAAAAAAAATAGAGAATAAGAAAATAGAAAAAATGTGAACATCAAGACGGAAAATCCCTAAACTTATTTTATAGTATGTTTACGGCCTTCCATATTTATCTGCACATTGACCATTAAAGTTCCGTAAAATAGAAAGTTAATAATCAGGATCGTCAGAATAGTATGCATTGTTAACTTCTTGTCTAACCTTTTTTTGCGCATTGGGTACGAATAAAAAATCTTACAAATGAAGAACCATATAGGCAGAACATTTGTTGAAGATAAACAGCCGCGTGGTTAAAAAATCTGCTGTATGCCTTGTAACAATAATTTATTTCCTAAAAGGTGCACAAGGCTTTGTAAGCGAAATGCGATTTTTATATAGCAGCGAGTTTCATAAAAAATACTTTTCGCAGCAGTTAGGGACAGTATTTTACTCATGAGACCAGGACAAAAACAGCAAATGTATAATTTAGAGGTTGTAATGACAAAAATTAATGTTAGGTATATGGGTACGAATAATTTTCATAACAGACAAAATAAAAAAAGGATTAAAATGTAGAAATTGTAACGATCTTCCACAATTTTCTGCTAAGCTGTTCTTTTTTCTTTTTACTCAAAATGTTCATGGGAGTTGCCTAAATATATATTCTGTGAATTTAAAAGTAACTACAACAAACGAAAGGAAAAATTGTTACCATGAGTCCTTGAATATTTATTGTTAGTATTTAATTCTCAAATACGATTTATTTAAATTCGTTTTGCAATATTTTATATTTCTAATATCAACATACATAGTACGACAGTAGTCAACAGTAGACAAAATATCTTTATTATTCATAAATACTTTTAGCCTGATAGATAATTCATAGATCTTCGTGTAAACTTAGTCACCCAAGGCATTACTAGTGTAAACAAAAGAACAGATTCACCCAAAGTGGGATCTAGCTCTACTTTGGTATCGATCAGATTAAGATTTCTCAAATGAAAGTATTGTATCACATAACAACGACCAATTTATCTATTTTTATGAATTATGATTCTATAAACGTTGACTATTTATGGCTTCTAAACAAATACTAAACAATGAATCTTCGCGAAATTTTAAACTTTAGTTTTACAAGATTGGTACTTTCGATCACAGTCATTCTTTTCAAACAAGAATCACCATCTATACATTAGGTCGGGTACTGCTAATATTACACTTGTAGCATATTGAACATGTTTATTTCTTTAATTTTATGAGTTTTAAAGAATACAGGTTTGTTTATTTTTGCCCATGTATTGTTTGTATTTTTCCCAATTTGTTGTTTTGATGGGTGTTTTGTCATTCGTCAATTTTACCTTTGTGTAGTCTTATTACACCAGTAAACGATCTGAGGTTAAATCTGGGCTAGAGTTGCTTTGAAATAGATCTTGCTAATGTGTTTTTCCAAGCCAAAAACGGTTTCGTGGACGAGCTTTTTTGGATCCAATGTTTAATAGGTTGTCTCACTGGTTGTAATTAAAATCCAATTACTACTTTGTCTCAACGTAGACATGAATTATCTAAAACCCCATCGAGGTCGTTTAGCGTTAAAATTATCACGGACTATAAGACGGTGACCCAATGTTCGAAAAATGTGGAGAAATATTCTTGGCTAATAATATGAATTGAGGACAATATACATGAAGATGACAGTGTAATTAGTCCAGACCTATCAGTTATTGTAATGTTATTGTCTTGAAGGTTTTATTCCTGGTTTTGATGTCTTTCACAGTGTTTTATGTCTGTTTTGATTAGTATTGTCATCACACTTTTTACTCTGTTTTTTTGGTGGTTTTTTTCATACGAATATTTTTTTATGAAACAATTTTTTGTTAGTTTATTGGTAAAAATTGTTTATTGCGCAGATTCATGGTTATCTATAACATCCTTATCGCTTTGAACAATAATTGTCTTAAGACTCATACGCTTTAAAATAATAAAAACGTAAAATAATCCGATACCAATAAATCTTATAAATAACGGATTATACTTTTAGCTCCGAAACTCATGTATGTATATATGTATATATATGAGAAAACATAAATTAGATTTGGTACATCGAATGTCTATATGAAAGTAGTCACTTATATAAAGTTTTACGTTAAAATATTAAATAATTAAAAAGTTGTACTGCGAATTTATCCTCAAATTAGATCAATTAGTTAAGAGTTTTAAGATTACCAGATCTAAAGATACTAAACCTAAGATTTTCGGCTGAATTGCGAATAGGAATTTATTTATGCCGTAACCTGGAATTATATAATCTTCAAATATAATAATCTGTAAGCCCTAAACTCAAACTGCTATCCTCAGGATAGGTTAACTCACGGGTACAGTAACCTACTACACTCACGATAGGTTTTCTTAAGTGAAAAAGCTGGAGACTTAGATTTTTTCACAGCACAAAAATTTCACTTTATGAGCTGTTTCATTTATTGTAATGTCAAAGATTTTAATCCTATCTTTGTGATTTGTGAAATCGTTTTCTTTTCACGTCTAGGCTTCTGATCGAGATAAATCCTCACTGCTTATAACGCCCTTGGGTTAACTAATTATGGGATAACAGATTTTTGTGCGCTTGATTTTATCTGTCATGAGAAGTGCAGGTTAAAGCGTTCTTGAGTTCACTTGTCATGAGGATGGCAGGATATTGTGCCCATGGGTTTACGTATTCTGGGAGTGGTAGATTATTGTTCTCTTGTGTTAACCGGCTGTGGGTTTAGAGCTTACAACTCATTATGTTTGAATATTATATGGTTCCAAGTTACATCATAAATCAATTCATATCGACAGTTTAGACGAAAATCAGTTTTCATACTTTGAGGTTAGGTGATCTTAGAACTCTTAACTATTGGGTTATTTTGAGGTTAAATTCAAAGTGAGTAACCCTAAAACCAAAGAAATGTAGAGTTTAAGATGGTTTTTTTGCATGTTAGGATATCTTTGAATTGTAACGTGATGGAGCGTTTATGACGCCGGAATTGTATTCGACACATCAAAAACCTTCAATTACGTAGAAATTGCTTTTATTGTTCTGATTAATACAATATGCCTATCGACTAACTTAAATTGATTCTCGTACATTGTAAATATTAGGTACAGCAATCTGAAATTTCATTTGGATCTTTGAACCTGTATCATAACAGTATTTTAAGCATGATGCACGTAATCGATTTTTTGTCACTAAAGGAAACAATTTATTCTGAATTTCTACAGCCATATGAATCAAAGTTTCGACGGCGTCCGTGTATACAATGAAACGATCGTACAATGTTCATTATATGTCATATGAAGATCTTTTTACAAAAATTGCCGTATGTTGAGGAATTTCACTTTTATATCTATTGAAGTCTGTTTACTTTTTCGGTTGAACTTTAACTATTATTTTTCATTCAATTAAATTCCCTATGTCTATAGAGTATTCTTTTGCCTTCTAGTACTCTATACCATGAATTTCGATTTCTAACTAGCGTTATCTGTATCTACACTCCTTTTCATCGTCCAGGAGTAATTTAAAAATATATTTACATCGCATCTGCCTTGGTATCTTTTTCATACAATTTTAAATCTTAATGAAAGCTTCACGCTGGTCTTTGTTGTAATAACCAAAGTTTTCAGAAAAGCAGTTAATGAATATTAATGAATATTTGTGCAAAAACTAAAGATTGCACATACGAAGTTTATTAAATTGTACTCGTCACGAAACAGTTATAATCAAACTATTTAATGAAATAATAATACCAATCGAGAAATTAATAGAAACCAAAGATGAGTCTATTGTAATGGAATTTTTGAATAAGGCAGTTGCCTATAATGTTGGAAATCAACTATGTAAAAAATTGGTAAGCAATCTAATGTTATATAAGAAATTATGTGAGCATTGAATGGAAATTTTTGGTATTAAAAATGATATGTCAAATGATAAACTTGGAAAAAACGTTAACGTTAGAAAGATGCGTATTTAGATAAAATATTGATTTTTGTCACCCGAAAAATGGCGATCCCTCTTTAAACCTCTCAACAATGGCTGCTTTCATATCGAAGCAACAAAAAGTGTTTACTAGCTCGACTAAATAGGTTTCAAATTAATTGCCTGTTGAGGCTGTAAATGGCCGGATAGCTTGATTGGAAGCTTGATAGCTAAATTGATTAACTCTAAATAACTGATTTTTAAATCTAATTGGATTACATAGGTTTCCTCTTTTGAATTATATTTATAATGATACGTATTTAGTAATCTTACCATTGAACAAGTCTTTTCTTTTTTAGACTAAACAGCAAGCATTGCCTAATCAAGGGGTTTGGGACATGCGAGGCAAACAATTTTTCACTGGAGTAGAAATTCGAGTATGGGCTATAGCATGCTTTGCTCCACAGCGAACCGTACGTGAAGATGCATTACGAGCATTCACGTCACAACTTCAAAAAATTAGTAACGATGCTGGAATGCCTATAATAGGACAACCATGTTTCTGCAAATATGCCACTGGACCTGACCAAGTTGAACCAATGTTCAGATATTTAAAATCTACATTCCAAGCCTTGCAACTTGTGTGTGTAGTTCTACCGGGCAAAACTCCAGTTTATGGTAAATTTCCGGTATTACAATAATCTATTTTCTACTTAAATCGTTTTTTCTTGTCCAATCACGCGTAATTATAAAATATAATATACAAAAACGCTATTTATAAAAATTATCATAAGGACTAATAATAAGTATTTTACTACTTATAATTATTTAAAATTTGATATATTTTTTTTAATTTAGCCGAAGTCAAGAGAGTTGGCGATACATTGTTAGGAATGGCAACTCAATGCGTACAAGCTAAAAATGTGAACAAAACTTCACCACAAACCCTATCCAATCTGTGTTTAAAGATAAATGTAAAATTAGGCGGTATCAACAGCATTTTAGTGCCAAGTATAAGACCAAAGGTATTTAATGAACCTGTCATATTTCTTGGTGCTGATGTAACGCATCCTCCAGCTGGGGACAACAAAAAACCTAGTATAGCCGCGGTAGTAGGTAGTATGGATGCTCATCCATCTCGTTATGCAGCTACTGTAAGAGTTCAACAGCACAGACAAGAGATAATTCAAGAACTGAGTTCAATGGTTAGGTATGTTGAATACCACTTTTTAAATTCGACAAATAAAATGTGCAAATAATCGAAAAATTATTTCATTGATTTAAATATTTCTTGATTTTAGGGAACTTCTTATTATGTTTTATAAGAGTACCGGAGGATATAAACCTCACAGAATCATTTTATACCGTGATGCTGTGTCTGAAGGCCAATTCTTACACGTCTTACAGCACGAACTCACTGCAATTCGTGAAGCTTGTATAAAACTTGAAGCAGATTATAGACCTGGTATCACATTCATTGTTGTACAAAAACGACACCATACGCGACTGTTTTGTGCTGACAAAAAAGAACAAAGTGGAAAAAGCGGTAACATCCCTGCAGGAACAACAGTAGATGTTTGCATAACGCATCCTACAGAATTTGATTTCTATCTGTGTAGCCATCAAGGAATTCAGGTTACATACATATTTTTTGCGATTAAGTCACATATAATGTATATAGTATTGTAAATATCATTCTAATCCTTAGGGAACGTCTCGGCCATCTCATTATCATGTTCTTTGGGATGACAACCACTTTGAAAGTGATGAACTACAATGTCTCACGTACCAACTCTGCCATACATACGTAAGGTGTACTAGATCCGTCAGCATACCGGCGCCTGCTTACTATGCTCACTTAGTTGCGTTCAGAGCAAGATATCATCTGGTTGAAAAAGAACATGATAGGTAACGTAAAATATTTATTCGAAATAATCTTTTAGATAATGTAATTTATTCAATTATATTACATTGATAAATTTATAGTGGAGAGGGTTCTCATCAGTCCGGTTGCAGTGAAGATAGAACCCCTGGCGCCATGGCAAGAGCAATAACAGTACATGCTGACACCAAAAGAGTCATGTATTTTGCATAAATATCATCTCGTTAAGATATAAGATAACAACTGATGAAATAAAACAACGTGATCGTCGAAATATACATCAAAACTTTTCCCCCAAATTAAATTATGGGCTACAATTGTGAATATCGTTTTTTTATTAGATTCATTTTTTTCAAACATTTTTTAAACAAAATATGGTATAAACGTAGGTAATTTTTTTAAGTTACATTTTCTTTGCATATAATAATAATTATTAGTATGATATTTATTAGAATAATAGTGTAAGTGTGTGAAAATACAAACCTTAATCAACAAAAATATCCAAAAAATATTGTGTATCGTTATAAAAATAATTTATGTGTTACTATAAAAAATACTTTTAATTAGTTATACTTTTTGCAATATTTTATTAAATCACCTTGCTAATATGACGTATATGAAAAAGAACTTTTTGATGAGATATTTAAAAAGTTATCTCGTTTAAATATAAAATACGTTGCAATCTGCTTTGGCATAGCACTCCCATGAAAACACGTTGTTTGAAAATTGTGTATAATTCAATGTAAGTCAGTTCTAATACTATTAAATTAGTAAAATACATTTTTATTCATTTAAATAATTGAGAATAACATGATGGATAAGTTGGAAAAAGCGTTTTTTTTCTATTACATTAACATATACATATTCTTCGATTAGACATATACATATTAGAAGATTTCTGGCATGATGACTTTTCTTGAGTCGTGAACGTTTATCTTTATTTGTGTTAGTACGACCACAACAGAATTCAGTAAACCATTTTATAACTCTTGAAATTAATGCTGCAGAATCTGCATAGTATTCATCATCCTTTTCCTTATTTTAGATAATTTTACTTAAAATGTAATTATTAATGATCACAAGAAATTCACTTTTTTCCAGTTTCACCAACTTGCAAGATTCTCTGCTTTCAATGGCCGTTAAATAAACTGAATGATCCAATTTGCTCAATATTTGACAGTAATTTATTAATAAATGACAGTGGACAGGAGCAATATTGTTTTTAATATCATTGCACGAGAAATTCTGAAAGACATCGTACCTTTGCAATATGGACTTCTCGGAGTATTCATAGTTTATGGAAGCTCATATCTCTTACCAATTTCAAATATCGTTAATTAATTATTGTCACTTCAGAAAAATTATATTTTTCATTCAGTATTTTCATACTCTAAACCGGAGTAATCGTTAATATTAAATATTAATTAAGCAGTCTTACCAAGTGAGAATTAACGTTATCCGTATTAAGATAGATAGGTAAAAAGGAATGGATCAAAGTCCCACTGTCAAAATAATTAGATTATTTTACCAAATTAGATCCGGTAAATATACTAATAGGTGAATGCGGAAATCTAATAAGTTGAAATAGAATAAAGAAACTAGTTTTCATGTGAGGATACTGTTTCTCCAAAAGGGCATAAATGTTATTCCAGTGGTGAAGTAAAATAGCTCTACACTTCTATATGTTTTCCATTTCTTCTGATTTTAAAATCTTTCCAGCCTAGGCATTTCGGCTTATATCATCTTGACGTTAAAATTCATTAGCCCTTTCCATAATTTCTAATGTTATTTTATGAATTCGCAAACAGAATGCCGGATATGATAAGTTACTTTCCTTCTCACATAATTTTCACATTTTCTTATAATACGTAAGAAATCCTATAATTTTCTGTCGTCAAAATCGTACGCGAAGTACAACTAATTGAAGATGTTATTTTATTAACACTTATAGAATGAAGAAAAAAGTTAATATATTTACTATATATTTTTCAGCTTCATCTTTTGTTTTCAATTGATTTTTATCTTTACAATTAAACATGAAATAGATTTCCTTTGAAATTTAAATTGTTCCCTGATTACTAATGAAAGTTTCAACTTGTCAAAGCATCCATTTTTTCAAAACCATACGTTTAAGACTGGCTGAAATTGGACAAGATAATAACAGCTTTAAGAATAATACATTTGAGGTATCTATAACATATTTCTTTTTCCAATACTCTGAAGTTGGAATTCTTTACTTCTTTCTGGTATCTCAATAAAGTCATTTTGGCTATCTTTTTTGAGATAATTTGACAAATTTTTTTTTTTTTTTTAGAATCTCGGCAAAACTATTATCACAAGAGAGAGTATCAAGAATGTTTTTACAAACTTTAAAGACAATAAAATTCGTATTTTATATTTTTTGACAGATTTCCATATAATATCCCTATTTTCTTTCACAAAATATAAAAATTAAACTTCAGTGATTACTTTTTTTCCTTTGTGAATTGTAATTGAAGCGCCAAGAAGTTAAATATTTAAATAAAGGGTATTACTTTGAATATCAGCTGAAATTTTTGTCAAACTGGTACACAATCTGCGTTCTAAACTTTTCAGAGGTTCCAAGATAACAGAATTGAAATAGAGACCAATTTTGTTTACAAGGTGGTGCTAATAACGTAGAATGAAAATATTCTTTGGCCATTAGAAATTCTATCATGTATGCTAAAATTATATTACCTAACTTTGAAAGGTAAAATATATGTTCGTGACAACTTAGCGAGGTTGGTTTAACTGCTTAAAAGCCAAGTATAGCCATATTGCCCGGCCTCCTGCAGTGAGCGCACTTACCTTCATACAGAGCATCTTTTTTTTCACTGTTACTATTTGGCTAATGGTGGGCAGTTAATTGTATCAATAATTTTTATAGAAAAATCATTAGAAACACATTAGCACAAAAATGTTAATAAATCAGTTTTGTTTAATTACAATAGTTTAAAAAAAGTTAATAAATAGATTTTAGAAAAAATATATTGTTTTTTATTAGATACTATTAAAATTGGAAATTTCCCACAACTATCAAAAAGAACTTGCAACAAGCGATACCTTCGTTTGTTATGTCTCTCGTCCCTTACTAGTATTTATATATGTTTATGTATTTGCTATCATATTATTTGTATTTTATAAATGTATTTCCGTACCCAATAATCTTACGAGATCTGTGCAAGCGTGGAAAAAAGAGAGACGCGTCCCAATTGCCAACGGCACTAATCCCATCGGTCCTATCCTCTATAGACTTTCCGCATCTATGACGATGATATACAACGTGAGTTTTCATATAGTAACGACGTAGCCACAAATCATTAGTGACTTCATCTAGCAAATCGCTGGCTCCTTTTACGCGGTGTGTCATCTTGTTTATTGCTGTCAGTATGTGCGTCTCCAGGGTTGTGACAGTTGTAACTTGAACGACCTTATTAAACGATACTCCAACCTAGGGATGTCATCATATTTACGATCATCATCGCGATGCAAAGTCATATTTGTAAGTAACGTGCGGATTTTCTCTCGCTCCGCTACGCCTGCTTTCTCTCTCTTATACTTATGACATAATGTATTACTGTTTTATTGCTTTGTTCATTACTCTTCCCATTTCGTTTAAACCGTGCAGCTTAATTATTTTTTTATCAAATTTGGTTAATCACGCCAATTTCCTGTAGCACCTGTTTTTGTGATCGCCAAAGCATGTATATCTTATGCCGTTCTTTGCGAATCCAGGGTCGAGAACACTGCGTAAGCAGCAAATGTGCACGACCGGACTAGGTTTCGCATAGGTCATGAAAAAATTTGCACCTTGCTAACATACCTCCCATCACCGGTCCTCATTTTTTTTCATTACATACACGGGGAATTACTTTTACCGGCCAATAACCCGTTATAAACTATATCGTACCATCTTTATCCTTTTCTTAAATATGGGCTTTTGAAAAATTCCATAATCTTTCTTTTAATTAATAACTTTTGGCTTAATTAGTATTGTGACATAATCATTTTCGAAAAATGTTTACCTCATATGTAACAAGGATGCAAAACTTAAAGAAAAATCCATTAACCAATGTATTTAGAGATATCGAAATAGTCAAGAATCACCCTTATCTAATACTTTCATTGATATTAATTTTCATTTAATTTGAAAATTACATTGGAATATCATTTTCACTTCCTATTGATACATATCAAAGGGAAGTAAGGTTTTTATGATTTTTTTATCGTTTTCTGTAAACCATATTAATTGTCTTAAATTGTTTAAAGATCGTGATCTTGAAAGATACACTTAGATGCTACGTTCAACTATAAAATTTGTCGATTGAATTTTCGAAAATTCCTTTTCTATATAATAGAATTCAAATTAATTTTAGGGAAAATCGGAGCATGGTCTTCGATTTGTATTTTATTTGATACATCGAATGCCTATATGGAGGTAATCGGATGTACCAAGTTTGACTAAAATATTAATTCATTAAAAAGTTATAAGCAATTTTTTTTAAATTTGGTATTTTTAGCTGTTATAACTAACATTATTTATCATATAAATTTCTATGAATACGTTTATGACAATAGATATTGATGAAATCGTTTTAACTCTTCACTTTGTATCTATATCTTTTTTTAATGACACTTTAAAAAGCAATTTTTGCCTAATTGTAAATATAACAGTACATTTCATGTGTTGCATAACCATTTAGTTCGTATAGAATTATTTTTTATACTGCAAAATGCACATCGTCTACCGCTATCAATGGACACATGAGCAGACTGAGAGAGAGCGTCTCTTTTCAACAGAAACATTTAATTTGTGAGGATTGGCAAGGAAAAATTGACACTTTCTTCCTTTTATAGTTGGAATTGAACCACTAAAATTAGTCCGAACTTTTCGAATGTCTCAGGATTATTAGTATTTATTTTTGAAAATATAGTAAATGAATTCGTAATAGTCAAAACAATGAAATGCCAAAATAGTATGTGCCACCACTTTTTGGACTTTTGATCTATTTTATATGTAGATAACAAAGGATCAGCATTATCGACAAAGCCTGTGTATTTGTTGTAATCAGAACACATAACTGGATAATCTATTTGTACCCGTGTGCTATTTTTCTGCCTCCGAGTTACTATTGTCACTTAGGATGAATCGTGGTAATTTGATAGGAAGCAAACACCTTTTATATTTATCCATTTGATCCAACTAATACCAGTATCAGATGTTCGAACATCGTATAGTCCATGTCTCATTTGTTTGTCAAGCATTATAGATTTAGGTAACCCATTACGATTAGAACGTATAGTTCTGCACGCAAATATTTGGTCTTCTTTTCAAAACGTACAACAGGCATCAATGAATTTATGAATGGATCTTCTAATTTTATGTCACTCGACCAATAATCACAATAGGGAGGCCAATTTTTATTCTCATCAGAATATTAATTCCTAAAAAAATCAGTGACTTGTCTTTTGTCATGAATTGCTCTTGCGATTTCTCTTGTATGTATTTTTTTATTTTCTGAACTAATAAATCCAATATATTTTCAGAAAAAACAAGGTGAATTTTCTTTAAATTCACCTTCTATTTCTATATTTATGAAATCGTCGTTTTGATCTGAATCAGAAAGTCCATCGATAGATTCCGTATGGCTAGGAATATCAGCGATTTCTATATCACGAAACACAAGTTATGAGAATTTATAAATATTGAAGAAATTCTCTGTACGATGAATTTTTTGATTACAGTCTTCACGTGATTTCCCTGCATTTTTTGATACGTCAATATTCGAAATATTTGGCATATAGAATTTAGATTCAAGATCAGCGGGCCAAAAAACATCTGTATATAAATCATTAAAAATATATTCAATGAAATTTAAGATTTTGGCCTCCCTATTGGAGCCGCCATTTTTAATTGTCAGAATTTGAGTTCAAATTTTAATCAACGACCCTAAAAACCCCTGTATGCTAATTATCGTGCAATTTCATTCCTCTGAAAAATGTATGCTACAAAGGGTTAAATTAGAATACTCTTAGTGTGTGAGCTAAACAATATATATGGCTAATTCCAGACTAATACGATCAGCCAAACAGGGGTAGGTAACCGATTTTTATGAAACTTGATATAAATATTGCTTATACAGTAGTGAACTTCTGTACAAATTTTTAGATCATTATTACTGCCGGATCAAAAGTTATAAACAATAGAAAAATTTTATTAAAAATTGTTCAAAAATGTATATCTCTGTAATCGTAAGAGTTATAAAAATGAATTTTTTTTAAATACATGTAAAAATATAAACTTTGAATTTAATAAATCAAAAGTCATTGTTAACAATTTTTCAAAAACTATTAACTTTTGTTTTAAACAAATGACGATATCTCAAAAAGTGTTATTTTTATTGTTGTAATTTTTTTTTATTGCATTCCTTGACTATTTATCTATAATAATAAATAATAAAATTCATAGAGCGGATTTTTGTAATGGTTCAGGGAGTAATTATAAACATCGTCCTCTTGAGCCGCCATAACGTTACGTTTTAAATAAAAGACTATATTTCAAAAAGTATTACTTTTATTTTCGGAATTTTTTGTTTATTGGATTCTTTGACTATTTATCTATAATAATCAGCAAGAAAATTCATGGAGCGGAAGTTAATAATGGATCAGGGAGTAATTATAAACAGCGCATCTTGAGCTGTGCGCGTCTACTCTAGAGACGCTGCGCCACCATAACTTTACGTTTTAACTAAAAGACTATATCTCGAATAGGATAACTTTATTTCCGAAATATTTTGTTTATTGGATTCTTTGACTATTTATTTACAATAATCAGCAATAAAAGTCTAGAGCAGATATTAGTAATGATTCAAGAAGTCATTATAAACAACGTCCTCTTGCACCGTGATGCCTCAACCTTTTGTTTGAAATAAATAATTATATTCCAAAAGCTATTACTTTTATTTTCGAAATTATTTTTTTGTTGGATTCCTTGACTATTTATCTATACTAATCAGCAATAAAATTCACAGAGCGGATATTAGTAATAGTTCTGGGAGTAATTATAAACAACGTCCTCTTGAGCTGCACGTGGCGGCTGACATGCCTCCACGCGCAATAACCTTTTGTTTTAAATAAATGACTGTATCTTAAAAAGTATTACTTTTATTTCGAAATTCTTTCTTTGTTGGATTCCTTGTCTTTTGATCTATAATAATCAGCAATAAAATTCATAGAGCGAATATTAGTAATGGTTTAGGGAGTAACTATAATGACACCCTGAGTCATTTCCGATGTCCGCTCTATGAATTTTATTCGGCTCAAGAGGGCGATGCTTATAATTACTCCCTGAACCATTACTAAAATCTGCTCTATGAATTTTATTGTTTACTATTCTAGATAAATAGTCAAGGAATGCAATAAAAAAAAATTTCAAAAATAAAAATAACACTTTTTGAGATATCGTCATTTGTTTGAAATAAAAGTTAATAGTTTTTGAAAAATTGTTAACAATGACTTTTGATTTATTAAATTCAAAGTTTATATTTTTACATGTATTTAAAAAAAATTCATTTTTATAACTCTTACGATTACAGAGATATACATTTTTGAACAATTTTTAATAGAATTTTTATATTGTTTATAACTTTTGATCCGGCAGTAATAATGATCTAAAAATTTGTACAGAAGTTCTCTACTATATAAGCAATATTTATACCAAGTGTCATAAAAATTGGTTACCTACCCCTGTTTGGCTGATCGTATTAGTCTGGAATTAGCCATATATGTATGTATCTATCCCGACATTATACTAGCACAAATAACAGAAATTTATTCGTAATGTACACACGCCATTAACGTCTGGGTCTAATATCTGAAGAGTATTCGTTTTCCAACGTTAAAAAGCTCAATTTTTATTTTATTCACTTATAGAATTTGTATAGCCTAGAGTTAACCAAAGTAATTAATTTATCGCTCTTTCTATGCTTTGATTTAAATACAATAGCCAGATGTTCGTTTAATTAATTTATTGATTTTTACAATAATGGATTATCATTTATGGCCTTTCAAAAACTTTAATTATTTTATGTAAAAAACCACAATTGAAAATATATCTTTTTTATTTTTGAAATTTTCATTGCATTCAATTCCTTAGACACTTTTCTATTATAATCCATAACAAAACTTTCTAATGTTTAATAGAGACTGGACATGAGTGTCCAAACAAAACGCGATCTACGGCACTCAGCCAGATAACGCGTCTGATAGAATCATCGAGTCGGCTTTGACATGTTTTCAGGTAGTGCGATTCTATAATACAGTAATGTAATCGGAATTGATGTTGGTATAAACAACATTTTATTAATTCGAATATTATAATCCAACCTTAATTAGATGGAGTATAATATTTCATATTATTTAAAAAAATATTTGTGTTATACAAGAAAATCATTTTTTAGTTGTAGTTAGAAAAACACGGTCTAGTTATAGCATGTCAAATTGCTCAATAGATATTAGAAAAATGGAATTAAAATACTCAACTATTTAATAAATATACATTTTAATTTCATAATTTCACGATACGTGCAATTAAATTACTACAATTTTATAAACATTTTGCCTTTTTGAAAAATACCTAAATTTTCCGAATCTAGCTCAATCACTTTCAAACCAGACTTATTAAATTTTTTATCTATCTCAGTTCTATTACGGTAGATACTTGATCTTGATTTATAAGACTTTCTTCTACTGACTTTTAACATTTTACAGCCATGAAATTCCTTCTCCTAGTAACAAGCGATCGTGCCGCTTTAGAATACGAAAATACTAAACTTATCAGTACTATTAATTTATTACTTTACTTTTTTTCTTATTAGAGTATATCAGAAGACGGCATTTTCTTCGATTTCATAAAGAAAATCCTATAGTATATACGTAGTATAGAAGAAAGCTAACCTTCTTGTATTATTGACGAGCCAAAAGTCCCGTCACATGGAATATGTATACCAAAGAAGATGGTATATATATGATTGCAAACTTTTATTGAACATTTAAAAGAGAAATTAAATATAAACGCAGAAGAGAAAAAGAATTTAGTTGCATAGATCTTTTGAAAATAATAGGATTTGTTATATGCAACGATGCGTAAGGGTTGTAACCTACTTGTCGATGATGAGGAGAGATTCACCTGCTTCGTTGAAAATTACAATTTATTCGAGGATAAGAGGTGTGGTACATGTTCTGATGCAGCGTTGATGGCCCGATAACCTTGAAAAGATCAGGAATGAGTTGGTACAGCGGTGAAATAACAAACGCAGCGAATAACGAAAATAAATTTATTATATAAAGACAAAAAATGAAATTTAAACATAAAACGAAAATCCGAAACCGACAATTTAATAAACGCGAGAAAATAAAAATAAAACAAAATTTAAATAATAATGGCGAGTCGGCGGTTACGTGCAATGGCCGTCGACAGGCTTCGGCTCTACAGCCTGAAGCTAAAAATAAGTCCCGAAACCGAATAATTACATAATAATAAAAAAACTGTTGACGCGGAGAGAATTAGAGAGAGATGAGGTACTCACCGAATTAGAAACAAACTAAAGAAACTCCAAAATCATGCATATACTGTTAACTCACAAAACCACAACCAAAACAACTCATCGCCTCGGTAGCTCAAATTTCACTGACTCAGTATACGTACCTCTCCTCTCTCACGCCACTTCGAATTTTCAAGAGTCGCTAACGTCTCGTCAGCGCTTGGTGAACCTAGCCGCCAAGATGGCCGACGGTCTTCCACCAAAGTCCAGGAGTCCCATCACATATTGAATAAAACAGTTTTAGTATTCTTCATTATCCTAAAATATTCTGTACACATCAATACTGTCTTATTAACGTAGGCATTATATTGCAGAATTTCGAGACATAACATTAATATTCTTTAGATTGACATAACGTTATCAAATATTGATTTTTAGTGTGGTTTTAACAAAAAACTTAAAAAAAAAGCTGGAATAGGCAGCATTATTCTGGCACAGCAATCAGATTCAGCAACCTCCGAAACATAGCAGTGATATTTTATATTAATTTCAACTGTTTTACTCAATGTGGCTTTGAATTCCCTTAGAATTAATCTAGTTCATGACATTATGGGGTTAAATGAACTTTGGATTCAAATTTCGCTATCCCTTAAACGTTGTAAATTATTAGTTTAATTCCAAGAAGCAATATTTTCATATTTTTGCAATGATAATATGAACTCTCTATATAACTATTTATTTAGAAAGCGACCTTAAAACTACGTTTAGAGTTAAAGTTCGAGGTCAAGAAGACACCTTCGGCAAGCTGCTTTACTGTATAAACTCGTTCATATCCATGACTAGTAAATACTAAATACTCTACTCCGAGAATTTATTCGCAACAAATGAATTCTCCGCCAAGCGGCTGCATCACCTACGGTTAGAACAGTCACTGCTGGACAGTTGAGGGAAACTTTTCTCATCTGCATTAAACTTTCCCAGAGCCAGGGTTTTTCTGCCGTACTTGGCTAACTCTAACATGGCTTTACGTTCCTCAGCAAGTCATTCTCGTTCCGGTCACTAGGATCCTTCCTGGATGAAGAAGAAATCCTGCAAGTGTGGGCCGATTGAAGAATTCCAACTATACTTGTGATAAAAGACACTCAGTCCTTAGCGGCCAGACTCATCTGGGCCTTCTAGCCATACGCTAGAATCATGAGCGTAATCTTCATGCTAATTTCGATGCCACCTATGGAGAGGTACTTTAGCGAACTTGGACCATTAGCGGTAAGGTTAAGATCAAACATTACCTACAAGGATGTTTGGTATATACGCAATGTACGGCGCGGTCCTTAATACAAAGTATGGCACTCTTCTTTATCGCCAGAGTGACGCCATTGGCGACGGGACAGAACCTCCGAGATTTGGAAAACCGTCGTCTCTTACAAGAGGTTCAGTTAGAGTGAGGGTTCGTTGAGTGTTAGCTAGCCCTCAAAATTATTACCTGAAAATTTATCCCACCAGACGCGCCCTCCAAGAGACTGTGGTAAAATGAATGAAGTTTCATCTACAGTATGTTGCCAGGCCCCATCGCCTCGTATATGAAGAATTCACGACTCTACTATGTTCTATCGAGGTGATCTTAAAAATATGACCTTTAAGTGATCTGGAGTCAAAAATATATTTACTCGATGGGGCCTCCTTCATTTCATTTTCTCAGATATCAGACTTCGAGATATCATTCGAACGCCTCTCTCATTTGAGTCAAGACCATGTGAAACCACTTTCGAGCCAATGGGGACTAGAGTACCTCAACATCATCATGCAGTAACTGCAATGGAAAACACCTCAACAAGATCTGACCACTATAGACTTCGTCGTCGTTCTTAATTTATCGTTTTTTCAAATGAACTGTAAGAAAAAATGGTGAAAAAAAATTTTTTTTACATTTTTTCTCATTGATCATAAAATAGAATTGTCCAAATCTGTGAAAACCATGTTTTTCAGAAGGACACCTATTTTTACCCAGTTTTTATATAGAAATAGAAGGGCCAGTTGTCTACCTAGGCTCCAAGAAAGTAGTCCAACACCTGGGTCCTTAATTTACTTCCTGAACTATATAAAAAGCCTCTTCACGCGAGAAACCTAATTAGTTCGTGAAAATATACTGTCAAGTGAAGTGCAAAGAAACCCTCAGAAACTTAGTGCAAAACTAAAGGGAATATGAGAAAAAAAAACTAAGAAAACTTAAAATAAAATTAAATAGTTATAAATTAGGAAAATTCCCTTGTTATATCATGTACTGTCTTATTTTAATTTTATTTTAAGTTTACCTCTCACTACTCCCAATTCAGGGTTACCTCAGCTGTCCTTTGGAGACATTTGAAGCTAACGATTAATTATAACCCCTTTGCTGCTAAAACTTAGTCAGTGAAGGTAGGATAGACACCGTGTCTGCGTTGATATAAGGTAACATAATTGCAGTGACATAAGATGTCTACAGGATTAGAATTTCTCAAACGAAGGAAAATTCTTTATAAAACACCTAGCTCACGTCTTTGTTAGTAAGACGAATAAAAGTCTTAGTCTAAAATGTGTGCAAAAATAGAAAGAATTGTCGTAAAGACAATCTCAACATTTGTGTCGTTGCTAACTCGACGTCACACTAGGAATGCTTATTGGTAAAAAATAAATCTTTCAATTTTGTTTTCACTTTTCTTCGAATTAAGGGTTGAACAATTTTTTTTTAAATCGATGTGCATCAACTTATAGGGCATAAAATTAGTTATATTTGTATATTTACGATTTTTTGTACGATCAAGTCCTACAAAGATATAGCCACAAAAGCATCAAATTTTACGGGTTTCAAATTGTCCTTGCATGCTCTAGTGGAATTATTTCAGAAATCCAGGAGCGTAACCATGGTCCATATACTTTTGTTAAAATAATTAAATTTCTTATAGAAAAGATTCGATATTTGCTGGATTTTTTTTTGCCTAACTTACCCGCATTATAAAGTACAGGATATCTTATATATGACTGAATGAATGATTTTCACGCAGTTTGAGGCTTTAATCTTTGACCTTATTTCCTAATGTTGAATTGACAATTTAAATGAAAAGATTACATCACGAGTAGCTTCGCATGCTAAACATATTATTCAAAGAATTAGACAGTAGAGCGCTTAGGCAGTGCTGCCACACTTCACCGTGACAATAGCACATTGAGGTAATATAAACTTTAAAATATATCTTTCATTCTCCATTTTGGTTACTTTAAATTTTCAGGAAGCATTGATTCCCTTGTGACGTGTAATGGCCCTAGTATACATATATATATTTAGAATTAACCCGTACCTGTAAAAATTAGGTTATTGGAAAAACGTTGAACTGTATTATTTTGACATTTTTTTTTAAACTGAATCTTTTGATCCACAAATATTACTTCTTTGTCAAACAATGATTGTAATCATATAATAAAAATAACTCAATGTGACCATAGCATATTTATTAATTTTTTAAAAACATTTTTACATTGCATTTTGATATATTGCGCCAACAATTTCAAAAGAAATATAAATATGAAAATCAATCCAGAGCCATGCCTTCGTCGTCATCATCTTTTTTGGACTCAGACGAAGACCTAGAAACTTGAGGAGATTGCTGGTACTGTGTTTTAGCCTGATCTTCTTCATTCGACTTTAAAGAGGTGGTTTGATGGTTTTCTATTTCAGTTTCAAGAGCACTAATGAATTGAAAAATATTGCCGTTTGTAGCGGCTTTAACTGCCTCTGGACCTAAGCCAAATTGCTGTATGACCGGGGCAGCGTGACCAGATTCCAAAGCAGACCAAAACGAAGATAATGCTTGAGAGAATTGAGGAGAAGATAATGTTGTTGAAAGATTGTCTCCAGGTGGTAAATGTCTACTTGTTATTTTCTCAAGGTTTTCATTTACAACAAAGGCCGCTGAAATAACTGTGCTTAACTCATTTGGTACGCCTCTCTATTGAACAAAAAAAAATACATACATATATTTTCTATTATTCTATGGAGAGTCAATTACTTGCTAAAAACATTGTTAATAGATTTGCTACTATAGGAAATAGTAAACTAGTATATAGAGAACCTCAACAACAATAATGGTATAAGTTCTAAAAGATTTTGTCCTTGGTTACATAATGAATATTGAATCAGTCTTGTTATAGACTTATAAATCAGAAAAAGTTATTTTTGGATATAATTTTAATAGTATTCATTTGCACTATCATTTTCATTAGGACCAGTATATAACAATTACGTGTTTTCAATACTTGAATCTAATTGGTTAATTTTTAAAAATTCATAATTCGGAGGGGGGGGGGGCATCAAATAAGAAATTAACGAAGTCTTCAGGCCTTTAGACTCATTAGGGTCAATAAAAGATGCTATTATGTGCTATTCATTTTTTTACGATGTTTAGGTCCATTTTTAATTCGTGACAAAAAATTTTTGTTTATGAAATATCGAAATGACCTAGCAGAAATAGATTAAATTATATCAAACAATTTAAATATATTTATATAATACGTTGGTTAACTTTTGATTTGAAAATAATTTATTAGTCAACAAATGTACTCTTGATCAGGCTGCCCACTCAAAGTAAAAATGACTAAAACTAGTGAGTTATAGATTTCAGGCGGGACTCATTTGAAAAATTATTTCAAATGCTTTCGAACAATACATATCACAAATATTATAAATAATTACTTATATACTTCCACTACAACGATATGACAAAACCAAAATTTAAAAAAAATGGCTTACTTGTGTTCAATAGCTAGCCGTATGAAAAATTAAGAAGAAAGTATTCCGTGGTTTTCTTTTCCATGACTATTCAAATTACTTATTTAAAACATATTTTATTCAAATTCAGGTGTTCTATATGAGTTTTGATAAAAATCTTAAATTACCGATTAAAATAATAAGTTTGAAAATAGTAACAAATAATATTAAATACTATCACAGAATTTTCATGAAAAATATATTTCACGTAATATAAAATACGATACAGATAAATTAGACAAACATAATATACAATAGAATCAAACTTTTTTCACTAAATTAACAACCCTTACTTTTGATGATAGCTTTGTACCGACCTTGCAATTTCTAGATTAATTTATGTAGTTCGACTACAGATATCGACAGCTATTCGTGTATAATAAAATTTATATTAATCTCTACGTATTTTATATAGCGCATTTGAGTAACGAACATAAATCTATTACATATCTTGAGTTTCTACTTTTTTACATTAAACCCGATTTAGTTCTTCCTATAATAACTAGATTTAATTGAGATCTGGCGATAGAGGCGGCTGTTTCATCTTTTTAAAGTTACCATGTTTCTCTAAATTTGGAAGATAGTTTTTAAATATGTTGGAAGTATGTTCCGTCTCACTGTGTGATGAAAAATAAACTGAGAATTAATTAAGCGTTAACAAAATGAACCACGTGTCTTTAAATTATTTGCTTATATTTTTTCTTCTTCAAAAATCCTTCGATCTTTACGTTCGAAAAATTATGAACCTGCTTGTCATGTACTGAAAAATCGTCAAATCATTAGGGAACCGTTACCATGCTTCACCGCGGTCACAATGAAATTATTCACGATTTTTTTATCCATTCGTCTTCAAACACGAAATGATGTTTTAGAACCAATAATATCAAATTTAGAATGATCGCATAGGTAGATAAAAGGCTTGCTTAGTACAAAAGTAACTTCGATAAAAATGGTATCCGGCGTTGAGAGAAGGGTGAACTAAAGCAGTGAAAAATAATTAAATTACATACCAAGTTGGATAAAAACTAATATTACATACACTCAAGCAATCAAGGCTAATATCTCGTATCTAGTTAATTCTAGAATTATTAAATATAATCATACTTTAGGTCATTAGTTCGTATGTTATAATAAGTCTCGCAACTCTAATATCTCGTTTATTAACCATATTACCATGTTAATAACATATCAAAGGAAATAGAAGGCAGACGAAAAACCAAGTAAGTCCTGTTAACATCTCACACTATACGAGTTACATAGAGTTACTAATAATATACTACAAAACATACTGACAAATTTTACGAATAAAATGTACATTACGATGAATCGACTCACCGCCCTTATCAGCAAAATAGAAAAATGATAAGCTCAATAAAAATAGTAATTTGCAATGCCAGTGGCTTGAATCTAAAGCAACTGGAAATTAAAAAATCTTTGAAGATATAGATATACTAACAACATCGGAAACTCATTTTACAAGTACATATTATTTAAAAATACCTAACTATTCAATAAACCAAATAAAACATCTCGAAAACAAAATATAATGAAACAGCTATAATAATAGAATCAGACATCAAACACTAAGAATATCTCGAACTATCAAGCCATAATAATCATAATAATTGACAAGACTAGACCAATTACTTAACCCATTAAGGCCTATGCCACACCTGGATAAGATGACGCCAAACTAATTATACCAAAATAGGCAAATCGAAAAAAATAGCTGTGCTTTTTTTTCCCCATTTTCAATTGTCTATACAAAATTATTTAAATAAACATTTGTGAAAACTGATAGAAGGAATCAATTCTATGGGAAAAAATATGACAGAAATATGTATAACATTTTTTGTCAGACGTCAATTTATGTATATAAAATGACTATGAAACGTTGATCCTCTGTAGCACAATTGAATTTATAGGTAGTCTCGTTTGCGTGTTCATCCTTGTGATTTCTGCATACGGGTATAGAATGTTTGTCATAATACAATTGAGTTTTTGTTGCACACGACGAGACTGCACATTTTACGTACCTAGAATATGCAGCCTCATCTGACAGGAAGTGTACTCAAAAACTTATAAAGATAATATTCGCAAATTTTTTGCACAATTTCTCTAGATCCATTTGTCGAGTTTGGTTGAAGCTTATTATGAATTACGGTGGAATGCTGTCTGAAGAAGTCTTAAAATGAGACACTATGGCCATTTTTTACTTCTTGAGGAAAGGAGATCGATCGCTTAGCTGATTCGTACCACCTTTGCACTTCAACTTTCGGTTCATCCCCATATTTTGTTGATAGAACTGATACGGGTTTTGAATCCATAATAGTAATATAATTTAGTTTCGAATTTTTATCACGGAAAGCAATAGTTGTCCCCCTCTCAACTTTTTCCTTGACACGGTTTTGTCTAACGATACCAGTAGCTGAAAATCCTATTTTTTTCTAAATAAACCGCGAGATACAGACTGAAAAAAAATGGCCAGATATACATGGTATTTACTAAGATCATCTTTTTCAGTAACTTCTAATAAAGGCGAAAGTAACTTTATAAAAAATTTAGATCCTAAATAAACGGCAAGTAGAGGATTCCTTTCATCAACTCTTGATTTTTCTGTGTAAATATCAAGATTATATATGTACACATCTGAGGAACAAAGTGTTCATACCTTTATTCCGAATTTATTTGGTTTATTTCGGATACATTGTTTCTATATTTTTTTCCCATAGAATCGATTGTCGTAATCATTTTTAAAAAATAATTACTTTTTGGGTGATTTGTTTACATAATTTTTTATAAACAATTACAAATGCCAAAAGAAAAAACACGGATATCATTAGCATAGTTAGATTGGTGCCATCTTACCTAGGTCTAGCATGGGCCTTATTGAGTTAATTTTCTGTATACTGCACCCCTAATCACAAACGAAAATCTTTTTTTTTTTCGTTTTTTTTTTTTTGTAATGGAAACCCCAACTTTTTCTCTCACCTTCTGAGATACTTACGTTTAATCATCGCCATTTGCAAGTTCAGTAAAACGGGTTATTTTATAGATTTTTAATATTATACTTTCAGGAATATGATGTTCTTTTTATAATTAATACCTTCGCTTTTTTTATTTATACAAATAAGTATATAATCTATTAATTTGTGACGGAATAATATGATGGCATTTCTCATGTCTTATACTTTTCGAAATGATGATAAGCTTATTCAGTATACTTTCTTCCCGTTCCTGCGATTTTCTTGTATCTGATATTGGTACACTGTTATATAATTGTAAGCGGAATCTCCTATCACCATGGCTTTACATTCATTTAAGTTATGCTGACGAGTTTTTAGATAAACACTTTAACTTTTGATAATAAAGTCATCTTCAAATAATTTATGTTTTAAGTTAATATTGTAAGCTTGTTAATATCATCATTATTAATATCAATACAATATAATATCACAATATCATTAATTGGTAATATCTAGTTAATATTATATGTTTGCTATGTAAGATTACACTTTTCGTTCAATGTTATGACATAACATAATATTTATCACGTGCTCATTGAGTGAATGTGTTTTCGGCCGAGATCATATAAGCGTGATGGGTGTGACAACAATGCACGCGTTAATTTTCTCAGTAGTGCATGTCAAGACATGTTATGTTCTGTTGAAAAACACCTGAGCAGAATATGAGAAAAATATAACGTATATGAGTCAGTCACTACCAATCATCGTTCGTGTGCGGATCTCTCTTGTAAAAGTTTGTAAGGTTCAAATCGTTTTCGATTTTTTTTTCGAAATTAGCAATTCGTCGACATGTTGTGATGGCAACCTATCGATTTAATTATAACAGAGGCGTAAATCTACGCAGAAAATTATTGACTCACGTTCGATCGTCTTATTGGCGCAATGCCTTCTCGCCAAAACTTAACACGTCCTGTGACTAACGCCATTTTGTTTTTTATTTTCCTGTACTAATATTTTTTATTTTGTAATAAACCTGTTTTTTTTTCTAACGACGATTTAGGCTTTTTTGTCATACATTAATAATATTATTGCAACCTGTAGTCAGTCAATTTGACCCTTTGCGTTACGGTGACATCTCTGAGACCACCTATTCTTTTTGTTGCAATTTCAGAGTAGTTTTTCTGGATATAGTTTACGTGTTTTTATAATTTCTTTATCACAGAATGATACGATATGGAAATTTATGCTTAAAATTTATAAAATTTTTAATAATTTGTTAATATTTATAAACAAAGTCTAAAAAAAGAACCTGTTTAAAAAAAAAATGCATTTATGACGGAACTTTCAAATATATCCTTATAAAGATGGATATACAGGGGGTTTTGGTGTCGCTGATTGAGAATCTGAATTCAAATTTTGAAAATTCTAAATGACGGCTCCAATATGGTGGCGAAAATTTTAAATTTCTATGAATATGTTTCTGAATATGGGTATTGGTGAAATTTGTTCAACTCTTCACTTTATTTCTATATCTTTTATAAATCATACTTTAAGAAGCAATTTTTACCTAATTGTAAACATAATGGTACATTCTATGTGATGCATAACCATTTAGTTCGTATATGATTGTTTTTTGTACTGCAAAATGCGCATTGTTTACACTATCAAAGACCATTGACATATGAGCAGACTGAGAGCGTATCTTTTCAATAAAAACATTTAATTTGTGAAGATTGGCAAGGAAAGGTTGACGCTTTCTTCCTTTTCAGTTGGAATTTTATGAGAAACTAATTGATCCACTAAAATTAGTCTGAACTTTTTCAATGTCTCAGGATTATTAATGTTTATTTTTGGAAATATAATAAATGAATTCGTAATAGTCAAATCAATGAAATGCCAAATTAGTCTGTGCCACCACTTTTTGGACTTTTGATCTATTTTATATGTAGATAACAAACAATCAGCGTTATCGATAAAGCCCATATATTTACTGTAATCAGAGTACATAACTGGACAATCTATTTGCACCCGTGTACCATCTTTATGTTTCCGAGTTACTGTTGTTACTTCGGATGGATCATGGTAATTTGATCGGAAGCAAACACCTTTTATATTCATCCATTTCATCCAACTAATACCAGTATTAGATGTTCGAACATCGTATAGTCCATGTCTCATTTGTTTGTCAAGCATTATAGATTTAGGTAACCCATTATGATTAGAACGTACAGTTCTGCACGCAAATATTTGGTCTTCTTTTCAAAACGTACAACAGGCATCAATGAATTTATGAATGGATCTTCTAATTTTATGTCACTCGACCAATAATCACAATAGGGAGGCCAATTTTTATTCTCATCAGAATATTAATTCCTAAAAAAATCAGTAACTTGTCTTTTGTCATGAATTGCTCTTCTTGCGATTTCTCTTGTATGTATTTATTTATTTGCTGAACTAATAAATCCAACATATCTTCAGGAAAAATACATAAAAAGATTTCTAATGGCGATTGTACGTTATCAGGAATACTTGGCCCAAAATCAGCAGTGAATGGATTATCATCTCTTTGTTTTTCTTTTTTCTTCCATACATCACCGCCAGAACATTCTCCTTCATCTTCATCTGAATTATTATCACTTTCATTCTCTTCAAATCCATAACTGTTATTTTAGGACCTTCTACTAATAATTTTATATTCTGGTGATAAATTTAGAGTCATCTAGTAAGATACTGAAATCCGTTAAGGGATAAATGTCACTGAAATGGATAGACCTAAAAATTATAGTTTAACGAGTCTTATGAAATACTACTTTTCCCTCAATACATTTCGTTAGTTATATTGCTGAAAATACTGGTTGGACTGGCAATAAAAATACAATGGTAACAAATGTCGAAGGTTACTTTGACGTTACTATACCGTTTAGTATGCTGCTGCTGAAATTTACTGAAAATTATTGAACAATCAGTCATAGTCAAGTATGAATTCATTCTTTCAAAATTGAGAAATTACGTGAACGTTGTCCTAGGCACACTTTTAACAGAAAAGCATGTTGCATTCGAAAGATTCAAAATCGATCTAAAAAAGATTAAATGATTGATACCCTACGTGGTAGTAGCTGACAAAGAAAAAATCAAACTGCTCAATAATATTGAGCTTGATAGAACAATCGCTATGAGCTATGGTACTTTGAAGTTGTATGAGTAATCAAAACTACCCTCGCATCAAAGCATGTTGGGAACATCTAAACATTCTTTAAATTATGTAATGTCCATCACTACAAAGCACGTAGTCAAAACCAATTAGACTTTTATGACGTCACGTATTACTATCGCCTGTGCCAATTTTTTAACGTCATCTGTTTTCGATAACTGTTTACGATTTTCAAGCGTGAGAAAAGTTCAAATCGAACCACTTCACTTACGAAAAATCTCACGGATAAGTCGTATTCACCGATAAGTGAGTTAGTCTTCTCCGAAAAGTAATAAAACGGACCCTATTAATGATGCTCTGCAGCCCGCGTTGACAAAATTTTCTAAATCTTTTCCGACCACGGCCAAAATCACGCAACTTATATTAAAGCAAGAGTTCGGCTAGATATTTGAATAAAGCAACAATATTGATGTTTACTGTTAATCGACGCTATTTGTAAACGAGTTCCTAAATTTGTAATAGCCATAACTTGTTTTTTAAAATTTATATTTGTGAACAAACAATTACGCCTAAATAATATTAAGCCACCAAATGTAAACAATTAGTCATCTCTCTCTCTCTCTACGTCTGACCCATTTGCTAAAATTATTTAATTAATTGATTAAATAAATAACTTCAATTAATAATTTCACAAAACGGTATTATGTGTGACATCTCTTAGAAGAAAGATGTACCATTTTTCTATCCACTCATGCTAGATTTCTTCCAATTAGGCTAACGAAGGAAATCTTCTCTTTCCTCATTGGACTAATTGGAAAAAACCCGCCTCAAAGAGAACCCGCAAAACTCTAAGAATAGGGAAGCGCGACGGGGGTTATAAAATGGCACGGGCGTAAAAGTTTACTCAGTTCGAATTCAGCTCTTCAAATCAACTTTAAAATTATCCAACAAAGAGAGAGAGAGAGAGAGAGAGAGAGAGAGAGAGAGAGAGAGAGAGAGAGAGAATGAGATCACCTAAAACCCAGTAAGTAAATAGAATTCATCTAACTTGGAATTATTCTTTTTTTTCAACTTCCTCTATCGCTTGTAGAAACATTAATAAATCCATTGAGTATAGATCGGGTGCTTGTCAAACCGAGTACTATCCACACTTAAACATTTCCTCTTAATCCAATCCTAGCTAAGGTCTCTGGCGTGCGCCCTTTATATAGCAATGCGAGATATACGCCTTACCACTTCCTTCTCTCCACAACCTATCCTGAGTAGGATATTTCACTAAAAATAAACTAGGATTTTCCCGGTTATTAGAGGTAAAACCTAATATAGGTAAAGTAACTTGGTGTACCATATATATTTTCAGACATTTTTACTATTTATGTTGTAGAGTAATAATTACATTGATGGGATTACTAATACTATCGTCCCGAAAAAAACTGTTGAATATTTTATTCCTTCTTCTTATCATTTTCAAAGATATACGTGAATAACGTTCCAATGTCCAATAAGAAAAGTGGTAATAATAGCAGTATAGAAATAAAAAGATGTTAATATCGTTGTTGCTAAAAGTTATTTAACCATACATACCATAAATACACAAAATCGTTCTAACCAAAAATGTTTTCTAAGCACTAGAAACATTTCTAAGGAGTATAAATTATATATCTGCGAAAATACAATTTAATAATTATATCATCAAAAATCACAAAAATGCACATTTGCACATATATATTACAATAAAGATAATTAAAAAACTCGATCTGTAGGTAAAGGCTATAGGACTGTTGTGTCAAAACAACTTCATGTTGCGCTCATTCGTAGCAGTAACGATTTAAAATGCGGTCTCTGAGAGAGAGAGAGAGAGAGAGAGAGAGAGAGAGAGAGAGAGAGAGAGTGAGAGAGAGAGAGTGAGTGAGAGAAACCCCTCTCCATCTTCCTATGCCGTGTATCGAAAAGACTTCCGAAACATATATGTTCACAGTTACCTGAAACTTACATAGCATATCTACTGCTAAGTAAGAGAAATAATGTAGAACTAAATATCATTTATTAAAATAGTCACGATAGTACGTGATTTCAAAAATGTCTCAGAGGATTCTTTATATATAAGGACTTCGAATTGTGGGACTTTGCTTGTTATCATTAAGTAGAGTAGAAATCATATTCTATAAGAAATGAAAATATATTTTAGAATAGTTACCTGAATAGTTTGTTCTAAACTATGGGGGGCTATTCCAGAGAGAAAGCTTTGCAAATCGGTTAAACGAATTCGATCATCATTCGAAGATAATGATGAAGAATCAGATTTTGTTGGTTGAGGTACGTTGTTGCCTATGAATATAATAAATTTACATTATGTTCAACCATAATTTTTAATAATCATACTCTCACTTCATTACCAGTTGGCTTAACAGTTTGCGGCTCGGTTGTTACTGGACTTGGAGTAAGAGGTGCTGAAGTTCTACCGGCTGTTGTTGCGACAGGATTTAAAGTGGACGTAGTGGAAACTCTATTACCACTGAAAGGTCTATTCATATTTCCTAATAGATTTCCAAGACTTCCAATTTGTCCTACACCAAATAGCTGCATCAATTGCTGTTGCGACATATTACTCAGTAAATTTTGGATATCTCCTTCAGGATTTGTGCTACTACTTCTCTGCGAACCTGGTGTGGGCGGATTATTGAGAACTTCGTTAATTTTTCTACAATATTCATCATCTTTCTCAGTCTTGAGATCCTATAACAACGAATTATAAATATTTACTTTATTAATATTAATATAGAACAGTTACTTATTTGTTATAAAAGTGACAATAATTTTTTATTATTAAGTCATGCCAAACTCTAAAAAAAACTATAACGTTTTATAAGCCCAAGTACTCTTTAGAAACTTTGGTATTTCGGGACATTAGTTGATCACGGAAACCCCGCTGGTTTTTAATCTAATATGTATGTCTATAGGTGCGCACTACAGTCGTTTCACTTGTAAACACGACATCATCTCAAGTTATTATTTAAATCAGAGCGTACTCTCGAGCATAACAAAGTATTTCCAACCGAAATAGGTGTTTGACCTTCAAATTATTTTATCTTTGTTAAAATTCACAGTTATTAGCCGAATAATACAACAAAGCATTTCACTTTGCCGGAGAAATCGACTATAATATTTTTCGAACTTGAAGCATAATGTACTATTATTAATTTCTAGTACCTTTATCGCAAGATTACATCACTAATAAACCTACGTTGTCGTAACATTGAATGGATATTATAAATGAATTATAAATATGAACATATTTTTACGATGGATTTACCTTGAGCTTGAATAATCGGGAAATCCGTCGATTTATTTTGTATTTCAAACTTTATTCAGAATTGACAATCATCTGTTTTACGCTTATGTAATGTATGTTTATTTCACAAAAATTACAGAAAGTTCAATTTTACTTCTACTAGTAGATGCACGTCGTTGGTCTATTTGAAGTATATAATTTTAAATAGTTGCGTGAACAAGTCACTTGTTTTGTTCAGTTTGAGTACTACTTTGTTTCATCTGTTTCACAATAAGTTCTGGAAGTAGTTCGAGCGAGTATTCATGTCCCGAGGTTCATAATAAAGTGCCTGACGAACTTTTGGAAGTTGCGGAAAATGTGTCTCGAAGATTTGATTAAGAAATAATTTGTATTCTGTCACTGATGAACGGCGCGAAGAGGATCGACTTAGACAATATCGACGACAAGAGGATTAAACTAGGGTGACTACATCAAAGGCCCATATCCGGTCATGGCTAGAATAACAAAGTGACCAGTCAACCTCCAACGTCACACCTTATAAGTCTCTCTCTCTCTCTCTATGAACTTCTTGATGCGAACGCGCTGACACTGTATTAAATTAATCAATAATACATGATGGACCATCGATGAGAACAAATTATTCCCTGTGTTATAGTCACATACATTCTTTTTTCTTATTAAAGTGTATTCTATAGTTTAGTGTTATAAATTCTATCTATTGTTAAACAAAAAATGAGGTCAAGCTGTACTAGAAAATATAAAAACAGACAAAATTACATTGAAATTGCTAATGAGTATTCCTATTATAAAAATCTACATTTAAATAGGAGAGCGTCTGTAGCTCATTACTGACTTAAAAGTGGGTTACAGAGACATGATCAAGCGAAACTAGAAAGTTTCGCTTGGTTTAGTTAATCGTATTATGGTTACTTTTATATCTATTTTGACAAGAAAAGATAATATCAGAATTAAACTATAAACAGGAAGAGATATTAAGAGATTTTCAAAACAATTTTTATTAGAAGATAAAATATGAATCACAAGAAAGTATTTTACTTTTGTATTCTACTATGGCACGGCTAGTCATATATGTTAAGAATTACATTTGTCTAATCATATTGTCGATGCCTATAATAATATATTTAAATTGAAAAATCATGAGTGATTCTTGGCTATTTCAATGGCTCTATAAAAAATTGATCAGTGGATTTTTGACACATTTACGTATTTGTTATATACGAGGTGGTAAACATTTTTTCAAATTTTTGTCAAAATATTAATTAGGATAAAAGTTATTAACTGTTTAAAAAACTGATGAAATGTGTTCAAAAATTCATACTTTGAAAATTGGACTGCCCGTTATTAGGCGGTTAGTAGTGATAAAAGAATAAGATTCTGCGCTCGACAACATGCGAGCAGTTGGCTTAACCGACTTTAGAAATCGAATATGTCTCCTGCAGCAAACGCGCTCGTCGTTGAACGGACAATCTTCTTTCTATGACTGCGACTAATTACTCAATGATGAGCAGTTACATTTTATTAATGATTTATATAGAAAAAACTCAGGAACCCGTTGGTGTAAGAATTCGAAAAAATAACAGATTTTAAGATATTTGCAACTGTTCAAAAAAAAAAGTTGATAACTTTTAGGGAAACAATATATCGTATTTTTGATTGAATACTATTAAAATCTAAGATTTCCCGCGTATTTTAAACAGACCCATGTTTTTAGTATCATTGAAAAAGCCAACTCACCCATACGCAGCTTTGTCACGAATTCCTATTTCAAAAAAGTTACATTTGTATGTGAAATGTATGTGAAATGGCTGAATAAAGAAAGCTAAGAAAATGGAATCGCCCGGTTATAAACTTATTTAGATAATGAACTTTACAGTAGAATTGTAGAATTAAAAGTCGTTTTTTCAAACAAAAGCTTGTATGACAAATGTCATAATCAGGAATAAATATATCAAGTTCAAAACTATTTTGATTATTTACATAATAATTGAAGTATTCAATGTGTACTAAATAATGACAATGCAATGTACTCTCGTGTATTGCATCAAGTCGTCAAAATCGATACATGGAAGCATATAGCAGATTTCAATAGAAGGTATAAAAGCATGACCGAGATATGCCACAAATGTATGCATAGTTACATTGGATCAAATATGAATATTTTATTGAATATTTATCTAATCGTAACGGATATTGTGTATTTTGAGAAATATACTATTAAATTCTACTCAATTATTATTTTACTTTGATGAAATAAAGAGATGGAATTAATGCTAAACAATAGTTTGTTGATTTACATATAAAGGTATAAAAAATACAGAAATTTAGTCATTTATTATAAAAATAAAAAAAAACATCAGTAATTATAGGATTATAGGACAATCGGATGATCAAGCTTTTGAAACTTAACATATTTATTTTAATACTCATCTTTTAAAAAAGTACTCACCGTTTATCTAGATCATTATGTAATTTTTTTTATATTACAGCCAATTCTGAATACAGTTTCAAATACAAAAGAAAATGACGGATTTCCCCATGATTCATAGTAAATTTATCATAAAAATATACCCTTATTTATAATTCTTTTATAATATCCTTCGAATGTTAGAACCACGTAGTTTTATCAGTAATTACGATCTTACTATAAAAGTACTAGAATATATTCATAGTACATTATCCTATAAGTGCAAAAAATATCGTAGGTGTTTCCAGCCCGCGGTACAAGGTTATTGATTTTGTTTATATTTGGCACATCGAATGAAGATTATCATTTGTACAAAATTTGACATTAAAATACCAATTAATAATAAGTTCATAACAATTAAAAAAAAAGTTTTTTTTTTGAATGTTACATTACTCGAAAACTATCAATCCAATCTGCATGATTTTTTTCGAAAATATGCAGGAAATATTTAATTTTGAGAATATATATATATTATAATAATATGTCTGTTAATAACAAAAGTTATAGACAATTACACTATATTAAAACAAATTTTTGCGATTATCGTTAATAAGAGCATATTTTTTTTTTAAATTGTTGTTGCAACTGATTCCTTGGTCGATTTTGTACAATAATCCGTTACCTTACTAGGTCGATTATAATAGGACTAGCTCGCTGACCTCGGAATAACGAGCGACTAATCTGCCGATACAATCGCCGACCCGGCACCGGCCAACGGCCGGGAGCTCCGTTACACATGTTAAAGTACTCCAGAGGTATCAGGAGAATAAAATTTAAATACTCAAATATTTAATAAGCATATAATATAATTTTATTATCATTATAATTATTTTACTATATTTTATAAACGTATTATATAATCTTTCCTGGGTATTTTGAAAAAAATCATGCAAATCCTATTAGTAATTTTAAAGTTATAACATTACAGAAAAATTTCATTTTAATTATTCAATATTTTAGCATTACAATTGGTACAAGTGATAGAAGAGTTTACTTCGATTTTCTTCAAAACTAATTTGTTTATTGTCTAATGCACCAACCCTATTGTTCGCGTCCTTTGCGCTCCTTGTTTGGAATAGCGTATGATTTTTAGCTTTAGTAATTTGCAGTCCGTCAATAAAAGCCTCAACACTTGCTCATCTCTAAAAAGACGAGTGAAAGGGTACCAAAAAAGGGTGCAAGTTGCGGGTCCCAACTTGTCGATATTTGAACGGATATCTACCTACATGAAAGAAATTCAACGGTCTGTTCATCTTCTCAACTTAAGGGAGCACGTGCGAGAAAATTCCAACATGTGCTCGCCACATGTCGGGCAGGCTCTTCGCGCCTAGCAATAAACGGTGATTACGTTTACGTAGTTGGGTGCCCACGTGGGCTCTGGATGGCTGCGCCCTCGTGCCTCGTAGAGTGGGCCGTTATCGACGGCCTGTAGGGTAGGAATAATTTGGGGTGGGCTCTTACTGCCAAAAATTCATCAATGTGAAATAGTTTCTTTCTGGACAACCGTGAGTTAAGTTGTTCTTTCGGCTCCGCTTGACAAGTCGTACTTCTCTCTACCCCCGCATGTGTTTGTGTACGACTATGTTCGCTTGACTTACACGTTATATCACCTTCGTATCGCGTGAGCGCGTGTTCGTACGTGTATGCGTGCGTAAGTGCAGCGTGCACCTATTTAGTTGCACGAGATGACCAGCAACCCCTTTTTGCAGAGCTAAGGACAGGGTTGCCTGCTGCCTTAGCCGAGGAGGGGCTACCTTCCCGTAGGGTGTCTTATTTTACTTAAATTAGAATACTCTTAGCGCCTAAGCTAAACACCTATCCTATTTTGTTATTGGTACACTTATCTTTTACAGGGCAAACTCAATCCGCTACCTTCAGCACTTTTCCCACTACCTCGGGCAGCAATATTCTGCGTGTTCGAACGCTCCTCTCCCCATGCCGGATTACGCATGCCTACCAAACATATCGCACTAAGGAAAATCTGTTAGTACAGTGATATTCACTGCACGTCCAATAGATCTAATCCGAGTGTCTTCTTTGTTCTCTCTCTCTCTCTCTCTCTTTTCTATCTCACTTCTCCTTTGTTTTCTCTGGCGCAAATTATCTTCATCTCTTGTTGGTCATCTCATCTTGTACCCCATCTCCATTGTATGCCCAAAATTTACCACAGGGTATCGTCTTTTCATTATCCGGAATAAGCAGATGCTCTAAACTGACGATCTAATTGACTGCCAAAGGCTGAGAATCCCGTCATACTTTCATGATCGACTTTATTTTATGTGATGTCAGCAAGGATCGGTGAAAGAAGTGATGAGTTAAAATCTCAACAGCGCAAAGGAAAAGTGGGATAGGAGAGGGTGAAACATAGAAAGATACAAGATATACCAAGTTATAAAGTCTATGCAAGTATTAGTAAAGATGGAGGGAGAAATATAAAAAAATTGACTAAGTGTTCCAAAGTTATAATCAGAGATTTTAGAAGAGTCTATTACGTGATAAGCTAATTAGAGAAACTTTGGATTATTTAGAAAAACAAGTCCAGATTCGTTTCCACTTTAGCAATCAAAACTTTCTCACCATACACAAGCTGCAAATTCAGAATAAATTATTAAAGAAAAATATAGCAGCCTCACAGGAAATTAACAAAGGGTTCGACGTTCAAATCTACGAATTAATCTCTGTGACTAACAGATTGAGTTTGAACGATGATAAATTATAAGTAATTTTTTTATAAATAAAGAGGCAAAGATGTAATAAGTCACCTTTTAATAAGTAAGAAAGCAAGAAATAATTGAAATTAACTTATCTGACAATATGAGGTGATGAAAGTGCATGATCCTTGCATTTTCTATTTAATTGCATTGCCAACTAAATACAATCGTGACAGCGCTTGCTTCAAGCATTAACTACACAACTCGCGAGAAAGAAACTTGTATCTAAGCTCGATTCGGGCCAGTGATGCTCAATCGACGGAGATAAAACGCCGTTTTCAATTTGGGGGGCCGCAAATTAAGTTCCGTTGAGTGTACTTTATCGACGACCATCACTAATACATTCGTCAAAAGATTTATTTGTATTTTTGGATGCCCAACGACTATTCTCACATATGAAGGAAAATATTTGAGTTCATTTATTTCACATGTAGCTAAATGATTCAAAATAAAGTAATTACGAACCACAGCATTTAGATGACAGTCAAATGGTTCTCTCGAAAAATCTCATCATGCGCTTACGGAATTTTTGAAGCAGTACGCTAATAGCAATAACTGGGATAATTGGATCGATTTAGATATTTCTACATTATTATACCTGGGTACTAGATAATACCAAATATACCCCTTACGAAGCAGTCTTTAGACGACTAACTTGATTACCTTCAAGTAATCCCTTACTAGAAGATAATATGATATCTACTTACGAAGGATACAAGGGAAGTGTGCCACGCAACGCAAAAACTAAACTAAAGGGGAGAACTTACCTTACGTTAGAAGGGAAGGCTCCACTAGTCGCGTTGAAAATAAAAAAATACTATACAAAACATGGTAAAGTAGGAGGAGCAAAAAGGCCTTGCGGATGCAAGGGAGCTGTAACCTTGAAGGGTCACAAGGAGACAATTAGACGAGGTATCGAAAATAAAAGCGACAACGGTTGGGCGCAAACAAATAATTGATTAAAAAAATTGTAATTATGTCCCGACAACAAAACGAAAAAAAAGAAACAACTATAATAGTAAAAAAAATACCCGACTAATAACAACATTTAAAATAGGGTGACGGTTGCACATAAACGGTCGTCGCCATGGTTCGAATGTATAGCTTGGAGAACCGAGCGAGGCCCAATAAGAATAAAAGAAAAATAAATAAATTTAACGACGAACGGAGGGTGAGCGAGAGAACAATAAAGATAGTCACGGGCTAAGGAGGAATCGCAAATTTAGAATAAAAAAAACTGCACGCTTAACACTTCCACACAACCAAGACAAACTTTCCGCACCAACAGCTAAATTCCTACTGAGCCTGTTAGTGCGCCTTACCTTTTTCTCCCCTCCGTTTGTCCGCACATTCTGAGCAAATTTTCCTAATCAAATAATTAACCTCGCACCAACAAGCAGGTAATCAGTCGATAAGATAGCCGACTGACTCTGGTTAAGGGCCAGGAGCTCCGTAACAATATTTAGTAAAACAAATGAAACCTATGTTTAATATTATGAAGTGATCATCTCGTTTAGGAAAACATTATAACCGTCCAATGAAATATTTCTTTGAAAGAAAATATTTAAGGCAGAATATTAAATATTTCAATGAATCAATGAATTATTAAGAATATCTGTGTACTAAATTAATTGATTAAATTAAATTATTTAGTGGGTTGTATTTGATTATATAATTTCATTGAATCTTCTATATTAAGTTTTTATTGATTCAATTGATTTTTTTTCTCTGTGTATAAACCTGACTATATTGATGCTTTAAGAGATTTGGTTGGAATAGATGACTAGGCATTTGTAGTTTTACATTCATTATTTGTAAAAATGGGCACATTTCAATTATTAATCTGTTGATATGAAAAAACAGACTTGGTAAGGTGAAATGCAACTTTAAACAATATTACAATTAATTTAAAGCAAGGAATTACCATTCTATAGAATAAAACTTTATTTCATAAAAATTTTTGATAATATTCATATAGAGAAATTAAATGTTATACACAAATGTGTATAAATCAGTGAGGGTAAAAATTACTTCATAATTAGAGTTGAAAATGTGACTTTTTTGATATTTAGTCTTCACATCTGTATATTAAAGTTATATTTTTTACTGTTATTGGCGCAATACCATTTTTGCATTGATAAAATCTCCAGTATTCTAATTCAAAACATCCTGATGTGATGAAATCAATCATATAAACATTATATTTTATACAGATATTAATTAGTTCTACTAACGTATAATGCAAACTACATATGCTTTAAATAATTTATTTATACTATTATTTTCAGGCTTCTTATAGTTCCTATTTACTCATAATTTCACCACCATTGTAATAAACTAAAACATTCAAAGTACAGTCATCTTCATGTCATTCATGTTCAATTATTTTGAGTTAAATCTATTTGATATCTATTAGTGTATTTAATTATTGTCATATCATTATATAATTTTAATAAATTTATTAACTCTTTTCTTTAAATAATAAATAAAGTTCCTTTGAATTAATGCATTGATTTATAGCATTTTAAATATAACTATTTTCATAGATTATTCAAAAATAGTTGCAAATGATATTGGTGTATAAAAAAATATTAGGTAGTATGCAGTCTTCACCTGAATCTATTAATCAAATATGGATAAGGGATTTATATTTTGCTAAAGTTAACAAAGCTTCTATTTATGGTTTTTATAAACAAGACTTAAACATGAAAAGGAAATTAAGAAAACAGTTAAAAGAAGAGAAATAGATTCCTAAATTGAGAATTAAACAAGAGGGCACCAAGACAAGAAAAAAAAAAGAGAAAAATAAATTAAATTGAGGAATAACAGACATAAAACGAAAAGATGCTAAAAACTGAAGGAAAAGGAGCAATAAAAACAATTAGAAGGAAACATTTTTTTGAATTTCAATGTTACAGGTGAAAAAGTTTTATGAAGGAAAAAAATCAGGACTAAAATATTCATTACTATGGTTTTCTCCAGATTCTCCAGAAAAAATCAACAAAATTTGTAATCCAGTTAAAAAATTATGACTGGTTGTATTTGATAATTAATATTGTTAATACATTAAAACCCAAAACAAAAGTAGATTATATAACCCTAAACTAATTATTGCATCCTTGGCATAGCCAAAAATAAAAAGTACCCATATTTTTTCGATTTGTATTTCCATTAAAAAAAAAAAAATATTCAAACAGATTGACATCTGGTTCAAACTATTTTTATCAATTTGTCCAAATATTTGTTTTTTATTCTGAATAATTATAATTAAATATAAAATAAATAATTAAATAAATAATATAAATTTAAATTTAGATACTTTTTTTTGAATATACCAACATTATAATGAGTTTGTGATTATCTAGATTATATTTGACTTAGGTTTTAACAGGTTAATTCTGTAAACATGTATTTATGTTATTGAAAAATATTTGTATTTCATTTTTAATAATTGTGATTTTATTTAAGTATTCGTTCTAATAGTATTACACTAGTAAAAAAAGGATATTCTTCTATTAAAAACGAATTTTTCAATATTCAATGAATAACTAAAACAAATTTTGTCTACTTCTTATTGCATAATATATAAAGTTTATTTGAAAATTATTTATATTATCCTATTATACTAACTCGTACTTTATTTGATTTCGTTATTTTGAAAGATTGATCTTAATATATGTTAGCTAATTTACAGTCAAACTGATGCATTAAAAATAAAAATAATCTTTTGATATTGTAACAGCTGTTTTAATAATAATGTTATACAACTTTATGAATCTTATAAGACTCAAACTTTAGACAACAAATTATACATTTTAAAATATCAACCATATATAAAAATAAAACCAGACTTTGTAACATTTGGCATCCTCAAGAAATAGTCAACTTATGTATGATTATTTAAATATATAAAGTAAAGTTAGAAGTAACAAAAAAATGTATTTTATAATTCAGAAGATACCTTACAATATGTATTTGACTCAAGATGGAAACATATGTTAATCAATTTGTCTTACTTAATTTTTTTAATTATTTATTTTAATAATTTGTAAATTAATTAATAAAAATAGAAAATCTAACTTTAAATATGATAAAAATATAATTATTATGAATCTTTGCAAGATACCAGAAACCAAAGTGCTATGATTATAATTTTTTCATTTACTCTGATATTTAAAACCATATATGATGCTAATTGCCTTCCATAAAGTACTATAAATTTAATACATTTTTTATGTGTACCTTTAAAATGTATTAAATTTGTGACATTGATTCAGTATTTTATGAGAATAGTTTCATATCTCTAAGAGAATAAATCTGATATAATTATACAAAGAAAATTTCTAATATCCACTACTTAATGTGATCTATTTAAAGTCATATTTTTTTAATCGATGGTTTGTTTTCTGTTACTTAATGACATATATCATTATTATACAGTACTAACAAGGTATTTAACTATATTCTCTTTATAATAAATTTTTTCATAAATAATTGTAACTGTAATTAATGTATACAATAATTATACAATAATGTATAACAAAAAATTATAAATAGACGTCTATATTAATCAATTTTTAAATAATTTGCAAAGAGAGTGGGGTTAACTTTTATAATATTTTTAATATGTATATTATATCATATTATTAAAAAGAAAATCTTATACTTTGAGAAAAAAATATTTATAAAATAAGACAAATACATATTGATGATAAATTAAAGTCATTGAGTGCTTTAATATTACACTGTACCTGTAGCCAAAAAAAGAATTTTCTGTTTGATGATTTAAATTTCAGAAGATAAACTCTGCCAGTTTTGCACTGTGATACATACTTGAATTCACAGTCATCAGGAAATATTATGAGATCCTGAAATAATGTAATACAATATTAATTCTTATAGAAAATTATCGTTGAAGCAGACAAAATTTTTTTTAAATACTCACATCTTCAACAACGCCAGTTGTTCTATCTTTCCAACAAAAATGCATGAGAGAATCATCAGACTGATAAACGTAAAGTTGACCTTTCCTGCTATCCGGATATACCATTTTGCCTTTCATTGTCATTTTTCCAGCTTTAAGTTCAACAAGGTTTTTATTCGTGTTACGAACGGCAGTATTACCAAAGAGAGCACTGCTCGACATTTTTGCAACAGATTTAAACAATCAGTTTTAAATTAAATAATAATATACTTCGTGGATACTCATGCAATATTAGTTATTTAATAATTAAATTATTCAAAAAAGTCGCACAGAATATTTCAAAATGTTCATTTTTTAAAACTCATCACAGAGACGTACAGTACTTTTTGTAAAGCAAACGATATAATTACTACGGCCAGACCAGAAATTAGATGGGATTTGAGCACTGACCAGTGTCTACGATCAAGATATGTCGATATTTCGCAACTGATCTGAGTGCCCCGTCGCGGTCAGCTGTTAGAAGCCCATGCACAGTTTCAGCCGACGGAATTCACGATTCAACGATATCAGTGCGCCCTCAAGTAGGTCGGCAAGAAAGCTGAGAACCATTTGAAAGTTTCAAAGACAGAAAACATATTAGTTTTGAGGCAAATTGGATCAAAGTCTTCGACTTTTTTTATATTTGATACATCGAATGCCTATATGGAGGTCATTACTTGTACCAAGTTTGACATCAAAATATTAATTAATTAATCAGTTATAAATAATTTTTAAATAATTTTTATATGTCATAGTAATATATTTGTTAATAGAAAAATATAAACAATTAAAATAAATGTTTGCAATTCTTGTTAAAAAAAGAAACTTTTATTCAAAAATTTTTATTCCAATCAATTTCTTTGACAATTTAGTATAATAACTTGTCATAAAAATGTATTGATTTTTAACACGAGTTAGGTAATGACCGTTCAAAAAAGCGTTATCTTTTTAAGTAATCTGGAAGATTGAACTGATAGAAGTGTCGTACTCCCTCGAAACTTTTCCAAGTAGTTCAGTTTTATAAGTCAGTACCATGGGCTATATATTATATAATCGGAATCAATATCAGTACGAAAACATCTTATTTATTCTAATATAAATAATTTAATCAAAAATTAGATGGAAGGAAATATTTTATATTGTTTTAGAAAATATTCCTGCTTTACAAGAAAACTATTTTCCTATTGTAGTTAGAAATAAACGGTCTAATTATAGCGTATTAAATTACTCAAGAGATTTCAGGAAAAGAAATTACAATACTCAATTATTTAATAAACATATAATATTATTTCACAATGTTGTAATCATTGAAATTATTTTACTACATCTTGTAAATGTGTTCATAAATTAATTATAAAAATTTAATATAAAAGTTAAATAAATACAGTTTTTAAAATCTATACAAAATTACACAGAAATATTTATTTCATTTATTTTACATATTTTCAATACTGTAATCTGTACAATATAAAGTTCTTTACACAATTCATGTATTGCTGTTTTTATATATAGGAATGAATGCGCGATAACTTAACTTATCATATACACGCAATGCATGTTTTAATAGCGATGTTCAATTTTTTTCAATTTCTATATGTTCATTACGGTCATTGACCTTCCCGCAACTCCCCTGACTTGGGCGTGAGTAGCGGCGTCTTACAGGAATTTTTCTTGGATCCGTCCACTTTGTAGGGGTTGCGCGAGCGGGTTTGTTGTTTTTTTCTTTATTTTATTAATTTGGGTTTCTTTTATTTTTTTTATTCTTATTTTATTTAAGGTAAACGGTCCGTAGCTGGGTGTGTGGTCCCACTATGTCTCTATGGAGCGACAGGGAGCTCAGGGTGCGCCACATACGAAAAGATGCGGGCGTCCAAGCTCTGGTTAAGGAGCTAGCGGGGACTGAGTTCAACGAGATGCGGGATCTCGCGGAGCAGTTGGGTGTGAGAGCCGAAGACACCCCTGATGAGTTGAAGGATCGGCTCTTGTGAGTAATAGTCTATAGGAATAGACCAGAGTTCAGTTCTTCCATTACTCCAAGCAATTTCGGCGCTGGGGAGGTGCCTTTTCCTCAGTCTCGCGCAGGGAAAAATATACTGCGTAAGGAATCGAGGGAAGTAGACGTTCGTGTCGACGCTGATTGTGGAGTCGATGAAGAGATATAGGGACACCAACGCAAAAGTTGTGATGTGCAGATTCTATTCTTAGCGATAACGAAGTCACGTGTCTCTGAGGCGCGTGAAATACAGGACTATGGGGTGTTAACATCAGGTGGGAGGCCCCACCTGACCCGCGAGGAGGCGTCGTCAAGTTTCGAGACGATGCCTCAGCACCAGACTGTTGTGGCACGACCAATGGGTGGCCAAAAGAATGGCCCCCATTTTGGTGCCGCCATCTGCGCATACACTTCGATCTAGAGAAGATCTTAAGGCGATGGTGCTCTTCAGGAAAAGTGCAAGAATCTTCTCCCGAAGAAAGAGTGCACAGGAGTATACGGCCGTATCCCTGGTCTGTGCTTCTAGTCCTCGGAGAGTGTTAGAACCACCTTTGAGTATGGATGAGCATGCACAGACGCATCCGCAAGCAAAGAGGAACGCTTACGATGGGAACGGGATTCCCGTGGAGAGAGCGGTGACCCAAGCTGCGTAAATGACTGGTTAGCGAGGGGCCCAGGACTTACGCAAGCGTAACCGCTACCAGGGTGCCTCAAAAGAGAATTTGTAAAAATTGCGAGGCCAGCAGGCGTAAAAAACGCCGTTGGCCCGCAGTGCGTCCTCATCAGATTCTGAGGAGTCTTGTTTGAGGAGCTCGCGAACGAACTCGAGCGGTGAGTCTTCCAGACGAAAGCCGCCATCGCAGCGAAATAGCGAAACAGTCTCCGGAAACAGGGGTAACCGTTTGAAGCATCGGAGGAGACATAGGCGCCAAAATACGTACGGTATGGAGTACGATGACGTCAGTGTCCTCGGAGCCTTCCATCTGCAGTTCACAGGGGAAGGTGGCTTCAGCCCCGAAAGCTTTCGGAAGCAAGTCAGGAAGTGTCAGGAGTTTTACGACATTCTTGACTCGGAAATGCTTGCTGCTTTATCCACGGCATTTAATGGTGAAGCCGCCACTTGGTTCGAGAATAAAGAAATAGTCTGGCGTTTCATGAGCGATGTTATTGCTGATTTCCGCTCCCGATTATGACGGCCTTTCTCTGATATCGATTTGGATCGAGAATTGATCCGTCGAACGCAAGGCGAGAGCCAGTGCCTTAGTGATTATATAACGGCCTGCAGATGCATCTTCAAGCGTTATAGGAGGCCGCCCTCAGAGAGAACGCAGGTAAAAAACATAATCGCTAAACTGCACCCCAAGTACTGGAGGTTTTTAGATGGTAAATCCCCATGAGATTTCGCCGACCTCAAGTACTATCGGGAGTTAGTGTATGCACCTCCCCCGCCCAAAGACAAAATATTCTTGCTTGCTGCAGCTTATTTAGCAAGGCCCAACCCAAAAGGATTGCAGAAATAGTTGCACCTGTGGCGAGGGAGAGGTCCCCTAAGGTAAAAAGGTCCTCTGGAAAGTAGAGGATATCCAGAAGAAGAAGAAAGTCAGGATCTTCATCTGGTAGTAGCGATGAGGCATCGGCTACCGTTTCGAGTGGCGGTAAATCGCCCCCAGCGGTAAATGCCGTGCAGCAGGGCTAACATAGAGCTAAACAGCCTAATAATGGCCCCAGAGCGACTTTATTCAACCCTCCAAATGCTGCTCCGTCGCTTCTTCCACAGGTCCATTGTGGCATGAGGCAGGATCAATTGATAGTGCCATTTTCGAGCAAATATGGACAGGCGAACAACTGTGTGGTAAGGCCTGACGCTCGGGTCAAGAGTTGTCCAAAGTGTGGCACTCCGAACTGCTCGTTCTTGACCTGCCCAAACTGTGCCGATTTGATGGACTATTGGGTAAAAAGCGTGCGGAGGCGATAAATCAGCCTACGACGTCCGCTGCAGTGAACGCCATAGAGCAAAGGAAGTAGGTATTGCCGGAGAGGACAGAGGTTCATCACATGCCAAGCTATTAACTCCTTACCCAATAGTGGAGGATTTCTAGTGCGAAACTATAGTGGGTTTCGAGTCCCTAAGGCCCACGGATTCCATAGATGGATCGGGTAAAGGCTTGACGGTCGAAGTTGCGCCGTTAGCCTTGGAGGGGGCAGAGGTCGTGGAGAGGACGATTGAACTTTCATATGGAGCTGACGAGAGAGTGACGAAGTGTGACCAGGACGTAGCAGTTACGGTGACGAGTCCCAGGACTGTACCATCTCCAACTAACAATAATGTACCGATGGCGACTGTGCAGGTGCACAAATCGGTAACTCAATCTATTTCAATTGGCAATAACGTGCCGTTGGCAAGTGCGCGTGCGCAAGAGTCAGGGATTCTGACGGTTCCAGTTGACAATATGTCGTCGGAGACTACGCATGCTCAGAAATCGATGACTCGGCACGATGTCATGGAAACGGCATAGTTCTTGAGCCTATTAAAAAGTCCAAGACAATATTCGGCTTTGCTGGGCAAGAGAATTGCTAAGGAATACGCTCAAAGGCTCTCGCCATGCACTGTGCCCCTTACAAATGCCACGAATGGCATGATAAGGACGACTGGTAACCTCAAATTGATTTTTGATATCGATGGGGTGGTGAGAGTCATTGAGGCGTGTGCAGTACTCAAAGATCTCGCCTACGAGATTTATTTGGGTACGGATTTTTATGACGGGTATGATTTGGTCATAGATTGTGGCAACCACGTTTGACGTGTAGGTGACCCTGTCAATTGGTATGTGTTTGCAGAGAGGAAGCACGATAGTGTGTTTTCCCTTGTGAAACTCGCCACAGCAGCCAGCGCTAACGGCAGAAATGCTGGGTTGTCAATATTGAAAAATAATAAGAATGTCAAAATTAGTCGATTGGTGAAGAGGGTAATTCTAAAAAAGTCACTGGCTTTCACGAACTTAATATAGCACGTGATAGAGTTTATAGATAAGCGGCTTAAGAAGGCAGCGCCTCGCTGGTACTCTGAGCCCATACTTAGCTTCATGAGAGAAAAACTTAATGAATGGTAAGAGAAAGACTTGATTAAGCCCTCCAAGAGTAGTTGGATTAGCGCATCTGTGGTGGGCGGAAAACAAGACGGATCAAACAGGTTTTGTATCGACTTTCGTGAACTGAATCCTCGAGGTATCCTCGACAAGCTGCGAGGAGCCGTGTACATTTCGAAAATCGTCTTACGTAGCGCCTACAAATTCGTATGGCAGAGTCGAGTAAAAAGTATACGGCTTTCCATGTTCCCGGTTATGGATTATGAGAATTCGATAGGGTGCACTTCGGCTCGATGAACGCAGGCGTTACGTTCAACCGACTGATGGATGCCCTATTTGCACCAAAGTTCATGTCGTACATTTTCAAGTATCTTGACGACTTGATTATACTTAGCGGCACGTTCTCTGACCACCTGATCTAGCTTGAACTGGCGTTAAAGAGGCTAATAGATAATGGCCTTGAGATAAATGCGGAGAAGAGCAAATTCGGTTGCTCTTCGGTAACATTTCTCGGCTACCTCCTTAATGCTGAGGGCTGAAGACCTGATCCAGATCGAGTTAAACCAATCGTCAACTATTCAATACCAGAAAACGTGAAACAGCTTAGACGTTTCTTAGGCATGGTTGGGTAGTACGTTAGATTCATTGCGCATGAGAGCGACATCAAGGTGCCTCTCACAAAGCTAATAAAAAAGGATATGACTTGGGATTGGGGCCAGGAGCAACAGGAGGCCTTCGAGAAGCTAAAGCATGCTTTAATTCGGGCTCCTGTGCTTGTCAGGCCAGACTTTAGTGAAGAATTTTTCGTCCATGTTGATGGGTCGTCAAGACTTTCGCCATAAAAAAGTTTCAACCATACATCGAGGGTACGAAATTCACGGCAGTAACCAACCACACTGTTTTAACTTAGTTCAAGAATAAAAAAACCTGCAGGCCGACTCGCGAGATTGATTCTCGAACTCCAACAATGGAATTACGAGATTATGTATCGCAAAGGAGCGTTGCACCACGTGCCTTATGCACTATCTCGCGAGTTCGAAGGCGAAGTGGAAATCGTAATGTTCAAAGGGGTAAAATACCCTTGGTATCTGAGGTGAGTGACTAATGTCACAACGCACCTGGAGAAATATCCTGATTGTAAGGTTGAGGAGGGGATGTTGTACTGTTATACACGAAACGACCTCCTCGTCTCTATCACGGATAAAGAAGAACGATGGCGATTAGTGGTACCTGGTGAATTCCGTGAGCGCGTATTGATAGATGCGCTCTGTGAGCCGTCAGCTGGACACATTGGAATGGAAAAAACCTATAACAGGGTAGTCCGAGAATACTCTTGGCCGGGTGTGTGACAGTTATTTTATTAAATTAAAAAACCTTCGCTGACATTCAGTTTTTCTTTTTTTATTTACTATTTTATTTTGATTTTGTTTGCGCTCTACATTTCCTTTTCTTTTGGTTAAAAAATTTTCTTTCTTTTGTAATCATGGGATTGTTATTTAACGCCTTGCTTGATCAACTTTCCTTAATCTTTGAAAGTTATCAATTACCTAGCGCACGTTACGCCATTTCACGCCTCTTACCTTCCCCTTTTCCGTTTTTTATTGAGATTTCCGTAGATGTAAACGCGGCTGAGGAAGCTTTCCCTTACGCATTAGATAAGTTTTTCCTCTTCTTCCCTGTAGTGAATAATTCGCGTTGCAAGTTTTGATATTAAAAAATCTCCATACTTCGAGTTCATGTTTATAATCAACGCTTGAAATCTCTAAATTAATAAAACTTCCAAAAGATACTTTTTTCTCAGGTAATCAAGCTTCTTCAAATTGCTCTGAGCTATCAATACATTCATACGGACGTACGTCTTTCCGCGTCAATAAATTGATTTTTGCATGTTCAATATGAGAAAATTGAGAATTTATTATCTTATAATTTTCCAAATAAGAAGCCAATCTGTAATGTGATGAAACTATGAATTTAAAAGTATCGATATATCGTAATTTAAATTTAATTTCTACAATAGCTTTTATAAAGTAAGTGCATTTTTTTTTCGTTACCAACAATATAATTTCTAGATCACGGGAAAACCGATTATATATTATGAATGATGAAGCGAGCATCATAACCGCTGAGGTTATGACAAATTATTGGTATTATTTGCTATTCTTGATATTTCAGATTACAACCTTACTTTGTTATACCTCGATATTTTTTTATCAAATAACAATGATCACGAATTTTTATCTTACCATTAACAGATTTTTCATAGATACAACATGTATTTGATGCATTAAAATAAGTGATTTTGTCTGCTGAAAGATCATTCATTGGTTTTGAATTATCAGATATGTTTTGTGACGGAGATCCTGGCTGTTGGCCGGAGCTCGTTAACATTAGCAGCCCGTGATTAGGGCATGTTTATGTTTCCGAGGTCAGCGACCTCGGAAAATTCGCTTAAACTGTTCGGCGCTGCGAAGAGGGAGAGAGATGTAGGCGACACTCACCAAGTCAGTGTATTATTAGCTACAGATGAGGGCTGTTTGTTACATTTTCCCGGTTAAGAGTGTCAGTGAGTTTGTGAGTGTTTAAATTTGTTTTTTTTTTCTCTCTCTCTCCTTCCGTGCAATTATTTAGTTTGTTTTTCTCTTATTTTTATTATTTGCGTGCGTAAGGTCTCGCTCGGATCTCCTGGTTAAATAGCCGGAGCCTGGCGACGGCCGTCATTTTTTTTTATTGCGTCAACGCCAATTGTTGCCGTTTCGACGTTCATAAATTCATTTTTTTTTCTTTTGTATTCATGCGCTTCTAAATTTTTCTTTTATTTTTACGTAGCCGCCAATAAATTCTTTTTTTTTGTTACGCGCGCCTTGTTATTCTAATGCCTGCGCATTCACCTGTCCTCAACCTTTCAAGGTCATTACTCTCCTGACGCACGTTAGGCCTTAAGTGCGCTTCTTACCTTCCCTTTATTTATTTATTGCGTCGCATTATTATTCGCGAAATGTAATTTCAGCGCGATTGAAGGTGTCTTTCCTTGAAACCAAAGGTAAGTTCTCCCTCCTCTAGTATGTTTAGACCTTTCGCGTTGCAATTTTCTAAAAAATATTTATATTTTTTAACTATTCAACAAACCATTTCGATGGATCTTAAGTAGTATTATATTTTAAGTAGTATTATATACTGAATATTTCATGGTTTTTAAATATTTTTGAAAGAATATCTTGCTCTCTAGCAAATGTCGCAGTCACCATAGACAACGAATACTGACTTTAATTAGAATTCATGATATTTTAATTTGATGACATCTTTGCTCAGTTTTGGCATCTGCATGTTACATTTATTTAACTTTTTACATATTTTTTCTTGTAGAAGAAGTTTCTCTAATGTATGGAAGTATTGTAAACATGAATCACAAATATGTTTTTTACTTTTGTTGTAGAATAGGCTGCTCTCCGCTCATTTTGCAAGATCGTTTAAAGAAACATAATGATAATTATTTGAAAATCTTCTATCAGTATTTAGATTTGGAAAACAACTATAATCGATGAGAAAGGTTGACATAGTAATATTTTTTATTACTTTTAAAATAAATAGGGACTATTTTTTACCTTCTAAACCATGCACATTGATTGATATCATACTGTCTAGTTTCTAAAATTTAGGTATTTGTTTCAAAGAGATTGAATATGAAATACCATTCAAATTCAACTTATCCTTATATAACAAGTAATTATTTTGTCTCTGTGGATCACTCAAAGTTTTTTACAAAGCTGCCAAGACTGACTATAAAAAGCATTTACTATTATAATTTTCAACATTTATTCACGCATGCTTATTAATAAAAAATTTTGGTCGAAGTATGCGAGAGCTTGCACTAGACATCGGGTTGAATTTATTAATATTAATTTGGATATTGATAATAGGCTCTAAAGACCATTCAGACTCAATACTTTCAAACTCTTCTGAATCTTCCAAAAAAAGAGTAGTAAAGTTATTATCAAACCATTGTTTCAAAGGATTTAAAACGTACATTTCCATATTTGGAATTCTAAAGTGTTTTTAGTATTTTAAAAAGTGTTTGTCTCTGAGAATTTTATAATATATGTTCATCACTTGAATATTTCTAAAATTTACATGAAAGTACTGTATTATTTTTTTTCAAAATATTTAAAACATCTCTGATGAATAAAGTACAAGCATCATTCCAGAAAGAATCAAGGCCAATATGCTTAATGTCGTCTATGATTATCTAAATAAATAGGGACTTTGTACACGACTCAGAGTTTTCTTCATTGTTCGGAAAAACAAAATAAACTGCTTTTTCCACCGTGTGATAATAAATTTACCACTTATACTTTTTGAACTGATCAGATTTTCAGCTTTTTCTGGAATGTGAATATCTTCAAAACATTGATTTGATATTTTCATTACTCAGTCTTCAGGGATCCAATGTTATTAGAGTGATGTAAAAAAGTAGAATAACCGATTATATTGAGAAAGCTGCATCATATGTAACTAAATGTATGGATCATGTATAAAAGTAAATATATAAACGGTAAATCATTTACAGTAATTTTTTAATCTGTTTTATTAATTAAATAAATATAAAATATGTAAAAACTATATTAATTTTTAATTTATTATTTAAATTCGTATAAAAAAGTATAGAAGATATAGAAGTAAAAAATATAAAACATAAAACCACTTATAGTATAAAAATGCTTGTAAATCAGATGTAATATCGTTATTATTATAGCGAGATTGTTCTTACTTTAACTCTTTAGATCTTCATTACAAGACTAAGGATTTGTTTTATCTGTTGATGTCGAAGATGTTGAGCTCGAAGGTGATGATGATTAACTGGAAGACGATGTTGTGTAGCAAGACGGTCTAAAAGGTAATTAGCATAGTGGGTTGGGACTTGTACTTTTTTTTTCGTTCACTTTTGTGTAGTAGTATTATAAAAATTTATTTGTCTGTTATTATCTTTCTTTTTGTGTATCTATTGTAGAAGATTTCTTAGTCATCATTGTTATTATTTAACGTCTGTAGACTTCTGAGTACTCTTTTTGATTAGTCTGTCATTTCAGTTTGTCTATCAATCACTTTGTCTGTAATTTTAGTACGTTTCTGTGAATGTTTTATGTGGTGTGATTGGCTCACATTTTCGTTGCTTATTTTCAAATTAAGTTCATCTGTTTTAAGATTTTTATTTATATTTAAGTTTTTAATAGATGGACAATTTGTATGTTTCGTTTTGGTTTTCGTGGGAGAAACATCATGAAAGAATTAGGATCGTACACAGCAAAATGATCATTATCATACAATGTTTATATGTCTGCTGATGATAAGGTAGAAGTATGAGTTTGTGACGGAGCTCCTGGCCGTTGGCCGGAGCTCGTCATTACTAGCAGCCCATGATTAGGGCTTGTTTATGTTTCCGAGGTCGCTGATCTCAGAAAATTCATTTACTTGTATTCGGTGGAAGAAAGGAGAGAGAGAGAGGTAGGTGCATTTGTGCACCAGCCGGCTAAATATGCCTCGAGCCACGGAGTCGTGTAATTAATTTTCTGTTTTGTTTTGGATTTGGAGTTTTGTTTTGGCAGTATAAGTGGCATTCGCGAGTGCACAAAATGCAAAGGTTTTAGTTTTGTGCCTGATTGTTGAGCCGATAAGTTCCCTTAATTGTTATCTCTCTCTCCCTCCGTGGAATTCTTTTTTTTTTATCTATATTGTTTGCATGAGTTGAGCCTCGCTCGGACCTCCTGGCTAATTATCCGGAGCTTGGCGACGGCCGTTATATCTAAGATTACGCGGATTGTAACTGTCGCCGATCATCGTATTTGTTTTCGCTTTTGTGCGTCTTATTATTTAACGCCTGCCTATTCACCTGTCCTTGACCTTCCAAGGTCATTAGTTATCCTACGCGTGTTAGGCCATAATTGCGCTTCTTACCTTCCCCTTTTTCGTTTATTTTCTTTGCATTATTGTTCTCGGTTTGTAGATTTCAGCACGATTGAGGGAGCCTTCCCCTGATAAAAAGGTAAGTTTTCCCTCCTCTAGCGGATATTTAAGTTTTTGCGTTGCATGTCTTATAACCTAAACAAAAAATTTATAAATAATATATTCTGCAAATACTAAATGTAGACGAAAAAATCACTTTAATAAATATTTAATAGTATAAATAAAATTAAATACCTGCGGAAGGGAAACATATTCACCATTATTCTTTAAAGATGTTCAAAATTTTTCAAATTCTTTCTACCACATAAAAAGATTAATTAATATTTAACAAAGTATAAAAAGATGAAATTTTTTTCTTACTTTTTTATACTCGCTTACGTTTTCTATGAATATATTTAATTTTATTGTAAAATTCTATTAAAAAAATTATATCTTTAAAATAAAATGATGTAGCACTGTTCAATTTATTGACAACAATTGAGTCATTAAGTTAAAGTATGCGTAAGTAATAGAAACAGAGTCAAAGAGAAAAAAATGTACTTACATCTATTAGAGTTGAAAGTGTCCGATTTAGCATTTCAGAAGTTTGATTTGCGGTATGACTTATAATTAACTATAAATTAATTAATACATCAGCCAATTTGACTTAGAAGAGGAATACCCTGTCTGTATTTACATGAACTAGGTTTTCCACGTTCAATAGTCTGCAATTATCATCGTCCTAGTTGGACAGAGAATTGTACTCTTCACAATATTATAGCATTAACGAGATGGATGAGAAACGTACTGATGAACTAATTCTAAATAGAATTTTGTATAATAAAGTCATTTCAAATGCACTTCTTCTGATGATAATGAAGGATATTATATATTAGAAAGCACGTCAGTCATTTTGGCTTCAAATAGTATCAACGAAATGTAGCATGCTTGACAATGTCAATGAATCATTAATAGACAGTTCCGACGAATTTAATGACAAAGATCAATCTGAATACACAAACAATGAAAATGTAGTTAAAGTTAAAGACCCCCTACATGTTAAGGTTAACAACATAGCATATTTTATTAGTACTAATGGAAAGACTTGTTATGAAGATGCTCGTAAACTATTAAAATACAGCAAAATAGATAGTGGTCAGAAATTATAGTTGGATAAAGTATAAGTTAAAAAGAAAAATAAGAAATATTATCAGTTAGAACTCTGTATCCGTGATTAAAAATCAAAGTCGTTATTTCATGTAAAATAAGGAATGCTTAACACTTTATCAGATTTTCAGAATCTGTTAATTAAACTAGAGCAAAATGAAGTTTGTATGTCCGAAAGTTATTATATACAAAATCTGGAGTGGTCTGAATTAATCAGTATTTCCCATACAGTTTTTCGCAAGTATAAGATTAAAATAATCATTGCAAAACTTCTTAAGTAAATTTTGTTTAGTTATGCAAATACTTTGTTGATCACCATCGCTGATGCATTCATTAATAAGTTTATTTGTATGTTTGGATGCCCAAAGATCATTCTCACTGACTAAGGAGAAAAATTTTTGAGTTCATTAATATCATGTGTAGTTAAGCGATTCAAAATAAAAAAATTACGAACCACAGCTTTTGCCCCACAATCAAACGGCTCCCTCGAAAAATCACATCATTCGCTTACAGAAATTTTAAAACTGTATACTGATAGCAACAACAACTGTGATGATTGGATCAATTTAGTTATATTAAATTATACATCTGTGTACGTAAAATATCAAACATACCCCTTACGAGTTTGGACTTGCTCGACGACCTTCAAGTAATCCCCTACGTGAAGACAAATGGCATCTACCTACAAAAGATACATAGTTGATTTCGTAATACGCCTCAATGGCATACAGTAAATGACATATGATAATTTCATCTAATCAAAAGAAAAATTAAAGAAATATTATGATCAACATATAATTCTTAAAAACTTTAAACATGACGATTTTGTCTTCCTAATGTCTAGTTCCAAGCCAGATAAATTCGGCGAGTAGTATTCGGGCTCTTTTAAAATTGTAAGTTTGATCAAAGTTTGTTTTTTAAGGCCGATACGTATGGTTTTAAATACATGCTTTATACAGGGATATTGTAGTGCAGAGATGTAAGCAAGAGCGAGACATATTGAAAAATGCCTTAGCAATCGCGGCTCATTCTATCGATCGCTTATAACCTCATGAAAGATTCGAGATACATGGCTTTAAGTGCGGCTGAAGTAGTACATATCGTAAAGTGCATCGCCGCTGATGTGAAGATCGCTCGGAAGACATTCGTTACGCAGAACTTAAAGTCAAAAATAAATCAGACCATATATTTGACTTCAGAGACCCATGGGACCATTGTTGATTGCAACACATTGCTACCGACATACTATTATTTCCACGACGACTGGTATAAGTTCTTACCTCGTGCTATTGAAGCAACAGCCTCAATGGTATTAAAACCGTTTTCCGAACTAACGTGGAAATATTAGGATATACCTACATTAGCCATAGTGGAATCTATAGCGAAAGCGATCTTGTAGATCTTTTAAACCGAATTATGTTTTCTATGGAACAACCCGCTGTCATGATTGATGTCATTCGTAAAATCCGTGGTCACACGATCCATGACAGCAAAGGAGCCATTGGACGTCTACTAAATGACAACGTAATGGAACGTTTAGTAACAAGCACTTTTCTCACATGCTGACAACATTTATGACATGGAACTTTTAGCGCAAGAATGTTAGTCATTACGATCATATTCTAGATTTTAAAGAAATTAGTAGAAGTCTTAATTAATAAAGTGATCAAGAAGTCAAGAAGAAAAAGGAAATTGTAAGTAAATAACTAAAATAAATTTAAAGTTACCAATCAGAAGAATTTCTTGATTCTTTCCTCTCACTACTCCTGATTCCAGAAGGAATTATGTCACTAACATATATAAGACAGAAAACAAATTAGTTTTAGGGAAAATTGAAGCAAAGACATTGATTTTTTTTATATTGGATATATCGAATGCTTATATGGAGTTAATAGTTTGTAATGAGTTTGACGCTAAAATACTAATTATTCAAAAAGTTATAAACAATTTTTTTCAACTGTCAAAACTCGAAAACTGTCTATAGGATCTGTATAATTTTTTTTCAAATACCCGGAAAATATTGTAATTTGAGAATATATAATTTTTGTTAAAAATAGGAACTTTTATTTGACAAATTGTTGTTGCAATCGATTCCTTGGATAATTTTATATAAGAATCTATAATAAAGCTATCATGATTTTTAATAGGGTTTAGAACTTTACCTTCCAAAAAAGCGTTACCTCAACCAAAAAATAATTAAGTACATATATTTTGTAGTATTTTAATTACTCTATTGTGTAGAATAGGAAGTTCTTTTCACCATCAATTCCTTGCTATTTTTATTTAGAAGAATAAGTGCGTGATAACTTAAGGTACCATCGACATGTAATGCAGTTTTTAATACGCATGTATTTTGCGATCATAAAGTAAGCAAATGTTATACCAGGTACAGCTTTTGTACCCACTGATATAATTCCTCAGTTAAAAAAATGTTTACAACTGGATTTCGCAAATTGGCGTTCCGGGCTAGTCTTTTCACTGTTCCACCAAGTTCATTGCATGTATTATTTTCATGAAAACTTACGAAAAAGTGCCTTTCTGCTTTAATTTCGTATTTTTCATAATAAGAAAGAAGAGTTAAAAAATGTTATTTATTCTTATATTAGCTTGCAGTTCCATCAGATGCATAAATAACTTTTTTAACCTTGTTCTCGTATCTATTTTTCATATAATTAATTAATTCCGGGATAAACGACATCACAGCATTCATGTCATGTTTCGTACTTTTCGAAAATACATATATATATATATATCGTTTTAGCCTATAAAAGGATTTTATCTATTTCTTTTTAGTTACAAAATGTATTTCGACGGAATATACTATCATTGTTTATAAGTTACGGGATAAACATGTGGACAATCTCACTGATTACAAAAAATCAGCTTTTCCAAGGTTTAAAGTATTTAGTAAAATTTGAGAAGAGTAAAAATTGATGAAAGACTAATTGGCCGTTGCAAATAAATCTCTAATATAAAAAAATACAATGTATGATTTCAAACTTTCGTTGATTACTCATTTGTTAATAATAATAAATTATATTTAACGTTTTTGTAATTATCATGTAATTATAATGTAACATCTGATGAATATTTCATTGAAATATTTATTAATAGTATTTTACTCTGAGAGTTTTACCCCTAATATCTGGAAAATAGATTCATTTGCTTTAAAGATTATTATCCTACCCAGAATAGGTTGTATGAAAAAAATTATACACACTACTCGGTTTTACAAATATTTAATCTATGTTGGAAAGAACGGCCAAATAAACTCTAAGGTGGTAGACAAAAGAAAGGAAATAAAAAAGTCAGAAATTTTACTGTTGGATATTTATTGAATTGACTTTTTTGGGAACTGATCCCCCCCCCCTTCCTTATCTTTTGAGTTCAAACTGGTGAAAAGCTAAATTCGAACTAACTAATCGACCGTATGTGCTATAAAAAAGCATAACGTCAGTTAAACATCCCACTTTTAAATTATCCAGGTTCTCTTTCGATTTGAACCTTTTTTATTGAGGTCAGTACAAGAAAAGTTTTTACATACAAAGCATTTATTAATGGATTAATTAGAAAAAAACTCAAGTGTGGGTGTAATAAGAATATTGTGATTCTCTGTTACCTCCTGTACTATTTTAGCCTTAACACAAGTATTTGGTCCAAGTTAAATAATTGATTAACTTGACAAATAATGATTGTTATCGATGATGTTATTGATGTAACTTTTATCATGACACATTATTTTTAGAAGTTATTTCAGATTTAAAGCTGTTGCTATCATTATTATTTCCAGTCAAAACTATCCTATCTTTTCTTTCGCCGTCGGTGAGGTTTACATTAAATAAGTATTGATTATTAAAGCTGTTCTGATAATAATAAAATTAAGAGTTAACGGATTTTGTTTAAAATAAATGTTATTAACGGATTGGATGTATAAAATAGTTTTGAGTCAATAAAAAATTAAAACTCTCTATGTAAACTTAAATGCGACGGAGGTAGATAATTTTCATAGCGTTTGAAATATTTCGGCGTCAAAAAAAGAGAAAGTCTACTAGTAGGTTAAATTTTAAGATTTTTCTAAAGAAACCAACTCACTTATTAATAGATGTGTGATCTGTTTATAATAACTGATATTAACGAGCTCAAAATTTTACTTTTTCTCATGTTTTGAAGAAGATATCAAAATTTTTTGACAGATAGTTGTAATAAATAAAATTGTTTATCATTGTTAAATTTTTAATTTAACATAATAATCATGAAAATGACATAAAAGTGAAGTAATTCTGTAATAAAACTCAATAATTTGATTCTATGATCTCTAAACTTATTATTCATGTTGGTTCATTCAAAATCATGCAGAGAAAGAGAGAAGGGGACACCAGCGAAGTAGTGAAGCGAGGCGAGCGTCGAAAATTAACTTGAAAAATTTTGGAAATATTCACTCAAAATTGCTATGAATTTTTAGATTTTTCCTATGAAAATTGCACTCAAGAAAAATATTTATAATTTTCAATCTAGCGTTAATCTAGAAGGAATATATTTAGATAACTTTTAACATATTTTTTCTTATATATGCCTTGTCTTTTCCCATTTTCTACTTAAATTGAGATAAAATTACGGCAAAATCGTTGCAAATGAAAACCCATTTTTTTTGTGTATAATCTCTTCTTATTCTGTATTTAAATAATCTTCGTTATATTTCGGTCATTTAACCTAAAAATAATCAGCACAATTATACACATAAACATACTTAATGAAGTGGAAAATTCAAAAATGCCTAAAATCATTAGATTTCAACCACCAAAAAAAAAGGCCAATCATATGACTACTACACTCAGAAAGGACGCAAATAACTTGGGATAGAAACAAAGTTCTCCAAATTAATCACTTAAAATACCTGGACATTCAACTTGGCCATTGATTAAATTGAAAGAATCACATTTCGAACAAAACAAAAGTAACTAAACTCAACATTGAGAGAATGTTATTGGCTAATATAGAAAAAGTCACATCTGCCTCTTGATAATAAATAACTTACTTATACATCGATACTTAAAGCAGAATATATGGAATACAGCTCTAGGGTATCGCCTAAAATCCACACACATCAATTTTAGAAAGATTTAAATTCAAGGTATGTTAGTCTATATTAAATATAGATTTTAATTAAATCTATTTATAATTAAATATTTAAGGAATCTAAAATAATCAAAGTATTTAAATGGATATCGCATAAAAAATTATAAACTAAAACAACAATCATCTAGCACAAACCTTATTTCTTCGTTCAATATCCCTATTTCAATTTATGACCGAAAAAAATAAGTAAGTAGAAGGCCATACTTTGTATCAAATTTTATGCTAAATAATACTTAATAAAAAACTAAGTAATTGATTACATACTTATGTTAAATATTAAGTATTAAAATACACAATTAAAAAAATGCAAACTTTTGTTAAATACTATAACACGAAAACTGTTAATCGGATCTGCCTAATTTTATTTTTCAAAATACGTGGAAAAAGTTTTCATTTGAGAACATTTGAAATAAATTTTTGCGATTTCGTCGAAAGGGGGAGGTTTTATTTGAAACATTATAGCTGTAATCGATTGCTTGGATAATTTTGTATAATAATCCATAATAACATTTTGTTTACATTTAATAAGAGTTTAGTAATAAACGTAAAAAAACGGGCTCCCTGCGGCGATGTCCCAAGATATTTCAAGGTAGTTCGATTTAACCAAATATTTATAATTCACTTGGAATGAGATAGATATAATATTATATTTAAAAAAATCGTGCTTTACAAGAAATCCGTTTTCTCGTTGGAATGATAGTACAAAATGCCTAAATAAGATATATTCATGAAACATGATTAGTGATAAAATATATAACATGTGAAATTGATGTTATATGTTCATACATTTTGTAATTATTGATCAGAAGATTCCAGAAAAATTTAGTTATAATAATCAACTATTTTATATTCATGAAATATTTCGTTATATTTATGTCATTTAATTTCATAATTACTTTACTATTATTTTATAAATATCTTCATAAGTATATAAAAGTTACACCAATTTTAATTGAGATAAATACATATTTTCATTTTTTTGTGTTTTTAATAGTGTATATTGAATATGAAGAATACGATGTTCTTTACAATTAATTTCTTCCTTATTTTATTTATTTATAGAAGTGAACACGTGATAATTAAAGGTGATATCGATACGTGAAGCGCGGATTAATGCTCATAATTGTTTTTCAGTTTCTGTATGTTCTACTGTCGTACCCGTTAAACCCCACGCAAAGGCTGCGCCTCATAGCGTTCTATGATATTCATAGGATAATGTAAAATAAAAATACCCGTGTTTTATCTTTTGTCATCTGCAACTGTTTATAAACATTTATTTCGACAAATTATTCTGAAGTTGTTTATGCTGAAAAAAAATGTTAAACTACACAAGCGTATACTAATACGAGGTACAAGCAAATCATTGGAACGGAAATCAGGTAACTATTCATCCATTTTATTTGAAAAGGAAAGAAAAAACTAAAATGAGAGTTTTATCATTATTTCAGAAAATAGAAAACATTACATGTACACTAAAATTTTATACTAACATATTAAACTCTGATAGAACAAAATGTTATGGAGGTTTTCGTCATAATTCTTCACGTAGAATCGACTGGCGCAATTTGTTTTTCGAAATAAAAAAACTTCAGAATAATTTCTGTGGTATTAAAGTAAAAGGAGACAAGTCAATTTTTTCGAAAAATGAGATATTTACACATTTGGATCCTATACGCTAATATGTAATGCAGAGGCAGAAAATGAGTGATTTTAAAGTTGCGGTTGGTATTTCTTTTAATTCTTTAATTAAACTATGGCTATTTTATAAAACAAATAAGTGTTTTTTTCAATTGTCCCCGTTGAAAAAATACATATATAAATTCGTCCCCTTTTACCTTAACACCACAGAATTGTTTAAGTAATTTTTTCATTTAAAACAATCGCAAATGACAAAAGATAGAATACGGGTATTTTTATTTTAGATTATGCTATGAATGGTATAGTTAGTGTGACGCTATCTGATCTCAATTTTGCTTGGGCCTTTGTGGGTTAAATAAATGTTATACCAAATATGGTTTATTGAGCGCATTCATTAATTTCTCAGCTGAAGAAATGCTTACATCTGCGTTTCACAAACTGGAGTTTTGAGTAGGCATTTTCATTATTCTTCTATGAAAACCATCATATTCATTTCCATGACAACTTGCTAAAAGTGCCATTTAGCTTCAATTCTGTGCATATTATAATGAGAAACCAAAGCTAAAAAGTTTTATTTATTTGTATACTGGTTTGAAATTCCATCAGAAATATAAATAATTTTTGTAACTCTATTCTCATATCTATTTTATATATAATATAACCTTTCTTTTTAATTTTTTGTTTCCCTTGAACATAAATTGCAAATGGATGAATAGTTACCTGCTTGCTGTTCCAATGATGTGCCTCTATCTTGTATTAATATATGGTCCTATAATTCTGAATGAAATTCAAATTATGCCAACAATTTCTTATATAATTACTTTTACTTCTAATAATAAACTAATGTTCTTTATAAATATAAAATAATTTATATTTAATCATTAACTCCAGTTGGTCAAGATAGTCTCTAATATTATTTATGTATTTTACAAGATCATACTTTCGGTTCAAACCTTCCATTGTTTGCAATTAATATAATCTATGGCATTTAAAAAAATAATTTTCGAGAAAATGTAAAAGACCTGCGAATTCAAGACATTATGTGCATTTATTAAAAAAAGCAAGCTTCGCCAGGCTTTTAAAACATCATTGTCATTACAATATTTGTTGTTGTTTGTTAAAAAAAATGAACCAACTGCAGATGTTACCTTAAGCTATTGAAAAAGATCATATGAAATTATCTAAAATTACTTCATAATTTGTATTTTATAAAATTCAAGATAAATACGTGATACCACGTAACAAATTACGTAAAATTACATAGTTTTTGAGATTATCATACATCTGCCAAAAAAATCCTAATGAAAACTATGAAAAATACTAAAAGAATTATATTCAATGAATTTCAATTTCATGTAAATTATAAAAATGGCCATTGCAGATTATTCGAAATTCTACTGTATGGCCATGTTGATCATCAAAATTTATTTAATACAGGTTATGATAACATTTCTTCAATGGAGTATTAATAGTATGAAATGGTAAAAAAGATATATTAAAGCAGTTCATAAAAATACGTTCTATGAATATGATATAGTAGTTTCATCACTTATCGTATATTAACTTTTATACAAATCTGATCGATAAAATTCGATTGAGCAAACATTGTATTAGGCGGTCATTAAAATTTATAACATTATCAATGAATTTAATTGTTTAATAATTAGAGTTTCTAAAATTAAGTAAAATATTGATATAACATTGAGAGATTTGTATTTAAAATGATTAATTATTATTGAAGTTAATGGTCACTTTTGCTATTTATTATGGTTACGATACAATTGTATTGAATATGATATGATTGCTAATAAGTATGAATATTTTTAAATAACAATTAATTGAAGTTTTGATGCAATAAACAACTCACGAAATGAAATTTTTTAATATGATATATTACCGATCCATCATTACAAAATTCATTTAGACTACGGCATCTGAATTAAGTATTAATGTGGTGCAATAAATACTCCTCAACAAAAGTAAATATATAAGTTTTGTGCAAAACCTGTATAAAATGTTCTCAAAACAAATTCGAAATTCGTATAAAATTTGTAGAAAACTCGTATAAATTAGATGCAATTTTTTTGAGACCCAGGCACAAAATTCGCATATTAATTTTTAGTAAGATATAAACTTCTTATTTTTCTAGAATAAATATTGAAAAATATATATATTAGTGGCTTTAGTGCTACGAGTATGGGAACAAAAAATCGATACATATTTGAAATTGAACATTAAAACGTATCTTTCGTAGAGGTTACACGATTAACAAGTGTTTATTTGAAGTAATTCAGACTTCATGGCTTTCATTTATGTTGCAGAAATATTATTAGAAAGAATAGAAATGGCAAACTATCAACCGTTACTATGTTAGAAGTCTTCAATATATAATGTGAACTCATGACACGTAATGTAGTATTCATCAAGCCGTCTTAATCCATACTCCGTTCATAAAAAAAAAAAAATCTGGTAAAAAATACTAAGTTTCAATCATTGTTTGTGGAGAAAAAAAGTAGTTGTAGCAGGCATTCGCTATTGCACACATATACACACGCACGCACACGCACACACATACATACACATACATATATGTACACACACACACACACACACAAACACACACACACACACAAAATACACACATATATATATATATATATATATATATATATATATATATATATATATTCTTGTATGAGCTGATTTAATGTAACTAACAATAAATTTCTACGGACGAAGATATTCGACATCAATACGTAAGTTAAGTAAAAATATTATATCTATGTATTTTTATAAGAATGATAACTAAATAACTTTCAACGATACTATACTAATAACTTTTATTTAATTATAATTTTGTATCTATCTATGATAATTTATAAGTATAACCTTGAGTTAATTCCCAATTTTCAAGATGCGTTTGCATGAAATTGATCACCTCGATGATTGACGGGTGTATAATATTTAAAATTTGCTTTGTTATTATGTTGCATAATATCTTGATCTCCAAATATCGCACGTTGCATAAACTAGTTTCAAAAATATGTCATAAAATTAATTTTCAAATTTAAGTATCTCAAGAATTAGTATCTTCGGATAAATAAAATGGAAGCAAAGCATGAGAAATTCATTTATTTTATTTTTAAAAGAACTTACATCATTCATTTGATTCATAAATATGTATTAACAATTAAGAGAGCAACAAAAGTATTAAAACAAACAGAATTCAATTGACACCTAGGACCCTTTGACGGATTCCATGTCGGCTCTTAGTTACAAGCATAGTTTGTTGCGCTGCGTAAGAATTGTTGTATAGAGCGTAGTCTTTGTTTGCCTTACTTTCATTTTGGTAATGCTTTTCCTTAGACTTTTTTTTCAAACTTTCAAAATTGTAAATGCGTTTTCATTGTATCGATACTTCATGACAATATTGACACGCATGCATAAATTATGTATTCATTTCTAAATATTATTTATCGTTGCATTAAGTGATCATTTAAATATTTACGAATCCTAATTGTATAAAACATAAATATAATGAATGTTTTGACTAAGTATTGCGGCAGGTGAGGTAATATTACCTTATATTTTTTCTTTCCGTAAAAAAGTGGTTTCCCCAATCCAATGTTCTTGAATGTTATTGTAATATAAAAAATTTTAAAGTATTCGTTAGAAAATATCTTACATCAGATCAAAATGTGAATAAAAAAGTGAATAATAAGCATTAAGTATATAGTATAATACTAAGTATTAGTATTAAGTATAAAGTAAGGTAAATAGCTGTATCCCACATACAAAATGGTTGATGGTTAAATTATTGTTGTTTAGAAAAATCAGCTTATATCTGATGAAGGAATTCTGATGAAAACATTATAAAAATATTATATATGGATGTTAAAAATTTTTACCACTCCTGGTATTCATTAATAATTTATTATAAAAGTTTAATGATCACATTATTAAAAATTAATATTATTGGTACTATGTTAACGTTTCTATATTTTTTGTTGAAAGTTATCAAGAATGGTCAGAATGTATAAATATAATAATTGTCAGTGTTTAGTAATTGATTAATTATTCTTAATTCATATTTTTATAGTTAATCCACCATAGTAAGAGATAATAATATCTTACAAATAATGATTGGCTTTCGTAGTATAATAAAAACTACAAAAAAATATGGATTGTACCATTTTACCGAAATTTATTGATTTTTCTCATTCTCTATAGCAACATTAACAAAAATTCATTGACTGTACGAAGTTACAGTTGAAAAACTTTATACACATATTCTAATTTGAAATTGTTTCAAATCAAGTTTTTACTGTATTTATGTTTACATTCGTTTTAGCTTACCACAAACATAGATATTGTATATTTTTCTATTTTACATAATTAATTTCTTTTCATCTATTTAACTTTATTTTAGAAGTTTTTTGTAGCTATAATACTCTATATAATTTTCGTGTTTCATCTCCAGCTACATAATACATTTATTTTATTTTCGTATAACATAGAATACATATTAAATAATGCGTATTCTGTGAAAAAAGTAAAAACTCTACTCTAATAGTTAAATGAAATTACAAAAGTATTTATCCAAATTTGCAAAAAAATGAATCACATTCGTAAATTTGGCTTCTTCTATAATCACCGTTAATAGTATTATTTTGATTATAATTTGTATAGGGATATAAGCAGTAAAATTATCGCAAACTAAGCGAATTAAAAAAACCATAGTTATATATTTAACATAATTGAAAATGTTTTACTTATGTAGTAAGTATACTGGAACTTAGCAATTTGCAGGCGTCGAAGAAAAAGAACAAATCTATCTATAAAAAAGTCTTAGCAACAGAACTCTCAACAAAAATGTTGTAAACGAATATTATTCATTTTAGCTATGCATATGTATTACAAAGTTGTATGTCCATAATAGCCAAACTATTAAAGTTTACCAATCTTAGCTACACTGATAATAAGTAATATACTTTATCTTCAGAATAAAAATAAGTTTATTCACTAAACATTATAAATAATCATAATCCTGCAACATAATTGTTCATTTTCTCGAATAAACGTTCATTATTGTAGAAAATAAGAGCCGAAAGAATTCTATCTATTCACCTATTCCATTTGAACATTTTGCAAATTTCATTTCCAATAAAAATGTAAAGATAGACTGCGTGGACTTTAAATTGTGTAATAGATTTATTCATGGAAATATAATAAAATTAAAATGCATGTGTTCTTACCATACGTCAGCCAATCATTCAGTAGTAAATTTATTATTCATTTTATGGTTAAGATATATTATTTAACAGATGAATCCATGTATGTTCTTGTAGTTCTGTCAAAAATAATAATCTATTGCATTTTAATATTTATATTACTTCTATTTCATGTCTATTTTTTTTAACAATTTTTAGTCATTGATTTTATTTTCGATAATGAGATAATCTGCTAAAATACGTTAAATTTCGACTCATCTTTCATGTTATCTTATCACAATACTCAAATGCGAAGACAAAATCAATGTGTTCATTTTTTTAAGATAGAACGATCGAAAGATTACATAGTTTGGTGATTAAATCTTCTATTTTTTCGTTCTTCATGTTTGTCTGAGATTTCAGAATTTGGCTTTTGAAATCACAATGGGACGATTGTGAATCTTAATTTGTTATCATTTCTATTTTTTTTCCTTTTGTCTGCTTCAAGTAAGTATGAATTCTGCGAGTAGTTTATAGTGTAACGATATCTGTAAGCCGTAAAAGGGTGAAAGAATGAGATAACGATAAAGAGATGACACTAACTTACGTGCCATGGGAAACAATACACCTTTTTTTCATTATATTAAGCTATTATTTTCAAAATATAGAATATCACGCATGGCTACAATAGTCGAAATTTATTCATTATTCTTACAGGTAGTTTAAATAATACTGAACATTTATACTGCATTTGGTATATTCTTATATGTTAAAAATAATAATTTTAATTATTAAAATATGGAATTCCAATTTATTTTTCGATTAGTATTAAAATCGATTTAATAAAGTTATATAATTTCAAGAACATTCGCGACTATATTTTAATTACAGGGAGAAAATTTTAAAATATTAATTCATAATTTTGAAACAATAACGTATGCATCAAGCTATTCCCATGGACGAAAACTCAAATGATTCTATAATGAAAAATATTCTTCCAGTAAATTTAAAAGCGATGTTTGAAATATACAAACATTTGGCGTTTAAGGGAATCCATGTGTCTGCGAGTGGGATATTAATTTGCTCATCTATAAAAGACCATACATACCTATGAGCGTTATTGCTATTACCATCTACCTTGTAGAAAATCACTTTCTTTTTTCCTGAAGGGATTCCCCCAATTTTCTGTTTTTAGTTTTTACATTAGGAGAGGACTTCCTCTATTCTAAGTTTAATTTTTACCTTCAGAGGGTACTTCCTCAAAAGTTAGAGTATGCATTGGTACGCCAAAGTTTAATAACAATTTCCAAATACTCTTAACTTATACTCTATTCATTATACACGAAAGCTTTTTTTGTCGCCATTTCAAATTCCACATTGTTGACTCTAAAAGTGTCCGGATTAGTGTTAGCTTTAGGTATAGATAACCTAGTCTTTTTAAGTGTTTGGAATAAAAATGTAATTTTTATGGATAATTAGAATTTTTTATATTCTGTCGTTAGACTTTCTTTAAAATAATTGAAAGTTAGTTCTGGGTTTATTGCATGCGATTGCAGTGAATAACAGCGTAACATAAGTATCTTCTTTCTAAATATTACAACAGTATTTAGAATCGCGGATGGCAGGCAAGTAGGTACGAAGTAGCCGTGAAGTTGTTGGTTGAATCTAATATTTATACAGTAACATGGCTATGGTAAGCTTATTTAAGTCATTTGAATTGTTGTTTTTAAATTTATGTACCATATACTACTTTTCTTATTATTATTTTTCTTATTATTACTATTAGTGAAAATGAAAGATAGGAAGATAGGAATTAAAGAATAATCTTTCATTTAAAAGAAAAGTTTCATCAGTTCAAGTAATGGTTTTGAAAAAATTTGTTTACTAAAAATTTTGTTAATTATATTACTTCTTTTCAAGATATTTATTTTGTTTCATGCTTGAAGATGTTTAAAAGATAAGCAAAGACTTTAATCATCCAGATTTATATGACTTGTTTTAAGATGACAAACTTAAACAGTACTTAATATCCAACGAAATAATCAGACAGCTTCTATTGTAAAATATACAATATAATAGGGAGTATTTCAATGCCTACTCGTCTGCCAGATTTTATTTTACATAAAAAATGTATCTTTTCATCATTTAAATATTATTTTGGGTATAGGGTTGTTGTTACACAATATACATACATATAGATACATGTTCTATCAGTTCAATATCCCAGATAACTCTTCTTCAACTAATCAGATCATGAGTAAATTAACTTCATTATCGAAAACGTCAATATTTAAAATGAAACTTCTCTAATCATACATATGGCTCATTTTAAACTAACACGATCAGCTCCACAAGGCTAGATAACCGATTTTTATGAAACTTGGTATAAATTTCCTATATAGTAGTTAACTTCTGTACAAATTTTAGATCATTATTACTGCCGGATTACTAATTATAAACAATATAAAAATTTCATTAAACATTTTTCAAAATTTTTTATCTCTGTAAGGGTGACAGTTATCAAAACGAATGTATTTTTAAAATACTAATAAAAACATAAACTATGAAATTAATAAACCAAAAGTTATTTTTAACAATTTGTCAAAAAGTTATTAACTTTTATTTTAAACAAATGAAGATATCTCAAAAGGCATTATTTTTATTTTCGAAATTCTTTTTTTATTAGATTTCTTACCTATTTTTCTATGATAATCAGCAATAAAATTCATAGAGTGCATATCCATATTGATTTAAGGAGTCATTATAAACAGCGTCCGCTGTGCCGCCATAAGCTTTTGTTTTAAATAAATGACTATATCTCAAAAAGTATTATTTTTATTTTCAAATTTCTTTTTCCATTGGATCCCTTGTCTATTTTTCAATAATTATATAAACGTCACAGCAGTATTCAGTCTTATAGTAAAAGAAAAACTATATATATATCAAGGTTAGGTAATTTTAATCGATTCTGAAATCTCCGAATGTTAGCGGTATACAGAAAAATTATTTAAGCAAAGGTTATTTTGGTCAATGGAATCCATCTTTTTAATATAGAAAAATAAAAAAATATAATAATTTCTGTTTTATCTTATGAGCCTATCTCATTCGTAATAATACCGCCCTTAGGATTCCCGCGCAAGCTCGACGAATATGATTCAACGTGTTTTTTTCTGGATATAGGCTGTTCTTGAATAACGACGTCTTTAGGGAGATCCATTAGTAGCAATCTGTAGATGTCACGTTTGGTGACCTTGAAGCCTAATTAACTGGACCTATTCGTCTAATCCACTTCTCCTTATAATTATCATCTAAAATCTCACTTACTATTTATGCAAAATGGGGGGTTGTATCATTCTACTGTAACCTCATTCGTCGATGTATTTGGAAATCGACATGTTTTATGAGTGCTGGCAATGAATCCCTAATAAATTTCAAATAGCTATTTCTATCGACGTTTCTCTCAAAAGAGTAAGGATCAACCAAATAATAATGATGCCACGCCATATTAACAGGCTCCATCAGTTTTTATGGTCAACAGTCCAATGGTAGTGGGGATTTTCATTAAACCAATAATGACAATTATAACCGTTAAGTTGACCATCATTGTAGAAATTAGCCTTATCAAAGAACACCAGAAATATAAAACATTCAGGATTATTTTATATCAGTCAACATTTTAGAATTTTATATGTATTTGACAGTAATGTACCCATAGTTCCTAACCTAAAGTTATATAGTATACATGATATTTAAATGCATGTAGAATTCATGAACCTATTCTTCACGGAATACCAATTTTTTTTCGATTTGACGACTGTTAATATGAGGGTCGAGATGAACAGCAGCTAGAACGGTCATAGTATGTGGATCATTTTCATTGTTTTTGTGGTGTCTGCGTTAACGATTAAAATATTCACCGTGGTCTGTTTTAGATAATCTCGATATCGTTTTGTGAATTACTTTGATAAATAGTAATTTCCATTTACAGAAATGAATTACGCGATGAAATATAATGGGAGGTAATACCGAATATTTAATAAATTCATCTTTAGTCCATGATGTTTGCCCTTCTAAAGTTAATGTACAAGTACATTAACTTTATTGTGCTTTATACGCCTCTAGCCCATTACGTATATTCTCTCATCGTTAGATATCTTCTCTTTCGCTCGCTCTCTTGCTCACCTGTCGGTCCTGGGCTCGGCCTTCCAACGCCACTACTTCTATTGAGAGGACCTACAATACCCAGAATAAAAGCTACCTTGAGGTCTAGGGCCTTCAAGGAATTGCCTCCTTGTAAACTTTAGAATAGATCGATTAAAATGGCCTAGCCTCTTGTTGAATTTTACTCAACTCGTTAGCTTTCCAAAAAACAATCTTCAAGGAATTATTCATTTTGCTTTCTGTTTTATAAGAATTATGAATATATTTTATAGCTTTGTAATATTGTGATAAGCCTGTATGTTTATTTTTGTTTGTTGTGTATTTATTCTAACTATTGTCATTCTTGATCATTCAATGTGCTATTGAGTACAGATTCAAGCTAAGAGAAATTAATGTTTGCTTTACGATTATTATTTTCATTTAATGTTGAACTGACTTCGTCGTTTTACAATTATATTTTTTTCAGCGCTAGATAAAATTTTTGTTGCAACTGTTTTCATGCTGAACAGCCCTTATAACTTACTAAATCTGACAACATTGTTAGACTGTATTTCTGTACTATCGAATAATCTGAATAAGAAACTAGTACAAATCTCTCCAAAGTAGCGATATTACAGAGGTTAAGGGCGAGGACGCACTTGCATGTTCTTGGCTTAACAGTGTTGTAAATCAGCGTTACACCCCGTTAAAAATATTACCCATGGTAACATAATGTGTGTGTGTTACTTAGTTCTTTTTTGATCCTGGGTCGAACTAAATACTTGTAAAAGGCTTTTCGTCAAAATTGTTGTGGTTTTTACATTTTCGCAAGTTATCGCTATTTTTTCATTCTCTTGTTTTCCATATTTTGTGCTGGGAAGCACGCATTTCAATATTAAATTTTTGTATCGCATTCCGACCACATTTTTTGTCGTCTAGTTCCTCTACAATAACCATCGATAAGGTACTTCGTTCCAATAATGTTTTGTCACATCATTCTCCACATGATTATTTATGTTATTCTTTGTATGATCTACCACATGATGTTCACATTGGGTAATTGACTTCATTTTTATCGTGTGATAAATCCTATTAAAAATTTTAAGCAAGACTACGTGAAATTGGAAATGAATCCGAGCATGTCCATGTAAATATTTTCTTTTTCATTAAACATTCAAAAATTATACTGTTATGTTCCCAATATGTTTATTATAGGTATTTTTTAAGCTGGTTCAATGCAATATCATATCAATTTTTTTTATATATTTCATGTATTTTTAGAAAATGAAACGAAGTATTCAATACGATATAAATAATTAACTATTATTTTACTATGATCGATATTTTTCAGATATTTGGATGTAAATAGAAATAGTATGATCGGTGAAATATGTATCTTCAAAGTTTCATTTTCATGTTCATTACAATTCCATTACTACAAGAACCTATATACGGTGAGTATTTATGTTTTTGTTTGCATAAGATATATTTACGCCATTTTCTATTTCTCTGGGAGTTTATTTTGATTAAAAGTGATTCATTATTGATGGGTAATCGGAAAATTGAAATAAGAATAATAATGAATTTAGTTTTTATGGGGAAGATCGTGGGTCCTATGCTCCTGATATTAACATGCAGCTTTATTGAATAATTTACAGAAAAGTTATAAATATATGTTTTTCAAAAATAAATAATTGTATTTATTATAAATAATATAATATAATACAAATCTACAAAAAACAGATTGTGACTATTGTCGACTAAGTCAGGGTCATTTTCGATGTACTTTTATACGTAGTATCCGAATGCGAGGTCAGGATTTGTCCGTCATGTCAAGTTTATGAAATATAATTAGCTAATAGTGCTAAAAACAATGATTTTTTAGATATTTTTAAGACCATACGACTTAGAAACAAAATTTGTTTCATAAATCACTTCAAACTATCATAAAATACAACTCTGACCCTTTAAAATGGTGTTTTCAGTTTAGTAAACTCTTCATATTCCGCGGAGATATTATTAAATGTAATTTATCACTTTACTATTCTTGTTATACCAGTGCGGAAATAGACAAATGTTTTTCATAAAGTAGAAAAAATTATATATTATATTAGTAAATATTGGCAATTTGAAACGATAGGTTAATATAAAGTTCAACTTCGACATCAGCAACTTCAAAAACATACTAATATGTTATAGAAATATGGGAAATACGGATCTTGAAAATAAATTATGCAAAACTACTAAATATATACAGAGTATTTTATAACGGTCATATGTGGAAAGAACTATTGCATTAAGCAATTAAAATTTGATCGAAAAGTTTTATGACTAACCTGTCTATGATACTTAGATTAATCGAAAATTAATGACAATACTAGCTCGTCAATCGGTTTTCTCTATCCTGTTTGAATAAAGGGAAATATTTTGGAAGAATCTGTATGGTTAAAACAGGTATTGTTGCCGGTACTTCTGACGTAAATAGTACTGATTCTATGGCTAATTTGTCGCTTTTTTACACGCGAGTTGGTTAGATTAAAAACTGACCATGAGTTTGAAAAGCGGAGAAAAATAGTGTCTATGTACGCTTCTTAGTTAGATAAGTTTTTCTGTGGCGTGATAAAAATCTGACATCTCTCTACATGAAGATCATTGAGTATTCATCATATCTCCTCTTCCGGAATTGTGTTTTATTAACTCATACTTTGTGCAAAGTTCCATAGGTTAAGAATTATATAAAACATAGTTTTTTATTAAACAAAATGAATTTAGGGGAAATTATTCGATTTGACACATGATTTATTTAATAAATCTGAAAAAAAGATTTAACTTATCTGATAACAAGCGTGAAGATCATCATTTACCATGTTCTACCGGTTGACCTTGTTGAATAACGTGTTTACTTTTAAAGATAACTATTATAGATGTATCTATTGTATATACTACATGTGTCATACCAAGATTTCTAATACGATTTTAATAATTTCAACACGGTAAATACGTATTTAACATCTAATAGAATTTTCCCCATTAATACGCTTTATCTTAAATCTAATTTCATGTATATATTTTTTTCTTATATATTTATTCTATTTAGTTCGCCTATTTTTACTTTTCAGTCGTCACACATCTGTTATAAAAAAACTTCGAAAAAAAGTATCGATATCCTTACTACTATTATCGCACATCGGGCGAATTCAACTAACTAATCAGCGGAATTGTAACAAAAATAAGAATTGTCAAGGAAATAATTGTATATAATTTATGACATTTATGCCTATCGTAAACAATTATACGACAAACATGTGTATTTATTTCAAGTTGATTAATTTCACATGCATTTTCTAATATATTTGGTTCATAATTATGAATATACTTATAAAATATTAGTAAAATAATTATTAAAATAGTAAAGTTATGTAATTGAAGAACATATTACGAAATAGTTGAGTATTTTAATTTCATTTTCGTAAACCTTCTGAGCAATAATAATCAAATGGATGAACATATAAAACCAAATTTGAGATACTATATCTCATTACTAATCATACATACACATTAACTAAACATTTTACTGTAATTATAACTAGAAAATAAATTTCCTGTAAAAATGAAATATTTTCTAAAAGAATATGAAACCTTATATTCTATCTAATTTCGGTTAAATTGTTAATTACCAATTTATACATTTATTAGATGCTTGTATTATCATAATTGCTTTATTATAATTTTTTATAGTTTAGGTAAAAATTATAGGTCAAACTTACTCATTTTCTTTACCCTTGAGCAAGAAATAAGGATTTTTATAATCTATATAGTAATTCTGTAAATCACTTTGAATGATATTGACTAAATCTGTTACTTCAAAAGTCTTGCTATGTCGAAGGCTAGTTCCGAAGCTGATAAAAAGAATAAACATAACGACCATATGCGGTACATATTTTTTTTATAAGTTCATTAGTTCAACAGTTCATAACCCAAAGTAATACCCTATTGTTTTAAATAAATTTCGGCAGTTTGCCGTATGGACGATAGTGATCGTAAGGATATTGATACTATTGTTTGAACCTTTTAAATTGATTTTTACAAAATGTCTCTGTTTTATTTTCCATCAAATTTTAATCGCTTAACCATTTGAGTAACAGAACAGTTTTTTTTACGTTTTAAGGTAAAAAATATATCAGAAACGTAGATTTGAAATTATAAATTGAAAGTGAATTGATATTATGACAAAAGAGGTAGTTTTGGGGTTATTTTCGGATTTATTGAATTTTCGATATCGGATTCGGATTCAGCATGGAAAAATACGTTAGAAATGTATTTTTTCACTTCCAAAAAAAAAAAATTGAATTACACGACTAAAAGGTCTATACGCTGGGCTTTTTCACACGAGACTGTTTTGGAACGCTCTGTATACGACAGAAAACAAATTAGTTTTAAGTCAAATTGAAGCAAGGTCTCGGATTTCTTTTATATGACAGAAAACAAATTAGTTTTGGGGGAAATCGGAGCAAGGTCTTCGATTTTTTAAATATTTTGCACATCGAATGCCTATATGGAGGTAATCATTTGTGCCAAGTTTGACGCCAAAATATTAATTAATTAAAAAGTTATAAACAATTAAACAAAAAAATTAATTTTTTTTTAACTGCTATAAATGGAAAACTATTTATCCGATCTCGATAATTTTTTTTTTTAAATACCCGTAAATAATTGTATTTTGAGAATATATATATGTCATAATAATATATTTTTAAAAAAAAAAATTATAAACAATTAAAATAAATTTTTGCCATTTTTATTAAAAAATGCAACTTTTATTTGAAAAATTGTTGTTGCAATCGATTCCTTGGACAATTTTGTTTAAGAATCCGTAATAAAACTATATTGAATTTTAATGGGGGCTAGGTAATGACCTTCCAAAAAAGCGCTACCTGCGGCGCTCAGCTGGAAGATCGGACCGATAGAAGCGTCCACTACCCCGAAACTTTTCCAGGTAGTTCAGTTCTCTATATTACTACATTTATTAGCTAAACTTTCTTTATTTAAATAGTGGTACGTAGGGCTATCATTTATGACAATAATAAATAACGAAAATAGGCTGCCGTTAAGCAAATTAGTGCGAGCAATAATTATATTAAGGAGATTAAAAATATTTATTTCCTTTGAATGTTTTTTGTAATACTTTAGTTTGTTAAGTAGTATTTTTAAATTTGGTATACTGAAATTAGTTGTGCTTCGAAAATCGTATAAATACAGAATCTTTCTGCTCAGTCGGGCTATTTAAAGTTCAATGGTCAAAGTGAACGGACCTCAACGAACGTCATAGTGAAAATTCTTATTGTGTGATAGATTTTATAAAATTATTTCAATTCAGTTTCAAAGAAAATTATATAATCATGCCATTATCAGAGTGCTCTAATCCATTCAAAGTGCGTAAACATGGACGTCGACGAGAATCTTTGCGCCATGTTTCCACAGAAATTCAGGATAAGTGGTTTCCTTTAGTGAAAGAAAACGATCGATTATGTGCAACATGTTTGAGATACTGCTATATGAAAGATCCAAAGGAAGTTTCTGACTACAGTGACACACGTTTAGGACGTACAAATGAAGAAAATATTAGTTGTAAAGATTCTATTAATCAGATCAATGAGGCTAGTTTCGACTATAGTGCTAATGAAGATCAAGATATCTGCCACGTAAATTGTGATGAAGAATTTTCGATCGACGAAAATGAACGTAGAAAAATAGTATTGGATCGCTTAAATCCATTGCTTGATTTTTTTTAAATCGGGGAAATGAGTTCAATAGATATTGAAATATCTGATTTAATAGAAATCAAAATCGATTCATTGTCAAATAATTTGAAAACTTTACTTGTGAGAAAATATCGCTGTGTATACAGTAATTGAGATGGATTTATACAAAAAAGTGTATTTTATAAAGACCTGAAAGCAGCGTATGAAAAAGCAACTACTAATTCAGAAAAGTTACATATATTAACTGCGATACCAATGTCTACAAGTATCTGTGAAATAGAAAGAGAATTTAATTGTTCGTTTTATTTTGCACAAACCGCTAAAAAACTTCGTGAACAGGAAGGAATGTTATCCTATCCACTCTCCAGAACCAGAATATCTATAATAAGTGACGAAATAAAAAGTGCTGCTGTCTCATTTTATTTACAAGATGATATAAGCCGGCCGTGTCCAGGTGCTAACGATACCAAAATAGTGAGAAAAGATAACGAAAAGAAAGTTAAAATTCAAAGGCGTTTACTTATGTTTAATTTAAAAGAAGTGTACACCATGTTTGAAAAACACTGTGCTGAAATTGGACTCAAGTTTCGCCTGGGGTTTACATATTTTTGTACATTGCGACCTGATCAGTGTATTCTAGTGAATGAATGTAAAGGTGTTCATAATGTTTGTATTTGTATTCACCACCAAAATCCAAAACTATTAGTGGAAGGCTGTAAAATGACAATGAAGAATTTGAAGATCAAATATGATGAAGAATTACCTCAAACAGCAAAAGATATTTTAATTAGAATGACATGTGAAAGACCTGGTGAAGATTGTTTTTTTAATAAATGCTCGAAATGTCCTGGATTGGCCATTATTTTAGATATGTTCGAGAATTATTTCAAAAGAAATGCTATAGATTTCATTCATTGTAAACAATGGGAAACTGTAAACCAAAAGTGTGATCTTGTAAAGCACACATACAATATTAAAGACTATCTTAACCACCTGGAAGTACAGTTTAAATGTAAATTATTAGAGCATGACTTTATTGCCAAAAGTCAAAATGATTATATAAAAACTAGTCGGCATAATTTGAATGAATCTGAAATAATGGTCATAGGAGATTTCGCTTAGAATTATACGACTGTATATCAAGACCAGGTCTAAGCAAATTATTGGAACGGCAAACAGGTAACTATCTATCCATTTGCAATGTATATAAAAGGGAAGGAAAAAACTGAAGAAGATAGCTTCGTCGTAATTTCCGAAAGTACGAAACATGATATGAATGCTGTGATATTGTTTAGCCAAAAATTAATTGATTATATAAAGAATCGATACGAGAACAAGGTTAAAAAAGTGATTTATGTATCTGATGGAGCTGCAAGTCAATATAAGAATAAATCAAATTTTTTAACTCTTGTTTCTCATTATAAGACATATGGAATTGAAGCTGAGTGGCACTTTTTCGCAAGTTGTTATGGGAAAAGCGCATGTGACGGACTTGGCGGAACAGTGAAAAGATTAGCCCGGAACACCAGTTTGCGAAATTCAGACGTAAGCATTAATTCAGCTGAAGAATTATATCAATGGGCACAAAAAGCTATACCTGGTATAACTTTTGTTTACTGTACCATCGCAGAACACATAGAAATTGAAGAAAATCTATCAAAATTATTAAAAACAGCATTACGTGTCGATGGTACTTTAAGTTATCACGCATTTATTCCTCTAAATAAAAGCAACAAGGAATTGATGGTGAAAAGAACTTCCTATTCTACAGATTATAACATTAAAAGACCACAAAAATAAATGTACTTAAATACTTCAGTGTAATTTGTTATAAACTTTAGCAATTTTATTTATTTAAATTTTATATTACATTTGTATAATTAATTTATGAACACCTTTATAAGATATAGTAAAATAATTTTAATGGATATTACCATATGGAATATTATATATATATATATATATATATATATATATATATATATATATATTATTAAATAATTAAATAATTGACTATTTTAATTTCATTTTCCTAATATTTATTGAGTAATGTAACATGTTATAACTAAGCTGTTAATTTCTAACAATACTTGGAAAATAGATTTCTTGTAAACTACGAATATTTTCTAAAATAATATGAAATATTACACTTCATCTAATTGCGATTAAATTGTTTATGTTTAAGTAAATAAAATATTGTTTATACTGATGTCATCCCGATTACATAATATATAGTCTATGGTACTGACTTATAGAACTATACTATCTGGAAAAGTTTCGGGGTAGTGGGACGCTTCTATCGGTCCGATCTTCCAGCTGAGCGCCGCAGGTAGCGCTTTTTTGGAAGGTCATCACCTAGCCCCCATTAAAATTCAATATAGTTTTATTACGGATTCTTAAACAAAATTGTCCAAGGAATCGATTGCAATAATAATTTTTCAAATAAAAGTTGCATTTTTTAATAAAAATGGCAAAAATTTATTTTAATTGTTTATAATTTTTTTATTAAAAAATATATTGTTATGACATATATATATTCTCAAAATACAATTATTTACGGGTATTTAAAAAAAAAAATTATCGAGATCCGATAAATAGTTTTCCATTTATATCAGTTAAAAAAAAAATCAATTTTTTTGTTTAATTGTTTATAACTTTTTAATTAATTAATATTTTGGCGTCAAACTTGGCACAAATGATTACCTCCATATAGGCATTCGATGTGCAAAATATTAAAAAAATCGAAGACCTTGCTCCGATTTCCCCCAAAACTAATTTGTTTTTTGTCATATTTGGAATATTGAATGTCTATATGAAGGTTATCGCTTATAACATGTTTTACGCTAAAATATTATTTAATTAAAAAGTTATTAGCAATTCAAGAAGTTTAGTGTTATTTTTTAAATACTACAACTTGAAAATTATTAATCGGTTCTATATGATTTCTTTTCAAAATACATGGAACAGGTTGTATTTTGAGAATATATGTATGTCGTAAAAATTTAATTTGTTGATAATAAAATTATAATGAATTAAAATAAACTTTTGTGATTTTCGTTAAAACGAGCAGTAATTCTTTGGATAATTTTGTATAACAATCCGTAATAAAACTTTTTTTATGTTTCATAGAGGATTGAAACGTACGGCAATGAGTGGCGCTCAAGTGGGTGTCGCGACCGATAGAAGCGTCGTCTCTGGCACAACATACTTCTGGGTAGTCCGGTTTGATAACTCGGTAGATTTATAGGCTAAATTTCCTTTGCTTCTTTAAATAGCTATACCTGAGATTGATCATATCTTTACAAAACAATTTCATGAAAATTATGCTGCATAGAAGAAATTTAATATGACAATAATTTTTTTATGTTCTATTTTGTTCGGTTGTATTTTATAGTAGATTTTGTGAAATGTACTATGTTTTGATAATCATATAAATAAAGGATCGTTTCACGCAGTCGTATAAGATAAGGTATAATGCCGATTTGAATGGTCCTCAACGAAAGTCAAAGGAAAATTTCTCATCATACGATAGATTTTGTAAAATATTTTCTTTATAGCTTTTATGAAAATTATATAATCATGCCATTGTTATAGTATGTTAATCGATTCAAATTACGTGAATACGGAAGTCTTTGAGTATCTTTAGTTGAGAGAAAATATAAGTATGTAGTAATTAATAGAGATGATTATAGAAAAAAAGTTAATTTTATGAAGATGTGAAAGAAGTGTATGAAAAAACAACGATATATTCAGAAAGGATATATATTTAACTGTGATCCTACTATCTATTAGTGCTTAAGAAATAGAAGCAGAGATTAAATGTTCGTTTCACTTGATACAAACAGCTAAAAAACTTTACGAATAAGATGTAATATTATTATACACACTCCCAAGGACCAGATCTTCTATTATAAGTGAAGAAATAAAAAGTATTGCTGTGTCATTTTTTTTGTAAGACGAAATAAGCTGGTCATGTCCAGATAATAACGGGACTAAAAAATTGGTAATCATAACGAAAAGAAAGTGAAATTTCAAAGGCTTATATCTCATTTAAAAGAATTCATCGACATGTTTGCAAAACAGTATGCATATTATTATAGTAAACGATTCTAATGCTGATTACAAGGTTTACATTTGCATCGAACATTAAAATCCAAAACTATTAGTAGAAAGCTATAAAATGACAGCAATGAATTTAAGTATCATATGTAATCAAGGTACTTCAAACAGCAAAAAATATTCTAATTAGAATAACTTATAAAAAAACCTGGTGAACTTTACTTTTTTAACAAATGCTTAAAAAGTTCAGGATTGACATGCGTATTTAGCTTAGATGCTAAGATTATGATAAACGAGGTAAAGAAGTGATTGAAATAAGTCTGACCTTAAAGTGCTGGAGTTCGTTTAGAGGTAATTTAATACGATTGAGTAGGGTGTGATATAGTACAAATAAGAACAGAAATTGGTTAGACGAAATAAGTATTTAATTGCATATACTATTCATCTGGGATAAAAAAACCTCAGACCTGAATGAGAAAAAAGCCTTCTGAATGCAATGCATTACATAGTAAATTATATTAAAGAACAGTACATTAATCTCAATACACGAAGCCAGATAAAACGGTTACAGTGCAATACGGTAATGTCGATAAGATCCGCTTAACCTGTAAAAATATAGGTTTTCGGTAGGATAGAATGAATGAATAGATGAATGGAGTTGCTCGCTTACCAGCTTGACGCACGCATTATACCACCGATAGGTAGGTATGTAGAGAGGAAGAGAAGTGTCCCTGCCTTGATAGCGCGAACGTAGCTCAAACGGGGACAGCCCTCGCAAACGTTCCTAGCTGCGGTGATCCAAAAGAGAAAAGGCAGAAGATCCCCCAGAGGAAGCTGCGCTTCCTCTGCTAAGGCAGCAGGCACTCCTTGTCCTTAGCTCAGCTCCAAAGGCGCCGTTGGTCGTTACGAGCAACGAACTTAGTGCACGTCTGCACTAGTGCACACGCAACCGCACACACACACACAAACGCGCGCCAGTCATGATATAAAATGAAACGCGTAAACGAAGCGTACAATCAAAGCGGGAACGGTGAGAAGCACGACTTGTCCAGTGGGTACGAAATCACAACCTCTCATCGTAGTCTGGAAGAGACTCTGTTGTGGAGACGAAAGATTGATAGCAAGAGCCCGCAACATACTATCTCTACTCTTTATACCATTGGTAATGGTCCAATCCGTGAAACGCGAGAGCGTAGCCATTTAGGGTCCACCGTGCAACCCGTATTTTCCCGTTTATGGTTACACGCGAAGAGCATGCCGGACATATGGTGAGCACATGTCGGGTTTTCCCCACACGTGCTCCACAAACCCCCAGAATTGCGTTTACGTGGGTAATCGTTCGAGTACTAACGCGTTGGGACCTGCAACTTTCACCCTTTTGTTATCTACTTTCACTCGTCTTTTACGAGATGGGCATGTGATGAGGCTATTATTGCCGGACTCCTAATTGCTAGAGCTATAATTAGACCCTATTGTAAATAAGGGGCATATATGGCGCGAATAATGCGCTTTACATCGGTTTGAAAATTATTTTTAAAAAATACCATAGATTATATTCATTATAAACAATGGGAAACTATGAATCAAAAGTGTAATCTTTTAAAACACATGCATAATATTAGTTAAACCACGAGCTACAGAATTTCAGAACTATTAAAAAAGATGACATTCGCTCTAATTATGCAAGAACATGAGCCCATATGTATGTATCTAGTTCATTTCACTAATTATTTATAACGATATTATTAGTTGAAAAATTGAATCATCTTGTAATTAAGAGTCACTTTTTTATTAATTTTTAATGTAAAATCCATTTCCGTTGTCAGATTTGCGAAAAGAATGAATTTCGGACAATTTCATTCAACAATGATTGTTTAAACAAATTGCATAATTTGTAATTTTACAATATTCTTGCATAATTAGACCTAATGTCCTCTTTTACATTGGATTAGAAATCTTTGGGCTCATGGACTGGCCATGAACATTAATGATTTAAGAAATATGTAATGATCTCATCTTGTTTTTCTTGAGAAAATTTTGAACGTTGCTGATCTTTATTTACACTGACAGCTTTTATGATGAGACAATGTTTGTATAGAAATAAATCAACACACATATATATTCACCATCTAATATCTCACGATATCGAATTTTCATTACTTTATTTTAATCTCCTCTCAAGCAGTCTATATATGATTCGTAGGACCCGTATTAAATTATGAATTTATCTTTCATTTCCTTATTAGAGTTGATTTCTTGGAAGTCTACTAAAAATGTTGCGACTAGCTTTAGTATGCTAGCCTTTATCTTTTGGAAATTATATCTTTTTTCTAATTCATCTTTCGTTTGGTTCATAGTGTTCTCCATATCGTATATAAAACCGTGTAGATTTCCTGAATCGTTGAATTGAATAACCCATGGATAACATAATCCGACTTCATGATGTCGTGAGAAGATGGCATTAACTAGTTAAATACTTTTTCACATTTGCGTTTCTTTATTTAATTACCTATTGATTATTCCAAACGGTGATTTTTATTGCATATAAACACCGATGTTTGGAGAGGTGACGAAGTGTCGGTAATTAACTTGTTAAATCGCGTACTTTTTATAAAATTAGAATATTCCTCGTACATTTTCTTTAACACCATTGTTGTATAGACATATGTGAGTATTGTATATCATCTTCCAAAACGATATCATTTTCAGCAGTGACTTTATTTGTGACGTTTTGGAATATCTTCAGAATCGCTTGATATTTTCCCCGTCTATATTTTACTTCATTCTATTGTGCAGTGCCTGATAAATGTATTACAAGGCATTCATCTTGAATTCAAATTATTTTAATTTTGCTTAGATCACAGTACGTTGATGCGTTCTCTATAAAAAGAAATACTGTAGTTTTGTTAACTGTTCTCAGCTTTCCGCTTTGTCTCACAGGGCTTCAAAATCTAGCTGATTGAGGAATTACAGCAAGTTATCGCCAAAATGTTTTCTTCTTCTTTGAAGCCGTCCACTTATGTTACCCAATAATGAACACTAAATATGTTGTCTCACAGGAATTTAGTAACGCTATCGTAGGGATTAGAAATTAAACTGAAGGTACTTACTACTACTACTCACTACTATGTACCAAATTTTTTTAACTGGCTTTTACAATGACTTTGATTACGTTGACTTGAGATAATTTATGACAGTCTTTTAAAGGTCAAGGTTAATTTTCCTAAATAAAAATTCTTACTTTTATTATATTTTCTACTAACAATATTTAGGAAAGGACTCTCAATGAAGTTGTTACATAATTGGAAAAGCGGTTCTCATTTCTTAATCGAAAAATAGAAAAATAAAAAATATAATAATTCCTGTTTCATCGTATATACCTATTTAACTTCACCCGTAAAAGTACCGATCTTAAAAACGAGTCTCTTAGAATCACCTCGACGGATATAGTTCAACGTACCTTCTCTGGATATCTGCTGTTCTTGAAAAACAACGTTTTTAAGAAGCTCCATAAGTAGATATCTGTAGATATCATATCTGGTGTGCAAGAAGGACAGTTTAGTGGACCTCCTCGTCCAATGCAGTTTTCAGTATAATTATCATTTAAAAATATACACACTAATCGTGCAAAGATGGGTACTGCACCTTCTTTCTGTAACCACATTATTCGACATATTTGGAAATCGATATCCTCCACGAGCACTAACAATGAGTCCCTAATCAATTTCAAATAGCTATTTCTATCGACGTTTCTCTCAAAATAGTAAGATTCAACCTAATAATCATTCATGATGCGACGCCATACAAACAGACTCCACTGGTTTTTATGGTCAAGAGTCCTATTCCAGTAGTGGCTATTGTACCTGTCAAGTTAACTGTTACCATCACATAACATTATAAATCTAAAAAATTCAAGATTATTTGATATCGTTCATAAAACCTAACGTCAAAATCCATTTTGCATCTGAAAGTGATGTAGCCTTAATTTATGAATTAAAGTTATATAATCTGTATGATATCCAAGTTTATATGGAATTCGTATAGATGTTCTTCGTGAAATATCGATTCTCTTTCGATTTGACGACTACTAATAGACGTGCTGTACAATAATTATTGTGGTAGGTCCATAAAACAATTATCAAAACAATGATATGATTAGAAGGATACTCAAAAATAGGTGGATAAAAGATCTGGTATTTGCCTAGCGCAGTACTGGTGAGTTCAAACGAAGGTAAAATCATATGTAAGAGAAGTCGATAAATAAATAATCGATCTAGAAAACTTAGTGTGTCGAAATTCTACACAGCTAAATTAAATATCAAAAATAGATAAAATAAAAATAGTTCAGCGAGTTGGAAGCGCGAGCAACTGACCGCCAACCGGCACCAGGTATGGAGAGATTCCCAGAAAGAGAATGGTCAATGCGTATTTATCATCAATGGGCCTTGCTTTCCTTCATGTAGATTCTGCTCCTCAGAAGGCATTGCCCTCTTTTCAGCAGCGCCGGTAGACCGATGACACTACAAAGAGACTCTAGTCAACCGTCGAAAATCTCATCACAACAGAAAAGTTTTTGCGATGAGAAAATTTCTTGTAAAGAAATAACTTTGCACTGCTGTATTCTAAGGAAGTATTATACAAACTGAGAAAGATCTTTTGAACTAAGCGAAATATTCTAAATTATTTTTTGCTCAAGAGGAAGAAGGCCTCAGAAATTGACCTAGAAAATATCTCAAAGAGTATCAAAAAAGTACATGAAATTTATTGTCATACTTTATAGAAACCTGCTTTATATTATACCTTTTGTTCTTATGATTTTTATTGTACAAAGGGATCATATTTGTACTAAAAAATCGAGCTTTCATAAGCAATGCATCAATTACAGTATAGTTAGTTTTACAAAAATCTTTGACAAAAACGCTGCCTTTTGATAAGTGATAGATATACTTAACTATTTTCCATAATTAACTGTAAACCATTAAACCTTTAGATAAAAATTTAGTTAAAATTAAACATTGAAACCAGAATTATTTAATATCATTCGATGGAGAATGATTTCATCTATGGGATATTAATTGTAGATCAGTTTTGTAGGCAATTGAAAAATGCATAGACAGTTCAGATTGAAAATGAGGAAAACTTATTAGCTCATTGATAGAACATTGGAATTTACCAATAATAAACAAATGACAAGAAAAAAATCAATAACTTAGTATAAAAGTACGCATGAGAGTAAGCATGATTCTGAGAATAAGAACTAAACGAAACATAAGAATATGGATGAGAACAATTCGAAGAACCGAGAGTGAAAATCAATATGAGAACAAGTACGAGAATAAGTCTAACAATCAAGACTAAATAAGACAATTAATGAAAATGAATATAAAAATAAGAACTAGAGCCAGAATATGACAAAAATGTCAATCAAAACTAAAGTCAATCATGAGACTAAAACCAAGATCAAAGATAAGAAAAAGTTTGAGAACTCTCTCTCTCTTTCTTTCTTTCTTTCTCTCTTTTGTAGCAGGTGGCTTGGCATATAAAATTATTCTATTCATTTATTCTATTGGTATACAAAAATTGTTTATAACAACAAAAATGAAAAGGATATTTTTATCTTTATTATATTACAATGGAGATTAATAATTAGTAAAATAGTCATTTCGAACCAACATTTTTATCGTGAATGAATATCCTCCTAATCATATCGTTGTATGATAATTAATTTATGGGACTACGACAATAATTATTGTGTAGCACGTCTATTAGTAGTCGCCAAATCAAAAGAGAATCGATATTTCACGAAGAACGTCTGTACGAATTCCATATAAACTTGGATATCATTCAGATTATATAACTTTATTTCATAAATTAATCATAATTAGCGCAACAACCTTATTCCATTGTTTACTTGTTGTAAGATGAAATGATTACATCTAAATACAAATTGATGTGGAATGAGCTTTCTGGTAACTATTATTGAATTAATTCAGGCTACAATTAGCTCTTTATAGGTTTTTAAAGTGTTTAAAGAAAAAATTTATAGAACATAAATATCTTAGAATTGATCATAGAATCCCCTTAAATTTTTTCTGCATTTTTTGAGATGATTTTGGAAAATTGTATTTTCCAAGTTTTCCAAAAACTCAAAAATTTTCTCCAAAAATTCTGAAAAAATTGGAGGGTATTCTATGATCAATTTTGTCTTGAAAAAAACATTTTTGTTCCATAAACTTTTTCTCTAAACTCAATAGTTTCCAAGAAAAAAAATGAGTTGTCTTTTATGATCTTTTTTCGATTTAGCCGCCATTTTGTTGGAAGGAGTGGTTCAAAAATTCCACCAAAATTCCCTGAATTACTTTAATAGTCGTGATCACCCTTGATCATATTTATATTATGATTCCTTCACGGTAACATTGCTAAAAAAATCGCAAATTTGTTTTTTTGCAAAAATTTTCACATTTTTTTTCGTTTAATTGGCTACAACGTTTTTTATTATGCGATCAATCACGATGTTAAGCTCAGATTCTGAAAGGAAATTAAATTTTTATGCGTGTTTGTAAAATTTGTCTAAGGCTTATAACTACGGACAAAATCGCGTCGAAAATCAACAAAAAATCAGGCCTTTTGGTCGCCAGCATCTCCTCTTCCTTTTTGATTGATGTCTCGCTAACGTCAAATTGGCACCCTTTCCCAATTTCAGTTCAAGACTCGCGATTACAAAACGTGATTTGATATGCTATTGCTTCACAGATTGCACATTTAATTCTAAGCGATAAAGGAGGTCTCTTTTGAAGACTATATCATTAATCATTACCACTCTCTTTTCTATTTTATAACTGATCAGAACAAGCCTAATAAGTAACGTGAAAAAATTCATGTTTAAAAAAATCTCTGTGAGGATAATCCAAAATAGGTCATAATGGCAACCGTAGAATGAATTACATAAGTATTATGTAATTAAAAAAAAACTTGTCAAGGGATAAGCAGACTCTATTAATTCTGACAAATATTTCATTTATGCACATATAGTTGTTATAATGACACTTTGAAAGAACATGAATGTGATGATTTGAATACATAAAAATTGCAAAAACTCTAAAAAATAATAAAGTATATCAAATCATTCGAATTTAAAAAAGGAAGAAAAAACACTATCTTTATTCATCATATTTGGGAATAAATTCCTGATAGTTGGGTACGATATACCTTGTTTGTAGCCAACAGTCAATAGATGCACGAAAATACTGGACTTTCATATTTTCTTATACTACTATTAAATTTTGGAAATTTGCTTGAAAATAATAAACTTATTTTTCGAATATTGGTAATTCGTAAATAAAAAAAGCAGCTCAAAATGTTTAGAAAGATTTAAATGTATTCATTATGTGATTCTATTTTCATTTATTACTTTCTCCAAAACTTTACTAATTTATTTTTGACTGATAAGAAAATAAAATAGAGCGGTTGTCGAGCCGCTCACAAAAGCTATGCCTTTTATCATTGTAATTTTACAATTGATTATGTAAAAAATCTTGTTATTTTATTTTTCCGTTGTGGCGCACGTGAATAATGGTTATGGAAATATCCTATGCCATGTCTTTTTTTTCTATACTCTGAAGTATATTGCTCCTCGTCAGATTCAATATAAAGTGAAAAAATAGATAGATAGAGAGAGAGAGCATAGAAAGAACACATGCTGTTGCACACAATATAATTCGTTTTAGAGCAAGGCGATTATATTTTTATAATCTCGATGTTTTACCTACTCTATATACCGACCGTGTATACATTTTAGCATGTCCTGGCGTAGCTTATAACGTGATATATATTTACATATCTCGTTGCGAAGCCACAATCATTACCTATAATTTAATCCGTCTAAAACCTTTCTTCAAATCAAAAGCCGATATATGTTCAGATAATGTCGGAAAAAAGTAATCATGATTCACCATTAACATATTTGAAAAATTTAAAATTTCATAATATTCATTACTCGGGTCCAGTATCATCAAAAGACCTCGTCTGGAGTTTAAATTGAAAGTCACTGTTAGTACTAAAAGACCTTTAGGTAGTATATGTTTTATGGATCATTAAGAATCGACCAGATCTCCTGTAATGACAAGTTTTCCTGTTCAAGAAGATTTCGTGTAATTTTCAAATGACAAATTTTTAGTTCACAAGCATCTCAAAAGAGTACATAAATAGGTTAAATCAAAGATGACGAACTTTTGATAGCTGTGGTGTGGAAGGGGCTTTTATAGGATATAGATATCATAAACTGCAAAAAACGCTATTACTTTTTAAAATTTTTTGCATATTATAACCCAATAACCTATACTAAGTAGATAAAAAATTATTTCGTAATATCAAAGTAAGTAAAATTTTTGTGGATGATATTCCCAAGATTTATCTACCACTTAGACGTCTTAGCGTTGATGACTTTTTGATTTTGGAAAATTGTCAAAAGGTAAAAAATTAATGTACTCGATGATACGACATATTTAAATCTACAGTATGCAGCCAAAAGTTTTTCTTATTTTTTTAATTTTCTAATTTTGAAAATAAAGGACACTCAAATATGTGTCAATACCAATATCTCTATTATTTCACGATTATTTGTATATATGACAGAAAATAAATTAGTTTTAGGGCAAATCGAAGGAAGGTCTTCGATTATTTTTATACTTAGCAAATAGAATGCCTATATGGTGGGAATCAATTTTGCCAAGTTTGACGCTAAAATATTAATTAATTAAAAAGTTATAAACAATTTTAAAAAGATTTTCTTTTTTTGGCAATTGTTATAAATCGAAAACTATTTATCTGATCTGAATAATTTATTTTTCAACAGACCCGGAAAAGTTTGTATTTTGAGAATATACATATGTCATAATAATATATTTGTAAATAAAAAAATTATACAAAATTAAAATAAATGTTTGCCATTTCTGTTAAAAAGGGCAACTTTTATTTGAAAAATTTTTTATGCAATTGATTCGTTGGATAATTTTGTATAAGAAACTGTAATAAAACTATCATGATTTTTAGTAGGGCCTAGGTAATGACCTTCCAAAAAAGCGCTACCTTCGGCGCTCAGCTGGAAGATCGGACCGATAGAGACGTCCCACTCCCCCAAAACTTTTCCAGGTAGTTCAGTGCTGTAAGTCAGCACGATAGACTATATATTGTGTAATTGGGATTGTATCAGTATAAACAATATTTTATTTACTTAAATATAAGCAATTTAATCGCAATTAGATGGGGTGTAATATATCATATTATTTTAGAAAATATTCGTACTTTATAAGAAATCTATTTTCCAAGTATAATTAGAAATAAACAGTCTAGTTATAACATGTTACATTACTCAATAGATATTAGGAAAATGGAATTAAAATAGTCAATTATTTAATAATATATATACATATAATATTTCATAATGTAAGTCATTAAAATTGATTTACTATATCTTATAACGGTATTAATAAATTAATTATACAAATTTAATATAAAATTTAAATAGATAAAATTTTTATAATATATAAGTAATTACACTGAAGTATTCGAGTACAATTATTTTGTGGTCTTTTAATATTATAATCTGTAGAATAGGAAGTTCTTTTTGCCATAAATTCCTTGTTGCTTTTATTTAAAGGAATAAATACATTATAACTGAAGGTACCATCGACACGTAATGCTGTTTTTAATAATGATGGTAAATTTTGTTCAATTTTTAGAAAATAAATTTATTTATTGTTCCGCCAAGTCCATTACAATACTTTTTCGATGGTAACTTGCGAAAAAATGTCATTCAACTTCAATTCTGTAGGTCTCACAATGAGAAATCAAAGTTAAAAAATTTGATTTATTCTTATATTGACTTGCAGCTCCATCTGATACATAAATCACTTTTTTAACCTTGTTCTCATGTCTATTTTTATACAATTAATTAATTTTTGGCGAAACAATATCACAGTATTTATGTCATGTTTCGTACTTTTCGAAATTACGACGAAGCTGTTTTCTTCAGTTTTTTCCTTCCCTTTTATATACTTTGCAAATAGATGAATGGATGAACCTGTTTGCCGTTCCAATGATTTGCTTGCACTTGATCGTGATATGCAGTCTTATAATAATGGCGAAATCTTCAATGACCATTATTTTAGATTCATTCGAGTTATGCCGACGAGTTTTTATATAATCATTTTAACTTTTGTCAATAAAGTCATGTACTAATAATTTATATTTAAACTGTTCCTCTTGATGGTTAAGACAGTCCTTAATATTGTATGTATGCTTTACAAGATCACACTTTTTGTTTATAGTTTCCCATGGTTCCAATCAATGGAATTTATGGTTTTTTTTTTTAATAATTGTCGAACATATCCAAAACGCTTGCCGATCCAGGACATTTCGTGTTCTTTTTGCTAGATTCACTTTTGTTTTTTTATATTTCTATTTAGATAAGCTACAATAGCGATTCTAAATTTCGATTCATAAGTTTTTTCAATCATAATGATTGTTATAATTCCAATATACTGATAAATGTAAAGCAGCTCGAAGTGGAAATCGAAAAGAAATTATCATTTAAAACAGTAATACAGAAAATGAAGTAAGAAATACATTTTTGAAAGTACTGTTATATGAATCAATTACTAATTAATAGTTTGTATTGATTAAAAAAGCTAATAAAATACTTTTAATATTTTTGTAATATGATTATTAACTATTTCGTATATGTATATATTTATATTTTTGGAATGAATGAGCAAAGGTTATAAATAACTATATACGGTGATTAGCACTCCTATCCGTTTTCAAAAACTACGTAACTACTGGTCCATGACTAACCATCCCAAGGTAACTTGAAAAACATTATCAAAATTCGTCAGTTTATAAGATTTACTTGAAATAAAAATAATATCAGATCGTATATAATAAAGACCATGTGAAATTGAACTATCTACTGAAATTATAATTAAATGATACTGAGAATTTGTTGTGCAGTTATATTTAATTTCATGCAACACATGATATGTAACAATTTTATATTACACAGCATCACCAATCATAATGCAGTCTGGTGCCAAGAAAGAAATGATGACTCGCACAGTGATAGCTACTGAATGGATGAAAGCCATGGAACAAATTTACCAAAAAATGGATAAATCTATTCTACATTACACCGATGAAACACATAACTTATCATCAATTTTTATGACATTGACAACTGCCAACAATGATCTTACTTTAATCAACAATTCACATGTACGTACTTCAATTTTAATATAAAAGACCACTATTAAAACAGTAGAGTTGTAAGGTTACGCTTTATTTATTAAATTTCAATATTATTCATACAGATATTTCTTTCTACAAATAATATTACATTTACACCAACTCGTTTTTACATTATATATTTATCTAAAATCTATTATCTTATCTTAATTTAATTAATGTAACAGTTGAAATATGAATACTTTTAAAATAGTTATTAAATCTATATCTTCAAAGTGATTGAGTATCGCAATATTAGTAGTTGAACTTCTATTTTTTATTGATGAATAAAACATTTTTAAGACATATTTTTCTAAATGTTGTTATAAAAAGCAATGTGAGCTTTGGTTTTTATATTCATAATGGGTCATTTATCTTAGCTTTACAGAGTGAATAAAATTGTAAGATCGTAATAATCAAGAAGTTCAGCTGAATTAGAATTGGATATCGATAAGACTTTAACCTCTCAGAATCAGATGATTAAAAATCTAATAATAGCCTACAAGATCAAAAATACTATTTGGTAAATGATCGACTGATGATTTTTGCGACGCGGGAAAAAACAATGTCATCGCATATTAAGGAGCTAATTTAAGCAGATCAAATTTCTGATTTACAATATTTGATCCGCTTATTTTGAGAGCAGCATTTTTGTTGTAGCGTAGTAACAGCTGCACTGGGTAGTTACATAGTTTTTCTAAGTATTTTTAAGTTAAGTTTTACATTTAGTAGTAGTAAAAATAGTAGTATTGCAAAAGCGAAAAACGAAGAATAAAAAGAAGACTTTATGAGAATAGGTACAGCGTGTACGGATACGTGCGTAATGTTTAGCTAGGAGTATCAGTAGCAAAAGCCCGATTAGTTTCCCTGAGTTTTAGGGCAGAGAGAAAACACACGCTAGCAACTCCATTGCTAGCGGCAACAAGAACAACAGTGGAATTCTTTCTTTCTCTCCCTCTCTCTCCTTCTGTTTTATTCTCTCCTTCTCTCTCTCTCCCTCTCTCTCCTTCTGTTTTATTCTCTCCTTCTCTCTCTCTCTTTCATTCTTTCTTTCTATCTCTCTTCCATTCTCTCTTTCTGTCTTTTTATCTCTCTCGCGATATATCAGACGGGTACTATTGAAGTTGCGCGATAGGTGTGCAATCTGATCCCGTGCGAACTTAGATGTCAAAGGTGTACTACAGCAGCGCAAATCAGACGACTCCAATTTTGCATGAGAAATATCGAGTGTGAGTTTATAGAGGCACTATATCATATTAGAATATAAAATATTTTTCTGAAAATACAATGTTTAGTTTAAATTGATCTTGTCCGTCCACAATACTTTTGTATATGCTCAATAAATCGGCTGGCCCGACAGATTTATTTAATGTTTAGCATATTTCTTCATGAAACTCAAATAATAATTGTTAATAATTGGTGAGAGGGGGGATATTTAGACATGCTATTAGCACCCTTAAATTGACACGATGATCGTTTAGTATATAAAAATTATAAAGTTGAAATTCTGATTATCAGTTAATATTAAAACTAATATAATCCAAAATTATATAATTTTAAGAGAGAAATTATACGTCTTGAGACACATAAGTCAATAAATTATGGTTCAGCAAAATTATGTAGGCGAAAATCCAGCAGCTAACGAGAGCACAATTTCGTCATTTGATTAGCAACATGCGATAACTAAATAGCTAAATATATCAATAACTAATTACATAACATTATATATCGAAATTGTGAAATCTGTAAATTTCAGCAATTTTAATTATAACTTTTAATTTTTTTTATTAATTTGCGTGAGTGTAATAATTTATCTATGAATCTATGCTAACCACAACGAAAATCAAATTAAAGTAGGGATAGCTAAAGCAGCAAGATTTAGCTACCGATAAATAGATATGACAGAAAAGCTACTCTTACAACCAGCTCTTATATATGACAGAAATATTGAATATGATTTCGTGGATATATTGCAACACGATGCAAGGGATCACTTACCCGTTTGATGAAGAGGAAGGCTCCGCTCGTCGCGCTGAATTAAAAAAAAAGAAAGATAAGAGGCGCAAAATTTGGCCTCGCGAAGCAATAAAGGATTTCGTGATCTTGAAACATCACCAGAAGATAAGTTGGCAAGGCGAAGAAATAAATAAAGCGATGGTTTACAGAAAAACGAATTTATTAAAACAAAAAAAAACTAAAAGAAAGAAACGAAAACTAAAAAGAAAAACGGGCAAATTCGCGCGCAAAAATAAATGAAAATAAAAACAAGAACTAAGATTTACAAATGTAACGACGAACGCGCACAATGGCCGTCGTAGAGCTCTGGCTGTACAACATAGAGAACTGAGCGAGACCTCGGCTAACAAATAAATTAAAATATAATAAAGAGAAAACGCATGAAAGCTGAGGGAAAGATAAAACAATATACTTGCCGGCTTAAGACCGACCAGCATCACAACCAAAGAAAACCAAAAAAAAACACTTTGGAAACTCAACGGGAACTCGACACAATCAATTGCACTTTTTTCTACCAAAAGCAAAACTCAACTGAGCCAATGAACGTTTCTTTTTTAGAAGTTATCTTTTTCAGAAATACTAGCTGCAGATGCACTAAGAAATTGGTAAAAATTAAAGATAAAACTATAAAGACATTAAAAGCGATAAAAATTAAGATTGCTGAATTATTATTCGTTTTTCATGTTGTTTCACAAGGATTTTTGTTCTTCTTGATCGAATTTTAGACATCCATATTTAAAAAGAACATCAATTGAGAATAGATAGTTCAAAAATAAACAATGACAATTTAGCGCTTAAATTTGTATCACATAACGATAATACTGAACATATTAAATAAACAATATACAAAGGTGAAATTGAAAATTACGGAAGAACGAAGAGATCTTTAAGGAAAATTAGATCTTTTCAACTAAACAAATAATATGAAAATCACGGAAATAAACGATTTTACAAGCTTGAACAAATTTCATGACGATCGAAAAAATCTAATTTCAATTGAGAATAATATAAGTTTAAATAATCCGAAGAAATAACCCTTATTAGATCGCAATCAGATTATGATAAGCTTCCCATAGTGTCTTTCGAAATTGTTAAATAAGAGCATATTTTCTAACCTAATATCTTCCTCAATACGGTAAAGTCATAAAGTAAATATAAGGAAATCGTATGATTAGTTTTCCACATGACGAAATGGGAAAAATTATCAGAACGAAAAAGCGCGCGCTTACTATCTGCCCTAGGAGTACCTGTCACAACCACCTTGAAGCCAGAAAGCGAGCGAGTCCAGAAACTGTAAACGAGTCAGTCAAAAATAAATATTAAATAAGAATAATGTTCCTCTTAGCTCGTGATCTAACCGATGTTCATTTCCTAATTCCACGCTACAGAGTCTACCCTTGTGTGTCACTATCAATTAGCTTTAAATATATTTAGCTGCTTCACACAAGTGTTGGGAAAGTAGAGTGAACGTTGTGATGTTAATGGGCCAGTGCAACATAAAAGTTTATTAGGAATTGAAATAATCGCGCTAATGAGTTTTCCATAAAAGACACTTATACGTCCCGGTCAAGAAGACGAAAGTCTTAGGCCAAAAAGCATAACTTCAACAGTGATTGTCTCCTAATATTACAATAGCTGCATATAATAACAAATGAGTCAGATACAGACAAAGAGAGTTGCTTAAATGTTTAAATTTGAGAGTTTAAAATTACAGGTTTTAACAATATTGATGTCGCAATGGGTTTTAATATTGTTTAGGCGTGTTTGACTATTTTACGTTTGTAAATTTTTTGAAACAAATTATGACAATTACAAATGAGGAACGAGCTCACAAATAATGTTGACTAAACAATAAACAATGGCGGCTTTCACAGTCAATATTGTTATTTCAATTATTTTATACAAATGTCTAGCGGATGTCTTGCATTAATATGCGTGCGTGATTTTGGTCACTGCCGATAAAGATAATTTTTACGACTTTACACATCTGGGAAATTTCGTTAACGTGGGGGGCCATAGCACATCGTTAAGAGGGTCCGTTTTGAGTTTTCGAAAAAGACTAGCTAACTTATCGGTGGACATGGCTTATCAGTAAGACTTTTTGTAAGTGAGGTGGTTTAAAAGTAAGTAGTATCTTTACAATGTTATGAAAGAACTTAACTTCAAATCCCTTAGAACAATTTATTGTGATTGAAATGCTATAATGAATCCACAATAATTATAGTGGCTAAAACATGTAAAATTCGATAATTTAAAAAAAATTGATCCATTGCAATAAGATTGTCTAAGTTGTAAGTTCATTAGAGAGAAATATGATACAAAAATTCGACAAATAAAATCGCTATAGCAGTTCACCAAATACACATAAGAGCAAATGACTTACAAAATGATACCTTCTTCATAGATGTGTAACAAAGTCAGTGTCTCAAAATTGATAACTCGTAATAAATATAAAAAATAATAAAACATATATAATATTTCTATTTGAAAACCAGAAGCAAACAAAATTAAAGTATATGGAACGTTTTTTCACTAAGCTAAAACTTCTTGAATGTAGCGGAATACGCGAAATTGTATAATGGTAACTCTAACAATTAACTAATTGTAGTTCCGAAGAGTGTTGATAAAATTTAATATTTTCAAGATCTTACAATATAGGTGACAACCAGCTAGTTAAATAATCATGGACTAAATATAATAACATAGAAAAGTAAAACATTGTTTATATATTACCTATCATTTTCGTGATTAGAAAAATACGTTATTCCCTTCCCCTTCCAGCAAATCACGTTATTTAAAAAGAAAATATAATTTCCTGCATTTAATCCGTACATTAATAAAGACGATTCGCTAAGTAAAAAGCAATAGTAGGACTTTAATCTTCAAATGGTTAGAGTAAAAAATGTCTGGGAAAAATTTGTTTATAAAAAATGATTAGTGATGAGATATAATATATTAAATTGATGTTATATGCTTATTCGTTTAATTAATATTGCTCAGAAGATGGCAAAAATCTAGTTGTACAAAACTTCTGATTTCAAATTAATCTCAATTAAAAATGTTTTCCTATATTTGGCCCTTAGAAAAGAAATAGTATGCAAAAGTTTCAAAACTAATATTGGTAGATATTTTGGTGCAGCATTTCATCCGACAAATTAATGAATAATTTGTCCAATTTAGCCATAAATTACAGTAAATTTGGAAAAATGGAATGTTCTTACATGGATGTTACAATTTGTTATATAATTCTATATTATAAAATAACTTTATAAACATTGTAATTTTTTACAATATTATAATTATAATAATAATGCTTAATGTATGAATTTGGTACTGTATATGAGTAAGATTTATTTTGACAATCCATGTGAGCGTAAATTCTATCAGTAATGCTAGTATTGAAAGTTTGGAACATTTCGATAATTGAAACTATTATTTTAATTTGATAGTCTATAATATAAATATCAATATCGATAATATTCATAATATGCACACATTCTTACATAGTATATTTCTGACTATTTATTCTATTGATAATAAAGGAGTCAATTTTATCCATCGTTTTAGCGAAGAAATTATCAGCTTCCAACCTTTTTTTTGTAGACAAGTAGGTACATTACATTTTTGCCAATGTACTGTAAATTATGGTTAAATTTGAAAAATTATTCATTAGTTTATCGCACGAGAAAGTGCGCCAAAATATCTACCAATATTATTTTTTTAAACGTTTGCGTACTATTTTTTTGTTAAGCGCCGAATATAGGAAGAAATTTTTTAATTAGGATTAATTTGAAATAAGAATTTGTGTACAATTAGATTTTTTCCATTTTGAGCAATAATAATTAAATGAATAAGCCTATAACATTAATTTCATATGCTATATTTCATCACTAATCATTTTTCATGAACAAATTTTTCCTAGACATTTTTTACTCTATTTATAACTAGAAAATGAATTTCTTAAAAATCACGAATATTTTCTAAAATAATATGAAAAATTTATTCCAGCAAATTTTGGTTAAATTGTTAGTATTTGAGTCAATAAGACGTTGTTTATAGAATTTTTTTTTGCATCTCCATAAATTATTGAAAACCATGCTAGCTTGACTTGTACGGCCATAATTTTGGATATAGACAACCTTATAAATCTTAGAAATTGCTTTTTTATTGTTATAATAAGTTGCAATAAAGAAAGCTGCACAAAATATTAAAATATTTTAAAGTAAGTTCTAATATCATGATTAATTTTCGCGTATTGAAATATCAGATTGATTTTAGTGCTAGAAAAACATAATTTTAATGAAATAGACAGAGAATCACCGGTATTTCCATGAATCAAAACTATTCTTGCAAAACTAAATACAAATTATAAGCCTCCTATTTTTATTTCATTTTGTCTATTATTGGCAAATAAGTCCTTTTTTATCTTATTAATGCAGTAAATAACATAACCAAGGAGTCCACAAGATGCTTAGGAGTACCCCCTGTTGAGTAAATATTCCACAGTATAGCATCGACACCGAATCAGGTATAGTATGTATGCGTATATGAAGATGCATGTGTCAATATTAGCAGCGCGTTAAAATGCGTGTTTATTATATTGACTTGAAACACGTATAACTTTAAATTTTATATTTTGTGACATGACACATAACAGCAATAGTAAATTTTGCGTTCGATGCTGGTATTATCAAAAGATGTTATTGAGGAAAGTATTTCCTCATATTTACATAAGAAACATTGGTTACACAATAAAATAGTTCTAGATAAGAACTTAATTTTTTTTTAAGAATTATGTCACTAGCTTTAACTTTGGTTTTTGATTGGAATGTTGGTCTATATATGTGCGTTCATATCTATCTGGTTAACATTTCCAATGAATAAATATGCTCTTATTAATTTTATTTTTTGAAGATGAACATTTCAAATATCGTATTAAGATTTATCATTATAATTATAATGACAATTAAAATACTTCTATCCTCAACTAAAATAAATATCATTACTGTAAATAATTCGTTGTCTTTACTAATGTACGCGAAAAATGACGTGAAATGATGTCTTCATTTTAAATGACTTTATTCACTTGGAGAGACATAACGAATTTAGGATCTGTCAAAAAAAGAAGTTATTTGAAGAGGACAATCAGTTTCAACAATGGCGTCATTTATCTGCTGAATAAATACTGAAACTATTTAACTAATGCCTTTCCGATAAATTACGATGGTTTTTAGATAAAAATTAGTACTCACCTTGTGGATGAGTATCCACGTTATTATTGTTGTTATCGTATGTTTTCTCGGATCGGGGAGCAAACGTCCCTCCCGTGAGCGCTAGTGTTACAAAGGGAGAAGGGAAAGCAATAACAAATGAATAATACAATTCGTTCGTTAACACGCTTTATTATATGATCGAACTTCTAAGTCGGCGTAATTACGTCACGGCTCAAATTACGCGATGCCGGCGCATACGCCCCTCGGCACAATTGCGGCACACATACTAGCTCTCCTACCATACACGCACACAGATGTAAGCAACCCGCGCCTGCTTTTCACGGACGGCCTCCGCTTGGATAATACGGATTAGAACGCTTTCACCAGATCGCGCATCGCGCTAACCTAGTGAGAGTATCCATAGCCGTGTGTATCGCACCTAAGGAGTTCATGCGGATTTACTTAATAACGGCAGTCCCAACAAAATGCTGCCCACTAGCACACGGGTATCGGACCTCCACATGCCCGGTTTCCTTGACGGACTCCTCCTTCCGTCGCTATTGTCCCGGTGTCGTCACTGTCCCTTGCTCTTGAGACGTTCTTCTCTGCGACCTATCGCACTTCACGGTTCACTCACACACTCACGAGTTGCCTCCTTTGTCCTGGTCCTAGCGCTTTACAACTCGTTCCTCATCCGGTGCTTACTCACGTTGAGATACTTCTCGCGGCCTTCTCCGACGATGGCTCCTCAAGACCATTCTTGGCGACGATTCTCATGAACAATGTAACTGTATGGCACACTTTCTAGAAGGTCTTTTACGTAACTCTCTCTTACGACAACCAAAGCGAGACTCCTATAGCGCAATCGTTGCCGCTCATAATCGGCGCTGCTGATTAAGTGCGAACGCGTCCAATCTGGCAACTAATTATTCTTATGCCCTAATTGACGGGCAGAAATAAGGAATTTGGTCGGTACGGAAAATAACTTGTCACAAATTTAAGATATCAAATCATATAAAAAATTGCATGATTTACGATTGACGTCATAAAATAATGTCAGAAATAGACACATTTTTGTTCAGTATAGGTAAATTAGTTCGCTACACTAGTAGTAGCGTTACATCAATAGATCTTGATTTAACTTTATCTATAGGATGTTTAAGATTGTTTGTTACTCATTACTATTGCATAATATTAAGAAGTAACAGAAATATTATATGATAAGTTTACTAAGGTTACACTTTTCCATTTATTTAGCTTGAAACATTTACTTAATTTTACGCGTATGACCATTCTAGAAATTCATTATCTCATTAATAATTTCAGATAAATTTGTCGCGCACACTTTGGGATACAGAATCCGTACAGAACAGCTTAGATTTATCTCTCATTGTCGACAAAGCTATGAAGTTATTAGATCTTCGACAAGTGATGAAAGAAATCGAAACGTCCGTAATGTCGAAAGTATCTTGTACAGCATGTAAAATTGGCTGTGGTTTACTACAACATTTTATTAAAGTAGGCAAGAGCGAAGAAGACATAATGAACAGTATCTATCAATTCTGTGTATCGTTGAAAATACAAAGCAGTAGAGTATGTCAAGGTATAACGCTTCTCATGGGGGTAAGTATAAAATGTATTATTCTTATCTATCAACAATGCTGTTGGAAAATATATATTTAACTTTTACTCGTCGGTTGGACAGCCAAATAAGACTCCAGGGTTTCTGTTCTTTAAATATATTCCTATACATAACACTTACAAGTGATGATCAATCATCCGGATGATGGATGTAATTTAAATTATGCTAATGGACCTCTTTAATATTGAGTTAAAAAATATTTGATGATTTCTGTCCTAAAAGACTTAATTCGGAACTTATATGACCTTAAAACCTACATTTTGGAAAATCAAATAGATATTTAAACCAAAATAACTTTTAAAAAATGTGTAAATTATACTGATGAATTTATTAGACAACTGAAGAAATAATTACGTTAAAATTCTTTTCCAAATTTATGTAAAAATACCCATGCGTCCGAAATATGTGCTTATTGAAATTTCCTCTCCACCTATTACGAGAAATTTGAATTGATTCAGATTTAGAACGTATGGGTATGTTTACATAACTTTTTAGTTAGTATTTAATTCTAGTTTTATTCCCATATCGTATGCATTAGAATCATTACTCACCCATTTGTTTAAGAACTATTTTAATTCGAAATTGAACTCGACTCACTGAGATATGGGTTATAAGGCTCCATAATGCGCAAATAACAACATATATGTCAAAATCCTTCAAATTGTTTTTATTTAAATCTAAATCCAAAAAATGCTACTGATAAAATTAGAGAAAAATTATGAAACAAAGGAATGACCTTTCCCTTCACGCAATTATTAACTACATTTTTTTAGTCTCGTATTGGGAGTATACGACAAATACTAATTTCCTATGAACTGGTCAGCAACTAGACTCCATTAAATTCCAACAACGCGCTATACAGAGCCAATTAAGGGCTCTGCCATAAAATCTGTAATATCTTCAACTTAAGACATAATACCGAGATGCGTATGGCATTGATAATTTCGTTCCAAATTGAATTTATTAAAAATTCGTATAAGTGTTTAGCAATAGTGGGTAACAGCGTTGCAAATACAACAACCCCCTACTCCAATTACTCTTCTACCATACCCTTATTTCATCACAACTCATTGAGAACGGAAAGATAGTGGATATTTTAAGACGCGCTCACTATGTAACACGTTGTAGACGATCGGGGGAGAGGGGTGCTTGAGCCGTAACATATCCGAGGAAGAGGTTAATATTTGCTGGATACTATTGCATAATATAAGACATTATTCCAGGAGAAGGACATCCGATTGGCGCTCTGACATCTGATATGCACTGAAATAGTGTGTGGGCGCATTCACACATTCGGTGGTCGGGTGGGGGATGTCGCAAAAAAAAAAAAAAAATATGGATCCCAAGCTATTTACGGCGCAAGCAGGGTGACGAATGATAACATATATAACTTAGCTATTTATATATATTATACAAAATTCCTGAAATATATAATTGCGTAATAAGTTCCGTTATATGATAAAGAGTAAAGTATATTTCTCATTTTTATAATAATATTACTAATTAAAAATTCGACATTAAACATGAACAAAATGTAGACTATTGTGAAGAAAAGCAAAAGTATAACTTTTTAGAATAATTTTCGGAAATACCAACCTTTGTGAATTATCAATAATATGGATAATAATAAAAAAAACCCGCTTATTGAATGTACTACTTCATGGTTAACATAGAAAGATATTAAATTATTCAATAATATACGTTAAAAAATTAGTTGATCACTAGGAATTATATGATCATTTCGTGGATATATTGCAACACGATGCAAGGGATCACTTACCCGTTTGATGAAGAGGAAGGCTCCGCTCGTCGCGCTGAATTAAAAAAAAAGAAAGATAAGAGGCGCAAAAGTTGGCTTTGCACAGCACTGAGGAACTCGTGATCTTGAAAGGTCATGAGGAGGTAAATTGGCAAGGCGGTGAAATAAATATGCGACGGAAGCAGACAACTAAGTTTATTAATAAAAAAAAAGAAAACAAAGAAAATTACAATAAAAAAACCCAACAAATATGTAAAGAAAAAGCAAAGAAAACAAAATTCAAATACAGCGACCGTTATTCGCAATTGCCTTTACAGAACTCTGGCTGTACAGTCTGAAAAAGCTTAGCGAGACCCCGGGTAACAATAATAAAAGAAAATTAAAATTAAAACACGGAAGATGAGGGAGAAAGAAAATAAAACACTTATCGCCTCAGAAGGTACCACGTCCAAAAAAATACTCCAACGAAAACCAAAACAACACTTTCACTCTTAACCTACAACAAAACACCAGTTTCCTCGCCAAAATCTTAAAATTCACTAAGCCAGTGAGCACGCCTTACCTTTTTCTCCTCTCTTCATGTAATTAGCAAGACGATTTTGTGACGACAGAAGACACATCAAATATAAATAAGAATAAAAGAAAAAAAAACACAAAATATTGTGACGACAGAAGAGACATAACATGTAAATAAGAATAAATGAAAAAAAAATATCTATTGAAACCTTGTTGATAAGAACAATGTAGAATTATGCGTCCCAGTCAATAAGACGAAAGTCTTAGGCTAAAAAGCATAAATGGAAAATAGAGATTGTCTCCCGACGTCACAATATCTACAAAAAAAAGATTAAAATAATATTCGAACTTCATGATAAGAGTGATGTAGAACAACTGTCTAACGTGTTGAGATTAAAAATCTCGATTAGACACATGTAATACAATGACCCCTGTTATATCGCAATCAGATTATGATAAGCTTTCCATAGTGTCTTTCGAAATTTTGATAAATCAGAGCATGTGTTCTAGTCGAGTAAATTCCTCAATACGATACACAGTCATAAGGTAAATATAAGGAAATCGTATGATAAGTTTTCCACATGACGAAATGGGAAAACTTATTAGAACAAAGAAGCGCGCGCTTAAGATTATTTTCTACCGAATCTTACTCGTGATCTATGATAGCCATAGTTCGCGAGGTGTATATAAAGGCTACGAATTGGTCTTGGCGTCGGTAGCAGTAGCAGTAGTAGTACTACCTACCCAAGGAGTACCTGCCACAAACTATTTCGAAGCCAGGAAGCAAGCTAGCCCAAAACTTGTAAACGAGGAAGTTAAAAATAAATATCACACTTAACCAGAATAATGTTCCTCTTAGCTCGTGACCTAACCGACACCCATTTCCTAATTTCAGGTTACAGAGTCTGCCCTTGTGTGTCAGTCTCGTTAGCCTTAAAAACATTTAGCCGCTTTCGCACAAGTATTGGGGAATTAGAGTGAACGTTTCGCTGCCAATAGGTTAGCGCAACATAAAAGTTCACTAGGATTTAAAACAATCGCGCTAACGAGCTTTCCACAAAGCACATTTATGCGTCCCGGTCGAGAAGACGAGTCTTAGATCAAAAAGCATAACTAAAACTAGTGATTGTCTCCCGATGTCACAATTTTTCTAAGGTCACTTACCTCTCATCAATGTACGGCTAATTAGGTAGAAGCTCCATCGTAATATTACGTCAATTTATAATTACATATAGTATAATGAAATGGTAAAATTATTATAAATAATTCTGATCATATTGCAATGTTGGACATAATTATTATTTTTTATCTATTACTTCTTAACATCTAAATAACACCATAACGAGCTCTACATTTTCACAAACAAGTTACAACATTTACGGAATATGAATTAATTTAAATAAAGTTTTCAATTTATAATTATAATTATAATATAAATTAATTAATAATAGTTTTGGCTAAAATGGTAAAAGAGACGTAAGTGACTATAACTTCAACAGAAAATATTGTTAACTGAACTATTTATATAAGAATGACTACGGATGATTTACATTGATATGCATTACGTGATTTCGGCTACAGCTAGAAATGATAATTTCTAAAAAAAGGTAAATAAGCGTTTCTCCCACGTTTCTAAATATTTTTCATGATAGCATTTTGTAGCTGGTTTGTATGTGATAAAATCGTCATTAAAAATGCAGTTTTGAATGATTTATGTTAAAAATAATGGGGGCGGGGGAAAGGGAGACTTACCTTGTTGATAAGGGAAGGCTTTTTCAGCCGCGTTGAATTGTTATAAAATAAAAAAAAGACATTTTCCGTAAATAAATAAATCAAAGGGCAACGTAGGAGACGCAAATTACTTAACGTGTGCCAGGAATTAATGACCTTGAAAGTTCACGAGAAGGTAAGTCGACAAGGCGTCAAATAACTTAAAACGGCGGTTAGAAATTAACTAAATTTAATAAACGAATAAAAATACAAACAAACCCGACAATCAACGAAATAAAGAAAAGCAACTAATTAAATAAAAATGAAAAAAAAATAAATAAAATTTTCATGACAAAAAAAAACAAATTCAAATAAGCGGTGAAATTAATAAATAAATAAAAAAGAAAAAAGCAAACTACGGCGACAGTTGCGCAATAATAGCAACAATAAACAAACAATATAAAAAAAATAAATATATATTCGGCGCAGGGAGGGTGAAGGGGAGAACAATCAAAAGGCACTCGTCGGCATAGCAAACAGTATATCCAACAACAAAAATCTCCAAAATCCACCTATTACTCACTCAAAATCTAAACAAAAATCTCAAAAATCAAAACTGTCTCACTGGCAGCTCAATTCTAACTGAAACGGTGAGTGTGCCTTACACCCCCCCCCCCTCCCCCCGGGTCTCCTCTTCGGGCTGACGGGCTCCGGCCATGATTTCGATAGTTTAACTATTTACATTGAACTACCGATTAGACCAATGAAGATGGTGCCCCAAAAAGTGGTGGAAATGGAAGCCACGATCAAGGCCGATCGAAACATTCCTACTATAGAAACAAAAATTTTCCCATAGGAACAGAGTTATGGCTATCCAAATATCGATGTTCGGATGTGTAGTTTTTACTTTTTTTACTATTCAATATGTTCAGTTTTTATTCTTTTTCTCGTTTAATGAAAACTTATAACTTTTATTTTTCGAAAGAGACTGGAAATTTGGAACTAAAATGTTCTACTTTGACTGATCTTTATCTTATTGCAAATACTCTCGTGAAAAACAAGCGTGTTTCACTGAAAGATACGGATCGATTCGTGAAGATTACTTTTACGTTATTACTCATATTAATTGTGATAGTATACAAAATGTTCATTTTTATATCTTTCAAAAGAAAAATATTGATGCCACCTAAAAAAAAGGAAAATCAATTTCGAAAATTTTATATTCGTTATTAACAATTTTATTTTCGAAGGTGATCGATTACTTTCAACTGACTGAATCTAGTAAAAAAGTATAAACTATGCCTATTAGATATGTATAGATATAATAAATGAAAACTCATTTATCATTCCAAAAAGTAAATGGAAGAATATTAATATTTTTCTGATTGTTTAGCCCTCCGATATAATACGTATTTATTATATTATAATACTTAATTTAAAAAAATTGAGACTACATAAATAACTAAATACTACCTATATTTTCTTACCTTTATAGGGAGAAGTGATATATGTACTTAAACAAGTCGAAATGAGCCCAACACAAATTTGCAGTTTCGTAATTGGAGATGCCTGTGAAGATATATACAATCCATTACATGACTGGGAAGTAGTCTTTCCACCAGTAAATAAACCTCTCGTCAAATCTTCTGTATTACCTGTAGATGGTAGACCTAGTTTCAAAGTTTTACACATCTCTGATACTCATTATGACCCATACTACGAGGAAGGATCGAACGCAGATTGCACTGAGCCGCTGTGTTGTCGATTGACAAATGGTCCACCTCTTACACCATCTGCTGCTGCTGGTAAATGGGGTGATTATAGGAAATGTGATACACCAAAACGAACAATCGATAACATGCTAGAGCACATCGCTACTGTTCATCCAGTAAGATTACTTTTAAACCAACTGTTTTTCATCATATGTATAGCTATATATGTGTAATTGTTTTTTAGCTTTGCAGATTTTTATCAGATTCACAACATAGAGTGCTTGCAAAATTAATTTTCCATCTTGTATAATATTATAACAACTCTTAATTATAACACTATATCGGATTCTATCTAACATAGAAAACATGAGATATAAGATCATATTTTATATGTAGATGATAATCAATTTCATTTTTTTTCCATTTTTAGAAACTTCTTATATGTACAAACGTGATGTTCATCAATTGAATTAACAAATTATAGCTTAAACGAAGAAGATATTAATAATTAATTAAAGACAATAACCTACGATATTTTTCCAGTGATTGATTCGTATTATCCTTAATATTTTCTCAGTGTGAATCAATTCATATTATTCGTAAAATATTCATAGATTCAAATAAAATAATCGAAACATTTTGAAAATCATTGAAATTTTAAATATAATGCATTTATAAAAATAAAATAATAAATTAAAAAAGATATATGATTGCATTTAATGGTATATAATTGGTCAATGTAATAGTACATTGTCTACCAAGGGCATAAATGAGATCTTTTATGACCGAGTGTTCAATTCGAATCACCATTTTCACCTCTGCATGAATGCTTTTTTTTTTAAACTTGGTACGTAAACTGTTCATAGTTTATATAAAGAGAAACAACAATATAATCTTTTAGAGCTGAATATGAATTAATTAAAAACCAGTAATGGTCAACAATTTTAATAAATACTTATGAATAATCATTTTTTAGTCAGCTAAAGTTCTTCAAACTAAACTTAAAAAAAAATATGTCTATAACTATGAATTTTTTAAATATTATAAAACTAATTTTGTTAATTTTGTTAAAAGTTATTAACTTTTTTTCTAATTAAAATGTTTTCCAAAGCTATTAGTTCAACCTTTTTCTGTAAAAATTATTCATATTAATATTTTTGTACTGGATAATTGCAGACTCGTAATGTGCGATCAAAGTAGGTGAGTAGCAACACAATATTGCACTGCAATATGCATCCTGTGATTATAATATTCAAAACCACCTAGATATCTGATTTTTTGCCTAATCGGAAAGTTCTCGAACCAGATTATTTCTTACCAAATTTTTTAAACGACACAGGAATTTGTTTTGTTAATGGAAGAAAATGCTTTGATTTATTGAGATCATTTTTTAATTTATTTTTATTCTGATTTTATGTTGAGATCTTATGTATTTTTCTATATTTCATTTTTAATTTGTTTGCATCAGCAAGTTAACATAATTGATAGTTATTTCCTAAAACCTAAATTCTTTTTTAAATCAAGTGTTTTGAGCTAAAGACAAAAGCATATACATACAGTTATCACTACAACTTTTACAAATTCACCATTCTGTAAGAACTCTTTTGTCCTTACTATTTTTTTTATCAACATTTTCCTCTCTTTATAAGTCTATATTGTGTTTATGTCTCATTATCTTCAAACAGTTGAGGATGGCATGTTTAGAGACAATATTATAACTTAACTAAAAAATTGGTTACTAATGTTCGTGCGATATTAAGCAAGCAATAATGCTTTTGTATAGTTCCTCTGGAAGTTTCTGGTACGATCGACAGCCTATTGCGGGCTAATGCAGATGTTAGTGTCAAGCTTGATTTATTGTGTCTGTTCAGTTCATATTTAAGATATCTACATTCTTTATTAGTATGTTAACTTATTGATCCAGATACGTGTAATGATTAAGTGGTATTAAAAAGAGCTAATATAAATATTGAATATTACATTTTCTTATGAAATTTTGAATATGTTAAATAATGAGATGATTAATGGCTAATTGAATATACGGCATTAATGAAACCTTCTTTCACTGGTGCCTGCCTAATTTGTCATGAAGCTAACGGTGCAATATAGTTACAAATTAGTTGTAAACTCTCATTTTTTGTGTTTTCTGTGTTGAATATGTGTACACCAACTTGTGAGTACTGTACTGGTGCATCTGGATGATTGTGTTTTGAATATTTTCTAACTAGTCAGGTGATTGAACATTTACCTAACATAACATCTTCCGTCAGAGAGTTACTGACAATAAATGCCAGACAATAAGTGCTATCAAACATTTGAGTATTTTTTAGAAGGATTAAAAAATTGAAAGGATGAGAACGATCAAACAAATATTATTTCAACTTAAATATACAGCTAAATCCTGCAATTTTAGATAGAATATTACTCAAAAATAAAATGTTTCAAATAATACAATATATATTGATAATGAGTATGGTTCTTTAGACTTTACATCATAATTAAATGTAATTTTATCAGATTTGAGAAAAACTATTACATTTGGAAATAATTCAATCAATATTCAGGTAAAAGGCCATTTGCTTCCTGACTCCGACAATAAGTTATAAAATATATACACCAAGTGAACCGAATATGTAGAAGATGATTTATTTTGTTACACTGATAATAATAAAAGATATTAGATGAAAACTATCATAATAAATTGTTCAATTCATGTATGATAGGGTTATTTTTTAGAAAATACATCAATCGAAACAGTTTGAATCAAATATCACTGATTCATCTGTTAGAGTACTCTTGTATTAATTTATTTCGATGCAATGGTGTTAAACTTTAAAAGCGCAAACAAAATCGGAGTATCGGTATGATTTATTCATTCATTTGAAGTCGACGCTATAAATTATACATGTAAAAACTTATAAGAATTTTGTTGATGAATTTTTAATAACAATAACAATTTCCAAATTATGTATAAATATAAAATTTTTTAACAGGATATTGATTACATTATCTGGACCGGGGATCTTCCTCCACATGATGTATGGAATCAAACCAAAGAAGAAAATTTGAAAATTCTCATTGAATCAGCTCAGCAGATGTTAAAAATGTTTCCTGGTATCCCAATTTTTCCATCACTTGGAAATCACGAAAGTGCACCAGTAAACAGGTATTTTATAAATTTATATGTCAGTGGTTTTAGATGTGCCTGAACTAACAATGAAAATAAAATATTTTTATTTCTCTATAAATTTTCCTTTTAGCTTGATACACATTTTCCAGCAATGTTCAAAAGCTTTGATACCTCGTTTATAATTAGAACAGACGAACTCTTCAACAATAGACACCACCTCTTTATCGTTGGAAAATCTTTTATCCATTTTTTCTAGTTTAAATTTAGACAATAGTCTGAAGGGTCCAATTCTAATAAATAGGGTACATGAGGAAATAATTAGAAATTCAAATCCTTGATTTTAGCCATTCAAATAACCAATATGTGAACCGGTATATTCTTTTGATAAAATAATAGTTTCATTTTCGCTAAATGCATCCAATTTAAAAAAAATTTTATTCCTCAAATGGTGTAATATTGTGCAATAGTCGCTGTTGGTCGTTTTTCTTTTTTGAATATAATCAATGAAAATTATTCCATTTGCGTTCCAAAAAAACGGACCCCATGATCTTTCTTCGGTTTCTTTGAAATCAATTCTCCTATTTTAGTCTATTCTTTCGATTATCAAGTGATGGGCTCACATATCATCCACAGTTATGAATCGGCGTAAAAACTTTGCTTTATTGCTGAAAATCTTTGCCAAATACTCAACTGAAATATTCCCTCGAAACTGTTTTTCAGCTTCTATGTATTATATTATAATTCACTTTTTACAGCACTTTTGAAATACCTACTATGTCTGCTAGATCACGTACTTTTAGTTTACAGTCATCCAATACCATTTTATGGATTTTTTTCACTGTTTCTGGGAATATCATCTTACGTGGTATACCACTACGATGTTCATCTTGGTAGATCATACGTCCTCGTTTAAACTCTATTAAACTCTCACGCAGAAGGCATCCTAGAGAGGAAGCGGGGTAGGGCGAATGCAGCATTAGATAGTTGGAAGTGTCTACTATTTCAATACAAAAACTCGTTTTTGCCGCTGTAGTAGTATTTTTTCTATAGAGATTACAAATGAACTTGGTTTTTTCTCGCGTCCATAACAATGTGTGACGAAAAACATGAGTAACGGATTAATGTGAACTTTCTCGTTAAATAAAAAAAACCCTGACTGAGTGTAACGTCCGCCGCTGTTAAACACGTAATCGATATAAAGTTTAGATTTCATGAGGTCACAAATCACTATCGCTTATGCCTACTTTCTGACGTCATCTGTTTAAAATGACTGCTTATGATTTCCGAGGGTGAGACAATTTTTAAACTGAACCTTTTCATTATAAAAGGGCTCACCGATAAATCATACCCACCGATAAGCGAGTTAAGTTCTTCGAAAACTCATACAACGGATCTCTTGATGATATGCCATAGTCCCACGCTAACGAAATTTTCCAGATGCGTAGAGTCGTAAAAATGATCTTTTCCGGCTGCGACCAAAATCAAGCAACGCATATTGATGCAAGATATTCGCTAGACATTTATATAAAGCAACAATATTAATAATTGTAATAGCCGTTGTTTATTGTTTATCAACATTAATTGTGAGCTATTTCGTAAATTTGTAACAGCCACAACTTGTTTCCAAGGACCCTATAGTCATAAACAAGTAATAACGCCTAAACAAATTAATATTTATCGTAGCGCCGATAATATTTTTATAATATTAAGTCGCCAAAATCTCAACAAATAGATATCTCTCTCTCTCTCCTATCGATTTCACCGGCTAAAACTATTCAATTAATTAGTTAAATAATTCATTTCGATAAATATTTTCTCAAACCGATACTACGCGTGACATCTCTTAAAAGAAAAATGTACCATTTTTCTATCCGCCCATGCTAAAGTTCCTCCAATTAGGCTAACGAAGGAAATCTTCTCTTCCCTCAATTAGCCTAGTCGAAAAAGGGCCCGCCTCGAAGAGGACCCGGAAAACTCTAAGAGCAGAGAAACCGCAAGAGGGGTTATAAAATGGCCCGCGTCTAGTTGTACAGACAATTCAAATCCAGTTCCAAAATAAAAATCCAACTCTGACTCGTATGAGAAAGAGAGAGAGAGAGAGAGAGAGAGAGAGAGAGAGAGAGAGAGAGGGAGAGGGAGAGATAATCATCTGAAGTAGTAAGTTAACCAATAAATATTCTAATTTGAACTTAGTCTCTTTTCTCTATTGCTTTTGTAGTATCATATTTAGACTTTCCATCGAATGTAGATCGGGTGCTTGTCGAATCGACTACTATCTACATTCAGAATAATTCCTTCAAATCAAATCCTGGCTAAGGTCTGTCTGTCGTGCGCTTATTATAGTACAGCGCCTTACCATTTCCTTCTATCCACGACTTATTCTGAATAGGATAATTCTAAAAAATAAACAAATGGATTTCTCGGTTATTAGAGGTGGAACTCTACGACCAAAAATATACTCTTAATTTAATTAGCTTCATACTATCTGTTGGATGTTACAGAGTGTTATAAGTTGTTAAAAGAGGCCTATGATGAGAATTCTTTATCTCGCGCGTGTTTTTTCGAATGGTATAAATGGTTTTCTGAAGGCCGAGAAAACATTGAAGATGACCAACATTCAGGTCGACCTGTATCTGTTTCAAAGGTATCGTAATTCGGATCCCAAAGGGTGAACTATAAACCAAACTTACTATTTGAAAGATTTGAGAACTCTGTGAGAACGAGTTCGTAAGAAACGGCCGGAGTTATGAAGCAACAATTTATAAATCTTGCATCAGGACAATGTACCGGCTCATAACGCGCTACCTCTGAAATGTTATTCAGCCGCTAGAGACACTCCAGTGTTCGAACACGTACCGTACTCACCTGGTTTAGCACCCTGCGATTTTTCTCTGTTTCTGAAGATTAAATTTCACTTAAAAGGAATCCTATTCGAGTCGATGAAATAGGTGAAGCAAAAATCGGCAGAGCTCCTAAATGCTCTTACAAAAGGATACTTCCAGCATTGCTTTGTCCAATGGAAAAAACGAATGGAACGGTGTGTGATGAGGGAAGGGGAGGATTCAATTATAGAAGAATTTTTAAAATAAAACTCTTTTTTATAAACAGTCTTGTCATTTGATAACCAGACCTCATAAACATATCAAAATTCGAATGTAGCTCCGCTTTGATATCAGTAGGCTGGAGACCATTTAAATGAAAATATTATATTACAAAACGATGACTAATTTTTTCCATTTTTACGAATTCACTATTAATGACTGACAAGCAATTACTAAAAAAGCGTAGCGTTGCGTATCTTTAAACTTAAGCTTTATAAGGTTAGAATATTTTATCATAGTCATTCTTTACAAACAACAATCGCCATCTATATATTTTAGATTGGGTAGTTCTGGAACCGTTGTATATATTGTACGAAAGTGAAATTTGTTTTATTTGATTATTAAAGCATAGAGTTTGTACGATAATGCGTAATACTTTAGATTTAAATCTTCCTAATATACTTATATTTGAGTTTGAACAAACACCGCAGAGTTCAATGACATAAGTTCAGTTTACATACAACTTTATAGAACGACTTTATACAACATAATTTATGTATGCTCGGCACTCTTACATATAAACGAAAGACATATTATTTTATACGTTGCTCTGAAGTACAAATTACAAGCTCGTGAAAGCAAAATATAGATTTTAGTACGATAGTAAAACAATAGATGATTATAATATATTACGTCGTGTTTCTTTTTAAAAAGTAAAATAATACAACATACCATATCCATGGAATGAAAGAATCGGTACATAAACAAAAAAGCAGTATATTCGCTAAACAATCCTACTATAACAATAGACGTTTTGCCAACTTCGCCGCGAACATTTTAGTAATGAGAAATTAAATAGGTGAAAAACACCAATAGCAGAGTTCTGAAAATAAGGAATGTACAACGATCTATCAATAACTATAGATCACTAACTAAGCAGTTACATCTGTATTCAACAGATTTCAACCTTTTTCAAGTCGAATAAGAAAAAATATGACGTCATAAACGCAGACGATACCTTAAAAGTAAATCCTTCTACCAATCTTCATTAACCACGTGAATATTTTCCTTCGTTTAAAAATCTTCTTAATAGTTAAGGATAGTCACACCATTACATTATTGATTCAAATTCTATAAATACACAACTCTGAGAGTCTGAATATTTACAGATTATCAACACATTGAATGAGAGAAAACGCAATCGTATACTTATCAATGAAAAATAATGGATTAAAAATAATATTGAGAAATACGTATTTATTGATCCATATATGTGAACTAAAAGAACTTACAGAAAAATATGGATAAAAAGTATTAAGTGTACAGATATTTATAATAATATTTTTGCTATTATTGGACACTAACATAGATCAAACATAATACTCTAAATATTTTCAAAGTAAATAGACTACTCAATATGGTAATTAAATGTGAACCACTGAACGTTAAAAGATGTATTCCTTAATGTATAAAATATCAATAAATTGTTTTGAATTCTAAAGTCGATTGAATGTTCAATCTCTATATACGATAGCAATTTCATAATTCAATGACTTATGAAACTGGATTTATGAACTAGACTTAGGAAACGGGATCGATTCGATGAAAAAATGAAAAAGATATAACCCCATTTAACAAAGAAAAAATTCAACTCATACGAAACGGGTCATCGTTGAGGTAGAGGCTTATTTTTAGAGTTTAAAATAATTGTTAGAAGGTTGGAAGAAGCGTATCCAATTAAAAAATGATTATGTTGGAAAACTTGACTTCCTTGAAAACATCGGTACTTATTGTTCCATCCTTATACATATAGATACTTCATCATTAGACGTTCTGTTATATTTTTATTACATTATTATGTTATTTTTTATATTATTTTTTTACCTTGGCCAGGGATATGCCATTTAATTCTGAAAATGTTTGCAAATTTCTGTAATTTATCAATTTCTATAAATATTTCATGGTATTGAGTAAATTTAAAGAAGATTGTATGCTTGATAGTATATAAAACCATGGGCAAAATTTCATTGAAATCCTAGTTTTAATAAGAAATCATGGAATACTTATATACTTAAAATCACAATTTTGATAATGTTACGTTATTGATTGATTATTATTGATTAAATATTTAAAAAAATGTAATTAACAATGTTAACAAAAAATTACTACTCACAAAACTTGTTTTAGTAACTCCTTCAATACGTAAAAAAAACAGTTATCAATGTAGATATGAATTAAAAGAGCTATTAAGATTATTCAAATATTTCTATGTGAAATACGGTATTTGAAAAATAGGAAATAGCTAATACCATCATTTTATTATGGATTCAACATTCTTCTTCTATGTACTTTTTAAATTAAAACAGTAGCATAATAATGTTAAATAGTATATTTTTTATACTACTGAGATTAATTATTTTGCAAATTTCTAAAGATTACGAGTTTGCGTTACTAAGCGTCTAGCCGCGTGGTACCTGTAAATAAGCTTTCAGTTCTACAAATTACATACAGTAATGCTATACATCATTCAAGAAATATTTTGTGTTTAATATATTCAATAAGACATAAAAAGAGTTAACAATTATTTTTGAATTTTTTTTCATGATTTTTTTCTGAACAGCAGCGAGTGGTTATATAAAGACATAATTCGTTATATTTTATTTATTTTATTATGATAATAAACATGATAGAATTATACAAGCTGATTTTTGAATCGGCTTTTCGTAGATTGTTTATACACCCGGTTTTTTTTCCGGTATGACCCATATTCTCATTCAGTACCCCGATTGTCTACTGTTCGAATACAAGATGGATGGCATTGTATCTATGGACTATATTATCAGATTGTGTTAAAAACGTGAATAAGGGTGCTCATTGACAATTCTGACTCGTTTTGGCAATTTTCAATCATTGAATAAAAAGAATTGTATAAAGTAATATAACTAATTATGTAAATATACATTTTCAGCTATCCGCCACCATTTGTACCATCAGAAAATAATATATCCTGGCTATATGAGGAGCTAGATAAACAGTGGCGACTTTGGTTACCTGCTGGTACTTCCAGCACCGTCAAAAAAGGAGCTTTCTACTCTGTACTTGTACGACCAGGATTTCGTATACTTTCAATTAACACTAATTATTGTAACAACAAGAATTGGTGGCTTCTAATAAATAGTACTGATCCAGTTAGTGAGTTACAATGGCTCGTCTATGAACTTCAAGGTGCTGAAATAAATGGGGAGAAAGTACATATTATTGGACACATTCCACCCGGTCATTCAGACTGTTTGAAAATTTGGTCAAGGAATTACTATCATATCATTAATCGGTAAATATCGAACCAACAATATTTATTAAATGACAGAAAACATTCATTTTAGGGCAAATCTTTGAAAATACTTTGGATATACTATTTAGTAATAGAAAGTGTAAATTCTTTTATTCTAACTTTCTCTTATCCATCCATTGCCGTGTTCAATACTACGAGTGCATTCGTCATAGATGACTGTATGAGTCACATAAAAACAACATAAGTCATTTTTTCGAACGAATACTTGTGAGTACATTATTACAATAAATATAAAGATCCACGCCTTCTAAGAATTTTTTATACAAATGAAAAGCTTGCGGAAAAGATATTTTAGTTTCAGATCGTGCTCTAGACTGTATCTCTATAAAAGTAATAATGGAGTTACAGCTGCGGCAGTAGAAACTATATAAATCTTTTACAGTAATGTAATTTATGTCACTATTCTGATCATGCTTTATTTATATCTCTTGGATACTTCTTATGAAGTTAATTTTTTTCTTTGATGCGATTCTCTCTAATATTACCTTTAGATTTCAAATCTAATTTCTACAAATGTAGATCGAAATCTGTATTCGTAAAATAATTGTCAAAATAAACATGAAATTGATGTATCTTTTTAGGAGGCATTATTTAGAAAAATGCATTTGCCTAATTTATCTAGAACTATTGCATTTTTATTTTTTCCACAATATAAATCGAGATTCATTAGATAAACATCTGAAATATATATGCCCCAGAATTTTAAGCAATACCACATAGATTTTTCTTGGATGAATTATGTTAAACCAGTTTTTGTATATCATTTAGCAATCACTTCATCTACCGACAGAAAAGTTCTCCATATGCCAAATTTCAAAATGCCTCTTTCGATTAATTTTACTAATTTATAATCATGCCATCTTTTATCATTGGAATCCTGGTCTTTAGATTTTGAATATTTAAATTTTTACTTAATTTCTACGAATTGGTTTCACGACATTGCAGAAGACACTATCACAAAATATAAATGAATCGTTTGACCAATCATCACGCTGAAACTCTCTTTTATTGAACGAAGTTAGAATGACTTGTAACGAAGTAGACCTCCGTTTTATTGATAACAGTAACCTAACACACCAAAGAAACTTTGGGAAATCGGGAAAATAAAATTTTCGATGCGCTCTTTCCAAAAGAACTTTACATAACTACGTAACTAATAGTAGTAAATCAGGCGACGATATTCAAATAATCGCGGCTTGTTTACATCGGGTCTCTTCGTCTCTCGTTCTCTCTTTCTCTTCACTCAGCACCCGTGAGACGAGAAGACCTTGCGACGAGTTCTGGCTGAAGGCCGATAGTTCCGTCACATACTATATCAATAAACGTATTTAAATCGAGCAATTTTCATTCATACTCATCTTTTTACATATATCAATGATGTATTGTTTTATTTCGATAAAGAAAAATGTGTCAAATAGTTGCACAGAATCACTATAATGTATTTATGGGTGTTGAGCCAGAATTAATCTGACGGCCACCCACGTCCCAACCGTCGTCACGCCATTGTGAATTTTCTCTTTTTTTTTGTTTTTTCCCCTTTTTTTATATTTAAATTCGTGCTCTTTATTTTGTTTATTTTCGATACATGGACTCAATCTGTGTGCATTAATTGCACCTTTAATTCTACTTTGAGTATCAGATAAAATATTGATCTGAAAGAATACCAAAAATTAAAAAGTTACGTTTAAAATAAAAATAAAGGATAAAACCGAAAAAATCAGAAACTCTATCATTATCAGAAATTAACTCATTTCTCGAGGTTGCTAAAGATATCTATTTAGCTATAAAAGTTTGTATTTATTAATTTCATTAACTTTTAAACATATACTTACATATTTACTATATATATGTTACAAAAAAAATTATTTTTAAGACAAATCAGAGCAAGTTCTTCAAATTTATTTTATATTCGGTACATCGAAAGCTTATATGGAGGTCATCATTTGTGCTAAGTTTAGAAAAAATAATCTTCACCGGGTCTTTTACACGTCATTTTAATTGGAATATTTTTGCTGTTTGAGGTAATTCAACATCATACTTAATATTAAATTTCTATATTATCATTGGACAGTCTTCTAGTAATAACTTTGAATTTTGCTGGTGGATACAAATGTAAACACCTTTAGAATCATTGACGAAATTACAGTGATCAGGTCACAATGCACAAAAATATGCAAACCCCAGGCATTTTCATAATATTTTTGTACGGCTTAGCGCTTTGACACGGCCGGTTTATATTATCTTGTAGATAAAATGACACGACAGCACTTTTTATTTCTTCATTTATACAAGGCGTTTTACAAAATAAAACGGACAATTAATTTTTCTTTCTATTTAACAGACACTAATATACAGTTAAATCGCATTTAATATATGTATATTTTCTGAATTCGTTATTGTTTGTTCATACTCTTCTTTCAGGTTTTTAAAAAATCCACATTTTTTGACAAATTCATCTCGATTATTGTCTACATAATATATTTTCCCACAAGTAAACGTTTCAAATTATTTGACAATGAATCAATTTTTTTATCTATGATATCGGGTATTTCAATATCTATTAAATTCATTTCTTCGATTTCAAAAAAATTAAGCAATGGACTGAAGCGATCCAATACTATTTTTCTACGATTATTTTCTTCGATTAAAAATTCTTCATCACATTATATGTGATAGCTATTTTGATCTTGTACGTCATTGTAACTTGAAACTTCATTTGAATCTTTGATATAATAGGATCTCAAACATGTTGCAGATAATTGATTATTTTCTTCCACTAAAAGAAACTACTTATTCTGAATTTCCATATCAATGTGAGTAAAGATTCTCGACGACATCCGTGTTTATTTTTTTGAATGGATTGGGTCACTCAAGAAATGGCATGATTATGCAATTTTTATTTAAACTGAATTGAAATAATTTTATTAAATCTATCGTATTATAGGACGTTTCAGTTTAACGTTGAATGAGGTCTGTTCACTTCGATCATTTAACTTTAACTAACCCGACTGTGCGAAAAAATCTCTTATTTATGATTTTCGAAGAATAGTTATTCTCAGTAAATTTAATTTTAAAATACGACTAAACATACTGAAATATTGGGAGAAACAATGGAAAAAAGTTAATACATTTGTAATTCATTTTCATTAATAAAATGATTGCTCATATTTCCTGAGTAACGATTAGTATAAAATTATATCACGGCTTATGAAAATGCTCCCTCAACTACCTATATTATTCATGTACATGTCACATGAATAATATTTAGCTCGGCTATAAGATAGAATCATAATTCCTGTTGAACATCCTTCTATTCTGAATGACGTTGTTAGTAAAATGACAGGATAGATAGTTGCTATAGTCAAAAACAGTATTTCAAAATTATTAGATGAATGTACTATAAAATGAATAACCCAAACTGCTTAAAATCAATTATGGTACCTTTTTATGGCATTCGAGACATACAGTGCTGGTGTTAACTCTATCATCACGACAATCCAATTCATCAAGACCATGCTCGGCATCATCATTCGAGAATACATGTTAGATTTCGTCTTTGGTTGTTCAATCAAGCTATTAGGTACTTTCTGGGTTTACTCTGCTTATGATGCAAGATCTTGAAAATGGACCATCATAAAACTTGGTACCAGAAAAATTAAAACCTGTGCCTAAGCCCAAAACTAACTAACAACAATTTGCACAATTTCAATTATCAACTAACCATCAATATTTATGTAATCCTTTAGCAAAAGAAGCGATTCCGACTAAAGAATATTTATAATATTTTGCGATGCCGACATTGTTAGAAGATGTGTAGCTTTAAGTTATTTATTAATTAATTGTGACGAACATGTAACATTGTGCCTCTCCTGGTTGAAGCGATTTTCTTTGTACCTTGATTATATTATCTGCACAATTAGGGAATTAGAAGGTCTTCTCGATGGAACTAAAAGTCGATGGTCAGACATGGTAGGTAGGTTAACGAAATATAACAATGAAATCTATACTAGATTATTTATTTATTTATACAACTCGCTGGCCTTATTAAACCACAGCTATTATAAATGTAGGTATGCTGACGTTATACCACAACATTTAGATGCGCTACAGTAAAACAACACGCACGCACATATTCTCACGATGTCGTTCGCGCTCGGGTTGGCGCCGATATTGTCGACGGAGAATCCGAACAACGACCGGTGCGGCGAACCTGCCCTCAGCTGCCCCGTTGATGGTCCGATCACGGTTCAGTATATTGGCGGAAATAGAAGTGACAAGGGAAATAGTATTTCCCTATTTATACAATAAAGTATTCCCTTGTCATCGTTCGTAATATTTCTTCCTCGTGGCATTGGGTCCTTTGCGTCATCTTGAGCCCTGTTCCACTTTCCCCCGTCACCCTGAGTCCTTTGTAGTAGCACACTTGTCAACGTCTTCCTCCTCTCCTCCAACCCACTATTATTCGTGCTTGTGCGTTTCGCTGCCTCATTTATCGCTACGCGTGCTATCTAAAATTATAATGTATCGGCCATACCGATAGTCGCTACATTCATCACTTTTTCTTCCATCTCCCTCTTTCTTTACGCGTTCTGCTATCGCCTTATCTCTATAGCTGGCATTGGAACCCAAAAACAAACAGGGACATCGAGCATAAGGGTATATTGACTATGAACTCTCTCAGTTCGATGATGTTGCTAGACCAACGAGACGGTGCACGAGGGAACTCGGATAGCATGGTTAAGACTCTCGTTATAAATTATTTTATTTGAGAAAAAGTGTAACCACCAACATATAAGCTTCATAAATTAGTTCAATGAAGAAAATCTTTTTTTTCATTGGCTAAATTGAAAAAGAGCCCACTTTGAAAGCTACGCGGAAACCCTAGGGGTAAGAAAGGCCCGACTGGGGTTATGTGTTGTTACGCGTCCGTTTGTTAAATAAAATCCAAACCAACTGTAACTAAAATTAAAAATTCCATTCTACATCCTATATAGATAGAGAGTGACAGAGGAATCCTTTAATTTAATCTTTCTACTTCAACCGATTTAAAATATTTATTTATATAATAGCAGACTAAGTGCTGATAATAAGGAGTACACTCTACTAAATTTTTTTTATGTCAGACTTCGACGAAGTCTTTCTAGCATGCGCTTTTTGTATAGCAGTACGTAATAGCCGCCTTGTCGCTTTCTTCTCTCTACTATTGAACCTGAGTAAGATAAATAGTAGGTAAAAATAAAATAAACTGGCAAAACAGTAACACAAGAAGTAAGACAAACTGATCAATTACTCGCTTATTAGCGGTAAAACTCTAGAATCGAAATACACTCTAAAATAAAATTGTGCAATATCCTTTGCACATTACAGTAATTTGACGTATGCTTTCATCAATTTAATTACTAAGAAAAATGGTTCATATTATATTTATTTCAAAACCCGATAAAAGTCTAGAAAAGTTAGATCATATAGACCGATAAGTCTTTAACCGATAATTCAAAAAGTGTTTGACAAACTAGTACTTTCAAGAATTGATCCAGTTATAAAAGAAAGAAACTTTATTTTAAATAAGTAATTTGGTTTCACATGTCAATACTCTGCAATTAAACAAATTCACACCGTATAAACTATTTAGTAAATAAATTTACATGTAGATTTCAAATTTAAAAAATTGAGTTAAAGAGAAATAAATTCTGATAAAAGCGATAATATAAAAAAAATTTTATTTTTTCACAGATACGAATCTACAATAATGGCTCAGTTCTTTGGACACACGCATTTCGATGAATTCGAATTATTCTATGATACTGATGATTTCGGTAGAGCACTGAGTATTGCGTACATTGGTCCTTCCGTTTCACCTTACTCTGATTTGAATCCGGGCTATCGTATATATTATGTTGATGGAGACCATGAAGAAACGACGAGGGTATGTTTAAAATATTTGTTAATAAATGAATCGTAAAGGAATTCGTTTTTGCAATCAATGCCGGAAACGTTAAATCTTTAGTGTTATATAATAAGCATAGTGTGATCTGCAATCGGACCAGCATGAATTTTTTTCAAAGTACATGGAAAAGATTATACATTGATATAATCTGAACATTATAACAATACATTTTTTATAAGGAATTATAATCATTTAACATGAATTTTTGCGATCTTCATCAAAAAGAGCATTTTCTATGTGAAAAATATTAGTTACAAGCGATTCCATGGACAATTTTGTATAATAGTCTATAATATAACTTTTTTTGTTTAATAGAGACTTGAAAATGAGCATTTAAAAAAAGGATTCCATAAGATATTTGGCCGGGTAAGGTGACCGATAAAAACATCGACTCTACTCCGAAGTAGTTTCGGGTAGTTCGGGTGTATAACTCAGTAGATTTATGGGCTGATTTTTTTTTCTTTAAATAGCTCTATCTGAGAATAATCTTTTCTTTATAACAATAATTGACTAATATTGCTGCATTTCAACAAATTAATCTGAGCAATACATTTTTCACTGAGCTACAAATATTCAAATTTGCTTTACTATTCTGCCCAGTATTCCAGTTCATTAAGTGGTATAATACATTTTCTAAGATTTTCTATGCTTTATAAACCATTTAAATAAGGGGTCTCTTCAAACAGTTGAATTAGTTGCAGTTAAATTGGACGGACTTTAATGAATATAAAATTGAAATTCCTCATCATATGAGTTAGTGTAACAGATCTTCATCTTAGATTTAATGAAAATTGTATAATTATATCAATGTTAGAATGAATCATGTTACTGCACCAATTCAAAATAAAGGGTTTCCTTTAGAGAAAGAAAATAACAGAGTATGTGCTACATATTTGAAATACTGCTATGAAAATAACCTAAATGAAGTGATTGAATACAATACCAAATGCTTAGAAAATACCAGTGAAAAAAGTAAGAAAATTAGTGGATGGGCAGATCCTATTAACCAGAACAATAAAATCAGTTTCTACACACGTAAAAAGAGAAATTTTCTAGTACAATCTGGTAATGGCGATCAAAACATTTGTTATGTACAATATTATGAAGAATTTTCAATGGAAGAAAAAGAACGTAGAAAAATAATATCCGATTGGTTGAATATATTGCTTGATTAAGAATACTTTTGAAAATTAGGTTTAAATTGAAAAAGTTACTGTAATTAATATTCAAATACCATATATAGTTGACAAAAAATGGATTTTTTTCTCAAAGTGCAATATTTTCCATGTATTTTGAAATAGAATCATTGTAACGATACTATCTTAATTTTTCACCGACGTCTATGCAAAAGTACACTCACATTCTAACACGCATCAAAACATTGACATACAAGGATTAATACAGATTTACGCAAACGAACAAAAATCCAATCGCATCTTCATGATCATATTAGAGAAAACACGCTATTAACAGATATAGATGTGTTATAGATTCAAAGTAAATACAAAAATATAATTTTTTTCCTCATTTAAATGGCTTACAAGTAAATAAAGATGAGAATCAGATAAAAAAATTTATTAGTCAGCTCGTGTACGTCATTTCTTTTTACGTTTTCATTGAATTTTTTATAGATTATTTAATGTAAACCTTCAGTTATTTATAAATAAATAATAATTTTTTTATAAAAATGTTACTGTTCATATCGAAAGAATCAAGTCTTAACAATTGTTGCAATTATTGAAATGGTTATAATGTCATTAACAAACAAGTTGTAAGCAATTTATTTTTCTTGAAATTATTGATTTATTGTTCATAAAAACTTTATTTATAATCATTACGTTTAATTTATAACTTTTTTTATAAATTCCACTTGATTGTGCGACAGCAGAAGAGGATAAATATAAATATACGAAAAAATAGCCTTATAGATACATGTAAAATAGCATGTTCATCAGATGTAGAATACATGTCTATACTGTTGAGATTAGAAATCTCGATTAGACGCATGTAGTACGATGATCACCATTAGAGTACAATGAACTAATATTTATTCTAATTATGATAAGCTTCCTGCGATCTCTTTTGGATTTATCGAAACAAAGAAGCGTGCTGTGATTATTTTCTGCCAAATTTTACTTATGTCGATGAATTTTATTTACTCTTGGTTCATGGAGTAAAAAAAGGCTATGAATTAGTCTTAAAAATAGTACTTAACAGGAGTACTAACGACAACACCTGCCTTTGTAAGCGATTGAGCCCGAGAACTGTAAAAGTAAGTAAAATTAAACTCTAAATAAAATCATATACTCCTTAGTTCGCTACCTATCGATCACCTTCTTCCCAATTCCGCACTACTGATTATGTCCTTGTGTGTTAATTTTAGTTACCCTTAGTTTGACAATTTATACACTTTTCCACAATTGTTGAGAAAGAAGTGTGAATGTTTACTGCAAAAGGGTCAGTACAACGTAAAATTTACAAGGGAACTTAAATTCTATTGCGCCGTTTTTCTACAAGAGACATTTATGCATCCCAATCAAGGAGATGAAAGTCTTAGACTCAAAAGAGCAACCGTTGTCATAATCTATGGCCAAATTATACCTGTTATAAAAGTCAGTACCTAAATAAATATCGTATCCTAGATCCTCGAGCACAGCATTCGCCTCAATGATTCTCACCACCCCATCGATTTCGAAAATAAATTTTCGATTACCTGCCGTCGTCATTATGTCATTTGATGCATTTATAAGAAGCACGGTGCATGGCAAGAGCCTTAGAATATACTCCTTAGAGATCCTCCTGCCCACAACGGTTATCTGCGCGTCTTGGTCCAGCAAAGCCGAATATGGATTGCCTCCAAATCACACTATCAACAGGCGCCAATCTTCCATCACAGAAACGTTCACAGTCACAGGCTCTACACTAGCCTCAAGAATTATGGCGTCTCCGTGTTCCAGTACGTTAGCCTAAATTACCGATTCGCACGCATGTGTAGTTCCCAACGACACGTCATTACCAGTTAAAATCGGTTGGATTACCGACTAATGCGCATGTACATTTGCTACCTGGCCACAGTTCGTTGCGCCTTCATTAACCCCAATGAAAAGTCCAGCTATATCCTCCACGGCCTCCGCTTCCTCAAATGCTAACGCATTCGTGACCATCAAGCCTTCACCGAGTCCATCTGTGGAATCCGTGGGGCATAGTACTTCGAAATTCTCAATGATTGAGAATGCCTCTGCGGAAGTGAACGCCATAGGGTGGTTTGTCGCCTCCGCTTGCTCTTATACCCATTTGGTTTTTTAGTTTTTTGGTCCACCAAATTGGCACAGTTTGGGTAGGTTAAAAATGAGCAATTCGGAGTGTCACACTTCGGACAGCTCCTGCCCTGAACGCTAAGGCCTGGCCACGTTGTTGTACGTCTAGTGGTTGGCCTCCACATTTGAAACACGTGACTGCCCATTGTGAAGACTGAAAATATATCTGCAGGCTATTATGTAGTCACTGAGGCGCTCGCTCTCGATTCAGGTCCACGTTAGAGAAATGTCGACAGAAGTGAGAGCGAAAATGAGCGATGAAATATATCATTCATGAATCGCTAGCCGAGCTCCACCACTAAATGCAGTGTAAAGCGGTAAAGCGGCAAGCATCTCCGAGTCAAGAATATCGCAAAACTCTTGACACTTCCTGAAGGCTCGAAGTGTGCTGTCGTCCTCTACACGTTACGTGTTTCGCCGTCTGTGTCTCCTCCGATGCTTCGAACGCTTACCTCCGTATTCGGAGATCGTTACCTCCCCGCAAGGGCGGTCTTCTTCTGGAGGATTCATTGCTTGAGTTTGTTCTCAGCTTTCAGAACAGGTCTCCTCCGACTACGAAGAGGATAAGTTGTGTGCCAACGGCGACGATTTGCGCCTGTTGGCCTCGCAACTCTTACAGATATTCCTGGGAGATGCCCTACTCGCGTCTACGCTTGCGTAGGTCCTGGATCCTTCACTCCCCAATAACGTTTTAGGCCCTCTATCTCCTGCAATCGCGTGTGACTTTGCCGTTGCCGGGGATAAGTCTAGCGCGCCACAACTATCGCGCTTATGGTCTGCGACCTCCGCATCGACTGTACTCTCAGCATCTACGCGGAAGTCATCTTCCCTTGCCTCCTCGCGCAGCATACTTGGTGCCGCTCGGGATTGAGAATAAAGCACTCCCCCCAGCGACGAAATCGCTAGGAGTAATGAGCAGATTGAGCTCTGGTCTATTCCTAAAGACCATCATTCGCAAGAGCCAGTTCCTCATATCTTCACGGGTACCGTCGGCTCTTATATCTAGTTGCTCCGCGAAATCGTATATCTCGTCGATATCAGCCTCCAATAGCTGTCTCACAAGAGCTTGTACGCCTACATATTTGCATATGCGACGTATCTTCAGTTCTCTATCGCACAACAAAAATATGGAGAATCGCACAACCACTACGGGATAACTAACAATAATAAATAAAATATAATAAAAAAAATATATATATAAAATATAGTAATAAATAAGAAAATTATTAATACACTATACAAAATTAAAAAAAAAGAAACAAAAAACTTCGTAGAAACTGAACAAATCAATTTAAAATTAAAATTAAATAAATATAATAAAATAAATAATAGCAAACAAAATAGATACAAAAAATGATAAAATAAATAAATAATAAAAAAAATTAAAAAAAACTTTAGTGATAATACAACACAAAAAAAACCCTGCCGTAACGGTAATCTTATGGTCGCTATTAAAAGGAAAAATCGACTGACAGACTCCGGCCAAGGGCCAGAAGCTCTGCCACATAATTCTCTGATTTTTGAAGCTAGTGTTTATAATGGACCTCCTTAGAAGTTTTCGGATGAGTAGACATGGATAATTTAGAAATCTATTTTTATATTTTTTGGAGAACGTTTCTAGTTCTTCTTTAACCAATGGTACTTGAAGATGATTTTGTTAGCAATGCTTTGTGGTTCATTACAAATTGAATAATCTGTAATGATTTAATTTGCAATGAACCACAAAGCATTGCCAAGGTTGCGTAGAATTTTGAAATTATTTTGACGGAAAATACATTGTTTACAACTGTCAATTCCGATTTTCCATCAATAAACCAATATATTTGCCGCACTTTCACTTCTGACTAGGATTACTTAATGTATTTATATATTCCCTAAAAATATACGAGAGCTTAGATATATAAGTAGATATTTTACATGATTGCTTTGTGGACTATTTATATTGCTTAATGTAAGTGGAGAGTCATTATCTCTTCTTAATATGAATATTATGTAAGCTAATTTCTTTTTATCCATTTTAATTCTCCATAAGTTCAGATATTTTTTCATTGTGATCAAGTAGTTTTATAAGTTTTTGAATACTGTATTTATCTCAGGATGTGTTGTTAAAATAGATGTATCATCTGCATACGTCACTGTTATGATAGTTAATGACAATGGTAGATCCGTTATATATAAAAGGTATAAAACCGACCCTAAAATCCTATCTTGGGATTAATTTAATGAAGTTTTGTTGTGCGACTATTTAATTTTATTTGGATGATTCTATTCAAAAATATGATTTCAGAAACTGATAGATAGGATTGGAAAGACCTTTTTTAATTTACGCAATAATTATTTATACCACCCATTATAGAGAACCTAAGCGATCTCTAAAATTGCAATAGTATAGAATTGTTTCTTTTTAAGGTATTTGGTCACAGTCGATACTATTCTGTTCATTGGTTCTATGATAGAATAATTACATATGAATTCAAATGGATGATCTACGATGAATTTTTCGTTAACTATTTTTGAATTAATTCTAGCTAGTATTAGTTTTTCATAAAGTTTTAAAAATACCGATACAAGATTGATTGGTCTATATGAAAGTACATGCTTGGTCTCTTTACAAGGTTTAGATATTAGACAAACCTTTACCACTACATTTTGTAAAAAAGTAGCGTAACAGAAAGCAAGTGTTAAAAATAATGCAAACAAATCTTATTGCTATTAAAGGTAATTTTCCTAGTATTTTCTCTGCAATATTGGCATATGTTAAAGCGTTTTTGTTATTAATATTATTTATTATTTGTATTACTTCCATTACTTCCTTCATATTAATCAGTTTAAATTGTTTACTATCACAGATATCGGAAGTTTTTATAGAGATGATTTGGAAACATAAAAGCATTTTCTTCATTTGTTTTGATCCATTTCTCATAAGATTTTCTAACAAGTGAAATAAATTTTATTGGATTTTTTCAATCTCCTTGTAGCTTTCAATAAAGGGTATTCTATGGCCTCTATTAGGATCAAAGCTATAAGGTATATCAATAGATGAATGTCATTTTTCATATAGCATTTTCTTCAAGTCTTGTATTGCTTTATTTAATTTAGTTTTAACTCGGCTCTATATTATATACTAGTTCTGTAGACGATGACCCATTTAGGAGCATGATATTTTTTTTAGCATTATCTTTTCTTTAATTTTTACAGCTATTTATTATTACTTTTTATGCTAAATAACTAAGGTAGAACAATCTTCAGTAGTTTTACTTAAGAGTGAGTTCAGATTTAAATACCTTTTTCAAATTCATTAATCTAAAAAATATCCTGCATGTTAAGTATTCTTCAATGAACTTTCTGTATTTTTTTTTGAGTTCGTACTTTCTTAACGCTATTCTATTATGATTACATGAGAGCACAGTGTAATTTAAATCTTTCAATGGTTGGTTACTAAGTTTAAAAAGGAGAATGTTTCAAAATATTTATGTTTATTTCCTTTGTGACTGCAAAGTTAATTAGCGTTTGAAGAAAAGGCATCCAAATCACTTAGACTAATAGATAGGTAGGTGCGAAATAAACAGTCATATTTTTACATTGTTACTCTGAGTTGCTTCGAATTGAGTATTTTTCTTTTAATTTTATTGTTAGACTTTTCATTCTTTGTATTGATGCTGTTGAATATACAGAAAGTTTGATCTGAGCTTGTTAATATTTGATATTTGTGACGGAGCTCCTGGCCGTTGGCCGGAACTCGTCGTTACTAACAGCCCAAGATTAGGGCTTATGTTTCCGAAGTCGCTGACCTCTGAAAATTCATTACTTATGTTTGGCGTGGAAAGGAGAGAGAGAGGTAAGTGGCACTCGCCAGCTCAATATGCCTTGAGCCACAGAGTCGCGTGATTGATTTTCGGTTGTTTTGATTTTTCAATTTTGTTTTAGGTGTGAATAAGTGACATTCGTGAGTGCACAAAGTTCAAGTTTGTTGGATTTCTGTTTGCTGAGCTGGTGAGTGCCTTTGTATTATCATCTCTCTCCCTCCGTGCCATTTTTCTTTTATTTATTTGATTATTTGCGTGCTTTGGGCCTCGCTTGGACCTCTTGGCTAATTAACCTGATCTTGGTGATGGCCGTTATCTTTTCTTTTGCGCGAATCATAAAATGTCGCCGTTTCGTTTGCTTTTCTGTTTTGCATTTATACGCGCCTTGTTATTTTTATTCATATAGTCGCCAATAAATTTCTTTTTGTTTAGTTCGAAACGCGCGTCTTAAATGTAACGCCTGCCTACTCACCTGTCCTTGACCTTTCAAGGTCATTAGTTACCTGACGTGTGTTAGGCCGTAATTGCGCCCCTTACCTTTCCTTTTTCGTTCTTTTTTTTGCATTATTATTCGCGGTTTCATCGCGATTGAGGGAGCTTTCCCTCGTAAGAAAGGTAAGTTTTTCCCTTCTTTAGCGAAGTCGAGTTCTCTCATTGCATATTAAAATAAAGTTAGCTTTTAAGCTAGGTTGATTATTTTGACACTGTTGTGAACTTATATTTATTGTTAACTCTGAAAACAACTTTTGTTGCAATTGATAATGAATTCGGTATGCTATGATACTGCAGTATGATTTCCTTCACAGTTATCATACAGTAGATTTTTTATGTTCTCTTTCGTAATTGAACAGTCTGTTGTTAAATGATTATTTACCCGATTAACGCTTCCCAAATCTCTGATATTCTCGTATTCATGATAATTTAAACACTGTGGGATGTCTTTTTTTAATGTTAGATGGTACGAATTCGATCACTGTATGTAATAGTCTGTTTACCTTTATAATATTGTGACTGTTTCATTCACTTTCCACTTCAACTGTAAATAACAGAGAAAATATATTGTTAAGCAATACTGTATATTATTTATACTTGAGATTTTATATCCATGCTTTTTGTTGTACTTTTCAATTTGTCAATGACACCTGAGTGAAGCATACTTCCCAGAATTACATTAAAGTATTTCTTTTCTTTTCATTAATACATATAAAATTAGATTTTTTACTTCTTTGCTGTTTTCATAATAGACAAATATTTTCAAAGTTTGGCTGTATATTTGTTATTTATAGTTTGGTCTAGTGTTTTAATGATACACCTGTTCTTGACTATATTTATAAAACGTCTTCAAGTAAATGAATATTTTTAACATTTTCAACAGAAATTGGAAGAAATAGTATTTAGTCCGTGTTTATATTATCGCTCTTCGTTTTGTTTACAATGTCACTTTGACTATCTTTTAAAGATTTTAGAACTTCATATTCCTATTGATTACCTTCAGATTTATCCAGCGTTCATCAGTATTTGTTAAAGATATTTCATTTTATAAACTTATCCTGTTCTTATGGATTTTGGGATTGCACTTTTCAGTAGAAATTTTGGCTGATGTGAACTGAGTGTAACTTTATGAGGTGGCCATTATGGTCGTTTCACTGGTCTTATATTATATTTATATTTATTTATTTATTGTGGTATTCTTCAATTATCATATAAAACAGCAATGTTACTAAATGTTTAACCTTTATTTTAATAACTTTTAATTGTATGTGAAGAGCATAATATAAATAAAACTGTTTACAAATTCTAAACGAATACGACTGAATAAAATTATGGCGAAAACTAAAATCAAATATGAATTCAAAAGATGGAATGTAAATGCTAAACTGACAGTAGATAATAAAGAACGCACTTAAAGTCGTTACGTGAGTGTCAATCTCGTCTTTTCCTCGGTGGCCTAATTAGCGATGTTTATCAGTCCGATATACCGTGTTCTACTGCATATAGTAACCGATGAAAACAGCAGGCCAACTGATGTGAGGCTCCCGGTTATGCTGTTATTGTTGCTGTCATGACCGAAAGTGACTCAATTTTCTCTTTCATGGCGTGAAACATAAAAAAATGGCTCGTGCGGCATAGGCATTAAATTGTGAGTTATTAATCTTCGGTAGGATATTTCCAAACTTTAGTCTCATTTCAACTCGATCTCTCTGCTAACTAACATTGTCATTTAAATCATCCATGAACGCAGGTTGCTCTGATTTTTTCATAATGTTGTGACGGAGCTCCTGGCCGTCGGCCGGAGCTCGTCAATGACAACAGCCCAAGATCAGGGCATGTTTAGGTTTCCGAGGTAGTTGACCTCGGAAAATCAGTTTGCCTTGTGTGGCCTTGAATTAGAGAGGGAGAGAGAGGTACGTGACACTCACCGACAGTCAGTTGGCCTTTAGCCTCTGAAGAGAAGAGTAGAGTTTTTGTTCGTTTGGGGAGTGCTTTGCGAGTGATTGAGGTGTCGCGAGTTGGGTTTTGTGTTTGTGCCAGATCTGCAAATCGGTGAGTGCACTTATTTACTCTCTCTGTCTCTCTGTGCATTTTATTTTGTTTTTTTTTAATTATTTTTCATTTGCGTGCGCTGGGCCTCGTTCGGAACTCCTGGCTAATTAGCCGGAGTCTTACGACGGCCGTTAATTATTGATTTTGTTTCCGCTTTGTTGTTGTCGCCGTCACATTTTAATTTTGTTTTCTTGCGCTGCGCTTTGTAATTAAATTTAATTTGTTTTCGTGTTACCTAGCGAATAAAGTTTGTTCTTTTTTTTATTATACTAATTCATGCGAGTCTTTATTTGAACACTTGCCTACCGACCTGTCCTCGACTTTTCAAGTTATATTTCTGGCGCATATTAGGCCGTAATTGCGCCTCTTATCTTCCCTTTACTAGCATTAGCGTCGAGTATCGCTCAATTTTTTTTATTTCAACGCGATTGGAGGTGACTACCCTTGACAAACAAGGTATGTTTTCCCTCCCTTAATGATTAGGGTTGTTTCGCGTTGCAATGTATACACAGTATGCCCACACGCCTTCTTTTGAAAAATTCCTCTGCTCAGACAATTCTTCTCTCTCATTCGGTCCGTCATCGTTATACTTTTTTGAAATCAATCAACCTCGCACCTTCAAAAGAGAGAAAAAACATTATCCATACATTCATATACATTCAGAATAGTGACACCAAGCAGCAGCAGAAAAGAGAGTCAGATATGAATATTTCTACTAGACGTATATTAATACTGTTAATAGACAGTATTTTTATTATATCGATAGTAACATATAAAGTGATGTATAAATCATTCAATCATCTTAAAAAAATATTGGGCTTTATTAACTTATCCGACTATGTTATATTTCTTTCTACTTATATTTGAGTAAATGATGTTCACCAGATTTATTTGAAAGTTTTCCTATAATAAAAGTAAAAGAAGAGTTTTCAGCGAGGATGTATAATTAATTCTCATATCAACACTCTTATGTGTATATTATTTATTTATGATGTCATTATAACTTTTGAGAAATAAGATAAATTATTTATTGTGTAGATGGTAATAGATCATGAAACATGGGTGATGAATCTGAAAGAAGCCAATCTCTATGATTCGCCTAATTGGTACAAGTCATATAGTGCTCGACAAGCATTTCAAATGTCTTCACTGTTGCCAAAGGATTGGGACTCTCTCATAGATAGAATGACAAATGAAGCCAATGTCTTCGATATCTTTTATAAGTACGTCATTCATATTTTATATTCATTATTGATAAATTATGCAATAATTTTTTTATTTTCGCTATTTTTCCTATTTATTATATTCGAATATCGAATTCCCTAAATTAATAATACGTTATACGTTTGAAATAGCATTTTGTTTTGAACTTAATTAATTTATTAGCATTATCATAAATTAGAAAATATATTTTAATTACTTGAGGATCATTGAAACCTAATCCCTTTGACGGTCTGGAGACGGTAATAAATTTATTTATAAAAATATATTTTTTATTTATCTATAAATGATGGAAACAAATTGCGCATGTTTTTAGCAAAATACCTTTGTCCAATATTTGAGTGAAGTTACATGAATGCTCGTAACAATTTGTTCAATGTTAGACGGGGACTCCAAAGTCAAACGATGAATCTCGGAATGAGAAATACGTCGTACAGGTTTAGATTCCCGTTTTGAGTCATCTAAATTTCATGAATTCATAGTATTTAGTGTCTTCGGTAGGACCCAGCCGGATAAATAAAAAATGTCTTTGACAATATCGTAATTTGGAATCGGTAAATCCATTGCTCATCAAATGTTACGAACTCCTCTAAATGTTCAGCTATGCAATAAGATGTATCTATATTTTCTGTTTAACAAAATAGTTTGTTATTTTTTGTTAATTCAGCTAAAAAATTAAAAATCCAAGGTATTTTATTTGAATCATTTATAATTTCAAAATTTGTATTATATATTAATTGGGTTCAATGAAAAAGCTTGCAGTCATCATTTATTCAAAATCCGATGTTCATTTATAACTTATATTTCAAAATATTTATCGTGGGTAAATAAATATATTTACACAGCTGATATATCTTGTGCACAAGTGACTATGTAGTTATTCAGACTCAGCCTTCGAGACATAATTGTGTCTCATACTGACAGTGAATTGTTTAAATTCTTTAACGATCACCTTAAGATTAATTCAGTAAGAACAACATAAACACCAAAATTCTATGCTAATTATAATGTAATGACTTTATATTATTCTAAATGTAAATAATCATTTAAATAAGATTTGTATGATTTTAAAATATATTATTTTTCAGTGAATTATAGATACGTTATTATGTTCTAACGTAGCTTTGTTGTTTTTTGAATAAGATTTCATTTGATAATGATAGGTTAATTCGCATATTGTTAGCTGTTGGGGTTTCAATGCTTATTTATATTTATGGGCTTTGGTCATTCTAAAATTATTAATATAATAATTACTTTTTAGCGAACATTCAGTTTCTGCCAAAACGGTACAATTTATAATTTGTTTCAGTACAGATTCTGATTATACTAAACCAAATCGAAATTTTTTTATACCAGCTTTTACAGTATTTTATACAGAATTTTTACTGAAATCAATGATTTAATTTTTAAATATAATAGCTGGCCGTTTATGCGCTAAGCTCAATTGAATTTTCGATTCAAGTGGGTATATTTTTAACTATTAATTAAATATTGCAATCACGCATATTAATGATTTGCTTATGTCAGTGCTTTACGTGACTGTGGGTGGCATTCCGAAACGCGTGTAAGTACTTGTCCTACTCTTAATGGTCACCATCCACAAAAATGGAGATCATTGTTTTCAGAGTCTTGATGACATTTTTGGCAAAATCCGCTTGTTGATGGTAAGAAAGGGTGAGCACATGCTGTATTCTATATTCTTGGAGTATGTTATTAAAAATTTTACCTATGTAACAATTCCCATTATCAGTTACAATATAATCCGAAATCTCTCAACGAAATGGTACAAGTTCCTTCAAAGTTCTGGCAATTGCTTGTCCATGGGCCGTTGCCAGTGGCTTGAACTCTACTCACTTGGTAAAATAGTCTTTGAAAACTGCCAAGTATTTAAAACGGTTCTAGAATCATGACAGTTCCTATATCAGTCGTAACAACTACCCATGATCGCTCTGTCTAGCGTCTGCCCATAAACCCCAAGGGAGCTCTGTGCTTGACTACGAATATTCACGGATCACCCTATCATATATTTTTCTATACCTATGTGTTCAGTTGACGACTCACAGGGTGCGTTTCTTACAATTCATTCCTATAAATCATGCGGTACTACAAGACGCCATTGTTGCTCTTTATCCGTAATAGGATCAAGTAGCTCATTGCGCATATAGAGATGAAACATTTCTTCATTGACTTTCCAAAGGGATATTGATCTAGACGCTTTGTTCATTTATCACCCACTGCAGATACCATAAATCTTTTAACTCTACGAACGCTGTGATTTTTATTCGTCCTCAGACTCATGAGACTACGCATCTGGCACGCGGTACATCGAACCTTTGTGATACACTATCTCCAAATTCCATTGATGGAGTTCGAAAATTTATCTCGCGAATCGAGGAATCGGATCTCTGTTATTTCGAAGCCATGTCAAAGCAATGTGATTAGTAACCACCGTGAATTTCGTCCCTTGGTATGGCTTAAATGTCTTAATGTTGACCAAGGGTGCTAAACAATTGATTTCCGATACTGTATTGATTAAACCGAAAAGCATACTCGTAAACTCCTAAAGCCCATATCCACGAACGGAAAAATCCGTATATTTCTTGTTCGATTCTACTATGCCAATCTCAAGATAGGTACTTCACAAATCAACTTTCGAAATGTACACACCTCCACGGAGCTTACCGAGGATGCCATCCACACTCGGCGATGCGTACATGTCAACTTTCGTGACCTTATTCAGTTCCCGAAAATCTTGGAGGATCTGACGACGCCTCTCTTCCATCACTATTCAACCTCATCTCTCATAAAATTTACGATGGGTTCGGAGTATCGTGAAAGCACCACCTTCTTGGGGCACTCATCTGTAATTTCAATCGCATACTCTATTAAGTTCATAAAGGCAGGCGACATCTTTGGGATCATTCTCTTAACTAATCAGCTAATCTCTTCCTTATCACTGTTTTTAAACAGTGATAACCCAGTTATTTCTGCCGCCAACATCAGCCGTTTATGACGAGTTTTTCATACGGGAAAAATGCAATAAAATCGCTCATTGATCGTCAACCTAGCTCTTTATTTTTGCACTAGTTTGCAGTTCCACTTCCAAACCCCGTTGGCAAAGCGACGAGTATCTCTTCGTCAGGTATATCATAAAATTCTTTATATTTCCTGATCCGCTCGAGAAAACTCTCAGAGTTTATGTCGTTCTCTCTTGAAAATATAAGTGGAAAGCTTGGAGGGCACTGATGCTCTCGTACTCCAATTCGTATGCGTTTCGGTGTCTATGCCTTCTTTTTTGAGGCGAGCGCTTCTTTCTAGATTTTGAGTCTCCGCCACTACCTCCTTGTGAGGGCGGCTTCCTCCTAGAAGACCCTCTGCTGGAACTCGTCTGAGAGCTTTCCGTGCAGGACCCAGATGACAAGGAGTGGTGCGTCAACGGCGTCGTTATGTGCCTGCTGAACTCGCAACACCCGTACTCTCTTTTCAGGGATAGCATGGCTACACTTATGTTCATGTAGGTCTCCCCCCCCCCCCCCCACCAAAATCGGTCCTCGTAGGCTTTCAATGGTGGATGAGATGCTCTGCAAGTCGCGGGCATCAACCTCTCACCATATATGTGGATGTGCATGCGCTTCATGCTCCAGATGCGGATTTAACACTATGTGGGGACTAGAGGTATTGTGACGTCGGGAGACAATCACTATTTTCTATTTATGCTTTTTAGTCTAAGACTTTCATCTTCTTGACTGGGACGCATAAATGTCTTTTGTGAAAACATCGGCGACACGATTATTTTATCCCTAAATGAATTTTGAAGTTGCACTGACCCATTAACAGCGCAACATTCACTCTACTTTCCCAACACTCGTGGGAAAGCGGTTAAATAATTTTAAGGCTAACTGAGACTGACACACAAGGGCAGACTCTGTAGCCTGGAATTAGGAATTGGATTTCGGTAAGGTCGCAAGCTAAGAGGAACATTATTTTTAATTTAATATTTATTACTTACTCATTTTACAAGAGGTCATCTCACTCGCTTGCTGGCTTCCAAAGTGGCTTGTGGCAGGCACTACTTGTGTAGGTAGTACTACTGACTCCAAGACCAATTTGTAGCTTTTATATACACCCTGCGAACTATGGTTATCATAGCTATGGTTATCATAGGTCATGAGTAAGATTCGGCGGAAAATAATTCTAAGCGCGTACTTCTTTGTTCTGAAAAGTTTTCCCATTTAGTCATGTGGAAAACTTATCGTACGATTTTCTTATGTTTACTTTATGACTGCTTACCGTGGTTTTCGGGAAAGTATCTTTGAGCTTGGCCCAAAAATACGATTGCATCATGTTTGACCTTAGACCTATACAACAGCTACATCGCTGATTGACTCCCAATTGTTCCTCAAAGTCGCTCATTTCGTCCAGATCGGCCTCCGCAAGTTGGTTCACTAGTTTAATGTCTACGGCCTTACGTATGTGGTGCATGCTTTACTCGCGATCACGCGACAGTGATATGATCCCTTACTGAATAGCTCCCCAAAAATAAAAAAAATAGCTTACTGTTAATTTTCAAGAAGAACCTCGCGAAACACTCCCCCTCCCCCTAAAAAAGTAATAAAAATGAAAGTAACATATACATATATATACAATAAATGAAAAAAATTAATCCGTTGTTAATTCATAATTAATTAATAATTATTAGTTATTAATCAACCATCAATCAATTATTCGTGAAAATTCGAATTTACACCTAAATCTATCTGTAGTTAATAGTAAAACCCCCTAAGTAAATGACAAATAATGTCCGCTACTAAAATTGGTTCTGTACATATGCAAAACCTCATCAGTACCCAACTCACGCCAAACCTACATAACATTATATAAACTCCTATGAGTCAACGTACTGGTGAATAAGGGCTGAGAAGCCTATCTCTTCGTCAACACCATTGCCCACTTGCGTAGCGTCGTGGTACTATCAATGTCGCAGATACTCAGAAATACAATTTCCGCGTTAAGGTAGTACGTTTTATTTCTATTTTATGTATGCGTGCTTCCACATGTTTATCAAAATTAGATAAAATAAGACCTGTAATATGATATCTAGTAATATACTATAAACATCAAATCAGTGACCATTAAATGTATAAATAATATTTTAACTGTCCAAAAACCATTTTAAAGATTTTTTTTAATGCAGAAATATATTATATGTTAGTTATAATAATAACAAACAAAATTCAGTTTCTAAAGCGAGCAAATTTTAATAAAGAGAGAAAGTGATATATAGATAAATAGAAGAAATCAATATTAGAACATTTATTATGTAACATTGTATCGAAAATTTTTGCAGAATAAATCGCTTTATAATTTAATCTCTACCATTGAATTATGCAGTTCATCATATTATGAATTATGGTAGTTTCGTCAAGCTCTATACTACTTTAGACGTTCATTTCTATTGAAAAGTCATCAATGTTCTAATTCTAACCTTAAGTATCTTTGTTTTAGGCATTACTATAAAAGTTCACCAGTAAGACCACCTTGTAATGAGGAATGTCGTAAAAGATTATTGTGCGACTTGCGGAGTGGAAGAAGTCACCATCGTAAAATTTTATGCCAAGATATAGAAAATAGAATTGATGGTGATACTAATATAGGATGGCGATCGTGGATTTATAATGGACTTACACTATCGTAAGTCCAAAATATATAGTTACTATATAGCTCTATATTTGAAAACGATTATTTTATTAATCTAGACAAACAATATTTAATATTTATCATAATATTTTGAAAATGTAAGGATTTCGTTACGTCATATCGGTTTATAGTGATACTATTTTATAGTTTCGACTGAACAAGTTTAGAAGTATCCTTAAAACAGCAAAATAGCATCTTTCCCTCAATTCGTCGGTTTAGCATGACCGTTTAGATAAATATTTTAATTAAACGAGTACACTTTTTCCTACATATGTAAGTTCAAATACTACTGTGGCGAACAATTAATACAAAAGTAGACTCTAGAAGTTAACCATTTCGATGTGTAAATGGCGATCATTGTTTGAAAAGAAATTGGTCATCGTTATTGTGATATAATACTGTCATTTGAAGGGTCTAAATTCCGTTCTTCGTGAATTCGCTTCTTCATTTATAATAGTTAGTAATATTTTGGGTGGTATATTTTAAAAGAGAAGGTACGAGTTGTCAAGATGAATATTACAGTGGTCGATCAAACAAGGCGACAACGCCAGAAATTTTGAAAAAAAACTCAAAAATGTTATTGATATTCCATCCGCTAAAAGTGTACGAGCTAGAAAACATGATAAGCTTTTCAAAAAGTACGGTACATTGGATACTGACTGAAAATTTGAACATGGAATAGGTATTTTCAATACGAGTACGGCGATTACTCATAATAGCATAAACAGACAAAAAATATAATAGTAGAAACAGTGTTGTGAAAATGTTTCAGTCGAGTATTTGACAAAGTTACACAACGATGAAGCGAAAATTTTACGTTAAATCATAACCGTGGATAAAGCGTGGGTGCATCACTTGACACCTAAGACGAAAGAATAAACAAAACAATGAACTCAAAGAGGAAAATCAGTTTTAAAGAAGGCAAAGATAGTTCCATTTGCAGGCAAGATCATGACGCATAATTGTCATTGACTATCTTTTGAAAGAGAAAACGATGAACGGTAAGTATTATTAATATTATGAGGATTATGCAAATTTATTGCATGCCTTGTGTACTGAAATCAATAAAAAACGGCCGCATTTACAGTAATAGATAAAGGTAATATACAGATTTACACATCCGTTATCTCGATAGCCATGATCAAGGACTTGAACTTTGGATTGTTCTCTCACATATCCTATAGTACCAGATTTGGCCCTTTCAATATTTTCTATTTTGAAAAATGGCTCGACGGGAAAATTTTTTCCAACGATGAAGAGGTGGAGTATGCTGTTGATGACTAATTTGAGAATTTTGACATTTCTTACTATAAATAAGGTATCGAAGCTATTGAACATCCCTGAGAAGGGTGTGTGAGACCATGTACAGAAAAAAGAGGTTTATTCCCAAATGTTTTATATTTGCATTAATAAGTTGGCTACTTCCGGGACTGTTCTCATACAATACTAGAAATGCTTTAAAATGAACAGAACATTGAACTATAGCACATATTTTATATACCCTTATTTGAATTATTCATCCATTATCCAAATAACTTTTTCACATTTACCTCCCCAGTTTCATTTCAGTTGACTTTTTTTAACCATCACACATCTAAGTTTCGGAAGCAAGAATGCACCTTATACAGCTTCGGTCAATTTTCTTTATTTGTAGAATTTTATGTGAGTATATCTGCATCAATAGGCCTGTACTAGACTTCTACACTATTTTTGCAAAGGTATCCATGTACGTCGAGATTTTATTTCTTTTTTTTGAAATATAGGAGTTTTTCAAAGGATTTTAGTGGTGAGAACAGCAAAGCATGTACTCATCAATAAGATGAAAATATATTTAATCATTTTCTTAATAAATACTGTAATTGTCAACACACACAGATACACATTTCAGTCCATCCCCATACATAGTCATTAATTTGTCAGTAATTGCGAATGATGACAAAGGATTACGAACTATGGGAAACGTAGAATTTGATTATATTCAAAATGGAAACAATACAATGCAATCAACTCGTAATAAACTCGATAATTAATAAAAAGAAGAATGGGATGAGAAAAATATTAGAGCAATCAACTACGTTTATTGAAGTATATCAAATAAACAACTAGAATTTATCGGTGATCAAGAAACCGGATTTCAGCATTTATAGCTTACATGATAAGTTGAGAATTGTACCAGAAAAATATAACAGTGTTAAAATAATCAGTAAAAGTCACTGAGTAATTTATGACGTGTAATAACCTTCATCGTCGTTAGAAGTGTTATCAGAAATTACTTTATGATCACTATGTGACAGCATATTCGATAAATGAGGAGTTTTTGATTCAACTCAAGTACTATGATACTTTGAAGAGCATAGTTCTCAATCCGATCATGTTGATGATAATTACAGATTATGGATGTAAAAGAATATTGCTAGATAATTTATTTAATTTACGTTACAGATTCACAACGTACCATAATCATCACTTACAGTCGAATGCAATAGTAGTTTTTAGATTTAATATAATTTATAATTCTCCCGCACTGGCATATTAATACTTCCCCTTCCCCTCTCTTACTATTCATATAGTAAGTTACTAATACATTTTTATATAAAAAGTATAACTCCTGCTACTCAGTGCATGCGACTAAGTTCTCTTTAGTTCATTCACATATCTCAGCCGCTAATACTTCTTTTCATCTATACAGAAATTTAACATGTATATGTCTATAAGTGATATATGCGACTATATTTGTCTGACACCTGATAGGATCATTTTAACTATAATCCTTGTCATGCAGTGGCTGCAACTAAGACTTTTTTAGGCTCAGTCCTACACGCATGCGGTTATGTCTTATTGTAATTATATGTGGGTATCTTTTTTTTATGTAGCGTAGCGGCTAAGAGCACCTATACGTACCAGAATTACGAAGATATAAGTAAGAAATCTACTGAGCTCTTTCCATTCAACCCTTGATGAATAATATGAATATGGTATTTTTACACAGCCATAAACCGTGTGTTCTCAGAATAACGTTACTTATTTCAGTGTCCGATTTCTGGTCAATATACAGCTACATAACTGCATATGGTCCACCAAGTGATATGATGTTGTAACGTCCAGCAGACATTACAAACCAATTTTATTGAAGAGTGTATTTTTGGTCGTAGAGTTTTACCTCTAATAACCGGGAAATCAATTTGTCTAATTACGTGAATTATCCTACTCGGGATAGGTTGTGGATAGAAAGGAATGGTAAGGCGATTCTCTCGTACTGCACTATAATAGTCGCACGCCAGAGAGACTTTAGCTAGAATTTGATAAACAGGAATTATTTTAAATGTAGATAGTACTCGGTTTGACAAGCACCCGATCTATATTCGATGGAAAATCTAATTATGTTACTACAAAGCAATAGAGAAAAGAGACTGAGTTCAAAGTATGATATTTATTGGTTGACTTACTACTTTTACTTTTAGATGATCTCTCTCCCTTACAAGTCAGAGTTGGATTTAATTTTGAGGCTCGATTCGAACTGTTTGTACAACTGCGCGCGGGCCATTTTATAGCCCTCGTCGAATGGTCAGTGAACGGACCTCAACGAACGTCAAAGTAAAATTTCTTATTCTACGGTAGATTTCGTACAATCACTTCAATTTCGTTTTAATGAAAATTATATAATAATACCATTAGCAGAGTATTTCAACCCATTTAAAGTGCGTAAACATAGACGTCGTCAAAAATCCTTTGCTTCATGTTTCCACAGAAATTCAGGATAAGTGGTTTCCTTTAGTAAACGAAAACGATCGCTTATGCGCAACATATTTGAAATACTGATATATCAAAGATCCAAATCAAGTTTCTGACTATAGTGACAAACGTTTAGGATATACAAGTGAAGAAAATGGATGTAGTGAAGATTCTATTAATCAGAATAATAAAGTCAGTTTCGACTTAAGTGCTAATGAAGATCAATATATCTGTGAGATGAAGAATTTACGATCGACGAAAATAAACGTAGAAAAATGGAATTCGATCACTTAAATCAATTGCTTGAATTTTTTGAAATCGAAGAAATTAATTCAATAGATATTGGAATACCTGATTTAATAGAATAAAATCGATTAATTGTCACATAATTTAAAAAATTTACTTATGAGAAAATATAGCTGTGTAGACAGTAATTGAGATGAATTTCTACAAAAAAGTGTATTTTATAAAGACCTGCAAGCAGCGTATAAAAAGACAACTACTAATTCAGAAAAGATACATATAATAACGGCGATTCCACTGTCTATAAGTGTCTGTGAAATAGAAAAAGAAATTAGTTGTTCATTTTATTTTGTACAAACGGCTAAAAAACTTCGTGAACAGGAAGGAATCTTATTTTGTATCCACTCTCAAGAACCAGAACATCTATAATAATGTAAAGTAATCTACGGTATATTTGAGAAACACTGTGCTGAAACTGGGCTCAAGTTTCGTTTGGGATTTATATAGTTTATTACATTGCGACCTGATCAATGTATTTTAGTTATTAAATTGAAAAATGTTCACAATTTTTGCATTTGCATTCACCACCAAAATCCAAACTTACTAGTAAAATGACAATGAAAAATTTGAAGATCAAGTATGATGAAGAGTTACCTCAAACAGCAAAAGATATTTTAATTAAAATAACATGTAAAAGAACTGGTGAAAATTTTTTTTTTAATAAATGCTCAAAATGTCCTGGATTGCAAGTGTTTTAGATATGTTCGAGAATTATTAAAAAAAATACCATAGATTTCATTAATTGATTTCATTAATAATAATAGATTTCATTAATTGGAAACAATGAGAAACTGTAAACCAAAACTGTGATCTTATAAAGAATACGTACAATATTAAAGACTATATTAACCATGTGGTGGTACAGTTTAAATATAAATTATTAGAACATGACTTTATTGTTAAAAGACAAAATGATTATATAAAATCTTGTCGGTATAATTTTAATAATTCTGAAATAATGGTCATAGGAGATTTCGCTCAGAACTATACGATTGTATATCAATACCAGGTGCAAGCAAATCATTGGAACAGCAAACAGGTAACTATTCAACCATTTGCAATGTATATAAAAGGGAAGGAAAAAACTGAAGAAGACAGCTTCGTCGTAATCTCGGAAAGTACGAAACATGACGTAAATATTGTGATATTGTTTCGCCAATAATTAATTAATAATCTAATAGAGTTGCAAGTCAATATAAGAATAAATAACATTTTTAATTCTTGTTTCTCATTATGAGACATACGGAATTGAATTCGAATTGCACTTTTTCGCAAGTTACTATGGAAAAAGAGCATGTGACAGACTTCGCGGAACAGTGAAAAGATTTTTATTTCATTTTCCTAATATCTATTGTGTAATGTAACATGTTATAACTAGACTGTTTATTTCTAACTATACTTAAAAATAGATTTTTTGTAAAGTACAAATATTTTTTTAAATAATACGAAACATTCCATCTAATTACGATCAAATTGTTTATATTTAAGTAAATAAAATATTGTTTATACTGATATTATCCCAATTACATAATAAATAGTCTATGATACTGACGTATAAAACTGAACTACCTGAAAAAGTTTCGAGGAAGTAGAACACTTTTATTAGTCCGTCTTCCAGATGAGTACCGCAGATAGCGCATTTTTGGAGTCATTACCTCGCCCCTATTAAAAATCATGATAGTTACTGATTCTTATGCAAAATTATTCAAGATACCTATTTGCAATATCAATTTTTTAAATAAAAGTTGCCATTTTTGTTAAAAAATGGCAAAAATTTATTTCAATTGTTTATCATTTTTTTATTAATATATATATTTTTATGACATATATATATTATCAAAATACAATAATTTCCGGGTATTTAAAAAAAATTGTCCAGATCCGATAAATAGTTTTCTATTTATAACAAATGAAAAAAAAACAAATATTTTAAAAATTGTTTATAACTTTTTCTGTAATTAATATTTTAGCGTTAAACTTGGCACAATTGATTACCTCCGTATAGGCATTTGATGTTCCAAATATAACAAACATCAAAGACCTTACTGCCATTCTCCCTAAAACTGATTTGTTTTCTGTCATGTAACTCAGTAAACATGTGTTGTATTATGTATGAATGAACTTAGCACTCGTATGCGCATGATATTCGTGTGAGTAGTAAGCATAGTGTGAGCATCAATGCAGCATATAATGATAATATGAATGTATATATTAACTTAGTATTTAAAGAGTTTGTGATATTAACACTTGGAAATGTCAATTCAAATTTTTGGTACACATTAATTAAATATTCAAGCACTTATTACCACCAATTTTTTTTATTATAAATGACTATAAAATGAAACATATTTTATTAATTTATTACATATAATTGTAAAATTATATATAACACTAAAATAATATATTAAATTGAATGAATTTGCCTTTTTCTGTATCTCCGCATTAAGGAGCTGCGATTTTGTGATCCAAGTTATTTTATATGTTTCAAGACAAAACATTCCTATCATTTTCAATATTTTCATATTCTATTAATTTATTATATATAACTATACATTTATTTGAGTAAATTAAATATACTTTTAAATTTAATAAAATCGAACAAACTCTTAAAGATTTTAGATTTGTAACTCCATGGATGTACTGCAATTTAATTAATTTTTCAGTCGAAAGTATTATGTACGTATCTTATAATTGTATTGTTGTTTAAATTAATATAATGGATCGATGGATAGTAAGGATCGACAGAAAAATATTATAAGTTACTTTTTTCTCTTAACTGTGAATCGACCTAACGAGTTGAACCTATGAATATCAAAAACTATCTAACCACGCTTATTAAAGATACGGTCAACTTATTAAAGAGCATGTTTTTGGTCGTAGAGGTTTATGTCTAATAACAGGGAATTGATATATTAAAATCACTATGTTTTTATGCTTTTATGCGCTATGGCCCCGCCCCGCGTTAGCGAAATTTTTAAATACGTAAAGTCGTAAAAATGGTCTTTTTCTGTCCGCGATCAAAATCATGCAATGCATATTAATGCAAGACATCTGACAGATATCTGTATAAAATAATTCAAATAACATTATTGATTGTTAAAGCCGCCATTGTTTATTATTTAGTCGACACTATTAGTAAGCTAGTTCCTAATTCGTAATAGTCATAATTGTTTCATAAAATTTACAAACGGAAAATAGAAACAATATTAATACTTATTGTGGCATAAGTATTATCAAAACCTGTAATTTCAAGTCATCAAATGTGAACAACTAGGCATCTCTAGTTAACTTTCATCAACAATTTCATAAAACGATGTAATTTGTGATATTTCTTAAAGGAAAAATGTACCATTTTTCCATCCGACCACGCTTGGTTTCCTTCAATCAAGCTAATGAAGGAAATCTTTCCTTCACTCATTAACCTAATCGGAAAACAGACCGTCTGAAAGTGGACCTGGAAAAACTAATGTCTAGGGAGCCGCGACCGAGGTTATGAATTGACACACATTAAATAGTAAGTTCTTTTCGAATCTAGCTCTTAAAACCAACTTTAAAAATTATCTAATCAAGAGAAACAGAGATCACTGAATAATCAGTAAGGACAATAAAAACAATCTATTTAGAAATTTGAATAATCTAATTTAGAACTCTACTCTTTCATTCTATCTTCTCCTATTACCCGTAGAAAATACTTAGTAAATCCATCGAGCGTTGACGAGGTCCTTAATAAACCGAGTACTACCTACCCTCAAACATTCCTTTTCAAACCAATCCTAGAGAAATATTTCTCAAGATAGAATTATCAAACTTAATTAATTGATGTCTCGCTAATATGCTGCCGTAATAGCTTCTGAGAGTATGCCTACAACGTGTTAATGACAATGCTATATTTATAACTATTTTCAATTTGTTTTTCTCGTATTATTATATTTTTTCTATGAATATAGTGCGAAATTCATAACTCACCGGAAAGTTATAAAAAGAAAAAATTGTTATTTTTGTCATAACATATTATGAAATGTTAAATATAATTTTTTTATCACACATTTTCATTGTATAATAACAAATACATAATATATTTGAGTTTCTATTTTGCAATAATTAGCAATTTTATGATTTAGTAACATGAGTTACTAAACAATAAAATTATCTTTGGCCTGAGACTTTCGCATGCAACTATATATTCACCTATTACAGAACTTCAAAGATTAAAATTATCATTAGCTTCTTGTTGTCAAAATAATTTTATAATTAAATAAATATATGTGGACCATTAAATATTAAGTTTTTATACCTTCACTATTAAGTCTATTAAGGAACTTAATTGAAGAGAGATGAACCCGTTGAAGGCACATTTTTCTGCAGTACCTATTCGAGATATAAAAACGATTATTGGGATTTTTGAAGTCATTGATTACGAATCTGATGTAAGGTTTTCAACATTCAAAATGGCGGATTCAATATGGCGAACCACATTTACACAAATTGGTTAGTTACTGTTAAATGTTGTATATGAGGGTTTTTCGGGTCACGGATCACGAATCTGGAGTCTGGTTTTTTTGTATTTTTGTGTATTTAAAGAATAATTTTTTAGTTTTCTAGTCTAAAATTATTTAACAATGTTTATTATGGAATTTTCAATTATCAATATTTATTAGACTATGTGAAACTTTTCAATGTAATTTTCATTATTCTCAACGCATTAAGAAACATTACACATTTTGTTACAAAACATTGTTAATTGATTATGTGTTTTCCAATTACAATATGCATTGTGCAGATTTAGCAATATGCAGATTTAGCTTGCTTGATAGATGGGACTGGTTATCTTTGACTAGAAGTCACATAGTTGCATACACCGAATCATCCTTTTTTGTCCAAGTTTTATCTATAGCTGTTACTGGATCTCTATTCATAATATTCCACAAATTTTTTTTAATTAGCTAGAGTTCAGCGTTGTAACTCAACTCTAAACCGCATAATTTTCACCATTTATCTTTTAATCAGCGGCGCGAAGCTCTCAGCTCTCAGTTACTTTGAGAATGATATAGTAATCACTATAAACAATTTATCCATTATTTAAATTACAAGTATCTTCACTTTCGTATTAGGCATATAATCTGTCGTCATTAAATGAAATATAATAAGTAGAATATTGCATTTATTTGTTAAAGTAATGGGTAGAAATCAATAAAGGCTATTAGTAGTTACATAAAACTAGTTACGTTCATAAATAGAAAAAAAGCTTACATAAATGTTCAGAATCAAGAGTATTTGTATTCCCATTGATTAAATCTATTTCCTAATATAACTTTGGAATTAATTCTGACATCTTCTAAATATAAAAATATTGAATCTAAATTCGAGAAAACATTCAAATTTGATCTTGTTTTTACTCAAAGTTATTTTCTATTTAACTAAAATAACTATCAAAGTACAATAAACAATATCTTTACTCTATCATTATCAATAAGTTGAAGAGATTACCTGAAATATATACTGTTTTTTTCCGTCATTTAATTACTTTCAGAAAATGCTATGATCAATATATAGACGCTGATGTTAACAATAAATGAAAAATTTGCGGATCAATAATTCAGTATTTAAATCTATATCTGCAGATATATATTCTTCCTTTTACCAAGATATTTGAAAATTTTCAGTTAATATATCTTGTTATATGTAAACATGACCCAACTTTACTACGCAATTCTTGGGCTCACTTAGGATGTTATATTAATATATATTAACATCAAATCTGAGGTACTCACCGGTATAGACTTGCTTCTTATTACAAAAATAAGAATCAAAAGTAGTATCAGTCAATGTAATGATGTTTTTTTATTAATAATTTTCAAAATTAATATATTTCTTAAATCGAAAGATACATCAAATTTTAAGACTACAACGACAAATAGGATGAGCTTAGATTTTTATAGATACATTTTTATTGACCTGCATTTATTTAATAATAAAATATTCTAGATACAATTTTTGAATATAAAATAGACCACCAACGTATAATAATGTCACATGTATATCTTTTTATTTCTTTTGTATTACTAAATTATTCAGGACTACAACAGTGGCCCCAATAAGTGTGTTGAAGGCCGCAATCAACGGACCCTATATCTATCAAATCGTGCTCACTTGGAAAGTGTTATTTTTTTCACGATTGTTGTAAGTAATAGGGAGTGTTGGACAATTATTCGTGTTATTTGTCTATTTAAATAATTAAAATAGATATTTAAATGGGTTTATTTTTTCACGTTTGGATTGTGAGAAATAAATTTTTATTGTAATATGTAAAGTAAATGTAATTGTTTTTTTAACTTTACTTAATTTAGATCAACAAGTAGTGCAAGTAAACAAGTGGTTTGTCTCAAGTACAATTTGAGGGAACTACAGAAGATAGCTCAAGTTCTATCCGGTAATAGTTTCCCATGTATTTTTATTCTATTTTCCTCCTTTAAAACAAAGTACAATTCACGATTAGAAGCTTATAATATCCAATTAAATACATGTATAACATATATTAGATCTAGAGAGAACTTTGAGATCCGACCTATAAGCAAGATATGTATAGAATCAACGCACGGTATGTGTTACGTCATAACAACAGGCCCTATTGTATTGCTTGGTATAACTATTTAAACTGAAGAAAATTAAATTTTATTGTAAACTTTATATTTTTTACCTTTGTCTTTTAAATTTGTCAAATATATTTTTGCCAAGAGAAATAAGGATTTGGTTAAAAATTAAATAATTGGATTTTATAAAAAGGTGCTACGTTTAGCTGTGAATATAAATAATAAATAATGTAATTTTAATTGACATCGTCCTATGTAAACTTTCTGGACTGTAGTTCGTAATTAGTAAGATGTAGATGTAAGATTTTATAACAATGAAGAAAAAGCTTATTTAGAGTTCTCTAAAATAATAAATTATCCGTGATCACTCTATTAAACAATTATTGAACTGCATTGAAGAAAATAATTAACTTTCAGTGTCTTACTTGCGTGATTCCCCCTAAGTAAGATATGTAACTTGTTAATTTAAGGTCTTGGATTCAAAATAATAGTATACACAGCATTTTGAAAATAGATTTACGTCAATTTTAAAAAAAGTTTTCAATAATACACAATTTTTACACAGTATGAAATTCAAATAGTAAGTTACTTATCTAAGATACTCCATTGAACGTAATCCTAAATATTTAGAAGTTACAAAAATAACAATTATCCAATTATGCTAGCAAGCAATATTCCTTCATGCTTATTACATGTGCATACAATATTCCATTATACTAATTTATGATTTTTTATTTAACTGTTATATATTTATAGCATGTCTGTTGTCATGGCGATTCCTAGATTTGCATACAATTTACCAAGGTATGTTCTAAATTTAGCCCATTAATTACTGAAACTACCTTGGAAAGATGATATCCATTATTCTGCCAGCTCAAGGAGTAAGCAAAAATTTACAGCTGATATATATTTGAAAGTATATCTTGGATTTATGGGAAATGGAATACTACATTTTTTAAAGTATAAAATTCTATTTTCATCAAAAATATTTATAATTACAGATACTATATAATAAAACAATAATAAATATGTATGATTATTAATAAAAATAAATCCTTTTAAATCCGTTTTTAATTTCCTCGTTTTACAATTTTATAATTTAATAAAAGAAAATGTATATACTTATTTGAAGCAGATTTTATACGTTTTGATACGTCGAAGTGTTATTCCTAGCTAAGCTATAAAAAAGAATACGGAACAATATAGACCAACTACATTCAATATTTTGTATAAAAATTATGAAAAATTATGATAGTAGATTCTTATTACCTCAATCTATTTTGTATCTCACGAGTTTTACCACTCAAAATATAATAATTTCATCCATGGTAGCCTTCCAATGATTTTCTTGCTCATTTGAAATTGCTTCATCGAATGTCATGGGTATCATTACCGCGAGTAAAGCAAGTGAGACGCCGTATTGTTCAGGAGGTTTCATTTTGTTCTCATCAAATAATTCTCTACCTATTACTTGCTGGACTTTCTCAGCTACTGGATTAATCAAGTTCTGTAGATTTGGTTAATTATACAATGGCTGTACCTCAAGTTCTTCATGAATTGCTGGAACATGAGGATCGACATCAATAACAGGCGCAGGAGCATTCGGTTTAGTATTATAATAGAAACCAAAATTAAGTAAGATAGTCTCGTTGTTTTCCTCCTTTTGAACATTTGGTATAACGGTCCCGTTAAAACATACATCATTGCTAATGCTTATTTTTTTTAATTCATTGTTCTAAAATTGACGATTTACCAGCATATCCAATCATAATAACGGACTTGCTTTTAGTATCGAACTTTTGCCTCTTTTCTTCGGGTATATTGGCAACGGTTCCAAAGCTGTCTAGTGTTTAATTGTAGACTATTCGAATCTCGCCTTTGGCGTGTCTACTCTGTTGATGAATTCATGAATACGGAGATAAAAATTCATGAATGGTACCTTTCTCTTTCAAAAAATTGTATAGTCCATCATAGGTATATTCAGTGCCATTATTCGAGTAAAAACTTACAGTTTTTATCCTGTCTGAGTTCTCGCAAATGCTTCAAACTCTATAAATCTGTTAAAGATTTCAGAGTTTCTTGACAAAAAATATACTTTTATAAAGCCTGTGTTTTTGTTCTTAAAAACTAGGAAATAGCGCGTGTCATTCATTGAGCTAATGTTGATAGGTCCACAGACATCATTATGAATCTTTTGTTCTGAGCCATAGTTGCTTTTAAACGTGCTGCTGCGGTTGTTGTAATTGTTTGCCCAAAACGAATCCTTTATAGACATCGAGTTTCACACGTGTGTTTCAAAGTTTGCATAAAAACGTAACCAAACCGTTTATGCCAAAGCTACAGATCCTTTTCTTTATCAGCTAATTGCACGATATAATACTCATCGGACACTCTCACTTTGAACAGCATTCTAAAGCAATTTTCATGTGGAATGACTTGGGCGGCAAGCTTCCCATTACAGTGGTGAACTTCACATTTTTCTTCATATGCATAAAATAAAAAATGCTTTTTGTTCTATAGCCTTATGAAAAACAGATTGCAATTTACTTTAGATATATAAAAAATATTTAGGAGTTGTCGCTCAATTAGTTTGCATTAAAATATTTCTTGTTGATGACTTTGATGAAAGTGTGGTGAATGAGCTAGTTCATCAACTTTGTGCAGTGCTGTCGACTTTATTAACAATGTAATTATTACAATTACAATTAATTATCATATTTACAGTTGATCAATGTATAACACATCGTAAGCTTCCTTCACAAAGCTGTACGAATATAAAAGCTCTGAAGCTATATCTTTGAATATTTTAATCATACTGGTAAAGTATTACTATATAAACTGTATTTGTTATTAATATTTTACTAATGATATAGGTTTCATGTAAGTCAAACTATGACGAAAAAATAATTATTTTTTTTCATTTCCTGCCTATTTTTAATTGCCCACCCTTTCGAGATAAGAAATCGTACAATAATAAAAATAAATTTATTTATGTCTTTTTTATTACCACTTTTCAACTTAATTTTTTAAATCTAAATCCAGCAAGTTTATAGACATCTATATTTAACATCACGTGAAATTTCAACTCACCATATCTGTAATAACTCGGATAAAAGATAAGTCTATTGAGGATAAAATATCTTATTTTTTGTTTTATGCATTTGAGTCAGAAAGAGGGAGGTAAGCGGACTTGCTATTTTACGCAACACCTACTGGACTTAACTATATTAGGTTTCCTCCAAATGGTGACGAGGCACCTCTCAATGCGCATGGTTATATGCACGTGTGTTTATTTATTTCCTACAAAAGTTCATCGGTTATGGAAAATAAATTTAAAAATACTAATTATTCTTAGTAACTACGAATACTGATTCTATATGTTAAGACTAACAAATAAATTGTAAAAACTATTTACATCTAAGTTTATACTATTTTACAATTTTTACAGTTTTTTAGTTTTTACAATTTATTTGTTAGTCTTAACATATAGAATCAGTATTCGTAGTTACTAAGAATAATTAGTATTTTTAAATTTATTTTCCATAACCGATGAACTTTTGTAGGAAATAAATAAACATTTATACATTGATAAGGAAATGTGAATTTTTTGTTAGATGTTATATCTCGAGAGATATCAATCGAGCAATTCCTTTTGAGCAATATGACACGCTGTAATTAGAGAAAGAATTTATTTTATTTCGCGAATATTTTCGAAAATGATATGTAATATTACACTCCATCCAATTTAAGTTAAATTGTATAATTTGGGTAAATAAGACGTTGTTCATACTAATATCAATTTAGATTACATAATATATGGTCCATAGTACTGAGTTATAGAACTAAACTACCTGGAAACATTTCGGGGGCAACTCGATGCTTCTAGCGGTCGTGTTACCTGGTTTAGCGCCGTAATCAGCACTTTATCTGCACATCATTACCAGGGCTCTATTAAACCTCAAGAAAGTTTTAATTTGGATTATTATAGAAAATAAATAGTTTAAGAAAATTGATTACAACAAACATTTTTTAAATAAAAATTATGCGTCTCAACAAAAACCGCAAACATCTATCTTAATTGTTTATAAATTTGTAATCGAAAAATCTATTATAATATGTGTATATTGTCAAAATACAATCTTTCCCATGTATTTTGAAAAAAAAAACATACAGACCGATTGATAATGTTCGAGTTATATCATTGACAAAAATTCATATTCTTTTACTTGTTTGTAACTTTTTAATGGATCAGTATTTTATTATCAAATTTGGTACAAATGATGGCCTCCACTATTGCCTACAACTTTGTATGATGTTTCAATTAAGTTTCATAAGAAAAGTTCATTCAAACTTTTAATCAATTATTAATATATTATAAGCAATTTTAATTATTAATTTAATGTTGCTTATACCTAGATAACGAGTTAAACTCCTGTTCACATGAATCATTGTATTTATTAAATTTACATTGTATAGTACTTAGATTTTGTTATAAGCAAATAATAATTTCTTTTTTTAATTCTTTATTATCCTTTGTAAATCCAAGTATCTAAAGATCAACAAAATTATTTAAATCAATTTAATATCATTAACAAATAAATTATTAGCAAAAGTAAATATTTAAGATACGAAAGAAAGAGAGGAGAATAGACTTTGCAGAACCTTCTACTAATACGTATATACTATAGGTATAAATAGACCCGATTTGCATTGCGAAAATTAGACGCTCAGGAGTTGTAGGGCAAAGTAGGTCTCGATATAAGTCTGGAGTAAACACGATTTATTTAATATAGACTTTAATTATTGTTATCTTGTCACATCTCTGACTTTCATAGGGATGATCTTTAAGTTCAACTCATAAGGCTAATCCCTTTAGAGCTAAAAATAACTTAGAATATTTCTTCCAATTTCCTTCAACTGAAAAATTAAACTTGAAACCAGTCCCTCAGAAGATAAAAGTTATTTGCAGTCAACCTCTCCTGATAAAATTATTCTAAAGTTCAACTCGGTGAGCCGATACCTTCAGAACTAAAAGAAACTTAGAATATTTTCGTATCTAAGATATTCAAGTCTCGAACCCAAATCCATCTTGAGATAAAAGTAATAATAAGTATTTTTCTGCATATCAATATTGTTTCTCCATAATTTACACGATTACAAAATTATATTAAATTATATGAAACGTAATATACTTTAGCCAATTATGAATTGAAACGGCGATGCGTCTAAGCAATTCCAACTCTGAACTCATTAAGATAATATTTTTATTTTATAACAATAATTTTTATTGAATTTTGAAGTATCACAAATTCAACAAGTTACAAATGGCATCCGACATGTTAGATGAGTGTTGTAATTTAAAATAATAGAATTAGATAAAATAGACGATTGTAAAGTGGGAAATTCAAAAGTTTATAGAGCAGCATAATAGTATAAAGAATTTTATAAATTTTCTATCTGGCATTGTTGATAATCATAACATTTGCAACGCGAAACGTAGCCTTTAGCTAAGGGAGGGAAAAACTTACCTTGTTAGTCAAGGGTAGTCACCTCCGGTTGCGTTGAAAATCAAATAAATGAAACCTACCTATTATTATTAAAGGGGAAAAGTAAGAGGCGCAATTATGGCCTAATGTGTGTCAAGGTCGCGATGACCTTGAGAGGTCAAGGATAGGTGAGTAGGCAGACGCTGAATAAAATTGCAAACACTTAGTTTAACAAGAAAATACTTTATTCGCCGAACACAATTAACCGGAATCTATATTTCGTTCTCAAGCGCAGCGTAAGACAAATTAATCGAACACGACAATACAAAATACCTAATTCTATGACGCGTAAACAAAATAAACAGCCCAAATCATAAGGGAAGCGCAGCGAAGAAAATAAAACGAAAATTAACGTAAGCGGCGAAACAATTTCAATTTAATTGTAACGGCCTTCGTAAGGCTCCGGCTCAATAGCCAGGAGTACCGAACGAGGCCCTGCGCACGTGGATAAACAAATAAAAATAAAAGAAACAAGGTGAATATTCCACGCACGGAGGGAAAGAGAGAGAACAAACCAAAAACACTCACCAATAGCTGGACGTGGCACCACACTCACGAGCACAAACCTCACTCTTTCACCCGCGAAAACAAAAAGAAAAACCAAAGAAAAATTAGCAGTAACGAGTGCCCAGTTCAGAGGCTAAAGGCCAACTGACTCTCGGTGAGTGCTATGCACCTCTCTCTCTCTCTCTCTCTTTCACTCATGCTATGCCACACACGGCTAGCTGATTTTCCGAGGTTAACGATCTCGGAAACGTAAACAAGCCCTAATCGCGGGCTTGTTGTCATTGGCGAGCTCCGGCCAACGGCCAGGAGCTCCGTCACACATTTATTAAATAATTTAACACGTATCGTTCCATCTATAACTCTACGGAGATAATTTTGGAGGCTATTTTAATCTTTTCCTATTGGGTTATTATATAGTTATATATGTTCTGGCTCACCACCGCCTCCCGCCACCACGGGCGATCCACCCTCCCACCTCCGGAGCCCATGTATTTTAAATGGACCTGTGCCTACCGTCCACCCGCCAGCGCGGATGGTCCATTTATCCACCGCCCATATGTACTAGTATATGAGAGGGGACACACCAACTCCGTGTATGTATTAGCATATGAATTAACATATCTCACATTAGCATATTGTAAATTAGAATATTAGAATATTGTAAATTAGTATATTAGAATATTATAAATTAGCATATTGTATATTATCACGGGGTATATCACCCACCGTATATGTTAGCATATTGGAGTATACCTCCTGACGAAGACTACGCCCATCCACCGTTCCCGGCATTTTCTGACTCAGTCGCTCTCCCCCCCCCCTTCCAATGGTCCGCCATGTGTCACGTAACGAGCGCGTCGGTGGAGTAGGATGTATGGTTCGCCACGAGATCTCGCCAGAAAAAACTCGCTAGAGATCACGTGGCGAGTTTCTCTGTCGATAACGAAACGTATACCTTTCTCTCTCACACTCACTCTCAATCTATCTCTTTTATGTAGATAAGGCAGTTTATAACTTCAAATATCCTTTTTTGTATTCTCTCAATGAAGATTGAGGCGATTGGAGTGGGGAGTTCTTGTATTTAAAGAGCAAATCAACTAATACATTATCATTATAATTCTGAGATTCGAGGCTACCCGCTTCATTTGAACTCTCTCAACTGGGAATTGTATTTTTAAAATGGATTATGTTCTAGATATACAAGCTTTTTCTTGTCTAAATAATCATTTTATATGTAAAGAGCTTGCTTATTTACCATTAGAATCAGATTATCTTCCAATTGTTGTTTTATTTGAACCACCATATCATTGGCGAATTTCGACCATATCTTCCTTGCGGATTTCGACGAGTGAATATTTGGATTGAATTGCATTATCATGGTATTTATTTTTAAGGATCAAATAGAATATTACATTATTCAAATACTTTATTCAAAAATGCGTTTTATTATAGGATTATTATGGAGATCTGGTATAGCGCCGCATAAAATTTTATCGGATCTTTAACATAATCATTTAAAAGATTGTCGAAATATTTATGTAAGGATTAGGGAAAAGAGAATGGCTCATTTAAATAAATATGCTATTTAAAAAATCAATCGCTGAATTGAAATCTATCACAACCATAATATTCAATATACAAAACATAACGTTGGATCTTCTCCGAAAGCAGCACAAACAGATCATAATGTTTTCTTATGGCCCTTGTAACACGGTCTGGTAAATGAGTAGAAATTCGCACTTGAGCTCTAGAATGATCCTTCCATCCTCTTCTCACATACTTGTTACTAAGTAGTACTGATTTTCATAAAGCTCATCAAAGTTTTTCTCAGGAAATGATTGAAAGGGCTTAAATGAAAATCGGTTTAACATTTCAAATGCCATTTTGCTGTAAAGTTATGATAGTGCGGCGGCTCAAGAGGAATCTGTTTATAATTACTCCCTGATCCATCATTAATGTCCATACTATGAATTTTATTGCTGATTATCGTGGATAAATATTCAAAGAATCCAATAAACAAAAAAGTTCGGAAATAAAAGTTGTACTTTTAGAGATATGGTCTATTATTTAAAACGTAAGGTTATGACGGCACAGCGTCTCTAGAGGGCGCTGTTCAAAATGACACCTTGAATTATTACTAATGTCCGCTCTATGAATGTTTGTTGTATTATATATAAATAGTCGAAGAATCCAATAAACTAAAAATTGCGAAAAAAAGTAATACTTTTTGAGATATAGTCTTTTATTTAAAACGTACGCATATGACGGCGCAGCGTCTCTAGAGGGCGCTGTTTAAAATGACCCCTTGAATTATTACTAATGTCCGCTCTATGAATTTTTTGCTGTATTTTATATAAGTAGTCAAAGGATCCAATAAACAAAAAAGTTCGAAAATAAAAGTAATCCTATTTGAGATATAGTATTTTGTTTAAAACGTAAGGTTATGTCGTCGCAGCGGCTCAAGAGGGCGCTGTTTTAATTATGCATGATCCATTATTAATTTCTATTCTATGAATTTTATTGCTGATTATTATAGATAAATAGTCGAGTAATGCAATAAACTAAAAATTGCGAGAAAAAAGTAATACTTTTTGAGATATAGTCTTTTATTTAAAACGTAAGGTTATGACGGCGCAGCGCCTCTGGAGTCGACGCGAACAGATCAAGATGGCGCTGTTTATAATTACTCCCGGATCCTTTGTTAATATCCATTCTACGAAATTTTATTGCTGATTATCGTAGATACATAGTCAAAGAATCCAAAAAAAGGATCTCGAAAATAAAAGGAATCCTATTTGAGATATAGTATTTTATTTAAAACGTACAGTTATGACGGCACAGCGGCTAAGAGGGCGCTGTTCAAAATGACACCTTGAATTATTACTAATGTCCGCTCTATTAATTTTTTGTTGTATTTTATATAAATAGTCCAAGAATCCAATAAACAAAAAAGTTCGAAAATAAAAGTATTCCTATTTGATATATAGTATTTTGTTTAAAACGTAAAGTTATGGCGACGTAGTGGCTCAAACGACGCTGTTTAAAATGACACCTTGAATTATTACTAATGTCCGCTCTATGTTTTTTTTTTGTATTTTATATAAATAGTCAAAGAATCCAATAAACAAAAAATTCCGAAAATAAAAGTTATACTTTTAGAGATATGGTCAATTATTTAAAACATAAGGTTATGGCGGAGCAGCGGCTCTATAGAACATTAATTATAATTACTACATGATCCATTAAAATTTCTATTCCATGAATTTTATTGCTGATTAAAATAGATAAATAGTCGAGTAATTCAATAAATTAAAAATTGCGAAAAAAAGTAATACTTTTCGAGATATAGTCTTTTATTTAAAACGTACGGTTATGACGGCGCAGCGTCTCTAGAGGGTACTGTTTAAAATGACCCCTTGAATTATTACTAATGTCCGCTCTATGAATTTTTTGTTGTATTTTAAATAAGTAGTCCAAGAATCCAATAAACAAAAAAGTTCGAAAATAAAAGTATTCCTATTTGATATATAGTATTTTGTTTAAAACGTAAAGTTATGGCGACGTAGTGGCTCAAACGACGCTGTTTAAAATGACACCTTGAATTATTACTACTGTCCGCTCTATTAATTTTTTGTTGTATTTTAAATAAATAGTCCAAGAATCCAATAAACAAAAAATTTCGAAAATAAAAGTAATTCTTTTTGAGATATAGTATTTTGTTTAAAACGTACGGTTATGACGGCGCAGCGGCTCTAGAGGGCGCTGTTTAAAATGACCCCTTGAATTATTACTACTGTCCGCTCTATGTTTTTTTTTTGTATTTTATATACATAGTCAAAGAATCCAATAAACAAAAAATTCCGAAAATAAAAGTTATACTTTTACAGATATGGTCAATTATTTAAAACATAAGGTTATGGCGGAGCAGCGGCTCTATAGAGCATTAATTATAATTACTACATGATCCATTAAAATTTCTATTCCTTGAATTTTATTGCTGATTAAAATAGATAAATAGTCGAGTAATTCAATAAATTAAAATTTGCGAAAAAAAGTAATCCTATTTGAGATATAGTCTTTTATTTAAAACGTAAGGTTATGACGGCGCAGCGGCTAAGAGGGCGCTGTTTAAAATGACCCCTTGAATTATTACTACTGTCCGCTCTATGAATTTTTTGTTGTATTTTAAATAAATAGTCCAAGAATCCAATAAACAAAAAATTTCGAAAATAAAAGTAATTCTTTTTGAGATATAGTATTTTGTTTAAAACGTACAGTTATGACGGCGCAGCGGCTCTAGAGGGCGCTGTTTAAAATGACCCCTTGAATTATTACTACTGTCCGCTCTATGAATTTTTTGTTGTATTTTAAATAAATAGTCCAAGAATCCAATAAACAAAAAATTTCGAAAATAAAAGTAATTCTTTTTGAGATATAGTATTTTGTTTAAAACGTACGGTTATTACGGCGCAGCGGCTCTAGAGGGCGCTGTTTAAAATGACCCCTTGAATTATTACTAATGTCTGCTCTATGAATTTTTTGTTGTATTTTAAATAAATAGTCCAAGAATCCAATAAACAAAAAAGTTCGAAAATAAAAGTATTCCTATTTGATATATAGTATTTTGTTTAAAACGTAAAGTTATGGCGACGTAGTGGCTCAAACGACGCTGTTTAAAATGACACCTTGAATTATTACTAATGTCCGCTCTATGTTTTTCTTTTTGTATTTTATATACATAGTCAAAGAATCCAATAAACAAAAAATTCCGAAAATAAAAGTTATACTTTTACAGATATGGTCAATTATTTAAAACATAAGGTTATGGCGGAGCAGCGGCTCTATAGAACATTAATTATAATTACTACATGATCCATTAAAATTTCTATTCCATGAATTTTATTGCTGATTAAAATAGATAAATAGTCGAGTAATTCAATAAATTAAAATTTGCGAAAAAAAGTAATCCTATTTGAGATATAGTCTTTTATTTAAAACGTAAGGTTATGACGGCGCAGCGGCTAAGAGAGCGCTGTTTAAAATGACCCCTTGAATTATTACTACTGTCCGCTCTATGAATTTTTTGTTGTATTTTATATAAATAGTCCAAGAATCCAATAAACAAAAAATTTCGATAATAAAAGTAATCCTATTTGAGATACAGTCTTTTCTTTAAAACGTACAGTTATGACGGCGCAGCGGCTCTAGAGGGCGCTGTTTAAAATGACCCTTGAATTATTACTACTGTCCGCTCTATGAATTTTTTGTTGTATTTTATATAAATAGTCCAAGAATCCAATAAACAAAAAATTTCGAAAATAAAAGTAATCCTATTTGAGATACAGTCTTTTCTTTAAAACGTACGGTTATGACGGCGCAGCGGCTCTAGAGGGCGCTGTTTAAAATGACCCCTTGAATTATTACTAATGTCCGCTCTATGAATTTTTTGTTGTATTTTAAATAAGTAGTCCAAGAATCCAATAAACAAAAAATTTAGAAAATAAAAGTAATACTATTTGAGATATAGTATTTTGTTTAAAACGTAAAGTTATGGCGACGTAGTAGCTCAAACTACGCTGTTTATAATAACTTTTTGAATTATTACTACTATCCGCTCTATGAATTTTTTGTTGTATTTTATATAAATAGTCCAAGAATCCAATAAACAAAAAATTTCGAAAATAAAAGTAATCCTATTTGAGATACAGTCTTTTCTTTAAAACGTACGGTTATGACGGCGCAGCGGCTCAAGAGGGCGCTGTTTATAATTACTACATGATCCATTAAAATTTCTATTCCATGAATTTTATTGCTGATTAAAATAGTTAAATAGTCGAGTAATGCAATAAATTAAAATTTGCGAAAAAAAGTAATCCTATTTGAGATATAGACTTTTATTTAAAACGTACGGTTATGACGGCGCAGCGGCTCTAGAGGGCGCTGTTTAAAATGACACCTTGAATTATTACTAATGTCCGCTCTATGATTTTTTTTTGTATTTTATATAAATAGTCAAAGAATCCAATAAACTAAAAATTGCGAAAAAAAGTAATACTTTTTGAGATATAGTCTTTTATTTAAAACGTACGCATATGACGGCGCAGCGTCTCTAGAGGGCGCTGTTTAAAATGACCTCTTCAATTATTACTAATGTCCGCTCTATGAATTTTTTGCTGTATTTTATATAAGTAGTCAAAGAATCCAATAAACAAAAAAGTTCGAAAATAAAAGTAATCCTATTTGAGATATAGTATTTTGTTTAAAACGTAAGGTTATGTCGTCGCAGCGGCTCAAGAGAGCGCTGTTTAAAATGACCCCTTGAATTATTACTACTGTCCGCTCTATGAATTTTTTGTTGTATTTTATATAAATAGTCCAAGAATCCAATAAACAAAAAATTTAGAAAATAAAAGTAATACTTTTCGAGAAGTAGTCTTTTCTTTAAAACGTAAGGTTATGACGGCGCAGCGGCTCTAGAGGGCGCTGTTTAAAATGACCCATTGAATTATTACTAATATCCGCTCTATAAAATTTTTTCTGTTATTTTAAATAAGTAGTCCAAGAATCCAATATACAAAAAATTTCGAAAATAAAAGTAATCCTATTTGAGATATAGTCTTTTCTTTAAAACGTACGGTTATGACGGCGCAGCGGCTCTAGAGGGCGCTGTTTAAAATGACACCTTGAATTATTACTAATGTCCGCTCTATGTTTTTTTTTTTGTATTTTATATACATAGTCAAAGAATCCAATAAACAAAAAATTCCGAAAATAAAAGTAATCCTATTTGAGATATAGTATTTTGTTTAAAACGTAAAGTTATGGCGACGTAGTGGCTCAAAAGACGCTGTTTATAATAAGTTTTTGAATTATTACTACTGTCCGCTCTATTAATTTTTTGTTGTATTTTATATAAATTGTCCAAGAATCCAATAAACAAAAAAGTTCGAAAATAAAAGTATTCCTATTTGATATATAGTATTTGGTTTAAAACGTAAAGTTATGGCGACGTAGTGGCTCAAACGACGCTGTTTAAAATGACACCTTGAATTATTACTAATGTCCGCTCTATGTTTTTCTTTTTGTATTTTATATACATAGTCAAAGAATCCAATAAACAAAAAATTCCGAAAATAAAAGTTATACTTTTACAGATATGGTCAATTATTTAAAACATAAGGTTATGGCGGAGCAGCGGCTCTATAGAACATTAATTATAATTACTACATGATCCATTAAAATTTCTATTCCATGAATTTTATTGCTGATTAAAATAGATAAATAGTCGAGTAATTCAATAAATTAAAATTTGCGAAAAAAAGTAATCCTATTTGAGATATAGTCTTTTATTTAAAACGTAAGGTTATGACGGCGCAGCGGCTAAGAGAGCGCTGTTTAAAATGACCCCTTGAATTATTACTACTGTCCGCTCTATGAATTTTTTGTTGTATTTTATATAAATAGTCCAAGAATCCAATAAACAAAAAATTTCGATAATAAAAGTAATCCTATTTGAGATACAGTCTTTTCTTTAAAACGTACAGTTATGACGGCGCAGCGGCTCTAGAGGGCGCTGTTTAAAATGACCCTTGAATTATTACTACTGTCCGCTCTATGAATTTTTTGTTGTATTTTATATAAATAGTCCAAGAATCCAATAAACAAAAAATTTCGAAAATAAAAGTAATCCTATTTGAGATACAGTCTTTTCTTTAAAACGTACGGTTATGACGGCGCAGCGGCTCTAGAGGGCGCTGTTTAAAATGACCCCTTGAATTATTACTAATGTCCGCTCTATGAATTTTTTGTTGTATTTTAAATAAGTAGTCCAAGAATCCAATAAACAAAAAATTTAGAAAATAAAAGTAATACTATTTGAGATATAGTATTTTGTTTAAAACGTAAAGTTATGGCGACGTAGTGGCTCAAAAGACGCTGTTTATAATAACTTTTTGAATTATTACTACTGTCCGCTCTAGTAATTTTTTGTTGTATTTTATATAAATAGTCCAAGAATCCAATAAACAAAAAAGTTCGAAAATAAAAGTATTCCTATTTGATATATAGTATTTTGTTTAAAACGTAAAGTTATGGCGACGTAGTGGCTCAAACGACGCTGTTTAAAATGACACCTTGAATTATTACTAATGTCCGCTCTATGTTTTTTTTTTTGTATTTTATATACATAGTCAAAGAATCCAATAAACAAAAAATTCCGAAAATAAAAGTTATACTTTTACAGATATGGTCAATTATTTAAAACATAAGGTTATGGCGGAGCAGCGGCTCTATAGAACATTAATTATAATTACTACATGATCCATTAAAATTTCTATTACATGAATTTTATTGCTGATTAAAATAGATAAATAGTCGAGTAATTCAATAAATTAAAATTTGCGAAAAAAAGTAATCCTATTTGAGATACAGTCTTTTCTTTAAAACGTAAGGTTATGACGGCGCAGCGGCTCTAGAGGGCGCTGTTTAAAATGACACCTTGAATTATTACTAATGTCCGCTCTATGATTTTTTTTTGTATTTTATATAAATAGTCAAAGAATCCAATAAACTAAAAATTGCGAAAAAAAGTAATACTTTTTGAGATATAGTCTTTTATTTAAAACGTACGCATATGACGGCGCAGCGTCTCTAGAGGGCGCTGTTTAAAATGACCTCTTCAATTATTACTAATGTCCGCTCTATGAATTTTTTGCTGTATTTTATATAAGTAGTCAAAGAATCCAATAAACAAAAAAGTTCGAAAATAAAAGTAATCCTATTTGAGATATAGTATTTTGTTTAAAACGTAAGGTTATGTCTTAGCAGCGGCTCAAGAGGGCGCTGTTTTAATTATGCATGATCCATTATTAATTTCTATTCTATGAATTTTATTGCTGATTATTATAGATAAATAGTCGAGTAATGCAATAAACTAAAAATTGCGAAAAAAAAGTAATACTTTTTGAGATATAGTCTTTTATTTAAAACGTAAGGTTATGACGGCGCAGCGCCTCTGGAGTCGACGCGAACAGATCAAGATGGCGCTGTTTATAATTACTCCCGGATCCTTTATTAATATCCATTCTACGAAATTTTATTGCTGATTATCGTTGATACATAGTCAAAGAATCCAAAAAAAGGATCTCGAAAATAAAAGGAATCCTATTTGAGATATAGTATTTTATTTAAAACGTACAGTTATGACGGCACAGCGGCTAAGAGGGCGCTGTTTAAAATGACCCCTTGAATTATTACTACTGTCCGCTCTATGAATTTTTTGTTGTATTTTAAATAAATAGTCCAAGAATCCAATAAACAAAAAATTTCGAAAATAAAAGTAATCCTATTTGAGATATAGTATTTTGTTTAAAACGTAAAGTTATGGCGACGTAGTGGCTCAAACGACGCTGTTTATAATAACTTTTTGAATTATTACTACTGTCCGCTCTATTAATTTTTTGTTGTATTTTATATAAATAGTCCAAGAATCCAATAAACAAAAAATTTCGAAAATAAAAGTAATCCTATTTGAGATACAGTCTTTTCTTTAAAACGTACGGTTATGACGGCGCAGCGGCTCAAGAGGGCGCTGTTTATAATTACTACATGATCCATTAAAATTTCTATTCCATGAATTTTATTGCTGATTAAAATAGTTAAATAGTCGAGTAATGCAATAAACTAAAAATTGCGAAAAAAAGTAATACTTTTTGAGATATAGTCTTTTATTTAAAACGTACGCATATGACGGCGCAGCGTCTCTAGAGGGCGCTGTTTAAAATGACCTCTTCAATTATTACTAATGTCCGCTCTATGAATTTTTTGCTGTATTTTATATAAGTAGTCAAAGAATCCAATAAACAAAAAAGTTCGAAAATAAAAGTAATCCTATTTGAGATATAGTATTTTGTTTAAAACGTAAGGTTATGTCGTCGCAGCGGCTCAAGAGGGCGCTGTTTTAATTATGCATGATCCATTATTAATTTATATTCTATGAATTTTATTGCTGATTATTATAGATAAATAGTCGAGTAATGCAATAAACTAAAAATTGCGAAAAAAAAGTAATACTTTTTGAGATATAGTCTTTTATTTAAAACGTAAGGTTATGACGGCGCAGCGCCTCTGGAGTCGACGCGAACAGATCAAGATGGCGCTGTTTATAATTACTCCCGGATCCTTTATTAATATCCATTCTACGAAATTTTATTGCTGATTATCGTTGATACATAGTCAAAGAATCCAAAAAAAGGATCTCGAAAATAAAAGGAATCCTATTTGAGATATAGTATTTTATTTAAAACGTACAGTTATGACGGCACAGCGGCTAAGAGGGCGCTGTTTAAAATGACCCCTTGAATTATTACTACTGTCCGCTCTATGAATTTTTTGTTGTATTTTAAATAAATAGTCCAAGAATCCAATAAACAAAAAATTTCGAAAATAAAAGTAATCCTATTTGAGATATAGTCTTTTCTTTAAAACGTAAGGTTATGTCGTTGCAGCGGCTCAAGAGGGCGCTGTTTTAATTATGCATTATCCATTATTAATTTCTATTCTATGAATTTTATTGCTGATTATTATAGATAAATAGTCGAGTAATGCAATAAACTAAAAATTTCGAAAATAAAAGTAATCCTATTTGAGATACAGTCTTTTCTTTAAAACGTACGGTTATGACGGCGCAGCGGCTCAAGAGGGCGCTGTTTATAATTACTACATGATCCATTAAAATTTCTATTCCATGAATTTTATTGCTGATTATTATAGATAAATAGTCGAGTAATGCAATAAACTAAAAATTTCGAAAATAAAAGTAATCCTATTTGAGATACAGTCTTTTCTTTAAAACGTACGGTTATGACGGCGCAGCGGCTCAAGAGGGCGCTGTTTATAATTACTACATGATCCATTAAAATTTCTATTCCATGAATTTTATTGCTGATTAAAATAGATAAATAGTCGAGTAATGCAATAAATTAAAAATTGCGAAAAAAAGTAATCCTATTTGAGATATAGTCTTTTATTTAAAACGTACGGTTATGACGGCGCAGCGGCTCTAGAGGGCGCTGTTTAAAATGACACCTTGAATTATTACTAATGTCCGCTCTATGATTTTTTTTTGTATTTTATATAAATAGTCAAAGAATCCAATAAACTAAAAATTGCGAAAAAAAGTAATACTTTTTGAGATATAGTCTTTTATTTAAAACGTACGCATATGACGGCGCAGCGTCTCTAGAGGGCGCTGTTTAAAATGACCTCTTCAATTATTACTAATGTCCGCTCTATGAATTTTTTGCTGTATTTTATATAAGTAGTCAAAGAATCCAATAAACAAAAAAGTTCGAAAATAAAAGTAATCCTATTTGAGATATAGTATTTTGTTTAAAACGTAAGGTTATGTCGTCGCAGCGGCTCAAGAGGGCGCTGTTTTAATTATGCATGATCCATTATTAATTTCTATTCTATGAATTTTATTGCTGATTATTATAGATAAATAGTCGAGTAATGCAATAAACTAAAAATTGCGAAAAAAAAGTAATACTTTTTGAGATATAGTCTTTTATTTAAAACGTAAGGTTATGACGGCGCAGCGCCTCTGGAGTCGACGCGAACAGATCAAGATGGCGCTGTTTATAATTACTCCCGGATCCTTTATTAATATCCATTCTACGAAATTTTATTGCTGATTATCGTTGATACATAGTCAAAGAATCCAAAAAAAGGATCTCGAAAATAAAAGGAATCCTATTTGAGATATAGTATTTTATTTAAAACGTACAGTTATGACGGCACAGCGGCTAAGAGGGCGCTGTTTAAAATGACCCCTTGAATTATTACTACTGTCCGCTCTATGAATTTTTTGTTGTATTTTAAATAAATAGTCCAAGAATCCAATAAACAAAAAAGTTCGAAAATAAAAGTATTCCTATTTGATATATAGTATTTGGTTTAAAACGTAAAGTTATGGCGACGTAGTGGCTCAAACGACGCTGTTTATAATAACTTTTTGAATTATTACTACTGTCCGCTCTATTAATTTTTTGTTGTATTTTATATAAATTGTCCAAGAATCCAATAAACAAAAAAGTTCGAAAATAAAAGTATTCCTATTTGATATATAGTATTTGGTTTAAAACGTAAAGTTATGGCGACGTAGTGGCTCAAACGACGCTGTTTAAAATGACACCTTGAATTATTACTAATGTCCGCTCTATGTTTTTCTTTTTGTATTTTATATACATAGTCAAAGAATCCAATAAACAAAAAATTCCGAAAATAAAAGTTATACTTTTACAGATATGGTCAATTATTTAAAACATAAGGTTATGGCGGAGCAGCGGCTCTATAGAACATTAATTATAATTACTACATGATCCATTAAAATTTCTATTCCATGAATTTTATTGCTGATTAAAATAGATAAATAGTCGAGTAATTCAATAAATTAAAATTTGCGAAAAAAAGTAATCCTATTTGAGATATAGTCTTTTATTTAAAACGTAAGGTTATGACGGCGCAGCGGCTAAGAGAGCGCTGTTTAAAATGACCCCTTGAATTATTACTACTGTCCGCTCTATGAATTTTTTGTTGTATTTTATATAAATAGTCCAAGAATCCAATAAACAAAAAATTTCGATAATAAAAGTAATCCTATTTGAGATACAGTCTTTTCTTTAAAACGTACAGTTATGACGGCGCAGCGGCTCTAGAGGGCGCTGTTTAAAATGACCCCTTGAATTATTACTACTGTCCGCTCTATGAATTTTTTGTTGTATTTTATATAAATAGTCCAAGAATCCAATAAACAAAAAATTTCGAAAATAAAAGTAATCCTATTTGAGATACAGTCTTTTCTTTAAAACGTACGGTTATGACGGCGCAGCGGCTCTAGAGGGCGCTGTTTAAAATGACCCCTTGAATTATTACTAATGTCCGCTCTATGAATTTTTTGTTGTATTTTAAATAAGTAGTCCAAGAATCCAATAAACAAAAAATTTAGAAAATAAAAGTAATACTATTTGAGATATAGTATTTTGTTTAAAACGTAAAGTTATGGCGACGTAGTAGCTCAAACTACGCTGTTTATAATAACTTTTTGAATTATTACTACTATCCGCTCTATGAATTTTTTGTTGTATTTTATATAAATAGTCCAAGAATCCAATAAACAAAAAATTTCGAAAATAAAAGTAATCCTATTTGAGATACAGTCTTTTCTTTAAAACGTACGGTTATGACGGCGCAGCGGCTCAAGAGGGCGCTGTTTATAATTACTACATGATCCATTAAAATTTCTATTCCATGAATTTTATTGCTGATTAAAATAGTTAAATAGTCGAGTAATGCAATAAATTAAAATTTGCGAAAAAAAGTAATCCTATTTGAGATATAGACTTTTATTTAAAACGTACGGTTATGACGGCGCAGCGGCTCTAGAGGGCGCTGTTTAAAATGACACCTTGAATTATTACTAATGTCCGCTCTATGATTTTTTTTTGTATTTTATATAAATAGTCAAAGAATCCAATAAACTAAAAATTGCGAAAAAAAGTAATACTTTTTGAGATATAGTCTTTTATTTAAAACGTACGCATATGACGGCGCAGCGTCTCTAGAGGGCGCTGTTTAAAATGACCTCTTCAATTATTACTAATGTCCGCTCTATGAATTTTTTGCTGTATTTTATATAAGTAGTCAAAGAATCCAATAAACAAAAAAGTTCGAAAATAAAAGTAATCCTATTTGAGATATAGTATTTTGTTTAAAACGTAAGGTTATGTCGTCGCAGCGGCTCAAGAGAGCGCTGTTTAAAATGACCCCTTGAATTATTACTACTGTCCGCTCTATGAATTTTTTGTTGTATTTTATATAAATAGTCCAAGAATCCAATAAACAAAAAATTTAGAAAATAAAAGTAATACTTTTCGAGAAGTAGTCTTTTCTTTAAAACGTAAGGTTATGACGGCGCAGCGGCTCTAGAGGGCGCTGTTTAAAATGACCCATTGAATTATTACTAATATCCGCTCTATAAAATTTTTTCTGTTATTTTAAATAAGTAGTCCAAGAATCCAATATACAAAAAATTTCGAAAATAAAAGTAATCCTATTTGAGATATAGTCTTTTCTTTAAAACGTACGGTTATGACGGCGCAGCGGCTCTAGAGGGCGCTGTTTAAAATGACACCTTGAATTATTACTAATGTCCGCTCTATGTTTTTTTTTTGTATTTTATATACATAGTCAAAGAATCCAATAAACAAAAAATTCCGAAAATAAAAGTAATCCTATTTGAGATATAGTATTTTGTTTAAAACGTAAAGTTATGGCGACGTAGTGGCTCAAAAGACGCTGTTTATAATAAGTTTTTGAATTATTACTACTGTCCGCTCTATTAATTTTTTGTTGTATTTTATATAAATTGTCCAAGAATCCAATAAACAAAAAAGTTCGAAAATAAAAGTATTCCTATTTGATATATAGTATTTGGTTTAAAACGTAAAGTTATGGCGACGTAGTGGCTCAAACGACGCTGTTTAAAATGACACCTTGAATTATTACTAATGTCCGCTCTATGTTTTTCTTTTTGTATTTTATATACATAGTCAAAGAATCCAATAAACAAAAAATTCCGAAAATAAAAGTTATACTTTTACAGATATGGTCAATTATTTAAAACATAAGGTTATGGCGGAGCAGCGGCTCTATAGAACATTAATTATAATTACTACATGATCCATTAAAATTTCTATTCCATGAATTTTATTGCTGATTAAAATAGATAAATAGTCGAGTAATTCAATAAATTAAAATTTGCGAAAAAAAGTAATCCTATTTGAGATATAGTCTTTTATTTAAAACGTAAGGTTATGACGGCGCAGCGGCTAAGAGAGCGCTGTTTAAAATGACCCCTTGAATTATTACTACTGTCCGCTCTATGAATTTTTTGTTGTATTTTATATAAATAGTCCAAGAATCCAATAAACAAAAAATTTCGATAATAAAAGTAATCCTATTTGAGATACAGTCTTTTCTTTAAAACGTACAGTTATGACGGCGCAGCGGCTCTAGAGGGCGCTGTTTAAAATGACCCCTTGAATTATTACTACTGTCCGCTCTATGAATTTTTTGTTGTATTTTATATAAATAGTCCAAGAATCCAATAAACAAAAAATTTCGAAAATAAAAGTAATCCTATTTGAGATACAGTCTTTTCTTTAAAACGTACGGTTATGACGGCGCAGCGGCTCTAGAGGGCGCTGTTTAAAATGACCCCTTGAATTATTACTAATGTCCGCTCTATGAATTTTTTGTTGTATTTTAAATAAGTAGTCCAAGAATCCAATAAACAAAAAATTTAGAAAATAAAAGTAATACTATTTGAGATATAGTATTTTGTTTAAAACGTAAAGTTATGGCGACGTAGTGGCTCAAAAGACGCTGTTTATAATAACTTTTTGAATTATTACTACTGTCCGCTCTAGTAATTTTTTGTTGTATTTTATATAAATAGTCCAAGAATCCAATAAACAAAAAGTTCGAAAATAAAAGTATTCCTATTTGATATATAGTATTTTGTTTAAAACGTAAAGTTATGGCGACGTAGTGGCTCAAACGACGCTGTTTAAAATGACACCTTGAATTATTACTAATGTCCGCTCTATGTTTTTTTTTTTGTATTTTATATACATAGTCAAAGAATCCAATAAACAAAAAATTCCGAAAATAAAAGTTATACTTTTACAGATATGGTCAATTATTTAAAACATAAGGTTATGGCGGAGCAGCGGCTCTATAGAACATTAATTATAATTACTACATGATCCATTAAAATTTCTATTACATGAATTTTATTGCTGATTAAAATAGATAAATAGTCGAGTAATTCAATAAATTAAAATTTGCGAAAAAAAGTAATCCTATTTGAGATACAGTCTTTTCTTTAAAACGTAAGGTTATGACGGCGCAGCGGCTAAGAGGGCGCTGTTTAAAATGACCCCTTGAATTATTACTACTGTCCGCTCAATGAATTTTTTGTTGTATTTTAAATAAATAGTCCAAGAATCCAATAAACAAAAAATTTCGAAAATAAAAGTAATTCTTTTTGAGATATAGTATTTTGTTTAAAACGTACGGTTATGACGGCGCAGCGGCTCTAGAGGGCGCTGTTTAAAATGACCCCTTGAATTATTACTACTGTCCGCTCTATGAATTTTTTGTTGTATTTTAAATAAATAGTCAAAGAATCCAATAAACAAAAAATTTCGATAATAAAAGTAATCCTATTTGAGATACAGTCTTTTCTTTAAAACGTACGGTTATGACGGCGCAGCGGCTCACGAGGGCGCTGTTTATAATTACTACATGATCCATTAAAATTTCTATTCCATGAATTTTATTGCTGATTAAAATAGATAAATAGTCGAGTAATGCAATAAATTAAAAATTGCGAAAAAAAGTAATCCTATTTGAGATATAGTCTTTTATTTAAAACGTACGGTTATGACGGCGCAGCGGCTCTAGAGGGCGCTGTTTAAAATGACACCTTGAATTATTACTAATGTCCGCTCTATGATTTTTTTTTGTATTTTATATAAATAGTCAAAGAATCAAATAAACAAAAAATTCCGAAAATAAAAGTTTTACTTTTAGAGATATGGTCAATTATTTAAAACATAATGTTATGGCGGAGCAGCGGCTCTATAGAGCATTAATTATAATTACTACATGATCCATTAAAATGTCTATTCCATGAATTTTATTGCTGATTAAAATAGATAAATACTCGAGTAATTCAATAAATTAAAAATTGCGAAAAAAAGTAATAATTTTCGAGATATAGGTTTTTTTATTTAAAACGTACGGTTATGACGGCGCAGCGTCTCTAGAGAACACTGTTTAAAATGACCCCTTGAATTATTGTCCTAATGTCCACTCTATGAATTTTTTTTTGTATTTTATATAAATAGTCCAAGAATCCAATAAACAAAAAATTGCGAAAAGAAGTAATCCTATTTGAGATATAGTATTTTGTTTAAAACGTACAGTTATGACGGCGCAGCGGCTCAAGAGGGCGCTGTTTAAAATGATACCTTGAATTATTACTAATGTCAACTCTATGAATTTTTTTTGGTATTTTATATAAATAGTCCAAGAATCCAATAAACAAAAAATTGCGAAAAGAAGTAATCCTATTTGAGATATAGTATTTTGTTTAAAACGTAAAGTATGGCGACGTAGTGGCTCAAACTACGCTGTTTATAATAACTTTTTGAATTATTACTACTGTCGGCTCTATGAATTTTTTGTTGTATTTTAAATAAATAGTCAAAGAATCCAATAAACAAAAAATTTCGATAATAAAAGTAATCCTATTTGAGATATAGTATTTTGTTAAAAACGTAAGGTTATGTCGTCGCAGCGGCTCTATAGAACATTGATTATAATTACTACATGATCCATTAAAATTTCTATTCTATGAATTTTATTGCTGATTATTATAGATAAATAGTCGAGTAATGTAATAAACTAAAAATTGCGAAAAAAAAGTAATACTTTTTGAGATATAGTATTTTGTTTAAAACGTAAAGTTATGGCGACGTAGTGGCTCAAACGACGCTGTGTAAAATGACCCCTTGAATTATTAGTAATGTCCGCTCTATGAATTTTTTGTTGTATTTTATATAAATAGTCCAAGAATCCAATAAACAAAAAATTTAGAAAATAAAAGTAATCCTATTTGAGATATAGTATTTTGTTTAAAACGTAAAGTTATGGCGACGTAGTGGCTCAAAAGACGCTGTTTATAATAACTTTTTGAATTATTACTACTGTCCGCTCTAGTAATTTTTTGTTGTATTTTATATAAATAGTCCAAGAATCCAATAAACAAAAAAGTTCGAAAATAAAAGTATTCCTATTTGATATATAGTATTTTGTTTAAAACGTAAAGTTATGGCGACGTAGTGGCTCAAACGACGCTGTTTAAAATGACACCTTGAATTATTACTAATGTGCACTCTATGAATTTTTTTGTATTTTATATAAATAGTCCAAGAATCCAATAAACAAAAAATTGCGAAAAGAAGTAATCCTATTTGAGATATAGTATTTTGTTTAAAACGTAAAGTATGGCGACGTAGTGGCTAAAACTACGCTGTTTATAATAACTTTTTGAATTATTACTACTGTCGGCTCTATGAATTTTTTGTTGTATTTTAAATAAATAGTCAAAGAATCCAATAAACAAAAAATTTCGATAATAAAAGTAATCCTATTTGAGATATAGTATTTTGTTAAAAACGTAAGGTTATGTCGTCGCAGCGGCTCTATAGAACATTGATTATAATTACTACATGATCCATTAAAATTTCTATTCTATGAATTTTATTGCTGATTATTATAGATAAATAGTCGAGTAATGTAATAAACTAAAAATTGCGAATAAAAAGTAATACTTTTTGAGATATAGTATTTTGTTTAAAACGTAAAGTTATGGCGACGTAGTGGCTCAAACGACGCTGTTTAAAATGACCCCTTGAATTATTACTACTGTCCGCTCTATGAATTTTTTGTTGTATTTTAAATAAATAGTCCAAGAATCCAATAAACAAAAAATTTCGAAAATAAAAGTAATTCTTTTTGAGATATAGTATTTTGTTTAAAACGTACGGTTATGACGGCGCAGCGGCTCTAGAGGGCGCTGTTTAAAATGACCCCTTGAATTATTACTACTGTCCGCTCTATGAATTTTTTGTTGTATTTTAAATAAATAGTCCAAGAATCCAATAAACAAAAAATTTCGAAAATAAAAGTATTCCTATTTGATATATAGTATTTTGTTTAAAACGTAAAGTTATGGCGACGTAGTGGCTCAAACGACGCTGTTTAAAATGACACCTTGAATTATTACTAATGTCCACTCTATGAATTTTTTTTTGTATTTTATATAAATAGTCAAAGAATCCAATAAACAAAAAATTCCGAAAATAAAAGTAATTCTTTTTGAGATATAGTATTTTGTTTAAAACGTACGGTTATGACGGCGCAGCGGCTCTAGAGGGCGCTGTTTAAAATGACCCCTTGAATTATTACTACTGTCCGCTCTATGAATTTTTTGTTGTATTTTAAATAAATAGTCCAAGAATCCAATAAACAAAAAATTTCGAAAATAAAAGTATTCCTATTTGATATATAGTATTTTGTTTAAAACGTAAAGTTATGGCGACGTAGTGGCTCAAACGACGCTGTTTAAAATGACACCTTGAATTATTACTAATGTCCACTCTATGAATTTTTTTTTGTATTTTATATAAATAGTCAAAGAATCCAATAAACAAAAAATTCCGAAAATAAAAGTTTTACTTTTAGAGATATGGTCAATTATTTAAAACATAAGGTTATGGCGGAGCAGCGGCTCTATAGAACATTAATTATAATTACTACATGATCCATTAAAATGTCTATTCCATGAATTTTATTGCTGATTAAAATAGATAAATACTCGAGTAATTCAATAAATTAAAAATTGCGAAAAAAAGTAATAATTTTCGAGATATAGTTTTTTTTATTTAAAACGTACGGTTATGACGGCGCAGCGTCTCTAGAGAGCACTGTTTAAAATGACCCCTTGAATTATTGTCCTAATGTCCACTCTATGAATTTTTTTTTGTATTTTATATAAATAGTCCAAGAATCCAATAAACAAAAAATTGCGAAAAGAAGTAATCCTATTTGAGATATAGTATTTTGTTTAAAACGTACAGTTATGACGGCGCAGCGGCTCTAGAGGGCGCTGTTTAAAATGACCCCTTGAATTATTACTAATGTCCGCTCTATGAATTTTTTGTTGTATTTTAAATAAGTAGTCCAAGAATCCAATAAACAAAAAATTTAGAAAATAAAAGTAATCCTATTTTAGATATAGTATTTTGTTTAAAACGTAAAGTTATGGCGACGTAGTGGCTCAAAAGACGCTGTTTATAATAACTTTTTGAATTATTACTACTGTCCGCTCTAGTAATTTTTTGTTGTATTTTATATAAATAGTCCAAGAATCCAATAAACAAAAAAGTTCGAAAATAAAAGTATTCCTATTTGATATATAGTATTTTGTTTAAAACGTAAAGTTATGGCGACGTAGTGGCTCAAACGACGCTGTTTAAAATGACACCTTGAATTATTACTAATGTCCGCTCTGTTTTTTTTTTGTATTTTATATACATAGTCAAAGAATCCAATAAACAAAAAATTCCGAAAATAAAAGTTATACTTTTACAGATATGGTCAATTATTTAAAACATAAGGTTATGGCGGAGCAGCGGCTCTATAGAACATTAATTATAATTACTACATGATCCATTAAAATTTCTATTCCATGAATTTTATTGCTGATTAAAATAGATAAATAGTCGAGTAATTCAATAAATTAAAATTTGCGAAAAAAAGTAATCCTATTTGAGATATAGTCTTTTATTTAAAACGTAAGGTTATGACGGCGCAGCGGCTAAGAGGGCGCTGTTTAAAATGACCCCTTGAATTATTACTAATGTCCACTCTATGAATTTTTTTTTGTATTTTATATAAATAGTCCAAGAATCCAATAAACAAAAAATTGCGAAAAGAAGTAATCCTATTTGAGATATAGTATTTTGTTTAAAACGTAAAGTTATGGCGACGTAGTGGCTCAAACGACGCTGTTTAAAATGACCCCTTGAATTATTACTACTGTCCGCTCTATGAATTTTTTGTTGTATTTTAAATAAATAGTCCAAGAATCCAATAAACAAAAAATTTCGAAAATAAAAGTAATTCTTTTTGAGATATAGTATTTTGTTTAAAACGTACGGTTATAACGGCGCAGCGGCTCTAGAGGGCTCTGTTTAAAATGACCCCTTGAATTATTACTACTGTCCGCTCTATGAATTTTTTGTTGTATTTTAAATAAATAGGCCAAGAATCCAATAAACAAAAAATTTCGAAAATAAAAGTAATTCTTTTTGAGATATAGTATTTTGTTTAAAACGTACGGTTATGACGGCGCAGCGGCTCTAGAGGGCGCTGTTTAAAATGCCCCTTGAATTATTACTACTGTCCGCTCTATGAATTTTTTGTTGTATTTTAAATAAATAGTCAAAGAATCCAATAAACAAAAAATTTCGATAATAAAAGTAATCCTATTTGAGATACAGTCTTTTCTTTAAAACGTACGGTTATGACGGCGCAGCGGCTCACGAGGGCGCTGTTTATAATTACTACATGATCCATTAAAATTTCTATTCCATGAATTTTATTGCTGATTAAAATAGATAAATAGTCGAGTAATGCAATAAATTAAAAATTGCGAAAAAAAGTAATCCTATTTGAGATATAGTCTTTTATTTAAAACGTACGTTTATGACGGCGCAGCGGCTCTAGAGGGCGCTGTTTAAAATGACACCTTGAATTATTACTAATGTCCGCTCTATGATTTTTTTTTGTATTTTATATAAATAGTCAAAGAATCAAATAAACAAAAAATTCCGAAAATAAAAGTTTTACTTTTAGAGATATGGTCAATTATTTAAAACATAAGGTTATGGCGGAGCAGCGGCTCTATAGAACATTAATTATAATTACTACATGATCCATTAAAATGTCTATTCCATGAATTTTATTGCTGATTATAATAGATAAATACTCGAGTAATTTAATAAATTAAAAATTGCGAAAAAAAGTAATAATTTTCGAGATATAGTTTTTTTTATTTAAAACGTACGGTTATGACGGCGCAGCGTCTCTAGAGAACACTGTTTAAAATGACCCCTTGAATTATTGTCCTAATGTCCACTCTATGAATTTTTTTTTGTATTTTATATAAATAGTCCAAGAATCCAATAAACAAAAAATTGCGAAAAGAAGTAATCCTATTTGAGATATAGTATTTTGTTTAAAACGTACAGTTATGACGGCGCAGCGGCTCAAGAGGGCGCTGTTTAAAATGATACCTTGAATTATTACTAATGTCAACTCTATGAATTTTTTTTTGTATTTTATATAAATAGTCCAAGAATCCAATAAACAAAAAATTGCGAAAAGAAGTAATCCTATTTGAGATATAGTATTTTGTTTAAAACGTAAAGTATGGCGACGTAGTGGCTCAAACTACGCTGTTTATAATAACTTTTTGAATTATTACTACTGTCGGCTCTATGAATTTTTTGTTGTATTTTAAATAAATAGTCAAAGAATCCAATAAACAAAAAATTTCGATAATAAAAGTAATCCTATTTGAGATATAGTATTTTGTTAAAAACGTAAGGTTATGTCGTCGCAGCGGCTCTATAGAACATTGATTATAATTACTACATGATCCATTAAAATTTCTATTCTATGAATTTTATTGCTGATTATTATAGATAAATAGTCGAGTAATGTAATAAACTAAAAATTGCGAAAAAAAAGTAATACTTTTTGAGATATAGTATTTTGTTTAAAACGTAAAGTTATGGCGACGTAGTGGCTCAATCGACGCTGTTTAAAATGACCCCTTGAATTATTATAATGTCCGCTCTATGAATTTTTTGTTGTATTTTATATAAATAGTCCAAGAATCCAATAAACAAAAAATTTAGAAAATAAAAGTAATCCTATTTGAGATATAGTATTTTGTTTAAAACGTAAAGTTATGGCGACGTAGTGGCTCAAAAGACGCTGTTTATAATAACTTTTTGAATTATTACTACTGTCCGCTCTAGTAATTTTTTGTTGTATTTTATATAAATAGTCCAAGAATCCAATAAACAAAAAAGTTCGAAAATAAAAGTATTCCTATTTGATATATAGTATTTTGTTTAAAACGTAAAGTTATGGCGACGTAGTGGCTCAAACGACGCTGTTTAAAATGACACCTTGAATTATTACTAATGTGCACTCTATGAATTTTTTTGTATTTTATATAAATAGTCCAAGAATCCAATAAACAAAAAATTGCGAAAAGAAGTAATCCTATTTGAGATATAGTATTTTGTTTAAAACGTAAAGTATGGCGACGTAGTGGCTCAAACTACGCTGTTTATAATAACTTTTTGAATTATTACTACTGTCGGCTCTATGAATTTTTGTTGTATTTTAAATAAATAGTCAAAGAATCCAATAAACAAAAAATTTCGATAATAAAAGTAATCCTATTTGAGATATAGTATTTTGTTAAAAACGTAAGGTTATGTCGTCGCAGCGGCTCTATAGAACATTGATTATAATTACTACATGATCCATTAAAATTTCTATTCTATGAATTTTATTGCTGATTATTATAGATAAATAGTCGAGTAATGTAATAAACTAAAAATTGCGAATAAAAAGTAATACTTTTTGAGATATAGTATTTTGTTTAAAACGTAAAGTTATGGCGACGTAGTGGCTCAAACGACGCTGTTTAAAATGACCCCTTGAATTATTACTACTGTCCGCTCTATGAATTTTTTGTTGTATTTTAAATAAATAGTCCAAGAATCCAATAAACAAAAAATTTCGAAAATAAAAGTAATTCTTTTTGAGATATAGTATTTTGTTTAAAACGTACGGTTATGACGGCGCAGCGGCTCTAGAGGGCGCTGTTTAAAATGACCCCTTGAATTATTACTACTGTCCGCTCTATGAATTTTTTGTTGTATTTTAAATAAATAGTCCAAGAATCCAATAAACAAAAAATTTCGAAAATAAAAGTATTCCTATTTGATATATAGTATTTTGTTTAAAACGTAAAGTTATGGCGACGTAGTGGCTCAAACGACGCTGTTTAAAATGACACCTTGAATTATTACTAATGTCCACTCTATGAATTTTTTTTTGTATTTTATATAAATAGTCAAAGAATCCAATAAACAAAAAATTCCGAAAATAAAAGTAATTCTTTTTGAGATATAGTATTTTGTTTAAAACGTACGGTTATGACGGCGCAGCGGCTCTAGAGGGCGCTGTTTAAAATGACCCCTTGAATTATTACTACTGTCCGCTCTATGAATTTTTTGTTGTATTTTAAATAAATAGTCCAAGAATCCAATAAACAAAAAATTTCGAAAATAAAAGTATTCCTATTTGATATATAGTATTTTGTTTAAAACGTAAAGTTATGGCGACGTAGTGGCTCAAACGACGCTGTTTAAAATGACACCTTGAATTATTACTAATGTCCACTCTATGAATTTTTTTTTGTATTTTATATAAATAGTCAAAGAATCCAATAAACAAAAAATTCCGAAAATAAAAGTTTTACTTTTAGAGATATGGTCAATTATTTAAAACATAAGGTTATGGCGGAGCAGCGGCTCTATAGAACATTAATTATAATTACTACATGATCCATTAAAATGTCTATTCCATGAATTTTATTGCTGATTAAAATAGATAAATACTCGAGTAATTCAATAAATTAAAAATTGCGAAAAAAAGTAATAATTTTCGAGATATAGTTTTTTTATTTAAAACGTACGGTTATGACGGCGCAGCGTCTCTAGAGAGCACTGTTTAAAATGACCCCTTGAATTATTGTCCTAATGTCCACTCTATGAATTTTTTTTTGTATTTTATATAAATAGTCCAAGAATCCAATAAACAAAAAATTGCGAAAAGAAGTAATCCTATTTGAGATATAGTATTTTGTTTAAAACGTACAGTTATGACGGCGCAGCGGCTCTAGAGGGCGCTGTTTAAAATGACCCCTTGAATTATTACTAATGTCCGCTCTATGAATTTTTTGTTGTATTTTAAATAAGTAGTCCAAGAATCCAATAAACAAAAAATTTAGAAAATAAAAGTAATCCTATTTGAGATATAGTATTTTGTTTAAAACGTAAAGTTATGGCGACGTAGTGGCTCAAAAGACGCTGTTTATAATAACTTTTTGAATTATTACTACTGTCCGCTCTAGTAATTTTTTGTTGTATTTTATATAAATAGTCCAAGAATCCAATAAACAAAAAAGTTCGAAAATAAAAGTATTCCTATTTGATATATAGTATTTTGTTTAAAACGTAAAGTTATGGCGACGTAGTGGCTCAAACGACGCTGTTTAAAATGACACCTTGAATTATTACTAATGTCCGCTCTTTTTTTTTTTTTGTATTTTATATACATAGTCAAAGAATCCAATAAACAAAAAATTCCGAAAATAAAAGTTATACTTTTACAGATATGGTCAATTATTTAAAACATAAGGTTATGGCGGAGCAGCGGCTCTATAGAACATTAATTATAATTACTACATGATCCATTAAAATTTCTATTCCATGAATTTTATTGCTGATTAAAATAGATAAATAGTCGAGTAATTCAATAAATTAAAATTTGCGAAAAAAAGTAATCCTATTTGAGATATAGTCTTTTATTTAAAACGTAAGGTTATGACGGCGCAGCGGCTAAGAGGGCGCTGTTTAAAATGACCCCTTGAATTATTACTAATGTCCGCTCTATGAATTTTTTTGTATTTTATATAAATAGTCCAAGAATCCAATAAACAAAAAATTGCGAAAAGAAGTAATCCTATTTGAGATATAGTATTTTGTTTAAAACGTAAAGTTATGGCGACGTAGTGGCTCAAACGACGCTGTTTAAAATGACCCCTTGAATTATTACTACTGTCCGCTCTATGAATTTTTTGTTGTATTTTAAATAAATAGTCCAAGAATCCAATAAACAAAAAATTTCGAAAATAAAAGTAATTCTTTTTGAGATATAGTATTTTGTTTAAAACGTACGGTTATGACGGCGCAGCGGCTCTAGAGGGCGCTGTTTAAAATGACCCCTTGAATTATTACTACTGTCCGCTCTATGAATTTTTTGTTGTATTTTAAATAAATAGTCCAAGAATCCAATAAACAAAAAATTTCGAAAATAAAAGTAATCCTATTTGAGATATAGTATTTTGTTTAAAACGCACGGTTATGACGGCGCAGCGGCTCTAGAGGGCGCTGTTTAAAATGACCCCTTGAATTATTACTACTGTCCGCTCTATGAATTTTTTGTTGTATTTTAAATAAATAGTCCAAGAATCCAATAAACAAAAAATTTCGAAAATAAAAGTATTCCTATTTGATATATAGTATTTTGTTTAAAACGTAAAGTTATGGCGACGTAGTGGCTCAAACGACGCTGTTTAAAATGACACCTTGAATTATTACTAATGTCCACTCTATGAATTTTTTTTTGTATTTTATATAAATAGTCAAAGAATCCAATAAACAAAAAATTCCGAAAATAAAAGTTTTACTTTTAGAGATATGGTCAATTATTTAAAACATAAGGTTATGGCGGAGCAGCGGCTCTATAGAACATTAATTATAATTACTACATGATCCATTAAAATGTCTATTCCATGAATTTTATTGCTGATTAAAATAGATAAATACTCGAGTAATTCAATAAATTAAAAATTGCGAAAAAAAGTAATAATTTTCGAGATATAGTTTTTTTATTTAAAACGTACGGTTATGACGGCGCAGCGTCTCTAGAGAGCACTGTTTAAAATGACCCCTTGAATTATTGTCCTAATGTCCACTCTATGAATTTTTTTTTTGTATTTTATATAAATAGTCCAAGAATCCAATAAACAAAAAATTGCGAAAAGAAGTAATCCTATTTGAGATATAGTATTTTGTTTAAAACGTACAGTTATGACGGCGCAGCGGCTCTAGAGGGCGCTGTTTAAAATGACCCCTTGAATTATTACTAATGTCCGCTCTATGAATTTTTTGTTGTATTTTAAATAAGTAGTCCAAGAATCCAATAAACAAAAAATTTAGAAAATAAAAGTAATCCTATTTGAGATATAGTATTTTGTTTAAAACGTAAAGTTATGGCGACGTAGTGGCTCAAACGACGCTGTTTAAAATGACACCTTGAATTATTGTCCTAATGTCCACTCTATGAATTTTTTTTTGTATTTTATATAAATAGTCCAAGAATCCAATAAACAAAAAATTGCGAAAAGAAGTAATCCTATTTGAGATATAGTATTTTGTTTAAAACGTACAGTTATGACGGCGCAGCGGCTCTAGAGGGCGCTGTTTAAAATGACCCCTTGAATTATTACTACTGTCCGCTCTAGTAATTTTTTGTTGTATTTTATATAAATAGTCCAAGAATCCAATAAACAAAAAAGTTCGAAAATAAAAGTATTCCTATTTGATATATAGTATTTTGTTTAAAACGTAAAGTTATGGCGACGTAGTGGCTCAAACGACGCTGTTTAAAATGACACCTTGAATTATTACTAATGTGCACTCTATGAATTTTTTTTTGTATTTTATATAAATAGTCCAAGAATCCAATAAACAAAAAATTGCGAAAAGAAGTAATCCTATTTGAGATATAGTATTTTGTTTAAAACGTAAAGTATGGCGACGTAGTGGCTCAAACTACGCTGTTTATAATAACTTTTTGAATTATTACTACTGTCGGCTCTATGAATTTTTTGTTGTATTTTAAATAAATAGTCAAAGAATCCAATAAACAAAAAATTTCGATAATAAAAGTAATCCTATTTGAGATATAGTATTTTGTTAAAAACGTAAGGTTATGTCGTCGCAGCGGCTCTATAGAACATTGATTATAATTACTACATGATCCATTAAAATTTCTATTCTATGAATTTTATTGCTGATTATTATAGATAAATAGTCGAGTAATGTAATAAACTAAAAATTGCGAATAAAAAGTAATACTTTTTGAGATATAGTATTTTGTTTAAAAGTAATCCTATTTGAGATACAGTCTTTTCTTTAAAACGTAAAGTTATGGCGACGTAGTGGCTCAAACGACGCTGTATATAATAACTTTTTGAATTATTACTACTGTTCGCTGTAAGAATTTTTTGTTGTATTTTAAATAAATAGTCAAAGAATCCAATAAACAAAAAAGTTCGAAAATAAAAGTAATCCTATTTGAGATATAGTCTTTTATTTAAAACGTACGGTTATGACGGCGCAGCGGCTAAGAGGGCGCTGTTTAAAATGACCCCTTGAATTATTACTACTGTCCGCTCTATGAATTTTTTGTTGTATTTTAAATAAATAGTCAAAGAATCCAATAAACAAAAAAGTTCGAAAATAAAAGTAATCCTATTTGATATATAGTATTTTGTTTAAAATGTAAAGTTATGGCGACGTAGTAGCTCAAACTACGCTGTTTATAATAACTTTTTGAATTATTACTACTATCCGCTCTATGAATTTTTTGTTGTATTTTATATAAATAGTCCAAGAATCCAATAAACAAAAAATTTCGAAAATAAAAGTAATCCTATTTGAGATACAGTCTTTTCTTTAAAACGTACGGTTATGACGGCGCAGCGGCTCAAGAGGGCGCTGTTTATAATTACTACATGATCCATTAAAATTTCTATTCCATGAATTTTATTGCTGATTAAAATAGATAAATAGTCGAGTAATGCAATAAATTAAAAATTGCGAAAAAAAGTAATCCTATTTGAGATATAGTATTTTGTTTAAAACGTAAAGTTATGGCGACGTAGTGGCTCAAACGACGCTGTTTATAATAACTTTTTGAATTATTACTAATGTCCGCTCTATGAATGTTTGTTGTATTATATATAAATAGTCGAAGAATCCAATAAACTAAAAATTGCGAAAAAAAGTAATACTTTTTGAGATATAGTCTTTTATTTAAAACGTACGCATATGACGGCGCAGCGTCTCTAGAGGGCGCTGTTTAAAATGACCTCTTCAATTATTACTAATGTCCGCTCTATGAATTTTTTGCTGTATTTTATATAAGTAGTCAAAGAATCCAATAAACAAAAAAGTTCGAAAATAAAAGTAATCCTATTTGAGATATAGTATTTTGTTTAAAACGTAAGGTTATGTCGTTGCAGCGGCTCAAGAGGGCGCTGTTTTAATTATGCATGATCCATTATTAATTTCTATTCTATGAATTTTATTGCTGATTATTATAGATAAATAGTCGAGTAATGCAATAAACTAAAAATTTCGAAAATAAAAGTAATCCTATTTGAGATACAGTCTTTTCTTTAAAACGTACGGTTATGACGGCGCAGCGGCTCAAGAGGGCGCTGTTTATAATTACTACATGATCCATTAAAATTTCTATTCCATGAATTTTATTGCTGATTATTATAGATAAATAGTCGAGTAATGCAATAAACTAAAAATTTCGAAAATAAAAGTAATCCTATTTGAGATACAGTCTTTTCTTTAAAACGTACGGTTATGACGGCGCAGCGGCTCAAGAGGGCGCTGTTTATAATTACTACATGATCCATTAAAATTTCTATTCCATGAATTTTATTGCTGATTAAAATAGATAAATAGTCGAGTAATGCAATAAATTAAAAATTGCGAAAAAAAGTAATCCTATTTGAGATATAGTCTTTTATTTAAAACGTACGGTTATGACGGCGCAGCGGCTCTAGAGGGCGCTGTTTAAAATGACACCTTGAATTATTACTAATGTCCGCTCTATGATTTTTTTTTGTATTTTATATAAATAGTCAAAGAATCCAATAAACTAAAAATTGCGAAAAAAAGTAATACTTTTTGAGATATAGTCTTTTATTTAAAACGTACGCATATGACGGCGCAGCGTCTCTAGAGGGCGCTGTTTAAAATGACCTCTTCAATTATTACTAATGTCCGCTCTATGAATTTTTTTTTGCTGTATTTTATATAAGTAGTCAAAGAATCCAATAAACAAAAAGTTCGAAAATAAAAGTAATCCTATTTGAGATATAGTATTTTGTTTAAAACGTAAGGTTATGTCGTCGCAGCGGCTCAAGAGGGCGCTGTTTTAATTATGCATGATCCATTATTAATTTCTATTCTATGAATTTTATTGCTGATTATTATAGATAAATAGTCGAGTAATGCAATAAACTAAAAATTGCGAAAAAAAGTAATACTTTTTGAGATATAGTCTTTTATTTAAAACGTAAGGTTATGACGGCGCAGCGCCTCTGGAGTCGACGCGAACAGATCAAGATGGCGCTGTTTATAATTACTCCCGGATCCTTTATTAATATCCATTCTACGAAATTTTATTGCTGATTATCGTTGATACATAGTCAAAGAATCCAAAAAAAGGATCTCGAAAATAAAAGGAATCCTATTTGAGATATAGTATTTTATTTAAAACGTACAGTTATGACGGCACAGCGGCTAAGAGGGCGCTGTTTAAAATGACCCCTTGAATTATTACTACTGTCCGCTCTATGAATTTTTTGTTGTATTTTAAATAAATAGTCCAAGAATCCAATAAACAAAAAATTTCGAAAATAAAAGTAATCCTATTTGAGATATAGTATTTTGTTTAAAACGTAAAGTTATGGCGACGTAGTGGCTCAAACGACGCTGTTTATAATAACTTTTTGAATTATTACTACTGTCCGCTCTATTAATTTTTTGTTGTATTTTATATAAATAGTCCAAGAATCCAATAAACAAAAAATTTCGAAAATAAAAGTAATCCTATTTGAGATACAGTCTTTTCTTTAAAACGTACGGTTATGACGGCGCAGCGGCTCAAGAGGGCGCTGTTTATAATTACTACATGATCCATTAAAATTTCTATTCCATGAATTTTATTGCTGATTAAAATAGTTAAATAGTCGAGTAATGCAATAAACTAAAAATTGCGAAAAAAAGTAATACTTTTTGAGATATAGTCTTTTATTTAAAACGTACGCATATGACGGCGCAGCGTCTCTAGAGGGCGCTGTTTAAAATGACCTCTTCAATTATTACTAATGTCCGCTCTATGAATTTTTTGCTGTATTTTATATAAGTAGTCAAAGAATCCAATAAACAAAAAAGTTCGAAAATAAAAGTAATCCTATTTGAGATATAGTATTTTGTTTAAAACGTAAGGTTATGTCGTCGCAGCGGCTCAAGAGGGCGCTGTTTTAATTATGCATGATCCATTATTAATTTCTATTCTATGAATTTTATTGCTGATTATTATAGATAAATAGTCGAGTAATGCAATAAACTAAAAATTGCGAAAAAAAAGTAATACTTTTTGAGATATAGTCTTTTATTTAAAACGTAAGGTTATGACGGCGCAGCGCCTCTGGAGTCGACGCGAACAGATCAAGATGGCGCTGTTTATAATTACTCCCGGATCCTTTATTAATATCCATTCTACGAAATTTTATTGCTGATTATCGTTGATACATAGTCAAAGAATCCAAAAAAAGGATCTCGAAAATAAAAGGAATCCTATTTGAGATACAGTCTTTTCTTTAAAACGTAAGGTTATGACGGCGCAGCGGCTAAGAGGGCGCTGTTTAAAATGACCCCTTGAATTATTACTACTGTCCGCTCTATGAATTTTTTGTTGTATTTTAAATAAATAGTCCAAGAATCCAATAAACAAAAAATTTCGAAAATAAAAGTAATTCTTTTTGAGATATAGTATTTTGTTTAAAACGTACGGTTATGACGGCGCAGCGGCTCTAGAGGGCGCTGTTTAAAATGACCCCTTGAATTATTACTACTGTCCGCTCTATGAATTTTTTGTTGAATTTTAAATAAATAGTCAAAGAATCCAATAAACAAAAAATTTCGATAATAAAAGTAATCCTATTTGAGATACAGTCTTTTCTTTAAAACGTACGGTTATGACGGCGCAGCGGCTCACGAGGGCGCTGTTTATAATTACTACATGATCCATTAAAATTTCTATTCCATGAATTTTATTGCTGATTAAAATAGATAAATAGTCGAGTAATGCAATAAATTAAAAATTGCGAAAAAAAGTAATCCTATTTGAGATATAGTCTTTTATTTAAAACGTACGGTTATGACGGCGCAGCGGCTCTAGAGGGCGCTGTTTAAAATGACACCTTGAATTATTACTAATGTCCGCTCTATGATTTTTTTTTGTATTTTATATAAATAGTCAAAGAATCAAATAAACAAAAAATTCCGAAAATAAAAGTTTTACTTTTAGAGATATGGTCAATTATTTAAAACATAATGTTATGGCGGAGCAGCGGCTCTATAGAGCATTAATTATAATTACTACATGATCCATTAAAATGTCTATTCCATGAATTTTATTGCTGATTAAAATAGATAAATACTCGAGTAATTCAATAAATTAAAAATTGCGAAAAAAAGTAATAATTTTCGAGATATAGGTTTTTTTATTTAAAACGTACGGTTATGACGGCGCAGCGTCTCTAGAGAACACTGTTTAAAATGACCCCTTGAATTATTGTCCTAATGTCCACTCTATGAATTTTTTTTTGTATTTTATATAAATAGTCCAAGAATCCAATAAACAAAAAATTGCGAAAAGAAGTAATCCTATTTGAGATATAGTATTTTGTTTAAAACGTACAGTTATGACGGCGCAGCGGCTCAAGAGGGCGCTGTTTAAAATGATACCTTGAATTATTACTAATGTCAACTCTATGAATTTTTTTTGGTATTTTATATAAATAGTCCAAGAATCCAATAAACAAAAAATTGCGAAAAGAAGTAATCCTATTTGAGATATAGTATTTTGTTTAAAACGTAAAGTATGGCGACGTAGTGGCTCAAACTACGCTGTTTATAATAACTTTTTGAATTATTACTACTGTCGGCTCTATGAATTTTTTGTTGTATTTTAAATAAATAGTCAAAGAATCCAATAAACAAAAAATTTCGATAATAAAAGTAATCCTATTTGAGATATAGTATTTTGTTAAAAACGTAAGGTTATGTCGTCGCAGCGGCTCTATAGAACATTGATTATAATTACTACATGATCCATTAAAATTTCTATTCTATGAATTTTATTGCTGATTATTATAGATAAATAGTCGAGTAATGTAATAAACTAAAAATTGCGAAAAAAAAGTAATACTTTTTGAGATATAGTATTTTGTTTAAAACGTAAAGTTATGGCGACGTAGTGGCTCAATCGACGCTGTTTAAAATGACCCCTTGAATTATTAGTAATGTCCGCTCTATGAATTTTTTGTTGTATTTTATATAAATAGTCCAAGAATCCAATAAACAAAAAATTTAGAAAATAAAAGTAATCCTATTTGAGATATAGTATTTTGTTTAAAACGTAAAGTTATGGCGACGTAGTGGCTCAAAAGACGCTGTTTATAATAACTTTTTGAATTATTACTACTGTCCGCTCTAGTAATTTTTTGTTGTATTTTATATAAATAGTCCAAGAATCCAATAAACAAAAAAGTTCGAAAATAAAAGTATTCCTATTTGATATATAGTATTTTGTTTAAAACGTAAAGTTATGGCGACGTAGTGGCTCAAACGACGCTGTTTAAAATGACACCTTGAATTATTACTAATGTGCACTCTATGAATTTTTTTTTGTATTTTATATAAATAGTCCAAGAATCCAATAAACAAAAAATTGCGAAAAGAAGTAATCCTATTTGAGATATAGTATTTTGTTTAAAACGTAAAATATGGCGACGTAGTGGCTCAAACTACGCTGTTTATAATAACTTTTTGAATTATTACTACTGTCGGCTCTATGAATTTTTTGTTGTATTTTAAATAAATAGTCATAGAATCCAATAAACAAAAAATTTCGATAATAAAAGTAATCCTATTTGAGATATAGTATTTTGTTAAAAACGTAAGGTTATGTCGTCGCAGCGGCTCTATAGAACATTGATTATAATTACTACATGATCCATTAAAATTTCTATTCTATGAATTTTATTGCTGATTATTATAGATAAATAGTCGAGTAATGTAATAAACTAAAAATTGCGAATAAAAAGTAATACTTTTTGAGATATAGTATTTTGTTTAAAACGTAAAGTTATGGCGACGTAGTGGCTCAAACGACGCTGTTTAAAATGACCCCTTGAATTATTACTACTGTCCGCTCTATGAATTTTTTGTTGTATTTTAAATAAATAGTCCAAGAATCCAATAAACAAAAAATTTCGAAAATAAAAGTAATTCTTTTTGAGATATAGTATTTTGTTTAAAACGTACGGTTATAACGGCGCAGCGGCTCTAGAGGGCTCTGTTTAAAATGACCCCTTGAATTATTACTACTGTCCGCTCTAGTAATTTTTTGTTGTATTTTATATAAATAGTCCAAGAATCCAATAAACAAAAAAGTTCGAAAATAAAAGTATTCCTATTTGATATATAGTATTTTGTTTAAAACGTAAAGTTATGGCGACGTAGTGGCTCAAACGACGCTGTTTAAAATGACACCTTGAATTATTACTAATGTCCGCTCTGTTTTTTTTTTGTATTTTATATACATAGTCAAAGAATCCAATAAACAAAAAATTCCGAAAATAAAAGTTATACTTTTACAGATATGGTCAATTATTTAAAACATAAGGTTATGGCGGAGCAGCGGCTCTATAGAACATTAATTATAATTACTACATGATCCATTAAAATTTCTATTCCATGAATTTTATTGCTGATTAAAATAGATAAATAGTCGAGTAATTCAATAAATTAAAATTTGCGAAAAAAAGTAATCCTATTTGAGATATAGTCTTTTATTTAAAACGTAAGGTTATGACGGCGCAGCGGCTAAGAGGGCGCTGTTTAAAATGACCCCTTGAATTATTACTAATGTCCACTCTATGAATTTTTTTTTGTATTTTATATAAATAGTCCAAGAATCCAATAAACAAAAAATTGCGAAAAGAAGTAATCCTATTTGAGATATAGTATTTTGTTTAAAACGTAAAGTTATGGCGACGTAGTGGCTCAAACGACGCTGTTTAAAATGACCCCTTGAATTATTACTACTGTCCGCTCTATGAATTTTTTGTTGTATTTTAAATAAATAGTCCAAGAATCCAATAAACAAAAAATTTCGAAAATAAAAGTAATTCTTTTTGAGATATAGTATTTTGTTTAAAACGTACGGTTATGACGGCGCAGCGGCTCTAGAGGGCGCTGTTTAAAATGACCCCTTGAATTATTACTACTGTCCGCTCTATGAATTTTTTGTTGTATTTTAAATAAATAGTCCAAGAATCCAATAAACAAAAAATTTCGAAAATAAAAGTAATCCTATTTGAGATATAGTATTTTGTTTAAAACGCACGGTTATGACGGCGCAGCGGCTCTAGAGGGCGCTGTTTAAAATGACCCCTTGAATTATTACTACTGTCCGCTCTATGAATTTTTTGTTGTATTTTATATAAATAGTCCAAGAATCCAATAAACAAAAAATTTCGAAAATAAAAGTAATCCTATTTGAGATACAGTCTTTTCTTTAAAACGTAAAGTTATGGCGACGTAGTGGCTCAAACGACGCTGTATATAATAACTTTTTGAATTATTACTACTGTTCGCTGTAAGAATTTTTTGTTGTATTTTAAATAAATAGTCAAAGAATCCAATAAACAAAAAAGTTCGAAAATAAAAGTAATCCTATTTGAGATATAGTCTTTTATTTAAAACGTACGGTTATGACGGCGCAGCGGCTAAGAGGGCGCTGTTTAAAATGACCCCTTGAATTATTACTACTGTCCGCTCTATGAATTTTTTGTTGTATTTTAAATAAATAGTCAAAGAATCCAATAAACAAAAAAGTTCGAAAATAAAAGTAATCCTATTTGAGATATAGTCTTTTATTTAAAACGTACGGTTATGACGGCGCAGCGGCTAAGAGGGCGCTGTTTAAAATGACCCCTTGAATTATTACTACTGTCCGCTCTATGATTTTTTTGTTGTATTTTAAATAAATAGTCAAAGAATCCAATAAACAAAAAATTCCGAAAATAAAAGTTTTACTTTTAGAGATATGGTCAATTATTTAAAACATAAGGTTATGGCGGAGCAGCGGCTCTATAGAACATTAATTATAATTACTACATGATCCATTAAAATGTCTATTCCATGAATTTTATTGCTGATTATAATAGATAAATACTCGAGTAATTTAATAAATTAAAAATTGCGAAAAAAAGTAATAATTTTCGAGATATAGTTTTTTTTATTTAAAACGTACGGTTATGACGGCGCAGCGTCTCTAGAGAACACTGTTTAAAATGACCCCTTGAATTATTGTCCTAATGTCCACTCTATGAATTTTTTTTTGTATTTTATATAAATAGTCCAAGAATCCAATAAACAAAAAATTGCGAAAAGAAGTAATCCTATTTGAGATATAGTATTTTGTTTAAAACGTACAGTTATGCGCAGCGGCTCAAGATGGCGCTGTTTAAAATGATACCTTGAATTATTACTAATGTCAACTCTATGAATTTTTTTTTGTATTTTATATAAATAGTCCAAGAATCCAATAAACAAAAAATTGCGAAAAGAAGTAATCCTATTTGAGATATAGTATTTTGTTTAAAACGTAAAGTATGGCGACGTAGTGGCTCAAACTACGCTGTTTATAATAACTTTTTGAATTATTACTACTGTCGGCTCTATGAATTTTTTGTTGTATTTTAAATAAATAGTCAAAGAATCCAATAAACAAAAAATTTCGATAATAAAAGTAATCCTATTTGAGATATAGTATTTTGTTAAAAACGTAAGGTTATGTCGTCGCAGCGGCTCTATAGAACATTGATTATAATTACTACATGATCCATTAAAATTTCTATTCTATGAATTTTATTGCTGATTATTATAGATAAATAGTCGAGTAATGTAATAAACTAAAATTGCGAAAAAAAAGTAATACTTTTTGAGATATAGTATTTTGTTTAAAACGTAAAGTTATGGCGACGTAGTGGCTCAATCGACGCTGTTTAAAATGACCCCTTGAATTATTAGTAATGTCCGCTCTATGAATTTTTTGTTGTATTTTATATAAATAGTCCAAGAATCCAATAAACAAAAAATTTAGAAAATAAAAGTAATCCTATTTGAGATATAGTATTTTGTTTAAAACGTAAAGTTATGGCGACGTAGTGGCTCAAAAGACGCTGTTTATAATAACTTTTTGAATTATTACTACTGTCCGCTCTAGTAATTTTTTGTTGTATTTTATATAAATAGTCCAAGAATCCAATAAACAAAAAAGTTCGAAAATAAAAGTATTCCTATTTGATATATAGTATTTTGTTTAAAACGTAAAGTTATGGCGACGTAGTGGCTCAAACGACGCTGTTTAAAATGACACCTTGAATTATTACTAATGTGCACTCTATGAATTTTTTTTTGTATTTTATATAAATAGTCCAAGAATCCAATAAACAAAAAATTGCGAAAAGAAGTAATCCTATTTGAGATATAGTATTTTGTTTAAAACGTAAAGTATGGCGACGTAGTGGCTCAAACTACGCTGTTTATAATAACTTTTTGAATTATTACTACTGTCGGCTCTATGAATTTTTTGTTGTATTTTAAATAAATAGTCAAAGAATCCAATAAACAAAAAATTTCGATAATAAAAGTAATCCTATTTGAGATATAGTATTTTGTTAAAAACGTAAGGTTATGTCGTCGCAGCGGCTCTATAGAACATTGATTATAATTACTACATGATCCATTAAAATTTCTATTCTATGAATTTTATTGCTGATTATTATAGATAAATAGTCGAGTAATGTAATAAACTAAAAATTGCGAATAAAAAGTAATACTTTTTGAGATATAGTATTTTGTTTAAAACGTAAAGTTATGGCGACGTAGTGGCTCAAACGACGCTGTTTAAAATGACCCCTTGAATTATTACTACTGTCCGCTCTATGAATTTTTTGTTGTATTTTAAATAAATAGTCCAAGAATCCAATAAACAAAAAATTTCGAAAATAAAAGTAATCCTATTTGAGATATAGTATTTTGTTTAAAACGCACGGTTATGACGGCGCAGCGGCTCTAGAGGGCGCTGTTTAAAATGACCCCTTGAATTATTACTACTGTCCGCTCTATGAATTTTTTGTTGTATTTTAAATAAATAGTCCAAGAATCCAATAAACAAAAAATTTCGAAAATAAAAGTATTCCTATTTGATATATAGTATTTTGTTTAAAACGTAAAGTTATGGCGACGTAGTGGCTCAAACGACGCTGTTTAAAATGACACCTTGAATTATTACTAATGTCCACTCTATGAATTTTTTTTTGTATTTTATATAAATAGTCAAAGAATCCAATAAACAAAAAATTCCGAAAATAAAAGTTTTACTTTTAGAGATATGGTCAATTATTTAAAACATAAGGTTATGGCGGAGCAGCGGCTCTATAGAACATTAATTATAATTACTACATGATCCATTAAAATGTCTATTCCATGAATTTTATTGCTGATTAAAATAGATAAATACTCGAGTAATTCAATAAATTAAAAATTGCGAAAAAAAGTAATAATTTTCGAGATATAGTTTTTTTTATTTAAAACGTACGGTTATGACGGCGCAGCGTCTCTAGAGAGCACTGTTTAAAATGACCCCTTGAATTATTGTCCTAATGTCCACTCTATTTTTTTTTTTTTTTTTTGTATTTTATATAAATAGTCCAAGAATCCAATAAACAAAAAATTGCGAAAAGAAGTAATCCTATTTGAGATATAGTATTTTGTTTAAAACGTACAGTTATGACGGCGCAGCGGCTCTAGAGGGCGCTGTTTAAAATGACCCCTTGAATTATTACTAATGTCCGCTCTATGAATTTTTTGTTGTATTTTAAATAAGTAGTCCAAGAATCCAATAAACAAAAAATTTAGAAAATAAAAGTAATCCTATTTGAGATATAGTATTTTGTTTAAAACGTAAAGTTATGGCGACGTAGTGGCTCAAAAGACGCTGTTTATAATAACTTTTTGAATTATTACTACTGTCCGCTCTAGTAATTTTTTGTTGTATTTTATATAAATAGTCCAAGAATCCAATAAACAAAAAAGTTCGAAAATAAAAGTATTCCTATTTGATATATAGTATTTTGTTTAAAACGTAAAGTTATGGCGACGTAGTGGCTCAAACGACGCTGTTTAAAATGACACCTTGAATTATTACTAATGTCCGCTCTGTTTTTTTTTTGTATTTTATATACATAGTCAAAGAATCCAATAAACAAAAAATTCCGAAAATAAAAGTTATACTTTTACCGATATGGTCAATTATTTAAAACATAAGGTTATGGCGGAGCAGCGGCTCTATAGAACATTAATTATAATTACTACATGATCCATTAAAATTTCTATTCCATGAATTTTATTGCTGATTAAAATAGATAAATAGTCGAGTAATTCAATAAATTAAAATTTGCGAAAAAAAGTAATCCTATTTGAGATATAGTCTTTTATTTAAAACGTAAGGTTATGACGGCGCAGCGGCTAAGAGGGCGCTGTTTAAAATGACCCCTTGAATTATTACTAATGTCCACTCTATGAATTTTTTTTTGTATTTTATATAAATAGTCCAAGAATCCAATAAACAAAAAATTGCGAAAAGAAGTAATCCTATTTGAGATATAGTATTTTGTTTAAAACGTAAAGTTATGGCGACGTAGTGGCTCAAACGACGCTGTTTAAAATGACCCCTTGAATTATTACTACTGTCCGCTCTATGAATTTTTTGTTGTATTTTAAATAAATAGTCCAAGAATCCAATAAACAAAAAATTTCGAAAATAAAAGTAATTCTTTTTGAGATATAGTATTTTGTTTAAAACGTACGGTTATGACGACGCAGCGGCTCTAGAGGGCGCTGTTTAAAATGACCCCTTGAATTATTACTACTGTCCGCTCTATGAATTTTTTGTTGTATTTTAAATAAATAGTCCAAGAATCCAATAAACAAAAAATTTCGAAAATAAAAGTAATCCTATTTGAGATATAGTATTTTGTTTAAAACGCACGGTTATGACGGCGCAGCGGCTCTAGAGGGCGCTGTTTAAAATGACCCCTTGAATTATTACTACTGTCCGCTCTATGAATTTTTTGTTGTATTTTATATAAATAGTCCAAGAATCCAATAAACAAAAAATTTCGAAAATAAAAGTAATCCTATTTGAGATACAGTCTTTTCTTTAAAACGTAAAGTTATGGCGACGTAGTGGCTCAAACGACGCTGTATATAATAACTTTTTGAATTATTACTACTGTTCGCTGTAAGAATTTTTTGTTGTATTTTAAATAAATAGTCAAAGAATCCAATAAACAAAAAAGTTCGAAAATAAAAGTAATCCTATTTGAGATATAGTCTTTTATTTAAAACGTACGGTTATGACGGCGCAGCGGCTAAGAGGGCGCTGTTTAAAATGACCCCTTGAATTATTACTACTGTCCGCTCTATGAATTTTTTGTTGTATTTTAAATAAATAGTCAAAGAATCCAATAAACAATAAATTCTGAAAATAAAAGTTATACTTTTAGAGATATGGTCAATTATTTAAAACATAAGGTTATGGCGGAGCAGCGGCTCTATAGAACATTAATTATAATTACTACATGATCCATTAAAATTTCTATTCCATGAATTTTATTGCTGATTAAAATAGATAAATAGTCGAGTAATTCAATAAATTAAAAATTGCGAAAAAAAGTAATACTTTTCGAGATATAGTCTTTTATTTAAAACGTACGGTTATGACGGCGCAGCGTCTCTAGAGGGTACTGTTTAAAATGACCCCTTGAATTATTACTAATGTCCGCTCTATAAATTTGTTGCTGTTATTTTAAATAAGTAGTCCAAGAATCTAATAAACAAAAATTTCGAAAATAAAAGTAATCCTATTTGAGATATAGTATTTTGATTAAAACGTAAAGTTATGGCGACGTAGTGGCTCAAACGACGCTGTATATAATAACTTTTTGAATTATTACTACTGTTCGCTGTATGAATTTTTTGTTGTATTTTAAATAAATAGTCAAAGAATCCAATAAACAAAAAAGTTCGAAAATAAAAGTAATCCTATTTGAGATATAGTCTTTTATTTAAAACGTAAGGTTATGACGGCGCAGCGGCTAAGAGGGCGCTGTTTAAAATGACCCCTTGAATTATTACTACTGTCCGCTCTATGAATTTTTTGTTGTATTTTAAATAAATAGTCCAAGAATCCAATAAACAAAAAATTTCGAAAATAAAAGTAATTCTTTTTGAGATATAGTATTTTGTTTAAAACGTACGGTTATGACGGCGCAGCGGCTCTAGAGGGCTCTGTTTAAAATGACCCCTTGAATTATTACTACTGTCCGCTCTATGAAATTTTTGTTGTATTTTAAATAAATAGTCCAAGAATCCAATAAACAAAAAATTTCGAAAATAAAAGTAATTCTTTTTGGGATATAGTATTTTGTTTAAAACGTACGGTTATGACGGCGCAGCGGCTCTAGAGGGCGCTGTTTAAAATGACCCCTTGAATTATTACTAATGTCCGCTCTATGAATTTTTTGTTGTATTTTAAATAAGTAGTCCAAGAATCCAATAAACAAAAAATTTCGAAAATAAAAGTTGTAATTTTTGAGATACGGTCTATTATTTAAAACATAAGGTTATGGCGGAGCAGCGGCACTATAGGACATTGTTTATTATTATGCATAATCCATTATTAATTTCTATTCTATGAATTTTATTGCTTATTATTATAGATAAATAGTCGAGTAATGCAATAAACTAAAAATTGCGAAAAAACAGTAATACTTTTTGAGATACAGTCTTTTATTTAAAACGTAAGGTTATGGCGGCGCAGTGTCTCTAGAAGATGATGTTTATAATTATTCCCTGAACCATTACTAAAATCCGCTCTATGAATTTTATTGTTTATTATTATAGATAAATAGTGTAGGAATGCATTTAAAAAAAATTTCAAAAATAAAAATAACACTTTTTGAGATATCGTTATTTGTTTAAAACAAAAGTTAATAATTTTTCGAAAAATTGTTAACTGTGACTTTTGATTTATTAATTTAAAAGTTTATATTTTTACATGTATTTTAAACAAAATTTCGTTTTTATAACTACTACGGTTACAGAGATATAAATTTTTAAACAATTTTTAATAAAATTTTAATATTGTTTATAACTTTTTATCCGTCAGTAATAATGATCTAAAAATTTGTACAGAATTTTACTACTATATAAGCAATATTTATACTAAGTTTCATAAAAATTGGTTACCTACCCCTGTTTGGCTGATAGTATTAGTCTGGAATTAGTCATATACATAAACTAATTCTAAGAGACCCTGAACCATATTTTCCTAAACAATATCCTATACCCTTAAATTATCAAGAAAATGTGAGATTAGCTAATAAACAGATATTAAATAATAATATTATTAGATGATCCACATGTTATTATATTAATCAACTCCATTGTTATTCGTTTTGAAAAATTTAGAATGATTCGTTTTTGCATAAATGAAAATTAATTTGGTTTTTAATGTGGTTCCTTTTACTACGTGTACTAGTACTACTGCTCTAGTTAGAGGTTTGAATTTGTTAATAGGAAATGAAAAATAATTCATTATACCATTTTTTGATGACATTTTTTGCATATCTAAAACTTTTGATGAACATTTATATCACGTACGTACTTTGTTCATTAGTTGTAAGAGAGATAATTGTACTTGAACATTTTCTAAATAAAAATCTGAACATTTACAATACTGTATTTGTATAACCTAATTTTATCAAAGTTGCTTGCTTTGCTTAATAGTTTTAACTACCATAATAAAATATTTGACTTTATATCGGAAACTGTTTCATCGTTTGTTAAATAAAAGAGGGATCTGCTTTCAATCCACGTGGTTATGTACCCGTGTGCATTCATCTACTTGCTACGAAAGTTCGTGACGTTAGGATATCTACGGCTATTGCACGAAAAAATATGTTCTGTCCACTTGATTCAGCATGAAAGGGAGGAAAGCGTCTATCTACTTCATGCGACGCCTATTGGACCTAACTATAGACCTAAAAGGGGAACGAGTAATAGTTCCACTTTTCTCTCCAAGAATTCCTCTAAATGGTCAACAGAAAACTCAGTCTCTTCTGAGTATTCGACGTGCTGTGACCCTTTATAGAACAGTCACCATCACTTAGCCTTTTCCCCATCTTCAATACTTTTCATGTGTCTTGTGAACACATTTTCTGTCAGTTTAAGTGTATGTGCAAATTCCTGCGTGAAATCCTGTGCAGTGTTATTTCTAACTCTGTGACCCGATTAATAATGGTCTAGCTATTGACATTCATGTTTGCAAGCAGAGTATGATACATCTCATCTGAGGTCGTTTAAAAATCTGCTGTATTAGCTTGTAGTGGAGGCTTTCCGTGTCTCCGTTACGTCGGAACAGCGTGCACCCTTCCAATCTGATACTACCTTGTGTCTCTCTCTCTCTCTCTCTGTTTCAATCTGTGTGTGTGCGTTGCAGATCCAGGTAAGATAGCGCTCAATCTTATTAACTACAAATGTACATTTTGCGTTATTATTTTAGACTGATTACGCCTCCTTCTTTTAGTATTTTTATATAGCCTTCGATTCGGAAATTTTGTATTTCCTTGATCTTGTTAGCTTATATTCTGTTTTACTTGTTTCTCATTACAACGAGGAAGATTTTTTATGTCCAGTAAAGTTTTTGATTTGTTCAACACGCTATCTCTTATTATTTGTGTGAATAAAATATCCTCACAGCAACTTACTCACATAATTAATTTCATTACACTACTTACAGTTTCACATGATTTTTTGACTCATTATATAAGACACGTAAATGATTTTATATTTCAATTCGAATAAATAAATTAAATAGATCGTAATTCATCCGTTAATTATAAATTAACACTGAGAATTAGTGTTAATTTAAAAGATATTTGAAAATCAAGAAGAGGTTATTTTATTAATGAAATTTATATAAATAACTGAGAATATAAGTATCTCAGTTACTAAACGTTACTATTATTATATACTTTTTATTAAAAAACTACTCTTTATTAATTATCAAAGTCAGAACTATATTAGTTGATTGATGTAATTATATCAATGTATATTACAAAATCTTAAAAATAAGAAATACTCTTGAAAAGACCACTAAATTACAATATAGTAGCAAATAAATCAATCATAATTTCATCTAGTTAACAGAAACTTTTTCTAAATGATAGATGATATTCTTGATTATAAATTTCACTAATAGAAGTATCAGTATGAGATTCGTAGTAATAAAATAAAATGCGTAAGTATTTTGGTGGATTTAAAAAACGCTATCATACTGTAGTGTTGCAGCCGATCAACAAGCGGCTCGGTTCCTGATTAGTGTCTAACTGATTAGCGAATTAGGACTGTATCTTTATTAATATCAAACTAACAATTAAATCGTATAACAAGCAAAATTTACGTTTGTTAATGCTTGTTAATACTGAGAAAAAGTGATAGAATTAAATAATTCTTATTAAGGCATTTTGATAATTCGAAATTCTACTGCGGAATCCTGGATTCAAATAAATCGAAATTCAACTACATCAAAAAATGTAGCTGTATATACATGATGTCATAAATTCCATAACGAATCTTTTCATGTATATTTGAAAATAATTATATTATTATTTTACAGATTTCTCATAAAATTTTAGTTGAATATTAAATATCTACTTTGATTATTTAATCCTGGAATATCTGGCACATCATAAAATAGTACTGATGGCTTATGCCACTGATTGGAAAGAATGTATTATTCTACTGATAAAATCACAATAGTCTAGAGCATTTAACAATCTAATTTTGTTCGATTATTAAAGCAAATTAATATTGCTATGTATTAGCTATACTCATATACACGCATTTACGTCTTTGCAAATGAAATGTATTATTCCTCTTGATTAGTATCATTGTTTAAATAGTTGATTTCAAATTATACAATTAAACTTGAGAAAATAACTATTAATATTTTTTAAATAAGCGTATGTACATTTTTGTCTTATCAATTAGCTTTAGATTTTAATAATAAATATAAATATAAGAGTATAGAGTACTAGGTTTCATTTTCTCTTTTGTGATTATGATTTTAATATTATTAAAGAGGGCATCTATTCATAATAATTAATATTTTTTCCTATTTTCGATGTTTTATAAATATTTATTATTTAACATGTGGCGCGTCTTAATACTCTACTATAAATGCTTTGTTTATAGATACTTTTCATTAATTTTCAATTAATTTTATATTTTAATTTAAATAATTCATTTTCATAATATTATGATCGATATGGTGAAAAAAATGTTCTATTAAAATTGTTAACTGATTGGTTGAAATGATTTTTTCTTGCGATTACAAGAAATACTTTCGTAATTTACCATAACTTACTTATAAAAATATAAATTTTCGTCAATAATTTATGTATCTTTAACAAAAAATTATTGAAAAATAATGCTATCACAAGTTCGCAATATTTTTAATTAATAAAAATATCATTTTTTTATTTATTCGTAAAACTAGAATAAAATTATATTTTTTAATGTCAACGTAAAATAAATTAATATACATAATTAATCAGTTATATCAACTTTGACTAAGTTAATTTGGGTAAGTATGCTTATAAAACTAAAACATTTATTTCCATATTCCTTTTTAATCAATTACTCATCTTTCCTTTGAATATCCACTTATGGATTATACATTGAATAAATTTGTTACTTACTATTTTAATAATTATTTTACATGCAACATACTTTATTACGTGGATTTTTGCCGGACGTTTACAAGTTAACAATGTATAATAGAAAGTAAATATATATATACTGCATTATTACTCTGTAAACTATAAATACATTAATTATTTTTTTTAGTGTATAAATATAATAAAACGTAATATTGATAGAAAAAACCATTATAACTTGTTTATATTGAAGTTATGAATGTTTTAATAATGAAAATAATTAAAAATTATATAATGAATAAATTGCATTTGTAAAATTGAAAAATATTGTTCAAATTTGACATATTAAAGTTTAACCAATAAAACCGCACAGAGGCAGGAAATTCCACGATTAAACCGCTACAACTTGCTTATTAATCAGTTACACTAACTGCCGAAAAACGAAATAAAATTGTTATTTAAAAAATTATTTACATTTATTCATCATGCTACAATAAGTTCCATACAGTTTCCTTGTATTTTATCCAGTCATATTTATTTAATGACTTTTTTAAATGATTGGAACAAAAATGAATAAGCACAATTGTGTTTTATGCAAAATTTGTTGGCGATATTAAATTCACGAATGAAGTGATATACTGTTAGTTATAGGCAGGTATATTTTTATATTTAAAAATGTAATTCTTCAACAATTAATGAAATTTATTAATAAGGTAGTTGTAGCGGTTTAAAAAAATGGAATTTCCCGTCTTCATGCGTTTTTGTTAGTTAAACTGTAATATTTCTACTTCTGATCAATATTTTGCAATTTTACAAATAAAATTTATTCTCTATGTAATTGTTAATTATTTTCCAAGATTAAAACATCCACAACTTTAATATAAAAAAGTTATAGCATTTATTCTATCAATATTACGAGCACATCGCAACTACATAATTTCCATCTACAAAAATAAAAACAATATATAAATGAATATAGTATATACATGCTTTTATACAGTGATGAATTAGTTCTATAATGATTTTCTTATGCAATAGTGTTGTGATAGTCTATAAACTTAATTTATGTTAAACAGACTAGCTACACTTGATTGATCAAACATTTTCTATAAACATGACATACAGATTTAGGACTATGTGTAAATCCTATTATCTTTATTTTATTATTTCTGCTCATCTATTTTATTGATGTAATATCTAAATTCCCAAAACTATGTAATTTGACGTGATAATTTACATGTAATTTAAAATTTAGTTTATGAAATGGTAAACCTTCTTTTTTATGATTCAATAGGGCTAACAGATGATTTTAATGAATGTCATTCACATTTTTGTTTACTCCTTTGTACCTAACATAAATCTACAATGTAATAAGAATGTATTTCTCTTTTTAAAAATATAATCATTCTATTATGTGAGAGACATGCTTATCTATTGATTAACTTCCGCGTGCCACTAGTGAATTTTAGTATTCATGAAGCGTAAATTTAGTTGATAAAAAATGCAAAAAAGAATATGTAAAAATCGGTTCATAATGAGGTTCAAAAATTTAAGTGCTAATAGATTGAGTAAGAAGAATACTTCCCCATGTCTCATGGTTATTTATTTCACTGAAAGCTAACCTCAATTTTACTTTTGAAAAATTTTCAAATCACCGCTAATTCTCAGCTCACAAAACTTTTAATTTTAAACTTAAAAAAAAGTCAATTAATTAAAGCTTCCTGTAATAACTTCCTATATAATCCATATACAGTGTTTTATATCATTTCACATCCCCGTCCTCTTCGCGGAACACACTTTTCAAAAAAGATGGAATATCTAAGGCAAGAAGACATTGCGAAATTCACGCTTTACAGGCCTTCACGTACCAGTGGAAAATAATATATTTTAGTTGGTATATATTCGGGTAAAGCTAATTTTATTGTTAAAATTTTTGGATTCTGAATAGCTAGTATGTTTCAAGTGAACTTGATAAAGACACTATTATTCAATTTTTATTTGAATTCAAATTGGTTTATTTAACTGTTAAAAAGGGATTCCATTACATTCAATAGACGTAGGTTTTTCAATAACTACACGTCTCAATCGTTTTACCATTTTCGAAAGATGTGCTGGAGTGGGGGGCGGGCGGATGATTTAAGAATTATTGTAACGATAAGTTAAGCTTACAGTCAGGCTACAAAAGAGAGAAATTGCTCTTAGTGAGGTAAATGAAAAGAACAAAATCAAATAATTAAATAAATTCAGTATAGCTTAATTTTTTGCGAATTATTCATTTCAGTTCATACATCTTTTTCTTCTAAGATATTTTTAAATACTTCAATACTAAAATGGCTTTTATGCGAACCCTCACATTTTGTCCATGACAATAAGTTATCTTTTATATAGATTTTAAAAGAAATACGTTTTCTTTCACATACATTATCTCTAAATACATCGAGTTTTTAAATCTTAAGCAAATATCCAAACGCAATTCTAGTAAGTAAATATTTTAATACGATAATCTTGATATTTAATTAATTACAGCTTGCACAAGTGATACATAAATTCGAATCGACAGTTTATTAAATATTAAGAATTACTAGTACTGTGAAAGTTTAGAAATTTAAAGTTCTTTGATTATCTTTCCTAGAAATATAGTTATTAATTCAGATAATTTTAAAATTTAGTTTGTTAATATCGAAATTATTACCGAATTCTCTTTTAGCATGAATTGTAAAACTAATTCATAAAATGTAAGATAAAGTATTTCGTAATAAAAAAAATATCGTGTTATTTTATTCCTAAGTATGTAGGCCATTTTCAAATTTTTATTTTTATAAAATCTTTTAAAAAAAATATAAACCCTATTGAGATGATACATTCATTTGATATATACTATGGTTCCCCAAGTAAAATATTTGATCATTAATTTATGTTGGTATCTTATAGATAAACTAATTTTATACTTTTCTAGAAAGTATTCGTATGATTATCAATCCAGTAATATATAAACATATTTATTATACACCTTCAGGTAACATTGAAGGGCATGCACAAAGTATTATAACATAATCGATTTTCTATATCTCTGAACGGACTTCGTGGCATTTTGTTCATCATGTAATACTATTATTTTTGGATTGATTTGGTTTTCGCGGGTATTTATTTATGCATTAGAACCACATATACGTGAAGTCAAATTTGGCGGCTCTTCAAGAATCGAATTGTCCAATTGAAATTACAAAAAAAGAACGAATATACTCAATCGTTTATATTAATTTTCTTTGTAATCGTCACTAAATAAAAGGAATGCCTAAATTTTAACGATAGTAGTTTTGTCTTTTTCGAATCAAAGTTTTTAGGTGCATTCTGGCCTCCGGAATCCAAATCAAGAAGGCGTTTAATTGTAGGAAGTGACTATCAATCGTTTATTAACAGTTTAAAAATTCAAAATGCTACAACTTGTTATACATTGTTTTTAGGTATGTTTAAGTACTGAACAATTATTGCCAATTACATAGCGAAAATATTACATTTTCAAAATTGAAAAATATTTATCAGAAGTTGAGATATTACAGCTTAATAACAGAAACTCGTAATGTCAAGCAATTCCATTTTTGAACTTCCTTACTAATATATTATAGGAACCATTGAGAAACTAAATGATTAATTGTCTTCACGGAATTATCTGCTTTTTCTAAATTTCAAAAATATTAATTAGAATAAGAGATATTGCAATTCATCGAAAAAACCACGTAATTTCAATGAATCTAAATTTTTTAAGTTGCCGTCACTTTTTTTTATAATAGACCTACAAGAATGGTTAAGTAATAACGGGATTTCTGAATTCATAAACAATCCATTATTTTTTGGTTTTTATATGCATCACCAAATATTTTTTTATTTCATCGATTTCCCCAATATGTACGATAGCATTTTCAGAAGCACTGAACCTAACAATGAAAACACAAAACATTTGGAAAAAGATATCTTTCCTACATAGTCTCCTTTTAGCTCGATACTTTTAGCTCCTCAAAATAACCGTGAACATTGAACTCCATTGAATTATGTAGTTGCGATTATTTAAAGTTTGGAAGTAAAAAATAATTAGAGCCAAATCGGATGGATGGGGATGAGGAAGCAATTCGAAGTTTAACTCCTTGATTTTGAACATTCCAATAACTTACATTGGAACCGATGCATTGTCTTGATATAGTAAAACTTTTTTTCACGAAATGCAGTCATTTTTTTTATTTCGTCACACAAACGCAGAAATAAATTTTCATAATACCCACTGTTGTTCTTTTTTCCTTTTGGAAGATAATTAATGAAAATTATCCCATGCGCATCCCAAAAACCTGATGTCTTGTCTGCAACTGGATCTATCTTCATCTTTTTTGGATCCGATTCCCCCTTATCAATCTATAGTTTTGACTATTCCTTCGTATCAGATATATAAGTAATGGGCTCACATTTTATCCACAGTTATGAATAGATGTGAAAACTGCTTTATTGTTGTGAAACTTCGTCGACTAAACATTGTCACAGGCTTGTTTTTCTTCCACTGTGAGTAATTGCGCAAAATTTAAGTCATTATATAACGTACAGCATTTTTTGAAATGCCTCGCATATTTTGAGTCAACTGTCTATTAGTGCCTGTGAAATAAACAGAGAGATTACATTTTCGTTTTATTTGTTGAAAACAGCTAAAAATCTGTATGAATAAGAAAGAAAGAATGTTATCATAGTCACTCATAAGGATCAGAGAACTTTTATTATAAGTGAAGAAATAAGAAGGGCTTTTGTCATTTTTTTAGCAAAATGATATAAACCGGCCAAGTCCAAATATTACGAGACTAGGATAGTACGAAAAAATAAACGCTGCTACGTATGTTTAATTTGAGAGAAATCTATGGCAAATTTGAGAAACGCTGTGTTGAAATTGGACTCAAATTTTGACGTGGATTTACATATTTATGTATACAACGAATTGATCAGTATATTTTAGTAAATGAATTTGGAGGTGTACACAATTTTTACATTTTCATTCACCATCAAAATGAAAGATTATTAGTTAAAGATTGTAAAATGAATTTGATGATCAACAAATACGATAAAGTTACCTCGATCAATAAAAAATATTTTAATTAAAATGACGCTTGAAACTCGCAGTGAAGCTTGTTTTTTCAAGAAATTCTTGAAATTTCTTAGATTCTCAAGTATTTATAATTGCTCCAAAATTATTTTAAAAAAGCCATGTGTTATATTCATTGGAAATAATGAATAACTATAAACCAAAAATTTAATCTTGTAAAATAAATGTACTATGTTAAAAATGATATCGACCAACTGGCGATCCAGTTTAAATATAAATAATTAAACACGACTTTATTTCGATGAAGTTGAAATTAAAAAAGATTATCTCTGGTTTTACAATGTTTAAAAAATGTAATTTTGTTACTTTACCTTATAGTTTAACATTCATTTTTAGATAAATATTATTTGAATAATTATGTCTGTTTCCTATTATGAATGTCGGTAGGCCCATAGTAATTAATGTTGTTGAATCAATTTACTTGAACAAATTCTATATAAATGATGTTAAACCCATATACAACGATTTGATTTTGATAGTAGAAGAAATGTAAGTAACACATATTATAATTATAAATATTTTTAGACCTATAGAAAATCATAATTAATTATATTAATACATTTTTATTTCGATGTTAACAAAGGTTTTCAGTATAATTCTCATTGTTTGTTTCGATTATTTCACCGATTAACAAAAAAACATCTTATTTCAAACATTATACTATTTTAAAGGGCTTAAAAAGACTTTTATAACGAGGCCCAGCTTAACTATATAAATTTACAGCTGAAATTTAAAACTTTGAAGCTTCAGTAATGTTGTCGTTATAAGCTTCGACTTTTGAAAAGTGTATTTACAATGACTTATTATCTCAGAGAATCTGAATAATAAATCTGTACAAGAATTTTCATTCTTACAATGGCTGAATAGGTAAATTTATATCGGCAACTATAATAATTAATTGAGAAAATTTGACCAATTCTACAAAATTATTTATGATTTTTCTGTGTGTATGAGAAAAGTTAGTGAACTTAGCTACGGGGAGCTTTTTTTAATCCTGAATATCTTTTATAAGGTTTCTTTTGTGGAAGCCAGTTTCAGTTACAAAGTTAAACATACAATGCAAATCACGGAGAGTTGATCTACTGACAGCAAAAAATAATGATACTTAAGAAAATATAGATCAAAATTTTCATTCGTTAAAGCGTACTTTTTCCAAATAAAAACACTCAATAAAGCAAAATCAATTACAAAAATGTGTAAAAAGCTATATATATATATATATATATATATATATATATATATAATATTTATCTAAGAATTAGATATAATTACTTGTACATAAATTCTAATGTAGTTTAGTTAAATGACCGACTATTTCTAAAGAAAATTTTACATAAATATTTATATTCTCAAGCCTGCCCAATAATGTGCCATCCAGTACTAATTAAAATACAATCAAATTAATAAAAAGCTTATATTTATTACAAAATTAAGTCTTAGAGAAAACGATCAAAAGAAATTAGTGAGTAATTGTGATTAAATTGAAAACGATGATTGTAATTTGTACAGCTTTTATCGTCATACGCATTGACGCATCGATCAGATGAGTGAAGGTGAAGATACTTCTTATAGATGAATCGGGATTTGTTAAAGAAAGTCGCCGATTTTAAATTAACAATAATAGTTACCAAAAAAGTACTTATCGACGGAAAATGAAAGGACAGCATAAATTGAATTTACTTCTAATATAATATAATAAATTATTTTTTTTCCGATTATTTCAGAGATTCTAAAAAAATAAGGTTATCTCAAACATTAGTTTTACCATATATAAAGATTTTAAATTATCTTTCAAATGAGACTCAGGTCAGATCTGTAAGATAATAAAAAATTATAATTAGAATTCTGTTGTATGTAAAATATAATAGCGTATGCAAATTTGTAATATTTTTGATATTTCAAAAAACCTTCAAAGAAGATGCAGGTATATAGGTCACATCGGAATAGTAGAGAAATTTAAAAGATCTCTTTTAAGCACAATGGACACTCATGCTACGAACCGGGATATTATGGTAAACTTTTAAATTTACGTATTAAACTCGTAGTTCATAAATGCAATATTTTTGTATTACAAGGAGAATAAGAATACAATAATTTTGAGTATACACATTTTTAGGAATACAATCATGTTTATCCTATTATATATAAAGTTGTAGCCCACCTTTTAATTAGAAAATATAATCAACAGAAACATTAAAAACCAGTAGGTTGATCTTATTATTGTTGAGATCGCGACAATAGAGATAGAATAACCTGTTGGACAATATATTCTACTCGGAAAAACATAACCTTAAATAGTATGATGAACTAGATTTTTTCGCTAATATACAGAATGATTGGTTTTTGTACAAAAAGTATTCGGATATACGAATGTTACAACAAGTTAAACTATAGCTATAAATATGACTATAAATATATACTATAACTATTTATAGTTATAACTATGTTGTTTCTGGCTCAAGATGGCGGACACACGCTGAGCTATTCCAACCAAATAGGAGAAGCTTGAGCCAGAATCAATATAGTATTTGAGGCCATGGAGTTTATAAGCTCGGGTTTGGGTCATCGTTGAAGATCAAGTTGTTTATAAGTTCGAGCTTGAATGGCCTTTTTGAAACGAATTTTATGGAAGAATATTTATATCTGGATATGCAATTATTTGAATATAATTAAACATTTTTAAATTATTAATAATTTTGCATTTATGGAAAAATTATTTATTAACTATATATTTCATATAGATATTTATTGGAAAAATATTTCATTAAAAATTTAGGAGATATGAATATATGTCATAAGTTTACGTTATTTGTTATTGGGTTATTATTGATTCATATGTTGGAAGCACAATTTGAATTAAAACCCGTATGATGTTAAGTGCGAATAACATTTGTATATAGCGTAAGAAGTGTAAGAAACAGAGGCATAGTGAGCACGTGAGTAAAGTTATTCAATCGTGTGTTCACCAAAGCGTGTTTTTTTGATAGAACGATGAGCTTCTCAAATTTCTCGAATATAAAAACATATTTAGAAACATCCTGAAGGTTCTATGGTATTATTATTCGACCTAGTTGTAGTGTCTTCTAGAATTCAATTGAATTCGAGAAAAAAATTCCTACCAGATGACATTAACTATTTTTTATTTTTCGCAAGCATCGAGTATATATGCTTTCATACCCTGGTGAGACTGACCACTTAGAATTGTTATATTCTTTAGTGTATTTATTTTTGAAGTTTCGTGAGTATATCCTCTCTTGAGCATCTTCGTGGATATCGTGCATGTATATTGCTCTTTCACCTAATTGAGAATGAACATTTACAAGTGTTGTTCTTTGATGTGTTTTCTCTAGCAGGTAAGACAGAGTACGTTCGCGAGTGTGCACGCGCATTCTGAAGTGATATTGTTTTATTCGTGTTGTTGTATTATATAAAATTGAATATACACACGGTTATAAAAAAAACTTAAAATTATATTTCGATCGTGGTATGCATATTATAAAAAAGGTTGCACAAAAATGTCAATAATTAGTGGTAGGTTTTTAAAAAACTTACCATGAATTGTTTACGATCACCATGCAATTTATTTTGGAATATGTAGAACTCAACCGAAGTATGATCTTTTCCGATTGAGCATTTGCATAAAAAATTAATTATATTTAATATTATTATAATATTTTTTTCAATAGTACAAGGTATTCTCAAGCATGAATTAATAAAAGTCGAAAATGGGAACTTGCAAAAAGTAGGTTATCACATGTATATGAAAAACACTTTGTACAATTGAATGAGAAAGAGAATAATAAATTAATTATCATATAACAATAATAATAAATATAAAATGATGTCTTTTTTTAAAATATTGCCATTTTGTATACGTATGGCTAATGAATTTTCGTGAAATAACCTTAAAGTGCTATATATAAAAAGTGGTTCATTGGGAGAACTCGAAAGTTATACTAACGCATTTTTACAAAATATGCCAACGCCTGCTAAGCCTGCTAAGCCTGCTAAGACTCTTCGTATGCTCCAGAAACAATTCGAGGGTTTGCTCGATCGTGAAGAATCTAATTCCAAGGAATAGCATCGTGAGTGCCTCGCTTTAGCACTGAGAAATTCCCCAAGGATGCGGAAAAGATGAAGACGGGCCACAACGACTCGCATTTTGAGATAGTAGGTACGAAAAGACGTCATCTTCAAGGACAACGATTCAATTAATTTCAATTTATATCTTGTTTTTAAAATTTTTCATTCTTGACAACGCATTGGTAAAAAAAATATTTTTTTTACAGATCGAACATAAGACGTACACCGAATGGACCTTAAATAACGACCCGCGAAATTTAAAATTTAATTTCACCTTCGTCGATTGGGTAACTGGCACGAATCGATGTTTTGTATACGATTTTTTCTTATGAGTTGTGTGGTTTGTGCTTGAAATTGGAACTGTCATGATAGTTTTCAGTTGACAGTGCAATCAAATAACTTTTCTAATCGAACATAAATATCGATGAAAAGTATTTAATAAACATATTACATTAGCATTATGCTATACGAAGATCACGCAGCTACATCAACTAAAATTGGCAGATAACTTATTCTCAATTATTTGTTGCTTAGTTATTCTTGTACCCACATAATTCATTTACATTGTGTATTATTTGTTTTTAGATAAAAACTTTGAATGTTAATCATATGATTCTAATAGTATAACTGGGGTTTTAAGAGGATTAACAACAAAAATAATTCAGTGAGATGATACAGTCATAATCAATGTCAAACTGCCAAACTCTTATTCGAAACAAATTTTCTATCAAAATAACATAAATTATTTTTAGAACATTAAATGACTAAGAAATTTTAATACTAATTGAAACATTTTTATCTATTCACCTGTATCTATTAAATTTTTATATATTTAAATTTGTATCGATTCGATGAAAATACCCGATAGTTGATTAAGTGTTTTATGTACACATTGATTATGATTGTATCAACTCACTGAAATATTATTCTGTTAATACTCCTAGAAATCTAGTTATTCTATTAGAATCATATGCTTAATATCCAGAATATTTATCTAATAACAAATAACACACAATGTAAATGACTTATTTTGGTACAAAAATAACTAAGCAACAAATAATTGAGAATAAGTTATCTGGAAGTTTCAGTTGGTGAAACTGCATGATCTTCGTATTTCGTGTAATGCTAATATAATATGTTTATTAAATACTTTTCATCGATATTTGTATTCCATTAGAAAAGTTACGTGATTGCATTGCCAACTGAAAACCATCACGACAGTTCCAATTTCAAGCATGAACCATACAACTAGTGAGCAGAAATCGTATACGTAACCTCGATTTATACGAGTAATGCTCAATCACCGAATGTGAAATTGAATTTTGAATTACGCGGGTACCGAGTCAAGTTTTGACCAGTGTATTATGACTACAATTATAGTTTTTTTCATGACGTTGGACACATGCAAATGAAGCCAACGCGACATTTTACTAATACCATCTCTCACCTCCTCAAGGATCCTGCTACCACCATCACTAGACACAATTATTCAGAACTTCCTGAATAAATTCAGGAATTTACTATTGGCGGTGACTATAATACAGTCAACTCCTCGCAGAGAACTATCAACGACAGATGTGAGAAATCATCATCGAATGATACCTGGACATCAGCTACGAGGAAAACGGTAAGTTTTTTCTTTTTCCAATATTTTGTTTGTCCAATCTATGTTGTTTCTTATTTTTATTTTTTTCCAATTTTGTTCTTTATTGCTCATTCTTGATAATGCATTAGTAAAAAAAATGTATTAATTAATTTTTTATACAGGTCAAATATACTTTACCACTACCACTACCACTAATGTTTGCTGATATCCTATACCTGCACAATAGTTTTCGCCATCACTAGCAGCCATTGCTCTACTGAAACTTGAAAAGAAAAAGTAAGTAATTATTAAAATTAATTTAAGCGCTTTAGTTATATATTTTTTTACTAATCTTAATTTTTGCTGTATTTTAAGAGAAGACTATATACCTACTAGTAAATGCAGTAATATTTTACTAAGAAGCCATTTGTTAGTAAGAAGCTTGTAGCTGAATTTATCTTCGGGGTGAGGGTCAATGAAGCTTCGGAAACACAATGGAGAAGATGGTGGAAAAAATGACCAGCTAAGGCTCTATGGATTTCGGAATCCACCGGACGATTTCACCCACAAATTCAACGCATTACTTTATAATTTTGTGCAAACTTATTTTTATCATGGTGATATTCTGTATCTTTAAACATTTTTTAAAAATATTTTCATAATATTATCTAGGTTTTTAATCTTCTATAGATCTTACACACGAGGCTATTCACGCTCTGGAATCTGTCATATAACGTCGTAAAGTGGATGGAGCTGAGAGAAAGAAGTACCACACTTACATGACTCATTTCATATACACATAATGGAGGTTCACAGATCTACTCAAAGTTAGAGGTAATGGGCGAATTTAAGAACCTGTAGAAATAGAAAGAGACGTAGGTTTGGATGTAGCAGAAGAGTTAAATCAGGCCTATCGCATGAAGAGATATTCAATCAGCTTTAAAAATCACATTCGAAAGGGCTTTATCGTTAATCATTCTCACTTAGATACTATATCTTTTATGAATGACGTATGCCTTCACTTTCAAACGCAGGTAACTAAAGCTTTAAATCAGCATAATGCTTTCTTTCTGATTATTTCAGCGATTCTAAAAAGGTTATCTCAAACATTAGTTCTACCATATGTAAAGATTTTAAATTATCTTTCAAATGAGACTCAGGTCAGATCTGTAAGATAATAAAAAATGATAACTAGAATTTTGTTGCATGTAATATATCAGCGTATGCAAATTTGTTATATTTTCGACATTTCAAAGAACCTTCAAAGAAGATGCAAGTATATAGGTCACGTTGCAAGTATTTTAGGTGAATGTTGGGTTAACGGCTCAATAGAGAAGAGTGGGAAAGAAACGGTGAAAATTAAGTATTTAAATAATAAAAATGGATCTTTATCGAAGAAATTAGCTTGATCCAATGGTTCGAAAATCAAGGTAAACATTCCATATTATGAAGACATGGAAGAATTCTAAAAGAGATATTCTTGATGGACCTTAAAAATTATCATTAGTCTCATAAACGTTAATAAACTCAACCTGCTCAAAGAAAATTCATGGTTACCTTTATCATAATCTATTGCTAATAGAAGGTTTGTATCAATATAAAAATGATGACTGCATTTGTTTTAAATGGGATGTATTGTCCGTTTTATTTCTAACTAATAAGAATTCAAACAAAGTTATTAAAAATATGCAAAGCTCAAGTTTTATCGTAACACTTTTCCAATTCTTCCAAAGAATTTTAGTAAATTTGAAAAATTAAACAATATTTCGATTAATCTGTTAACAAGATATGGAAAAAAATTTACCGTAGTGAATCGTGATGTAATATCTCTGAAAAGAGAACACATCAATCTTCTCATAGTTCAAAAATCTGTACAATGGATATATCTCTACTAATGAAAGGACGGGTACCAAATAGAAGTATTACGTATATGATCGATACCTTTATTTTTGAAATGAAACAAAATTATATGATCATAAAACTGGACAGTTCTCAAATTAATAAGTGCAAGGTTGTCCTTCCAAGCAAATACTAAAAAATTCTTGAATTTAAGAAGTATGATCGTAATAAGTCACTATTCCATACATATCGTAATAAGTCGGCATTACATACATACATACATACATCATTATGTATGTATGTCGGTATTACAACATACACTATCTACGCTCACTTTAGATGTCTACTCAAATCAAATGATGAGCATGTGAACCAACACATGCTCATCAAGAACACGAAGGTTTTAGCATTGGTTAATTTTTAATAATAGTCAATCTGAATTTGAGTTATACAGACAAATTGAAGACGCTTTGTAAACGAAAATTCAAAAGTCAGAGATCATTGTCATCTGGTAGGCAATTAAGTTACACGAATTAAGTGATGTATATTATACGACTCTTATGACTGTATAAATTCCATAAAGTATTATTTTAGATTTAGGGGTGCTGTGCATCAATCTTGCAAATTCATTCCAGTAATTTTTCACAATCTCACTAGCTACGATGCACATTTCATAATGAAAGACATCGACACTACAACTGATTTTAGAGGTCAAATCATTTACCGGAAAATAAGGAGAGCTATATTTCTTTTACCAAGCACATCGAAAATAGTTTGATTAATTTCCAATTCATGAACTGATTTTTGTCATCCTTTCGTCTTTAGACAAACTTTTTTCCTACTTGCAAAACTTGAATATTGTATTTTATATCAGCAGTTTGAAAAACCGTCTAAGGAAATTTTTTACAATCAACTACCAACTGACTAAGAATATCAACATGCACAAAATGTGTGAACGCTTTCAACATTAAAAATCTTGGTGAATATTTCGACCTCTATTTGAAAACGGGCGTGCTTCTTTTACTTGAAACGCATTAAAGGTAGATTCTGCTTATTATTACACTACGATTTGACTGATTTGAGACAGCATGGTAAAATATATTAGGATTCAATTGCAGCACTTGGTAAACATAAACATGGTGATGTTTATCGGCAAGAGTAAAGCTAGGAAAAGAAAACAAGATTGTTTTTAATCCTGATGATAATAAACGTTATTTGATTGAACATTTAACTAACACGATGCCGTGGGGTTATTGAAAATCCCGCACTGCTGCCAACATGAAGCAATAATAATTCAATGCTGCTCACAGAAAAATTCGAAAGAAAGAAGGAAATCAGGAAGCAAGAGAAACAGTAGTACACGTTAGAGGAGTGAGAAAATGGTTAGAAGAAAAGCAACGTGGTCAAGGTTTCACCAATTAATCAGTAGGTCACAACGAAGGATCTGAAACTAAAAAGAAACCTTGTAAAAAAAGATAAAAGAATTTTTCCAACATGAAGAAAAGCTATCGTCGAACTATAACTTGTAGCCAAAGCTAATGTATATAAACTATTTCTAAGGTATATATGAAAGTGACAATATTGAAATTACATCTGATTACTTAACATAAATGTAAATGTATACATATTGATAATAAGATTCAATTTTTCTTACTTAAAAACATGTTTTATTACCATTTTCTTATTTATAAAAATTTTGGGAAAAACATTGGTTATTATGAGTAATTACTATATATTTTACAATGAGTTTCGAGCTGTTCTAAGTGTACTCATGAATAAAGATTGAAATGGTAGTGTCCCATAAATGGAAACGATGGATTGAGCTTTAATCATTTAAAAATTAATTATTTTTATTGATCTACCTGTTATATGTGTTATCAAATTATACCATTTTATATAAACTTAATTACCTCGTTTCTTGAAAACTTTTTCCATTAAATAGTCATCTAAGTACATTGCTTTTTGGTGTTTTCACTGATAAAAAAACCGTCAGTGATTAATAGAACGTTGTAATCCCGTAGATGATAAGTAACTATTTTTAACTTGATAACTCGATCGATGGTAAAAATATCTGGGGACCGGTCTGGTATATAGCTGTCATCAAAAACTTGTTTATCTCCAACTCTAAACATGGGCTTTTCGATTGGACGTATATAGTAAGTAAATTTTCTCCTAACAATATCTTCATTATTACAGCTATTAGATTTATTTTTGTAGTTTGACGAGTTCTATTGTTGTAAGCTTGTATAAAGCGAGGCACAATATTAAGACTTTTAATTTTCTTGCAAACCGAATTTTTTCCGAATGTTATTATTGAATGTAGGATTAAATCGTCCATAAATAGAGACTTTGAGATAGCTATATGTGGAATACATACTGAAGCGATACTTTTTTTATAAGATATTGACAAATTCCTTGCTTTGGTCGACGTATGCATCTTGTATTACACGACCATCCAGTAGTACAAACTTTATTGTACTAGCAACATCCTTACCAATTTCCATTTCACTAAAATTCACCAAGGATGTTTTAAAAAGACATCAATTACTATTATCAGGAATTTGACACATGTTTTGTCGCGAATAAGGCAGCATTTCAGTAATATCAGCGTGAAAAGTTTCATCGTTAGTGACCCTGTAACCAACATCTAGAGGTATTTAAGTACCTTCTCTTTTTTCTATTATACTTATGAAAATTTCCAAGGTAATTGTAATTCTGATGGTGTTTTTCCTCAGAATATGTATACCCTTCTTCACGTAGCTCTTTAACAGTGGAATGGATCTTGTTTATGTGTCTGAGATTACCAGCTGTTTGATTGAATATAAGTAATAAAAGACGAACGACTAATACGTTAGGATTATTACTAGTAAACGTAGTCCATTGACAGGTTAACATGACCACATTATAATGAGATAGAAAGCCTGTTCCATCAATTGATTTATGATTTTTTTTAGTAGAAATCAGATGTGGAGAAATTAATTTCTTACATTTTCCACTATTTCTATTTTTGATATTTTCGTCTTTTAACTAATTTTTTTACGCGCATTTGCATCGTTAGCAATTTTTAAATAATTTAAAAATAATAATTTGGATCTTTGTTAAGAGAAGTTTAATCAAATTAACTGTTTTTTCATATTCTTTACCATTACATCGACTATTTTTTCATTAAACGTGATAGGTGAATTAGCAATCATTAACATGTCTCTATTTTTATGAACTTCAAATATTTCTCTCCGCAATTCTGTTTTAATTAATATGTAAAAATCAGAGATACTCTCCTGCTGGTGGATCCTTAAATTCAAATCTTTTTAAAAAATTATGGTTTTCTTTTTCTTCTTCATTGCCTGCAGTTTTAATTGAAGTTTCGCATGCTCTTACTGTTTCATGGAAATTATTATTTGTTTCATTGGGTTCGATGGTTTCATTTGGATTATAACTAACGTTAAATTTAAAAGATTAGTCAGCCTCGATCATTTTCATTACTAATTGTAGGTTAGATTCGTCTTATTCTTTTTTGCTTATCAATATGAATTTTTTCATGGGATTGACAAGAGATTTGAGGATTTCACTCAATGTTTACTGAAAGTTAGCTTTTCCGTATTCTTTAACATTGGGCTTTCACTTAATTGCTTTAAGAGCTTTAGCTATTTAACTAGTAGACTTCGCGAGAAAGTACTCACATTTTTTGGCCTTTCGGTAGCAATATTACAAAAAATCATGATAAAATTAGGTAGCGCATCGTCTTATGAAACAATTATCTCATATTCACTGGATGTAGAATAGTGTATACCATCTATCGGCTTTAATATATATTGAAAAAGTATGTACTTTGGTAGATTAAGAGATCTTGAGTAAATACAAATATTTTTAAACCTTGGTCCGTTTGAATAAGTGATTGGACTAAGCAGACTAGGCTGCTCAATACCTGCTAGATAAGTCACGTCGACACAATCAAACAATGGAAGCTATAGCATTGTGTAAAGGTCTATACTTGAGATCGCATAAAGTAAGTGATGGTATCTATATAAAAGCATACACCACAGATAAAAGTTATAAAAAACATCAACGCATATTTATTTGAAAAACTAATTTTCATTTTGAGTAAAAAATACAGAAATGTTGAAAATTATTTAGTTACAAAGAGTTTTCATTCGATATAATCTATTTACTAGCGGACCTCATCGCCAAGAACCAGCTGTTCTAAATTTAGAAAAAATAAACGGACTTAGTACTCATTGGTCAACCTATAGAAAGACGGGCAATAATATTATTGACTTCAATAAATTTAGTAATCTACAGTCATCCCTAGGTTTAATGTTATATGTCAGAATACATAATGTTGAATACAATGCTGAGGGATGTCATAATTTCAACACCTTCGACTGCGCTGAATCTTTGATGTTTTTGTGTAACAAGCTAAAACGAAATACTATATAAGGTGATATAACGAGTAAACCACCATCATTCTTAACAAAACCTTCATGAAGAAACCATTGATATTAAATCTTTTAGAAACTTCATCCATATTCGAAGCGCATTACTTTCCTTCAATCGAGATATCACCAAACAAAATTTACGTTTTCGGCTTAATTGACTTTCAACTCAATACCAAATATTAATATAGGTAATAATAAGACAATATAGAAAATAAAGAAATTAATTTACCCAGATTCAGTAGGACCCAGTTTGAGATTTACTACTCTCATAATCTGACCTCTGATCTTCCTGTCACCATACTCTAGATTACCGCTCTGAGATTAGATTGTAATATAAACTCGGGAGCGTATATTTTATATAAATACTCATAAACGACACACTATCCTCGAATTTTTGGCAGCGATACAACCAGAATATATAATTATTGAAATTTCTTCTCACGTTATTTATCTTCTGATGTCCAAGTGAATGATACTGCCTTAATCATCAATTAAATCAAGGACCCAACGCAGTTGACTGCTAAGACTAATAAAGGAGACGTTTTCTGCTAATGGCAGTTAGGTCTATGTGTTTTACATCGGAAAGAGTTTCGGGTCATTTCGAGTATTCTTTTCAATCCATTTGATCTCGTCGGATCACCTCGCTACAATATGTCTTTATACCCTCTAGCTCGTCTATTAAGTTAAAATACAATTAATTAGCGAATGCTTATTAAATAAGTGTTTATTTTTCTTATCCTCTAATTTCCATAAATATAACAAATAATAAGCATTATTTTTTATTTAGAATTAGGTTGTACCAATTATATATATTTTTTATTTTATTTTAATGCAACGATCGAATTTAAAAGAACATATTATAAGTATAAAGTTTTTCTTGAGTACATACAGATGATACTCGGACAAATAGATTTAACAGTAAATCTGTTGATTGATTTACAAAAAGTTTTCTGACAAACACTGTTCATCGAGTTAACTTTGGTTAAAAATGTTACCAAGGAATTGATCAAATGATCTTTTAAGGCATATTTATTGATCATGATATCAGACATAAATATTATTCTGTAAGTAATTTTGGAAGACCACTTTTCAGACCCAAACACTAGGAAATTAAAACCACACGTAATTCGTAATGTTATATTTTTGTCACATTAATAGGTAATTGTTAAAGTGTCTTAAAAAATCCATGCGATGCATTCGGTTAGATTTTTTTAAAATCTTGGAATAATAAGCGACAAATATAGAAAATAATTCTATCAGGATATACATATATGAATTAGAAAAAATGCTAATAATAGCATGAATTTGATTTCAAATAATCTTTAATTAACAGCATCTGAACAATCTATGAGTTAGAAGAAAAAAAACAAGAAAAGCATTAAAATTTTTGATTGATAAGAAGAATAGCAAAATAAAATGAATGATGTATATCAACTACGTTAGGAAATATTTTTTTATGATTAAAATAAAGATAATACTCAACCTATATCAATATTATTAAAATGTTTATTGAAATTTGGATAAAATCTAATAATTTATGTTTATATCTATAGAATATTTTACTTATTTTCGAGAGTTTTGACAACATATATTATTAATTTCAGCCATCATATATGGATACCAACGATATGAATTCTAACAATAAAAGAGAACATTTATTCAAGATTCTTGTTATTGGTGAGCTTGGTGCTGGAAAAACTTCTATTATAAAACGCTATGTACATCAATTTTTTTCACAGCATTATCGTGCCACAATCGGGGTCGATTTTGCTTTAAAAGTGCTAAATTGGGATACTAAAAATATAATCAGATTACAGTTATGGGATATCGCAGGTAATAAGAAGTTTATATTTTTTATAATGGATACATGATTTTTGCACTTTTCTCCTTTCAAATACAAGCTTCAGTTGATCAATTGTGACAAAAATACATTTTTATAGGCTGAACTCAGAAATATCAGAAACAATTACGAACATATATCACATGTTGATATTGTAACTGTAGGGCTCTTACTTAAAATTACATATACTAATGATGATCACTGGAGGGTAATAGATTTGTTATTACCGTAAAATTAAATTTATGTCTTAGAACTACAATTATCCAAAAAGATAAATATAATATCTGAATTGGCAATTATGATTTGGTGAAAGCCCAGATACCACTAGCTCCTAGGTTTTTAAAGGTATGTGGGAGCAAAGGATTAAGACATAACATAGTCAAATATATCCCCTCTCAATTCTAGACGTAATTACATTTTGTTGGTATAAAAAATGTTAAAGACAATTTTAGGAATTATAGTTTTTTAATAATATCTTGATCAATTTCAAATTAGAAAAACTTTTTGTGACGTCGGAAGTAAATTACGATTTAATATATGTATAGTTTTTGGTGCAAGACTTTCGTTTTGTTAACCGACGTGTTTTGTTTTCTTAACGAAAAGTGATAAATATTGCACATATTAAAACGATTGGATGCACAAGAAACTACTGTAACAAAAAACCGGTAAATCTCCATTGGACAAACTCTACAATACATAAAATTGACAATAGTAACTTGCAAAAAAATGTGAATTTTCATCGATCAGCATGACAACAAAGACCAATCTGACGAAATAAGCACACAACAAAGACGGTACACTCAATAGAACAGTGAAACAAATCTCACCGGCTCAGCAGCAGTAATATCTCTGATGGTGGGTGGTTCTTTTGTCACTGTCGTTATGCGACAGACGGGTATCCATGTAAGCTAATCGCGTGCTAACTTCTCATGTTCGGAATCGTCATCAAAAGTTCACTTGTCAGCGAAGCATTTGGAATGCATTATTTTAACGTGCTCCACAACAATATCGAAGCCGTTGGATCTACTTGAGATCTGGAATGCGAAAATAATCATTGCTTCTGGACGGCGCTCACTTAAGTTGCATGACTCCATACCTTAAACCTGCATAACTTTTTTACTTATGAATGACAACATTCGTTTTAGTAATTGCAGATTTGCAATCGGCAAAACGACAATTATTCGTTTTAGGGCAAGTCAGATCCATGTCTCCGATATTTTTATATTTAGTACATCGAATGCCTGTATGAAGGTCATCAATTGTGCTAAGTTTGACGTCAAAATATTAAAAAATTATTTGTAATTTTTAAAAAATTTGATTATTTTTTAACTATTAATCGAATTTTCACGATTTTTTCTTTTAAAAATACCAAAAAATATTGTATTTTATGAATATATATATATATATATATTAATAATAAAAATCATAAACAATTTTATTAAAAAAGGAAAATTTTATTTGAAAAATTTTTTATTACAATTGATTGCTTGAAAAATTTTGTATAATAATCTGTAATAAAACTTTATTGATTTTTAATAGGGGCTAGATAATGACCTTCCAAAAAAACCGTTAACTGCAGCGCATAGCTGAATGATCGGACCAATAGAAGCGTCCCACTCTTCCAAAATTTTTCCAGGTAGTTCAATTCTATAAGTCAGTAGATTGATTAGTTAAACTTTTTTTATTTAAATAGTGGTAAGTAGGACTAACATTTTTGAAAAAATATTTAACAAAAATATGCTGCACTTAAGCAAATCAATGAGAGCAATAATTTTGTTCGAGTTCCAACATTTTAATTTTCATTTATAATTTCTCCTAATATTTCAGTTTGTTAAGTCGTATTTTAGAATTAGATTAACTGACATAAGCTGGGTCTCGAAATTCATATAAATAAGGAATCTTTTCACTCAGCCCGATTTGTTAGACCTCAACGAACGTCAAAATGAAATTTTTTATTATACAATAGATTTTCTAAAGTTAAATCACTTCAATTTTAATGAGAATTATATAATTATGCGATTACCACAGTGTTACAACCTATTCATAGTATGTAAACATGGGCGTCATTAATAATCTTTCTTGTAAAACAAGAATATTTTCTGAAATAATATGAAAAATTACACTCCATATAATTTCGATTAAATTGTTTATGTTTAAGTAAATAAGATATTGTTTATAATGATATCGGTTCCGATTACATACTATATAGCCGATGGTACTGACTTATAAAACTGAACTACCTGGAAAAATTTTGGGAGAGTGGGACGTTTCTATCGGTCCGATCTTCAAGATAAGCGCTGCAGCTAGCGCTTTTTTGGAAGGTCATTTCTAGCCCCCATTAAAAATCAATACAGTTTTATTATAGATTATTATACAAAATTGTTCAAACAATCGATTGTAACAAAAAATTATCCTTTTTTAACAAAAATTGTTTATAATTTTTTTTATTAACAAATATATATATTTTCAAAATATAATCTTTTTTGGGTATTTTGAAAAATAAATCATGCAAATTTGATTGATTGTTTTCAAATTATACTATTTGAAATAAATCACATTTTGTTTAAATTGTTTGTAAGTTTTTAATTTTTTAATATTTTAGCATTAAATTTGGCACAAGTGATGACCTCTATACAGGTATTCGATGGGCCAAATATAAAAAGAAATCGAAGACTTTGCTCTGATTTGCCCTAAAACTAATTGGTTTTCTGTTGAATACACCTTGATTCAATAATACTCATTTATATATTAATATTTAAAGAATGTGAGTCAGATGTTATCCATTCCAAATCTTTTTTTTTCTATAGTGTAAACGGTGTAAGATAATAGAGTACTTTTTGAAAAACTGCAGATTTCATTGTTTAATGATACCTTCTAATTTTATGAGACTACTTTTAAATAACCCATAAAAAATGAGCTATCACAATTAAAATATTTACATTTACAAGAGGGATACAGGTTTACTGTTACAAAAAAACATCAAATCACTTGATTATTACTTTATTTGGAATACTATGTGGTTTCTAGATATAGATATACTAAAGAAAAAGAATATGAAGATAAAATATTTATTTCAACAATTAGAAACAATCTTGAAGACATTGAACTCGAACTTTGTTAGTAATTTAGTATGTATTTTTCCGTTATTAAATTAAAATAATATCTTACACATGGTAGAAAATGTTTATTATATTTATAAGATCACATATGCTAGAACCAAGTATTCTATTAACTACAAAATTGTCACCTTCACATATAACCTCATTAAAAATGAATAATCAGCAAAAGTTTGAGCTTTAAAATTTGATTTCGATCAGAAAAGGTTTGTTATGTAATAAAAAAATTCAATTATATATGTATATAATACTAACAATAGTTAATATTCATTAATTTATTATCCATCTGATTCTTAAATTATGCCATCAAGTAACTCATTAAATACTTCATTTGTATATCTCATTAAATAAATTAATTTTAAATAAATCATTGGGAATTGCCGATGCATCTATTACAAAAAGAAATCCTTTCTTTCTTAGGCCAAGAGCGTTTCGGTAATATGACCAGAGTTTATTACAAAGAAGCAGTGGGTGCATTTATAGTATTCGATGTAACCAGGAGTACAACACTAGACGCAGTCATAAAATGGAAACAAGATTTAGATTTGAAAGTCCAGCTACCCGACGGAACCCCTATACCCTGTGTATTGCTAGCAAACAAATGTGACCAACAAAAAGAGGGTCATTTGATATCATCAAATCGAATCTCAGAGTATTGTAAGGATAAAGATTTTGTGGGGTGGTTTGAAACATCTGCCAAAGAAAACATCAACATCGAGCAAGCTGCAAATTTTCTAGTTGACAAAGTGAGTTTTGTAAGATAATCTATTGTTTACAATATGCAATAATTATACTCTAAATCGTAATTTATTCAAAATTATGTAAGTTTATTACAACTTGTTATATAATAGATCTACATGAAAGAATTTTTCGAAGTGATCCCACAATTAATTTCATAATTTTTTCTTACCGAGTTTTGAAAATTATACGATATTCATTCTATACTCCCATTCTAGTTTACCAAAGTGTTCACGACATATTTGCTCCAAATTTGATCAATATTCATTGTATAAGCATTAGATTTACATATAAGTTAAATATATATGACAGAAAACAAATCAGTTTTAGGGCAAATCGGAGCAAGGTCTTCGATTTTTTTTATAATTGCCACATTGAATGCCTATGTGGAGGTAATTACTTGTGCCAATTTTGACGCCAAAATATTACTTAATTAAAAAGTTATAAACAATTTAAAAAAATTTTAATTTCTTATTCAACTGTTATAAATAGAAAACTATCTATCGGATCTGGAAAATTTTTTGTTAAATATCCGGAAAAGATTGTATTTTGAGAATATATATGTCATAATAATATATTTATTTTAATTGTTTATAAAAAAATATAAACAATTAAAATAAATTTTTTACTTTTTGTTAAAAAAGCCAACTTTTAACAGATATTGTTAATACATGTTTTCGACCATGTTACATTTGCATACACCAGAAAGTGGCAGATATTAAATTAATAGCAAAAGCAGGTAATAAAACCAAACTTCTAACTACAGCCAGTCTCATCAGTTTTCTGTCATACTTTCCAAAATTCATTAAGAACTAATTCTAGTTTAAATTAACTCAATAATATGTAATAGAAAGCTCATTCCAGATCGTCGATTTAGTTTTAAATGCAACTATTTCACTATAAAATAAGCAAATAGAATAGTATATGCTACGATAACATTTTTTTTTAAATACCGTAATGGTACATTCACCCTCGGTCGGTACAAAGAAAACATGCAAAGCAACAGATAACTCGGAGCAGTTATGACCTCCAGCCGACAACAACCTACAGCGAGAATACGACAAACCACTGGTACAGTATCACCAAAGAACGAAATTCACATCTGCTGTCCTGATGAGAAAAGTATCGTCACTAGAAGGGTGTACTTGTGACGGTATCTTCGCCCAGAATCGATAATTCCCGACGATAGTCCCGACAGAATGGGAAGCCCTACGGATGATCAATTTACTGCAACGCCTATTCAGCAATCGAAATTAGTTTTAATTTAATTGCGCGACATTTTGTCTAAATAAAGAGACATCTGTGCCTTCAACTTACTGGTATTAGTTAGAAAGAAAAAATATTCTCAGGTAATCTTCGAACGTAAAACATATTTATAAAATTAGAAGCAGGAGTACCTCAAGGCAATATTTTAGGGACAACATTATACCTATTATATATTTTGGAACTACAAAATATAACGTGATCATATAACAGTAATATTTGCAGGCAACAAGAAACTTTATAAAATAAGTTAAACCAAACTCAAAGATAGCTCAACGTATGAACAGTTATAACAAATGAAAGTACATTCATGTATATACCACCTTTTTTTTTACAAAAATATAACAGACTATCAGTTAAAAAAACAAAAATATTCTACAAAATAATCACGTAAAATACTTAGCAAATACGATCATGATCGACGAAAAAATATAAACATACTATTAAAAATATAACACTGAGCTATAAAACAAATGAGGCAGGAGTATAGGTCTCTCTTAAATTATCAGCTGTATCTTTAAAGCCTCGTCCCACCAAATACGCTTTTTTTTTTAATTTTTTTTATTCCGAATTATGCCATCACAATTGAATATTTAATAAGACTTAGATACAGTTCTTTAGTTCTTTTACTTATCGCAGATTCAATTTTATTTTTTGTATCTGTTGTATCACCGCTCACAAGAATAGAACAACCTCTATCTACAGTTTCATTCTCGTACATTTCTATAGTGACTATTTTTGACTTTTCAAGCAGTTTTATTTTCACAATTGTAGTAATATATCTTCTAGCATTTGTTTCGATAAGATTCTCAGGAATATATTTATTTATCGTATCAGGAAAATTTGTGTCCTTGTTTCTGTTATCTATGTTCAACTCGATTATCCAATATGAACTATTGTACAAACCTTGAATAAACACAAATGATTCGTATCAGCCATTAAGATATCATTTTTATTATTAAGATAAGCAGCCAGTTGAACCTCGAATCATTTTCGCAAAGACAACAAAATGTTCTCTTAAACATCTGCAAATATTATTTTATCCATCAATAACGTTTTTCTATTTGAAAGAATTATTTCAGAACTATCCGCTTCCTCTACTTTCAAATCTAATGGTTTACTTTTATTTGCATATTTGATCGCACTTTAATTTGACTTGTCAAATATTTTAAATATTAATTTATAATTAGTGGAAATTAAATTTTACCTTCCTTCTCTTTCACATACTAATCAAAATTTCACTGTGCGTAGAACTTATCAATATATAGAGGCGCAAGAACAGCTAAATAAAATAACAAAACGAGGATTTATAAAAAGTCAAAAAATTCTATATAGAAATGAAGAAGTGTTGTGCTTTATGATTCCCCAAATTAACAGCAATCATTAAGAAATTAATAATTACGTAATATACAAAATTTTGTCTACATAAACAACTTTTTATTTTGTCTATTTACCGAAAATGCATTACATATTTTTAAATAAGAAAAATCCTTTTAAATGTAACTCTATTTTTAAAGTGGAATTGAAATGAAATACGAGAGGAATGAATGGTGAAATAAAAATGTAATTATTTATCACTGCAATATAGACGAAGGCTAAGATGCTGATGCAATACAGTCAGGTAGATACAAAAATGACAATCTAAAAGTCGTATTGGTCTAATAGATAAAAAAGAAATAAACGTTTGTATGTTGAAGAAGAAAGACTGTTTTCATAAGTAAAATAATGATTTCTAATAATCGAGTGAAAATGGAAAATCTAAACCAATTTAATTCCTGTTTATCTATTTTAACTGTTGAAATAGGCAAGAAAAATTAATAATCATAATTTAATATTTTCTATTCATTATAAAAATCACGAAAAATAGAAAAAGTATCAAGTTAGCGTAATTCGATAGATATACAATCAGTTGGTTATGCCCTTCCATATAGCGACTACAGTGGCCCTGGACATTATGTTAAATCTTTATCAAGAAACATAACCTACTATACTGCACACTCTCGGGACTAGCTTCTCTCCAACGCTGCACTTCGCTTGTTCTCTGACGACAACCAATCAGAACGAAGCCGCAAGTGTGTAGATAGTCACATACCGCATGGGTGTTTTAAGAGCTTAGATGTATTTTTAGTTTTATCGCAGAAGATAGTTATACCATAAATTTAAATTATTAATTTTTTAAAATTCAATATTCAATTTAATAAATATGAACATTAAATTTAAATTAAATTTAAAAAATGTGTGTTTATAATATTACAAATTAATATTATTATTAATACGAAATATTAATAAAAAATATATAAAAATTTAAATTTGAATAAATTAAAGTATAGATTAAATGTAATTCGTTAAAAATATTCAGCATTAAATCTTTCAAATGCTGAAGTTCCTACAAGTCTTCTTTTGTTGGCTCGATTCACTGTTCCAAAAACTTTTTACATTTAAGAAGACTAGACGGGGCTACAAAAAGCGGCATCCTCCTCATTTGCATTAAATTCTTCAAAATCAGCCTCATCATACAAAGGTGTAATTCTTAACACCAAATAATCATTTATAGTAATCTAACATGTCAGAAAATTTTAATTTTAAGTAATTCAACATTAAATTTAAAAGATTAAAGGTCTTAAATTAAAAATGAATTTATTACATATTGAGTGTAACTTTTCATATGATTATGTAAACCTTTTCTCTTAAAAATGTAACGTCCGTCATTGTTAAGCACATGGTTTAAACAAAGTTTAGATTTTTATGAGATCACGAATCACTATAGCTTATTCCTACTTTTTAACGTCATCTACTTACAATGACTTTTTATGATTTCCGAGCGTGAGAAAAGTTTAAACTGAACCACTTTATTATGAAATGTCTCAGGAATAGACAATACCCATCGATAAGTTAGTTTGCCCCGACAGACAATAAACGGACCCTCTTGATGATACGCCGTGGCCCCGCACTAACGAAATTTTCCAGATGCGTAAAGTCGTAAAAATTATCTCTTCCGCTTGCAATCAAAATCACGCATCGCATATTGATGCACATATCCGTTAGATATTTATATATGAAGCAACTATATTAATAATTGTAACCGCTGTTGTTTTTTGTTTATCAACATTAATTGTAAGCTAGCTCTTAAATTTGCAAACACGCCTAAACAATAATTAACATTTATCATAACGCCGATCATACTCTTATAATATTAAGTCGCCAAAATATAAATAATTAGATATCTCTCTATCTCCAGTCTACTAAAACTATTCAATTAATTAGTTAAACAATTATCTTCGATTAATATTTTCACAAAATGATACTACGCGTGACATCTCTTAAAAGAAAAACATACCATTTACCTATCCGCCAATGTTAAGGTTCCTTCAATTAGGCTAACGAAGGAAATCTTCTCTTTCCTCATTGGCCTACTCGGAAAAGGACCCGCCTCAAGGAGGACCCGGAAAACTCTAAGAATAGGGAAACGCGACTGGGATTATTAAATAAGATCATTTAAAACAGTAAGTCAATCAATAAATATTCTAAGTTCTTTGAACTTAGTCTCTTTTCACGCTCTTAATTTAATTAGCTCTGCAATATATGCTGGATGTTATAAAAATATCACCAGGACCTGTAAATAACTTTCAATGAGCTCAAGTCATCGGTAATGTTATTGGTCTCTAAATTATTCAAACGTTAGTTCATTTATAAAGTTTGGAAATAATAATGTTGAACATTTCTTTAACATTTGACCTTTTGAGCGTTATTCTATCAGATTAAGAAAGGTTATTTTAGCTATGAAATTTCTTCATGATTTGAGAAAGTTTTCTCAATTTCTCTTTTTATTTCACTAACACTATTCATGTACTTAACTGGTTATTTATCCTTCTTATTATTTGAAATATACCAAGGATTTTTACACTTATCAATAACCATTGGAGTAATCTTATGTGTTCCTGTGGCATTAGCGCAGCACATCATTGTCACCCTATTATTTAGCTCCATGAAGCTTGACATTTGCGTCTTATATTCGCTTGCCAATATTTTTCTTGGCAGCAACTCGAAATTTAACGCCGACTTCTCAGCGTTGCAAAATTTGGTTCTCATCGTAGTTGTTACGTAAAAACTGCTGCAGCGTTATTTTAAATTCTTTAAAGTGGACATTATCTGACGACAACTTCTCCCCCTATATGGGTAACTGCCTGATATTATGACTCTTTTTGAAATGCTCTAGCCAATTATTAGCTTACAATGTTTTGATATCGAGCCTTAGCTTTTAAAATGTCATCCAATAATAGAGCTTCCAAAGAACGTTACTCTTTAAGATTTATTTATAAAAGGCTTTGTTTTCAGTATTCTCATTGATATAGATTTTTTTATTGTCCAAAGTCCAGAGACTTTCCTCGAGATCATGAGCTTGTTTAAATACATAGTGTAACGTCCAACGGATATTACAAACTACTTTTATTAAAGAGTGTATTTTTGGCCGTAGAGTTTTACCTCTAATAACCGAGAAATCAATTTGTCTAATTACGTGAATTATCCTACTCGGGATAGGTTGTGGATAGAAAGGAATGGTAAGGCGATTCTCTCGTACTGCACTATAATAGGCGCACGCCAGAGAGACCTTAGCCAGAATTTGATAAACAGGAATTATTTTGAATGTAGATAGTACTCGGTTTGACAAGCACTCGATCTACATTCGATGGAAAATCTAATTATGTTACTACAAAGCGATAGAGAAAAGAGATTGAGATCAAATTAGAATATTTATTGTTTGACTTACTACTTTAGATGATCTCTCTCTCTCTCTCTCTCTCTTTTACAAGTCAGAGTTGGATTTAATTTTGGAGCTGGATTCGGACTGTCTGTACAACCGCGCGCAGGCCATTTTATAGCCCTCGTCGCGCTGCCCTACTCTTAGAGTTTTCCGGGTCCCTTTGAGGCGGGCCCTTTTCCAATTAGGCCAATGAGGGAAAAGATGATTTCCTTCGTTAGCCTAATTGGAAGAACCTTGGCGTGGGCGGATAGAAAAATGGTACATTCTTCTTTTAAGAGATGTCGCGTATAGTATCGTTTGGAGAAAATATTAATTGAATTTAATTGTTCAACTAATTAATTGAATAATTCTAGCGGGCGAATTTGACAGGAGAGAGAGATATCCATTGTTTACAATCTGTCGACTTAAGTTTATTACAAAAATATTAGCGAGACGACGGTAAATATTAGTCTGTATAGTCGTGATTTCTTGTTTTGTCTATGGACCTTAAGAGATTTAATTTATGACTATTACAAATATAGCGGTGGTTTACAATATGTTGATAAACAGTAGTGACTATTATTAATATTATTATTTTATACAAACGTCTAGCGTATGTGGCATCAATATGCGTAGTGTGATTTTAGTCGCAGCCGGAAAGATAATTTTTACGACTCTACGGGTCTGGGAAATTTCGTTAGTACGGGACCATGGCGTATCATCAAGAGGGTCCGTTTTATGAGTTTTCGGAGAAAACTAACTTGCTTATCGGAGGGTATGGTTTTTCTGTGAGACTTTTATAAGCAAGTGGTTCTATTTAGACTTTTCTCACGCTCAGAAATTATAAACAGTCACAATAAACATATGACGCTGGAAAATAGACGTAAGCGATAGAGGTCTATGACCTCATAAAAACTAAATTTTATTTCTACCACGTGCTTAGCTTCAGCGAACGTCACAATAGGATTGATGACTCTTGATCCTCCAAATTATCGTCATATTTACATTATAATACTCAGCCAAACTCGATACAGTTTCTCTTTTCTCAAGTTTTTTGATCTCCTGTTTCTAACCAATGGATAGATTCACTTGAGGGTCTCTGGTCAATGATTGATAATTCGGCATCAAGTTATTATTTGAAGTCATTCTGTTGATAGCTGTCTATGGATGCCTTATATTCTTTGTCAAAACATGACAATATCTGATTCTCAGATAGCTTGCGCATGATGTCGGTGATTTGAAAAGAGGTCAAAATCTTCGATATTTTGAACAGAACCTAAAACTGTATTCAGAACTTGTAACGATAAATATGCAGGTGATATCTAGCGGTGTAGCATTGAATTTACAGACTGAATTGCTTATCGTAGTTCCTCTGTATTTATATATACCTTTTCCCATTCCTACTTCGCGTATAAATACAATACCAATCAATTAACGTACTTCTTTAATGAAATTTTTCCTTTCTACTCCACCTTATAATTATAATTTGAATCAATTAACGTGTTTATTTATAAACCTTTTTTCAGTTCTATAATTTTAATGAATTAAAGTACTTCTTTAAAAAGGACCCGCTAATAAGAGATCACAGATCAGAATTTATGGGTAATGAAAAAGATCGGATAAATGTGGTCAGGTACCTAAATTATAATTGATGAACGAGATTGGATGACGTAGATATTAGTAGGACCTGTGGCCCTGTCATTAACCATCCCAATAAATTGATGTCTTGGAAAGAAATATGTTTTTTCGATTACAAGATTTAGTCTTGCAAGTACGATTTTTTTCAATAATCTTTAAAAGTATTAGTAGTCATTAAAGAAAAATATTTATGAGTCTATAGAAAGTAACTGGTTGTGCTTTATTACCATGTTTAGGAATGAGTATAATGTCTGTGATGTCTAGAGGTGGTGTCTAGAGACTCTAGGATGTCTCTAGACATCACCTAACAAGAAGAAAATGAACAATTAAACTATCACATGGTTCCAACAAACTAATGAAAGCAACTAACATTACAGAAGTAGTAAATATCATAAAAATTATTAATAAAAGGCACTCGGTGTAGATAATATTACAGTCTGGATGATCAGAGATATGCCTGTATAAGCCAAGTGAAACGTTACAATAGTTGTCAATGCTTGCCTATGATTTTCTTACTTTCATGCACAATAGAAAATGTATTTTCTTCATTTTCTTCTTGTTAAGTGATGTCTAAAGACATCCTAGAGTCTCTAGACACCACCTCTAGGCATCACAGAAATTATACTCATACCTAAACATCGTAATAAAGCACAACCAGTTACTTTCTATAGACTCATAAATATTTTTCTTTAATGACTACTAATACTGTTAAAGATTATTGAAAAAAATCGTACTTGCAAGACTAAATCTTGTAATCGAAAAAACATATTTGTTTCCAAGACATCAATTTATATCAATTTATATCAATTTTTAACCATCCCGGTTAATGAACCACTTATCTAGTTCAAATGAGTTAATGAAAATAAAACTACGCACTATATCTCAGCCGCAACACTGGACATTTCCTACCAAAACACATCGACTATCTGTGTCGCGTACCTCAAATTCTGAAAATAGTTTCTCGTAAACTTCAAACTCGGGTTCAAACACTTATTAGGTGCAAAGTGTCAGAAATATAATTTACGATAATTGGTAGATAGTTGGTAGGTGGAAGGTAGATAGCTCATATCATGCAGTGCTTGCTTATCGGTAATTATATTGATCTCTGTAAATAGCTTAAAAATTGTTCCAAAGTATTGCACTAACTGACGGTCCTCACCCGAGGTACCAAAATGTTAAATCATTTTAGATAATTTATTCAATTATCTGTATCAATAAATGTATATACCCATTATGCTTAACTGTCATTTTTAAGTAACTATGGGATCAGGGAATCAGTTCAATAAATAAATCAGGCATACAATTTGAATACTCTATTTATTATTAAAGATAATGAAATAACCTGGTTATATTGTGGCAGCTTGATTGAGACATAAAAACCCTACTCAGTTATAAAAAAAAGCCGAAATCAATGGCACAGATCGCAAATTATAAAGATCAATCCAATCGTAGTTAAAACTATCGAATAATCTACGTCTTACATAATGAAAATATAATAACAAGGACAAAGTAGAATCTACAGTTCTCCGAAGCACTTAGGGAATATAAAGAATATATATAGAATGGGCTATTTCAAAGAACCGAAAAAATGACTAAAGGAGTACTTCTAAAATTTATATGATCAGACGTCGCTCAAAAAATCATTAGGAATTTTTGATTTTTCACCTACCTTGCATATATATACATAGGAATGTTGTTCCGTAAACACCCAGATTAACAGTAAAGGTACATTTGAGAATACATGCCTTTATTTCCCTACATAGTCTTCTTTTACTGTAATATATCTTTTTTAGTGACGTTCGATAGCTCCGATGTCTTGTTCACAGCGAGAATCATCAAGCTTCTTAAAATAGTCATCAATAACAGACTAAATTTCATCATTCTTGGTAAATCTTGAACTGTCGAGACATTTTTTCAAGTTTTGAAATAGACAATACTCTGAAGAGGCTAAATTTAGTAAATTGGATACATGAATAGGCAATTTGAAATTTATTTCCTTGATTTGGCCCTCGCAATAACGTATGTGTAAACCGTTAGATAGTCTTGATGGATAAAAAATTTTTTTTCCTAAATATCCGGTCACTTAAAAGGTGCAATAAATTTTTATAATACTAGCCATTTATTTTTATTTCTTACGGAAGATAATCAATGAATATTATTCCACGCTTATCTCAAAGGACTGATGCTATAACATTGCCTACAGACACAATTGCCTTCGTCTCCTTTGGATCCGATTCCTCCGGTCAGTCCTATGTTTTGCTTGCTTGTTCTTAGGTGTATAGTGATGGACCCACATTCCGTCCACAATTATAAATAGACATAAAAACTTTATTGCTGCGAAATTTTATCATACACTCGAATGGAACATCTTCACGACACTATTCTTGTTTCATCGTGAGTAATCGTGGCACCCATCATGCAAACAGGATTTGAGTCACTGAATCGAAGTACATAGTTCGTAGCATCAGAAACTTCCTTTATTCCCCAATGTAAATTGAACAATTTGATACTTGATTTATAAATATGTTTCTAAAAATCGTCATAGTTGGATTTCCTATGGAGAGGTATCAAGGACGCTAAACACGCGGTGTTACATTTACGTTTATCATTTAACAGTATTTTTGCTAAGAAATTCAGTCTTTAATGTATCTTATATATTTTGGTAAATAACTTGTATTTACGTAAATGTCACTTTTATTTCAGATACTCCAGAACGATCAGTTAATGAAAAAGAATATTTCTCAAGAACAAATCGATAAAGAGAAAATTGCACTTCATCAATCAACAGATACTACAAACAAATTTTGTTTCTGCTAATGATGTATGTGAAGTAGTGAATTAAACAAAGGGTATTTTACTTAATACATCTTTATATTGCATCAGAAAACATTCTAGTTTGTGTTTTATTAATGAAATAAAATTACCGTAATCGTTTACCAGTGTATTATTCTTACCGTATTCCTCAATAAATTCTATCTTAACTTCAAAATATTGTGACGGTTTCATTCAATTATTTGCCTATACGTATGCAAAACCTAATATATCATCAAATACTAATAAAAATATTTATATGGACACAAGAATTAATACAGCTTTAATAAAAAAGACGAAACATCTAACCATACTTTTATTACCTTATCTAACAAAAAACATTATACATAGATTTACTAAAAGTTTAAAGGGAAGACCAAAATATTATTTTCACCTAATTTAAAGGGACAAAAAGTAAATAATTTAGAGAATCAATTAGATATAAAGTCTGAGCATCTATTGTATAATTTCTAAGTATAATTTTTTCTTATGATAAATAATTCTTATTACTTATTCAACGATGCTTATATATAGATGATGATCTATTGTATGTATCTTTAATATAGTTATTACTAATGAATTATAAGCAAATATTTATAGATCAAAATAATATTGATTAATTGCTTTTAATAATTTATTGTCAATTAGAAACTTGATTTCCTATCAATTTTCAAGATTTTGTGTAATTATCTTTCCAAACATATAAATTAATTTCTGATCACATCGTTACTAGATTAGATATTAAGTTTATTATGTTATTTTATTTATATTCAATTTACTAGTATTAGTTAAGATGATAAAAAAATATCAAATTAAAGCTTTTTACTAGTTTCGATATAATCTATTTCTGCCAAAATCTGCACTTCCTACGAGAAGTTAACGAAATTTATATATCTTTTACATATATTAGAAAGAAAGATAATAATAGTTCTTCTCGAACATTATTGTCTAATTTTTTGTATAATTAGACCCGTTTTATGCAGCAAAAATCAGACACATAGGGGTCGTAGTGCAAAGCAGGTCTCGATACTGATCTAGAATGAACACAATTTATTCAATGTGAACTTTTATTGTCGTGACCTTCTATCTCTCAGAGATATTCTACAGATCGTTTCTGTAAGTCCATTTCTTATGAGCAAAAGGCATCTTAGAATGTATTTTCCTTTCTAAGGCACTCTGCCGTTCAACTACCTAAAACCATTCCTTCGTGAGCCAATAGTAATAAGGAGTATATTTCTGCCTAATACTATCATCGTTCCCTCATTTATAGAACTATAAAACATTAAATTACACACGATACTCAAAAATGATAATTATAAAATTGAATCATGATGAGTTTCAGGAGTTCCAATTCTGAAATTTTTAGAAGTTAGTAATTTCTTAGGAATTGAATACCCAAAAATTTAATGAAGTTATTATATCACATGATTTATTATATGATTTTCAAATAATTTTTTAATTAAGATTTATGAACCATGTCAAAAATTACGTATGTAAACATCCTTTTGAAAAAAATAATGGACTTGTATTCAATGCCAAAAGCCAGCTTATGATTTGTCGGGCATTAAAAAGCATAGAAATTTGTAATTATTCAAATAATAACGATGGATTAAATCTTGATAAATTGTATAAATAATTGTAATTGATAATTAATAAATATTATAATAATTATTGTATATATGATCGTTTGAATTTTCACATTGTTAAAATATTACATTTATTTATTTTGTTTTATATTCTCAAATTCATATTATCGTACCAAATAGAACTTTTTATCTTTCTGAAATTAGTTTGTAATAAAAAAAATGACTCAGTTAAAAATGTGCACATCACTCGTGATAGTATTTAATAAACCATGCATAATTTTACGTGCTTCGCGCGCTAAATAAAAAAAAGGACGAATGTAAAAGTAAAGCTATTTATTTTGACTTTTATTAGTAGCATATTAACAAAGCGCGTAAATTCCAAACAATATTTTATTTTTATTAAGTATAAAAAACTGAACGATTTAATCATTAAAAAAATATTAGTAAATAATATGAGTTCACAAAAAAAGTAGATTATTTTTATGATTAATATAATTGCAATAATATGTACAGGCTCACCTTATAACAATATATCTTACTCGTTACTAGAAAAATATAGCTTTAAAAGAATTAGTGAATTAGATTTTGTGGCCAATGAACATGCATAAATGAAGCATGAAGAAAACATTTGAATTTGGTTATACCAATGTTTTGATGAATAAATATGTTATTGGAGTTTACACGTGTAAACATATTTTGAAGTATCAATTTTGATTTGTACAAATTTAAATGCAATTAATGCATACATGATATTATTTTAGCGTTATTTGATGTTTTCAGTAATAAGTGTTAGTTAGAAGAAAATATAAGTTGTGTTTTAGAATTCCATTTGAATACGGATTACGTTTACTAAATAGTTTAATTTATATTTTACTAATAAATTATTTTTAAATTATGCCTCGTTTTGTAAATATTGTAAGGAATGATGTAAAAATAATCAACCGAGATATTTTCTTATTATGTATTAATTCTGAAAGATAAAAAGTGCAATATGTTAATAAGAATTTGAGAGAGTAAAAGATAAATTATTTCGAAAGTAATTTTATAAATAACAAGTAAATAGTATAATAATAATCCCATAAATACCAGACATACAGATGGTGATTATTACTTGAAAAGAATGGCTATGATAGAAAGTAGCAATGTTATAAAGCTCATGTTTAAAGCAAGATTTTTAGGAATCTGCAAGTCGAGCTCGAATACTGCTTTTGAAGCAGATATTATGGAAGAATATCGATATGCGGATCTGCAGTTATCAGAATATCAAAGTAAATAAATGGTTTAATTATTTATATATATTGTAAAAAACTTTTTCATTAAAATTGATAAGAAAATTTATGATAAATTTATAACGTTTATATTTCTACTATTCATTCATAAGTTGCAAAACAATTTAAACTGGCACCAAAGTAAGTGCGATCATCTGCATCCACTCAGTGAAAACTACAAAGAGAGATAGCATGTATGCAATTAAGAACGCACAGCGAAAGAGTGAAGGAAAGAAACATAGAGAAAGAGATAGTAAAGACGTTGGTCAAGTTAATTGTATACATCCTCTACCAAAGCGTGCCTGTATTTATGAAAGCATTGCCAGCTACTAAAATCTCTCGAATGCAATATATTTTAGTTTGGATATTTTCATAATTTGTAATTATTGTTGTGTGTATGTTTGGTTGCGTGTGAGTCTCCCGTTACTTATCCTTAGATATGTATTACTGATATGTGTGTGACGCGGGTTTTAAAAGCCCACGATGTGTGAGCAATTGTATAGTGCATGACAATCTGCTGCCATCCATATTACATTGTGATGTACATTTTTCTTTTACCATTAATTAAAAAAGTATTGACAGGAAAATCAACCTAGTGCATTTGATTCAACTGGGAATATAAGTAAATCCTTAATACGATAAAACTTTAAAAAACATTCTTAAAGGTTTTACAGTATTATTCTCAACGTTGCTATACAATCTTACAGACTTAGATCAAAATCGAAGTGGAAATTACTACTGGATGAGTATCTGACTATTTTATACTTTAGATGCCTCGTGCTTCTGTCTTTCTTACACTCGTTTTGTGCGTATATACTCTTTCACCTGGGAGAAAATAAACATCTTCGTATTTACTTTGTACTTATCACTTCAGATCGTGCGTACAAGTGTATTGTAAAAAGAAGTACAAGTCAGACGTAATTTTTAATAGGCACACACGTTTAAGGAATTAAATAATGTACACTAATATCTTACAGCTGTTATACTTTTATAAACCATTATTTTAATTTTTCGGAGCTTTATTTTTATTAACAATGGAAAATATGGAACTACAGAATAAACTTGCAATTTAAACCATCAAAACGCACAATTCATACCAGTCTTTCAAAATCTTAGTTGCTAAGATGTACACTAGATTGTGACGGAGCTCCCGTTCGTTGGCCGGAGAGGGGAGAGAGAGGTAAGTGGCACTCGCCGGCTCATTACAACTTGAGCTGCGGAGCAGTTTAGTTTTGTTTGCTTTGGTTTTTTTCTTTTGTTGTTTTTGGAAGCGTGTGACCAGTGTGTGGGTGCCTTTTCTTTTGCGAATTCGAGGTGGTAGTCTGCTGAGCCGGTATGTGTTATCGTATTTGGCTTTCTCTCCTCCTCCGTGCATTTTGATTTTGATTTATTTTTGTTTGTTGTTGCGCGCGTTTGGGCCTCACTCAGATCGTCTGGCTAAATAGCCGGAGCTTAACGATGACCGTTATTTTTATTTATAGCTCTCGCCGACATTTAATTTTCTTTTATTGAATTTCGTTTAGGCCTTGCGTTTTCTTTTCATTTTTTAAAAATAAATTTCGCCTTTCGTTTATAATTACTTTGTTTTTATTTAGCATACTCACCTTTCCTTGGCCTTTCAAGATCATTAGTCACCTGGTGTATGTTAGGCCGTATTGCACCTCCTGCTTTCCCCTTTTCCGTTTTTTTGCAGTTTTATTAGATTTCAGCGCGACTGTGGAAGCCTCCCCTTATAATTAAAGTAAGTTTTCCCCTTTCTCCCTTATTTAAGGAATCGCGTTGCAAGATATTCAATGACATCGCCAATGCACTTGATTTCAAAAGTTTTATCGTAGAATCAGAAGTGCTTTATTTTTTTCACCAAGCACATAGATGGTAGTATAATTAATTTTCGATTCATTGACTTATTTCGTTATTACACAACGCATGGACTGATTTGGGATGAAATGTTTAAATATACTTGGATTCTATTAGAGATCTTAATGAATACAGACATGGTGATATATATCGAGAAGGATATTCCAAGTCGTATAAGTAATAGGAAATACTCAAGATCACGTACTAAGGGAAAAAGATATAAAATTTATATTTTATATTTCTTATTTTTAACGTACTTTTATATATACGTAGTAGACATACTGGATTCCCTGAATGGCTGGGTTTTTAGATCGATATCTTTTGTATAAATGTGAACAGAACTGCCATGTAGAACCGTGCTGGAGTTTTTATAGGCAATGCGGGAGGTAATCCCTTTTCCTAGGTCCGAAGGTCACTCGAGAAGGATTAGAATTCTTATTGGAGGGAGCAGTCCCGGATTTATCCGGGATATGTCCGGAAAACGAACGCTAATTTTTTAAAGTTATAAACTTTTTATAGAGGTGTGAGTTCCTACGTTGCTCGTTTAGTAAGAGATAGCTCTTTGACTGTCTCTCCGTCGCATTTGGGTGATTTTTGGCTATTTCAATGGCTCTACAGATATTAGCCAATCGATTTTTTTCATACTTATTACTTATGAGAAGGTAAACATTTTTCCAAATTTTGATGTTAAAATATTAATTAGGACAAAAAACAGCAATGAAATTTTTTTTTAAATTCATATCTCGAAAACTATTAAAAATATGGCTGTCTGTTTTTTGTTAAATACACAAAAAATCTTGTACTATAAAAATATGCAATAAAAAAAATACATTTTTTCCAAAAGTTATTAACATTTTTTTTTTAACAACTGAAAATATCTCAAAACCGCTTTTTTTTAAATTCTTGCACCGACGCATTTTTCAGGGTTTTTTTCTTTAAAAATCAATATTAAAATTTGATTGCTTTCCATTAAGCAATTAGTAGCAGTGATAAAAAGTGGACGCTAAAAAATAAAATAAATATATTATAAATACCTTAAACAAATTGTTCTCAAAGCTGCAGTTATCATGCCTAACCTTTGCAGATCTTAAAAAACCACGTCGGGTTTCGAAAAAAATTTATGCTTTGACAAGTCATTAAAAACTTTTATTAGTAACAAACTTAGATAAGGAATAATTTGAAGTTGTAGAAAAATACAAATCATCATTAATTGTAGATATCAAAAACAGTATTGATTGACCATTAGAATTGTATTAAGTCTGCTATAACTATAGTATCTAACGCACAAAGTCATTATACAAGTTTGTAACCATTAACGTTATAGTACAGTCGACTTCTAAACCGAACCTCAGCACGTCGCTTGGCCTCCTACAGCGACGCGCGCTTGCTGCCGAGCGTAGCGTTCTGTTTTTATCACTGATACTAATTGTCTAATGGCAGGCAGTTAAATTTTAATATTGATTTTTAAAGAAAAAAACCCTAAAAATGTCTCGGTGCAAACATTTTTAAAAGTCGGTTTTGAGATATTTTCAATTGTTTAAAAAAAATGTATTTTTTGGGAAAAAATGTATTTTTTTATTGCATATTTTTATAGTACAAAATTTTTTGTGTATTTAACAAAAAACAGACCCCCAAGTTTCTAACTAGTTTTAGAGATATGAATTAAAAAAAATGTCATTGCTGTTTTTTGTCCTAATTAATATTTTAACATCAAAATTTGGAAAAATGTTTACCTCCTCAGATGTCATAAGTATAAAAAAAATCGATTGGCTAATGTCTGTAGAGCAATTGAAATAGACAAGAATCACCCATTTAATAACTATTATTCATTTTGCGTTTTAAAAATGTATTATTAATTTTTGTATATGAAGTTACTACGATTTCCGTAATCCCATAAAACAACTTATACTAATTTATTAATAAATAATTAAACAAAATCCGATATAGTTTTATCTAAATGAAGAATCTTCTCTATTCATTTATTAGTCAGATAAGAATATTTTAAAAAGTGGAAAGGAGGAAAAAACTTATGAATTCTTAATAAATAAATAAGTGTAACGTCCGCTGCTATTAGGCACGTGGTCTAAATTAAATTTAGATTTTTATGAAGTCATGGACCTCTATCACTTATGCTTACTTTCTGATGTCATCTGTTTACAATGACTGTTTAATAATTTCTGAGTGTGGGAAAAGTCTAAACTGAACCCTTCATTATGAAAGGCCTCACAGAAAAAACGTACCCACCGATAAGTAAGTTAGTTTCTCCGAAAATTCATACATCGGACCCTCTTGATGATACGCCATAGTCCCACGGTAAGGAAATTTTCCAGATGTAAAAATTATTTTTTGCGGCCAAAATCACGCAACGCATACTGATGTAAGATATCTGCTAGACGTTTGTTTAAAACAACAATATTAATAATTGTAACTGCAGCTGTTCATTGCTTATCAATACAAATTATAAGCTATTTTTGTAACAACCGTAACCTGTCTCTTAGAATCCACAAGACATAAACAAAAAACTAAAACTAAATAAACTAATATTTATCGTAGCATCGATAATGTTTTTATAATAATATTAAATTGCCCAATTGTATACTATAGATATCTCTCTCTCTCTCCTGTCGATTTTACTCGCTAAAAATATTCAATTAATTAGTTAAACAATAAATTTCAAATTATATTTTCTCGAAACAATACTACGTATGACATCTCTTAAATGAAAAATGTACCATTTTTCTATCCGCCCACGTTAAAGTTCCTCTAATCAGGCTAATGAAGCAAATCTTTTGTTCCCTCATTGGCCTAGTCGGAAAAGAGACCGCCTCAAAGAGGACCTGGAAAACTCTAAGAGTAGGGAAGCGCGATGGGGGTTATAAAACGGCCCGCGCGCAGTTGTACAGACAGTTCGAATCCAGCTCCAAAATTAAATCCAACTCTGACTTATAAGAGAGGGAGAGAGAGAGAGAGAGATCATCTAAAGCAATAAGTCAAACAATAAAAATTCTAATTTGAACTTAGTCTCTTTTCTTTATCGCTTTGTAGTAACATATTTAGATTTTCCATCGAATGGAGATCGGGTACTTCTCGGATCGAGTACTATCTACATTCAAATAATTCCCTCAAACCAAATCCTGGCTAAGATGTCTCTAGCGTGCGCCTATTATAGAGCAGTACGAGAGAATTACCTTAACATTCCCTTCAATCCACCACCTATCCTGACTAGGATAATTCTCAAAAATAAACAAATTGATTTCCCGGTTATTAGAGGTAAAAGTCTACAACCAAAAATATACTCTTAATTTGAATAGTTTTTTAATATCTTCCGGATGTTACAAAGCATAAAATTGTATTCAATTAATTTATTCTAAATGCTTATACTATAAAAAGTCTTAAATACACATGAAATTACGGAAAATGACATTTTCAGACAGGATAACTGTATTTCAACTTAGTTAACTAATTCAAATTCCAAGTAATTATTGAAAAAATATAGATCATTTCATGGTAAAATAAAATAATATATTTAGTTATAAAAAAATTAATCCATTATGTGCGACGTAAACTGAGTTTAATAAAAGTATTTTATCTAAAGAGTTAAACGCAGAAAATTATTAAAAACTACATTTTTTCGAATTATATTTTTCTTTCATTTTTGTTTGTATTTGTTGGTTTTTCAACATAAATTTATCGAAAGAAATTTTAACATCTAGAGTATTTTTTTACATAAACAAAATGCCAAATTATAAAATGACTAAAAATCGTTAATAAATCCGAGAAATTAAGTGCTATTTTTCCGAAGTGAAAATGAAAAATTCCAAATTTGCTTCCCTCTTTATGCGTCTGTTTGTTTGTTGTTTAAAACATGAAGATTTCTTTCTTTTTTATATAAACTTATTCTTATTCTATTGCAAGAGAGATTTTCGTTATGAATTTTCGAATGAAAATCATTTTAACACATTTTAAAATAGATATTTTAAAAAGGTTTTCGACCGAAATTCCTTACTGACGAAAAATGGTTCTCAACATAAAGAAAGATATGCCTGTGTATTTTGTTAAATCTCTTCTTGACGTCACAACCTTATACTAATCGAGACACAGTTGCTATATGACGGAGATGTATGGAATTTATGAGCTACAAAAGAAACTTTTTTTTTCACTAAAATACTAATTTGAGGTTAAACCCGAAAAATTGGACCGCTCCAAGGCTAAGAAAGTTGAGAATATTAAAGTACGACAAATAAATTAAACTGGTTTAATCTCAAGCATTAGTGCACGATTAATTAATATGATTAAGAATTTAAAAATATGACAATATTCAGTAAAGCTACTATCCTATAGTAAGAATACAAAATGTTGTGGAATTTATAACATATGACAGTGAAAACTGGAGTTGTGTCAATAGAAAGAACAAGGATAGAACCTTAACTAGCTCAAGCTCTGACAGCGAAATATCGAAGTACTTCTGTTACCGAAGTAACAGAAGTACCGAATCAAACAATAGATTTAACTCGCTATTAATTATCCAAACCTAGGAAGTAGAAGCAACAGAACTCAATACTCAATATGAATAAAGAAATAAAATCACTACCAACTTTTGTGAGCAGCATATGAAACATTCGATCCTAAAAGGAAGTCCAAGATATTAATCACAAACAAAAATTATACATTACTTGTTCTAAGCAATAATGGAGTGAAAATTCAACTAGAAATATCCAAATAACAAGGTATAAAAATATCTATAAAATTTCACACCTACAGCAGCTACAGATTACTTGTCTTGCACTATCAAAATCTACAAAAAATGTTAAAAACCTCAACAGTTTTTTCCACCTATTCGTTAGCCTTCTGGAGTGAGTAAGTAGTCACAACCTATGCAAATCATCATTTAGCAGAAAGAAACTAAACAATTAAATCGTTTTACGATTGACAATAACAAACCAAAAGAAAGCATCCCTGTTGTTGTTAATAATCAAAGAAATGCTTAGAAAAGGCTGCCTTCGATTCTGGAATTTTCCTACATAATGGAAATAATCCAAACTATATTCTATATTTTGTACATAGATTCATATGCAAATGATACAGTCTTACTCATATCCTATTCTATTACCAAATTAGTATTACAAAACCAAAAATAACATTTAAACAATATTGAACAATGTTTTATATCATGCATCCTTCTTCACTGTGGCACTTACTAACGTGGCACGCGGTGGACTATCGGGTGAGGGGAGTTCCGAGCCAGAACCTACCTCGGAAGGGGAATTCAACATCCGGTGGTTACATTACCTACCACATCATCTGAGGTGGAGAACATCCGGTGAGTGGCGTACCATCTAACATACACTAATACTTGGGGGGGGGGGGGGGGTTACTACCTACAGCGGAGGGTATGAAATGATGAATCAGAAGATATATAGCATAACTACTCACAATTATTCTAATTCCTCTCTAAACTATGAGAAACTAGAATGTCTTCATAAGCAGTAAAATAGTTTAGAATCCATGTAAACTTAAATATATATAAATAATCACAAAAAAATAAGGGGTAATAGTAGACACGAAAATATATGCAAGTCTACGATTTATTTCGAAAAGGCTGATAAGCCATTAAAATTACTTCCCAAACGTATCCAGATTTTATTTAACAGTGATGTTAAAATTTTTCAGATCTGTACTGTTTTTCAATACTGACATTGCTGAGTAAACCGAATTTAAGCACTATGAGCTTTGAAGACAGTAATTCATTAAAAAATGAATCATGACTAGTAATATTATCAGTATTATTCAATTCATGCTCTGTTGCTTTAAAAGATTATGTAGATAATATAATGGTAATAATAATAAAAAATATAGGATTATTATTTTTATTTCTGTGAGATATAGTGATATATGTCTACAGAGTTTTTAGTCAAAACTTTTCGTGCTTGATCATTTTCACGTATTTAGAATAAATTTTAACAAGAACAATAAATTTCAACAAAATATTCGATAAATTAAAAAAAAAATAAAATTGCTTTCTCACAATTAGAGTAAATTCTATAAAAAATATATTTTTTACATTCAGTCATCTCTGTTTTAAAAATATGTTTTGATATTCAGCGCATATATTTTTATCAAAATTTGTCTCCCTACGTAATTCACGAAAAAAATTAATAGCATTTCCTTTATATTCATGTTTATCATTAATTATTTACAGCTTGTCAATCTATTTCCTTAAAAGTGAATTTAATGTACACGGTAAAACTAGCGATGTCAAATATTTCACCATCTTCTTTGTAATTATATGCTGATACCGAGGTAAAATTTTCACCTGCTGCGATGGTTTCTTATAACGAAAATATTGGATCTAACGATTTTACCAGCATTGAGTGCGTTTCGTGAAGCATACATTATAGACTAGGTCTATGATTTTGTTCTGTGGAATTTGTTAAGAATTTTTTATACATGTGTAAAATGCAGCGGAACGATATATCATTTGTTTTACTTGAATTTTGTAACTATACGAAAAAGCCGCTTACTTTTTTTATGTTTAGTCAAAAACCCATGTTATCTCGAGGCTTGTTTGGGAAAAGTTTCAAGCGCGAGAAAATCAGTTACAGTAAATTGGAAAGCTTATTGAATGAGCCAATAAAGCTGTTACTACCTTTCATTTATGATTTCGTTAAAAAAACAGTTGTATAATCATTATCAATTCTATATTTTTCTTCTTTCAGTGATGATGATAAAAGACATTAGATACGAGGCAACCGGGCTCTCTCTCTCTCTCTTTCTCTTTGAGTCGACCTTCCCGAACGTTTTACAATATTAAAATTTTGTTGTCACTACGTGGATCAATCTATTTTTTAAATAACAGTTATTCATTTATATAACAATAAATAATAGCATCTAATCTAATAAAGCATTTATTATCGCGTGATTACGAAGTTATGTTTAAACAATTTATTGTTTAAAGATAAACTATTTATCTTCAATAATATATTATACATGTATTATGAAAATTATAAATATGTATGATAAATACATCTAACATGTTACATATTTCAATTCGAAAAGCACCATTTAAAATGATAGCGAAACTCAGAAATCCTCGAAGAAACTTGTCAAAAGAGAAATTAGCTGATCAGCGTGTTCCTTTAAATCCCTCGTGCTTTTTTTCACTTTGTTTAAGTTCGGCTCGGTTCGGCTTAAGTTGGTACGGTTTGACTTGTCCATCTATCGCCCCCCCCTCTCCACTCCTTGTAGTTAAATTACCTAGTTTAAAAATAGTTTAAAGTATTAAACTCTAATCTTCTGCTCCCCTTTTAGTTAGAATGCCCCAGTTCCAAATACGGTCGTTAGGAACGCCCTAGTAGAATCTAGAAGAAAAACACGATATTGGAATGGCGGTCAATAATTTGAACATTAGTTGTGCACTAACGAAAATTGTAACGTGGTAATGGGTTACCACGCGTCAGCACTCACAACACATGTACATGAAATAAAAAGAAATAAGTAGGCCTGATAGGGCGATAAATACGCGATGCAGCTCATCAATAGTATAGAGGAAAAAACATCGGTCAAAGTAACAAGTCGCACTTGATGAGGCTATGCTTTTTTATCCCGATTGTAGCGCGTATCGAGTACGTCGTCTTCACGCGATTGCTCTGTGAACACACGAATTGAACTTTTTTTTTCCAAAAGGCACGGGATAGTCCATGGTGAGAGCCCCTCCTGACAGTGTACGGACAGGGAGGTTAAACACGTGTAAGAGATCGAGAATGAAGGATAATGTAGCCGAACATCCGTCGACGCACTTATGAGTTCATATGATTGTTCATATTGCTAGTTCTCTCTCTCTCTCTCTCTCTCTCTCTCTCTTTCGCTTACTCTCTTTCTCCAAACATCACATTATTGTATACCAGTTACTCAGCGAAACTACCGATTTGGAACGAGCCTAAGCGACTAAGTCTCACGCATGCGCAATTGTGATTCGAGGGTTATTGTACTTGTAAAATATTAACATATATCAATAAAATTATTATGTTACACCCAGCAACCTTCATCTGAATCATTTTCTGCACTGCCTTTCCGAGACGTGGGGCTATTATGAATTGATATCTATAGAAGTCGGACTCACGCCTATCCAAGGTCACTCGGGCACTCGCGGGATTGTTTCTTCAGGTTAGTTCGAGCTATCTTTCTGCATACAAATTGGTCAGTGAGCGCTTTCAATAACTTCAAAACTTTTTATGAAAATTTTTACGAAAATAAACAATTAATTTTTTTCAAAAGATAATTATCGGAGTTAAGTAATTAATATGGATCACGTCTGCGTTTGAAATGCACGATTTACTGCGTCTAATGTAAATATTGATTTTATATTCTTTTAAATAAAAAAAGCATTTCTGATATGGGTGCTGAAATTCAGCACTCACACTTACTGTTCAATTTGTTGGAAAATTTTTGCACACACGTAGATAAGACATATTAAAGATTTTCATTTCATTCAATGCGCAGACGAGCTATTAGATGTAAATTGATTAAATTTATATATTAGTAATTTTAGATATAAACTTCACGAACTCTCATTATGTTTAATATCTGTTATACAGTATTCATAATTGTATCCTATGATTGTATGAACATCAATCAGTAAGATATTTAAGCATCTTAATCTTAATGACATCTGAATTTGACATAATTCATAATTATGCTATTATAATACTATAGCTACGTTATTAAGTAATATGGAACATCGATCATTTTTATTTACATAAAAAATAATATATAAATGTGATTTATATATACGTAATTTTAAATAAAAAATTTAATAAAAGGGAATATGAATGATATATAAATTTTATTTAGATTGGAGACTAAAATATACTATATTATATTGAAGCCAGGAAAAATTGTAAGATTTCATTACCTAAAATACGTTCTTATGGCGTCTCATAAATTGATGACATAAATAAATGTTTGTAATTTTCTAAATTAAATTTATTGTTTTAATAGTAAATATGGCAACTGATAAAGTAAGAGTCGCTGTTAGAGTCCGACCTTTCAATCGTAGAGGCAAGTATTACATGATAGGTAGTTCTATAATTGCATATTCAAGGAAAAAACGATTTGCATATGTCTTCGCAACAACATATTCGTAAACAAAACTGCAATTAATTTAATTTAATTTTTTTCTTTAAAATTCATTGAAAATAAATTCCTAATTTTGAATAATTATATAAGCAACTTTAAAGGTCTTAATTAATGAGAACACCTACAATTGAATGTATTTGTAAATTACTGAAAAATTCGAACAAAATTAAAGCTATAATATATAATATTAAAGCTATAATATAAAATATAATATTAAATTAGAAAAAAGCCTTTTCGTACCAATTGCATACGATATCTTATACTAAAAAGTACCGTAGAACGAAGTTACATTTTTAGGTTAGAGTGTAAATGTTGTTTATATAATTATATGATTTTAGTAGATAGACGATAGTAATAATTTTGTATATCTTGTACTATTCGAATTACCTTTTCAATGATTGCAGTACCTTCGTTATGTTTACGTAAATTTAACGCATAGTTCAATATTATTATATGAGAGTCCGTGTAGAATAAAATATATTATTTTTTAAATAATACGTATATTTCTTATACGATTTAAGGTAACGAAGTAATGCCATCTGTGTTAATGTATAATATAGTTTCAGAAGTCATTTTACTTTATTAATAAAATATTTTAATCTTAAAATTTCTTCAAAAGCAATTATGAAAATATAGCTATATTAAAAAATGGTTTAGATGTTTGAAATTCTGAATAAAGTTTTAAAAATGCAATTTTTATTTTAAAATGAAACGTAGTCTTTGCATAACTATATAATCAATGTCAAGCATACAGATATTTATATTACATCTATGAATAATAATAATATATTTTACATCTAACTTCTTCTAAGAAACCATAGATTCATCAACAATGAAATTTCCCATATTATAGCAAGGACTTTCATATCTCAAACAAAAATTATAGTAGCCATTAATATAAATAAAAAAACTATTGTTTGACCTTAATTGGGTATACATTAATTAAAACTAGATTCTATATAGCTGCATAAGAAGAATTATAACATTCATCAAAACAATGTTGAATGTCAATAGACATTTTCTTTCTGAAAATATCAACTATAAGTATTGACAAGAACTTAAGGATGTATTTCAGACAATATCTTATGTAAAAATTTGTAAAAGTTATTAAGTAAAAACCGATTTAATCTATTTTTGAAAAAACTATTGATAATTTAGCATGCTTAGAGCATACAGTTTTTTTATTATTTATTGATATCAATAAAAATTCTTCATCTTTAAAATATATATTATATTGTTTAGTGAAAATTACCAGTTCTCAAATATGATTCTAGATCATAACTTTATAATGTTTCGAAGAAACGTTCATTATTGTAAATTACGAATACAGCTAAAATAATGCCAACTATTCATATACTTCATTCAAATGCTATATATAATAATTATATAAATAATTTGTAATCTCAATTATTACTGGATGTGGCCTATGCAAATTTTAATAAATTAAATCCGAGAATTTTAAATATAATGCGTAAACATGTGAACATCAACAATATATATTCATCAGAATGTAATTGTGACAATCGAGTATTGATTTTTTCTTTTCCTTTTCTAATTGTGTCCATAGATGTTCCTTTTAAATAATAATTTATTTCTCAATCGTAATTAAATGTCACCGAATCTCAGTTTGAAAAGCTTGTCATCAGGCGTTAGATGCATGTAAAAATCCGAGGCTCAATAGTTAGTCGAGATTATGATACGCTGTCATTGATATCTGATTGTCATCGAGATATGACATACATATTTACAAAATCTTAAATATTTACATAAATATTTAGAAACTGAATATCCTTGTAAATCTTCTATTGTCGAAAGTATAATATAGATTATTTGTATGACCTGATTACGTAGCGCATTCCAATTGCGACATAATTAGTCTATGGTTTCTGTAACTTTCTATTTATTATCATATTCATTGTTTAACAATCCTCTTTTCCATTACTGCCTATTAAAAACTCTGACTATTTAAAAAAATGTTATCTTAAAAATTTGTTTAAATAACGTTTAAACATTATACAATCATAGCTATTATTAAACGTATGCCTTATAATGCAAATAATATTAACACAAATATTAATATAAATATTAACACATATAATATAAAACATATAAAATAATATAAATAAGACAAATAACTTGATTATATTTTTTATTGAAGAAAATGGGCTCAATCCACCTTCTCTGAGCTGAAACCCTAATTTTAAAAGGAAATTGCCGCTGTGTATAGAAAATCAGAAACAGAGAAGTCTCGGCTACAAAAATAAATCGGCAGATCCGAAAAGAGGATTAGTAATACTGTTTTATAATATTTTCAAATTGACATACACTCCTTCTATTCATATATAATTGTTTTAACGTTAATTATTTTTTGTTTAAAGTACATTTCACCCTAATCATCTTTATGCACTATATGTTGATATTTATTTGGATATAAATTAACAATTAAAATAATTATTCGTAACCTATTGTATTGTTTATTTATAAACAAAGATATTGTATAATTACGTTGTTGATGCATTAAGAAGTTTTTTAATTTAAAATCTATAATGGTTTGACTTTTGAGCGGTTAAATGTGACGATTAAGAGATTACACTTTTTCTTTTGCAAATGAGTACTTGATCGACTAAACTTTCCGGAATTAGGTCGATTTTTTCAATTCAATGTTGATCTTTAACCATTTATCATTCAGGATTCATATATTAAGTTGTTATGCTCTAGCAATTGCTAGGTAAAGAAAACTTGTTTTTCATATATGAAAAGTAAAGTTTCAAGAAACAGCGATTAGGACGGATTATTGTAGTCGTTCCTTCCCTGGCGCATCAACGGATAACCGTAGCAAGTAGCTGAACCTCTACCGACCGTGCCTGTCCTTTACAGTTTACTTTCAATAAACGAAACAACATTTTTTTATGAATCTATTGTTGAAGTATAATAGTTAAATTTATGAATCCTCCGTGAGAAATGATGAAAGCTCAAATTTGAATAATACAAATCGATCTATTTTGAGAATTTTAGTTCATCAAATAATTCATTTTTAGGAAGGACAAATATGTACTCTTTTAATCGACGTATTATGACCGATCAAAAATCACACTTTTTTATTATTAGAAATGTTAAATGGACAAACTTCTTAATATATCAATAATGCAATTTTTAAATATTTGTATTCATAAACAAGTAGTAAAACAACTTACTATTTATTTACAAATAAATACTAATCTATAGCGTACTAATATGATAAGAGTGAAGTAAATATAAAAATTAATACAATCTGTAAGAAGTGATGGTTTAATGCGAAATTTAGGAATCAACAGCCTATTTATCTCTTTTCACCTCTTTTTGTACTCACCGATCGAGAATAGTGCAAGATCTGCTGGGTAACCCGTGAGCACACTTACGTCTCAGTACTATAATAGTATGTGCACAATGACTTGTAAATACACAGTGTAATATAGCGTTTTATGCAAACAAAACGACAACAGACCGTTAGCAAATGGCAACATCTTTGATGGCTGAGTAATCCACATAGCTAGTTGGTTTCCCAGCGATTTATAAGATTTGGCATTCTGTAAACGTCTATATTCGCTGATTCTGCAGAGAATGCAAGAGCAGAGATTAGTAAGGAGATTGATAGTGTTTATGGACGAGAGTGCCTATGGATAGAAGACCCCTCACGACAAGCCGATAAACTGTACATAATTTGAGCCGACGTGAGGGGAAGATTACATCGTGTCTATGCAACAGTATACAGATAAATTTTAAGCTGAATTTTGAATTGAATATATGCAAACAAAAATGTATATACAGCATCGGCGGGGAGCTTTATACGCCTTTTCAAGTTTCGATGTGTAGACTGTTATCATTTCAGAACAAAAATTAAAGATATTTTGTCTATGTTTTTTTTTATGGTATTCTAAATCTAATATATATATATATATATATATATATATATATGTCATTAATTTCTATTACACAAGAGATAAAGATATGAATATAAAAAACATCCAATCCTTAACTTCTCGCACGGACAAGATGTTGTTAAAGTTTTCTCGGTACTCTAATGGTCACAGGTCCAATCCTTAGGCTTTATTTTTTAATATTTTTAAATATGAAATCATACACATGTATACCCATATATTTTTTTTCTTAAATATTAGCTCGACTTCGATTTTTAATACTTTTTGTCTGACACATGTTACCTGATTCTAGTTCCAGTACAGCAGTCCCCTTCTTTCACCATTTACCCAAGCTTGCTGGTAACAATAAAAAAATTGCAATTCCATTTGTCACTAAATATATAAAAAGTATTACAGCTCTATGCAAGGTAAAATTATGTATAATGAACTTCATGTTTGCTTCAAACATTCGCGAAAAATATTATCTCTTAGCAAGTAAACAAGGTGGGTACGAGTTTATATGAATTGATATGGTACGGTACGATTCAGTGAATTAGTAGTGTTTTCTCCTACCGTATTTCAAGCTAACATAATGAGGCAGTGAATTAGTCATACCATCATCCTTTACGCTAGATCAATTGAACAGTTGTTTTTCCCCAACCCCATATTGAGCGAGATCAAGAGAGATCTCTCGATCTTATCAATTGCCTCTTATCTGACCTCATGATAACAGATGAAAGATGATACTGAGGTTATCTTATCGCGCGCCTCCCTTCTCATAGATAACATTGTTGACGAATTGAGTATTCGTTACAACTTCGTTATTTTTATCGCATAGTTGGCCGCAAATATTCAATGAACTACGGAATGATAAGAAACACAAATGTTGATATTGAACTGATATATGAGTTTCATTACTATTTTTAAATGAACAATTTGAATAGTGTGATCAGTATGAATATCGTAACGAGACAAAAAATTGTTAAAGAAGACATGTAACTATATTATTAGAACATTATTTATTGTTTCGCTGAAAACAACAGAATAAAAAGCAAGCTATTTACACAGATCTTCATGCGATATTGAAAACAGTGTATTCGATTTATTTTCACTGTCTACATCTAGAAAATCTAGACAAAATTCATCAAATAATATAAAGAAATATTCATCTTTCTAATATTATTGATGTATATTAAAGTTTAATAACATGCAGTCTGTCGTCATATTACGCACTATCACCACACACTTTGTATTCAATAGTACAATGTATTCAAGTATGAGTAGTTCAACAGTTTTATAGCTGCAGACTCCTCTTCTTTTAATAAGTCAGGTTATTTATACAACAATTTTCAAGTTGATGAATTCGTATAAAATAATTAAAAAATTATAACAATTTAAACTTATTATTTTATTTTAATACGTATATTCTTCGTGCATCTTTCTCATTCAGTATCATCTGCTCATTTCATTCCATTGATATTATCTACCTCTGTTTTTCTCTCTTTCTCTTTTTCTCTTTACCAAATGAATTGAGAGGATTTAGAGAAGAATTTTGCAATTCTCTACGTTTGTCTAGGATGATGGCAAGATTGTGAGTAAATTAGCATTAGAGTCATAAATTCTTAATTTTTCCCTAATTTGCTTTTCCAGTAAACGAGGAATACATACTTCTTAATAGTACTTTAACGTCCAATGGACATCACACACTCAGTCTATTATAGAGTGTATTTTTGGTCAAAGTCTTTGACCTATAATAATTGAGAAATCTATAAATTTGTTGTACTAGTTATCCTACTCGCGACATATTATGGAAAAGAGATTATAAGGAGATTTTCTCGCATAACTTTATAAAAAGGCGTGGGCCAGTAAACCGAGTCATTTTTCTTGTTTCTCAATCGTGATTAAATTTAACTTAAATGAACTTTTGAGATTCAATTTTTTTTTAACGCGTAAAATATGTGTAAAGATGAATAGAATAATCTATTTATTAATACTCGAAGCACATATTTATGTCATAAACCCTCATTGTAAATCTTTTTTGGCGTTGAAATATAACAAAACGTAGGGCAATAAAAAGTATTTTCGTAATCTGAACATGCAGTACATTTCAATTGCATCACGATTGATCATTTTATATACCTATATTAATTAATTAATCTAATCGATTATACCTCTTTCCTAGATTTATGCTATGCGTCAGCTTCTGTTTACGTGTTATGAAACTGTAAAATGTACTATTGAAACGGGAATTCTTTATATGAATACGACAGGCTATTGTAACATCTAGCATATATTACACGGTTAACGTATTAAAGAGCATGTTTTTGGTCGTAGAGTTTTTTCTCTAATAACCGGGAAAATCAATCGATATATTAGAATCATTATGTTTTTATACTTTTATGCGCTATGGCTCCGCGTTAACGAAATTTTCCAGATGTGTAAGGTCGTAAAAATGATCTTTTCCGGCCGCGGTCAAAAGCATACAACGCATATTAATGCAAGATATCCGCCAGACATCTGTATAAAATAATTCAAATAATAATATTCTAGATTTCTAGATAAGAATGGTGACATGGCAATTCTCTTGTACATCTTTATAAGAAGGCACACGCCAGAGAGACCTTATCTAAGATTCGTTTTAGAAGAAATATTTGAAAGTAGATAGTAGTCGGTTTATCAAGCACTTAATCAACGCTCGATGGATTTGCTTAGTATTTTCTACAGGCAATAGGAGAAGATAGAAAGCAAGAGTAGAGTTCTAAATTAGATTGTATCTATTGTTACTAATTTTTGAGTGATCTCTCTCTCTCTCTCTTGTGGTGAGATAGTTTTAAGTTTGATTTTAAGAGCTGGATTCGAACTGAACTTACTATTTCATGTTAACTTGTAACCTCGATCGCGGTGCCCTACTCTTTAGTTTTTCTGTGTCCCGTTTGAGGCAGGCGATTTTCCGATTAGACCAATGAAAAGAGAAAAGATTTTCTTCGTTAGCCATATTGTATCGTTTTATGACATTGTTGATAAAAGATAACTAATTAATTAGTTTGTCAACAAAGTTAGTCATTTAATACATTTTATTTTGTATGGTCTTGTAACTAATGAGTCGGGTATAGAGAGAGAGAGAGAGAGAGAGAGAGTTGCTTGATTGTTTATATTTGATAGTTTAGAATTACAGGTTTTAACAAAATTGATGTCGTAATGGGTTTTAATATTGTTTAGATGTGGTTGTCTATTTTAGATTTGTAAATTTTATGAAACAAATTACGACTATTACGAATTAGGAACTACCTTACAAATACTAACGACTAAACAATAAATAACGGCAGCTTTAACAATTAATATTGTTATTTGAATTATTTTATACAGATATCTGGCGGATGTCTTGCATGAATATGGAAAATTTAGTTAACGTGGAGCCATAGCGCATCGTTAAAAGGGTTCGTTTTATGAGTTTTCGGAGAAGACTAACAGACTTATCGATACGTACGACTTATCCCTGAGACTTTTTGTAAGTGAAGTAGTTCGGTTTGAACTTTTCTCACGCTTGGAAATCATAAACAGTTATCGAAAGCAGATGCCGTTGGGAAATAGGCACAGACGATAGTGGTACGTAATCTCGTAAAGTTTTAATTTATTTAGCTATTCACACTATTAGAGACAATTAATTTAAATAAGATTAAATTAATAAAATGTTCATATATCTAGAAATTTTTTTATTAAAATAAGAATAAAAAGCAAAAGAAATGTTGTATTTTAAAACAGAACATTTAAACTCTAGAAAAGTTATTGAACATTTGAAAAGAGAAAAATTTGTGAGTAAGTAATTAGAAGTAAAAGAGAACATAAAAAATGTGAGGTTTGGAATATAGAAATTTACTTATTGAATATATATATCTTTAAAAAGAATTCATTTAATGTAACAAATACTTATAAAATCAGTTGTTATAAATAAATAAGTGTTTAATTTTTGGACAAATAATTGTAAATATTTGAAAAAGAAACTTGTAAGAGGATAAACTATTAAATAAATACTTTGGAAAATTTGTGAGTTACAAACTAAAAGAACAAGATAAAAAATTCGTGGTTTCAAATATACGAATTTTTATGAAACAGCGAAACAGAACAACAGCGTTAACAAGGCTCTCTCCTCTGGCAACCGCCACGACGGTTAGACCACGTTCTACTGGGTTCTCTGCGTCATCATTATTTTAAGTTATTTTATTTGCGCCTATTTTGTACGAAATCAATAATTACTGTTAGTAAAAGTTTACGTACATTTTTCTTGTATTTGGGTGAAGTTAGTTCATTAATAATGAATTAATTTACTCAACTAGTGATTAATTATTCTATATATACATCAGAACAATTCTGAAAAAATTCAACGGAAGTCGTATTATAAAAAAAAAATATGAAAAAAAGTCTAGATATAGAAGAACAATTTTTAAAGAATAAACGAGTGTTATCATAAGAAACTGCTACGGAAAAACTTCCACTGCACGAACCAAGTGTTAAGTGTAAGGTCTTCGGAAGCATCAGCGTAGCAATCAGTCCAGTCAAATTAACTAAACAATGGCGTCAAAATGGATGTGATAGATGGAAAAAAATGAATTAGGTCCGAACTACGATCAATATTAATAAAATAATAACCTTGATGCTACGATGAAAAACTTGGAACAAAATAATTATAAACAGCATTGTGGAAAAATTTGAATAATCACGAATTTTTTGTCAAAACATGGATTATAACAAAGAAATTATAGTTATAACAAAATCACTGAAATGAATCTATTTTTTACGAAATTTGTTTTATAAATTACAAGTGCACCTTACAAATAGTGATAAAAACAAATATCGGAAATTAAAAAATCCTGTTTACTGACTTAACCTTTGTCAATATGTTATTTTTAACAATGTTTACCATATTTAGTATAAAGTAAGTTCAAGTTAAAAAATTAAAAACTTGATTACGAAGTTGATTAAAGTTTGGACTATTATACAGCACAATGACGCCATGAAAAATCATCCTCAATTTTTGTATGTAATTAGAAAAGTCTTAGTAACAGCGTCCCACATTAATATATTAAAATTATTAACTTATGCAGCTAGGGGAATCAAAACAAAAATTCTTTTTCATTTATTAATAAGTTTCTTAAGAACAGCAAAACACATTTTTTTTTATTTTAAGTACATATAATGAAAGGTAATGGAAAAACGCATCTTTAAAAAATTAATTGTATTTAAAATTATAGAGTGTGAGGTACGTAAATTTAAAGTTTGTGGCTGAAAATACTAATAATATTATAGATAGAACCAATTTATTTGAATTAATGAATAGTGTTTAATGAATATCTTTAATGCTCAGAAGGTTAATGATAAATTCCATAAGGTCTACATAAAAAATATCGACATAAATCTTCGCACTCTATTTTAAAATAATTCTGCCCGGAAAGAATCAATGGTGTAGGAATTTCATCTCAAAATCCCGCCATGAAAATAATCCTCTTACATGAGAATAATTGTAGTGAGAGTGGAGAGTGGTACCATTGATTATCCTTCATTCTCTTTTCTCGTATAATCCATACCAGACAATGCGTTCCATTTAATGCTAGCCTCTTTGTTATTTAGCCTCCCTGCACCAACCTGCGGTAAGAAACAAATATCGGAAATTAAAAATGTTATTAATTAAGGTCGTTCCAAAATGTTATTATTAATTATTTCTGTTATTATTTTATTAAAATTACGTTTTTTTAGGATAAATAATTAAAATGCCTACTGAAAAAAGTTTATTTATGTGTCATAATTAATTCGTCTTATGAGGTCGGTTGAGTCATTACTTGTTGAAACACACCGTCATATAAGAATGAATCTTAGTACTATTTGTAGCTTATGCTTTTATGTAATAATTGGGACGAATGTACGCTACACGTGAATTCTATCACCGTAATGGACTTAATTTCCTAAGTTTTACTTTTCGCACAGAGAAAATAAATTGTCGATAATGTTTTGACTATCAGACCAATTGAGTTCATTTCACAATCCTAAGTTGAGCAGATTAACGAAATTAGAGAAAGAATTATCCTAACTTCTTGGATTGATAAAATATGTCTGTTAAACCCAAGACTAAATATCTATTCATGGCGAACGCAGATTTTTAAAAAGTATGGTAACAGAAAAAGAGAACGAGACTTAAGAACTTTAAGTGTTGTTATGTACTTTTTATTTTTTCTAAGATATTTCCTTGTAGTTGTTTTGCACGAAATTCAATAACACTTGATATCATGTTATTTAATTTATTACATTTCATGAATGGTTGTCATCTCTTGGCTCGTCATTCTGGTTTTAAAGTAAACTATATGAGGCAAATATGCGCTTGAATTTTTATTGAAGAAGAATGAATGAACACTTTTCTCAGGCCTAAGAGTTCTTCCATAGGGTTAGAAAATTCGATTGGTTAAGTATTAACGGAAAAATGGTTTGTCGTTGGTCGAAAATGTCGAATGTGCACGTACGTGCAAGTCACTTTGTTTGATAGGTTTCACCAGGTATGGCACTTGATATATTATTTTTTTTATTTATTATTAACTTTTACTTTGCATAAAACTACTGCAACTTACATGTATATAAAGATGTCTTATACTAATTTAACATAGATATTATAAATAAAATTCTACGTATGTTATTATTCAATGGAAACATTATTTTATATAATTTATTGTCCAATAAGAAATATTTTAAATGGATATAGATTATAATTATTACATACTTAATAAGTAAATACATACATCGATTTATACTTAATGTAACTTAATTTACTATGGCATAAGTCTTAATTATGGCAGAGTTATACTAAAAATCATGATAAATACATTTTCCAGGGATAAAAGGTACAATGTAAATTAATTGATTATTACAAAATGTACTGCCGATTAATTAGTATATTATTTAAAATATGAGATTTAGTAGCTTTATTTAGTATATTGTTACCTTTAACTCTGAAAGATTATTCTGTTAGGCATGATTTTTAAATTTTCAATAAATTCGTTCGAAAATAAGTACATATTTTGCAGTGCTGAGTATCTCTACGTGAAAAATATTGTCTAAAGTCTATAGTATGCCAAGGAAAACGGCAGTACAGAACTTTTAATCATCCAGCGCTTTTCGGATTTCAATGACTAGGCAGTTAAACTGTTCTATTGTAAACTGCTGACTTCTGAATCCAAATAATTCAATTTTTTCAGAATCGCACGTTTTTTATATTTTTCATACATCTTTAAACCTCATTTCTTGTTCTTTCATGTTTTGTTGCATTTTGTTTCCTTCTTACTCTTAATTCGTATTTTCTAACCTCTATCTATTATCGCATATTTACTCATCTTTCTCTTTCTATATTTTATGTAATTTTATTACAATTTATCGTACTCATTTTGTCCGCGTTTTTGCTTTTTATATCATTTTTTTATTAATTTGCAATCAATATTGACTGATGCGTCATATTGCCATTTATATCGTTATTGGAACCTACGATTACACCTACGGTAGAGTTTTCCAAAGCGTTATTATCCTATATAATAGAATTAAAAAGAAATGAACATTCTAACTATGTTTTACGATAATAATAACATACGTAACTAATTTGAAAATGATTACTTATATTAGAATCGTTTTATCCAATTTATTCAAACCGCTATATACATCAACCTATATATATGTATATATATATATATATATAATATTTATATTTTCTTTATATCTCAGACTGTAAGTAATCGTTACTGATCAAAAGTATAGAAATCACGACCATCTAATATAATACATTGTTAATAGTATATGTAGGGCTGCTCTACATCAGATTTAGTATTCATGCAGTGGATTTAATATAGAGCGGGTCACTTTCAAGGAATAAATTCATTCTAGTTCTGAAATATTTCTAGTTGTTAGTAATCTAATCTCTTATCTTACGAATTCATTTAGATAACTCTACATTTCAACTATTGAGGGAATATTTAATTCTGAAAATTAATGAAATATGAAAATTATAAAACACTTAAAAATGTAAATTTTTTAAATTAATTATAAATTTAATATTTTATGAGTCTATCGTTAAAACTGTGACGATGGGAGACAATCACTAATTTTTAGTTATGCTTTTTAGTCTAAGACTTTCATCTTCTTGACTGGGACGCATAAGTGTCGTTTGTGAAACTTTTGGCGACGCGATTATTTTATCCTCAAGTGAATTTTTATGTTGCACTGACCCATTGGCAGCACAACATTTACTCTACTTTTCCAACACTCGTGGGAAAGCGCCTACATAATTTTAAGGCTAACTGAGACTGACATACAAGGGCAGACTCTGTAGGCAGGAATTAGAAACGGGATTTCGATAAGGTCGCGAACTAAGAGGAATATTATTTTTTTAGTTTTAGTTTGATATTTATTACTTACTCATTTTGGTAACAGGTAGGCTCGCTCGCTGACTTCCAAAGTGGCTTGTGGCAGGTACTACTTGCGTAGGTAGTACTACTGATTCCAAGACAAACTTGTAGTCTTTATATACACCCCGTGAACTATGGTTATCATAGATCACGAGTAAGATTCGGTGGAAAATAATCCTAAGCGCGTGCTTCTTCGTTCCGATAAATTTTCCCATTTCGTCATGTGGAAAACTTATCGTACGATTTTCTTATGTTTACTTTATGACTGCTTACCGTGTTGAGAGAGTTACTTGTACCATACACATGTTTTGATTTTGAGAGATACTACGCGAAGCTTATCATAATCAAACCGAGGTCATTGTCTTACATATGTTTAGTCGAGATTTCTAATCTCAACACGTTTAACAGGTGTTCTACATTTTTCTTATAATAGATACATAATAAATTTTTTTTTTCTTTTTATTCTTTTCTTATATGTTACGTCTCTTTTGTCGTCACAAAACATCCATTAATATACAATAAATTTTATACTAAACACTCTAAGAGCTTTCGAAATATAACAATTTTTGCCAGTTTTTTCAAATAAATAAAATTGATAAGGTTACAATATTTAACTTATGGATTTTTATATTTTGATTTCAGAACTAGAACTCAACACTTCATGTATTATTGGAATAATAGGTAATCAAACGTCGTTGTACTCTCCTATCACAGCCGCTAAAACTGATAAGTAAGCTTGTTGTCTACTTATGTATTGAAAACATTTTACTAAATAATTAATAAATTGTCTATTAAAGTATACCCAAATCTTTTATTGAAAATAACACAGGCCAAAATATTTTACAAAAGTCAAGAACCAGAAACCAGACATACTGTAATCAATAGATTTTCATGCGCTGATTCCGAATCTCGGCGCAAAATTGCTCTATCAGACTTGGCTTTCCAGATAACATAACCTAAATGCACCGTAAACATACTTTTTTGCTATATTTGACCATCTGTAACATTATGAAAGATTTTATGTGTGTAATTATGACCACATATTCTAAAAGAGCAACGCTTGGGCTACAAAAAGTACCAGTCAAAATATTTTTTATGATTTTTTTGACGGAGATAGGGTAGTTGGAAAAATATTCGATTGGAACATTTCACAACAGGCTGATAATAATAAGAAACTCAATATTCACTTCACATGCCTGGAGATGCACTCTCACAATAGCATCAAACGTACGAGAGTTCGGGCAAAGCAGAGACTTTAGTCTACTGAAATCCCATAACCTAAAAATCAACATTTTCGAGGCCAGTAGAAATTCACATGTCATTTTTTGAGTATTCTAGAACCAGAATATTTCACGGAATCACAAGAAGTAGACTACCAGTCGAGAATGCTTATTAGATATCAGTAGCACGGTAGCACTATAACTGCAATCGAAACAGCGTCGAACTCCGACGTCTGAGCCTTTCTTATCAGCCTCTTGTGGAATGTTCGAATCGAACATTTTTCAAACTAACCTCTCTCCGTTAAAAAAAATCATAAAAAATTTTTGAGTAGTGCTTTTTGTAGCCCAAACGTTGTTCTTCTAGAATCTGTGATCAGAATTACTTACAAAAAATCCCTCGTAATGTTATAGGTGGTCAAAAATAGCAAAAAAATGTGTTTTTGACGCTTATAGGTTAAGATATCTGAAAACCCAAGGGCGATAGAGCAATTCTAAGTCCAGATACGAAATCAGTGCATGTAAAATAAATCGAGTACACTATGTCTGGTCTTTGCTTCGTAAAATTGTTGGCCTGTGTAATTATTCCATTTATGTAAAATATGTCAGAAAGCCTTACTACTAAAATCTAAACCTTTATTTTAGACAGAAATCTGAATAATTTTATAATAATTTTAATGTAAATATTTATAAATATTTCACTTCAATGATTTCAGTACTCAGCATTCAGTGTCAGTATTGGGTATAAAAATATTAAAGGCTGGTTTTTCGATAATTATATTGTGTATGTAAATTATGTAATATTTAAATCAATCATACCTTGCTACTTTGTATTATGTAGAACATTTAAATGGGTATCGTTAAAAAGATTCTCTTCATCAGAACCAATATCTACAAAATTATATGATTAGTCGTCTTTGGTGTAGTAGTCTATTTTATCAGATTCCTGTTCAAAATTTTCATTTAACATTAATTAATTTTTTTTTATGTACACTTTCAATAGTTACATTTATGCTATTTTTAATTACTAGTTTTCCATTAAAATGTTTATCGTCCGATTTTAATTAATCTATATATATAGATTAATTAAAATATATATATATATATATATAGATTAATAAAAAATAAATATATATATATTGTTTTATGTATTGCAACGCGAAAACTAAATTAATGGGGAGAAGAGGGAGACTTACCTTGCGTAAGGCAAGGCCCCTTCAACCGCGTTGATATATACTAAAAAAACAAAATTGCCACAAACAAATTAATTAAACGGGAAGGTAAGAGGCGCGAACGGCCTAACGTGCGCCAGGAAGCGATGACCTTGAAAGGTCACAGGGAGGTAAGTCGGCAAAGCGTCCAATGATAAAATGACGGTTAGAATAAATATAAAATTTATTTAAAAAAAGAAACAGATGAAAATACAAAAGAAACCGACAATCGAACGAAATTAAATGAAAAAAATAAATAAAAGAAAATTGAAATTCAGATTACGGCGACGGTTATATAATAATGGCCGACGCCAGGCTTCGGCTGTACAGCCAGGAGGTTCGTGCGGGGCCCAACAGCAACAAATAAACAATTCAAAATAATGAAAATTGGCCCAAGGGGGGGGGGAGGATGAGGAAGAGAATGGATAGAGGCACTCACTGGCTCAGCAATCCGCAAATCCAACCAAAAAAAAAAATAAAAAAGATCCCCAAAATCAAAACTATTCTCATTGGCAGGTCAATTATAACTGAGCCGAGAAGTTGCTTTAGCTCCCCTCTCCTCTCCGCGCCGCAAATTTATAACGAATTTTCCGAGGTCAGTGACCTCGGAATAACGAGCGGCTAATTGGTCGACAGGCTTCGGCCAAAGTTTCTACAATTCAATAATTCACATTGAATTACTTATCAAACCAATCAAAATGGCGTCTCAAAAAGTGGTGCAAATTGAAGATCCAAAGATCAGGCGCCATAGTGACCAAGTAAGAATCAATGGCCCGGAGCACATCACAGTATATTGCAATGAAGTTATAATTGTGGAAAAAATATAATCTAAATAAAACATTAAAATATGCATAAAGATTTTCTAGGGTATATTATATACATACAAATTTTTATCCCATTCAAATACATTCAGACAGATAGAGCGGATTCTTAAAAGAAAAAATCTTATATGCGTGCGCCATCGGCCAGAATGCGAGACCTTTTTTTTGGCGTCCTCGTTTTATGGAACCCCACGCGTGCATGGCACATCTGGAAAACCTTTTTCCTGTTCCTTTCAGAATGATGAAGTGGCCTGGTGCACGAGATATAGTTTTATTACTTGTGTAAAATCTCGAACATTAGGCCGAAATCATTTTGGAATTCAAGGCGAGACAGCATCCCAAGAAATCCCATAAAATAAGGATAGAGAAAAATGAAAGAGGGCGTGTTTTTCCGAACTATGGCTTTTCGAGAGGGGCCTAAAACCAATTAGGTCCCGGATAATTTTTAGACCAGCCTCTAGAACGCCAAGTCGGAGTTAATCTCCTCTAGGATAAAAAGCCTCACTTGCTAGCGTTCGGGATTAGTCACTCGAGGAAGTATGCCTAAAGAAGCCGAAGCCCAGAGCCAAACTACATTGTAAGTAACAAAAATAAATACTCAAATATACATATAGAAACTTCGTATTAGCTCGCGACTTTCCGGCTCATTCTTCCTTATCCCTAGTTACTCGAGCTGTCCTTTAGAGTCAGTCCTTGACAACCTAGTAGAGATAACCCCTTTGCTGCTAATAGTCAGTGAAGGAGAGGTGGATGTCGTCGCTGCCAAGGAGTCAGTGACAGAGGGCATCCATTTAGAATTAGTAATCCGAAAAATCGGAGGAAAATCCTCTCTAACGCAACCAGCACGCATCCATTGCTAGTAGAAAGTTCTAGGCATAAAAACGTGCACACGGTGAACGAAATTGTTTTAAATAACAATTTATATCACCACAATGTCAATCCGATGTTACATAAAAAGATGAATAATTTCTAATATGTTAATAACTTGAATAAATTAAAAAATGAATCTCCTTGAGAAACCTCCGAAGAACGGAGGGATTATTACAGCACTCATGGGCTGAAGTGATTAGACATTTTAAATTGCCTAATTTAATCCAATTGACTTATGTTCAAATATTAGTGTGTGATTTGATTAGCTGGTGCATTTATAGAACAAAAAAATTAAAGTGGTCTATCTAAGCAGCATCTAAGTATAGTATGCAAGCAGAAAAAATTATTGTGAAAACCGTAACAACACATGAAAAAGAAAAGTAAAGTTATATCAACAATAAGAACAAGAAAAAAACTTTAACTATTCCAAACTCGGACAACATAAGTAAGAAGAAACGTCAAAAATATATTCTGGAAAGTGCTGAGCATTCTAGAAAAGATAAGCAATAAATTTGGTTCACTATTAATTATCTAAACCTAGAAAGAAGCGTTAAAACCCAACACATTGAATGAATAAAAAGAAGTAAAATAACCGCCAATGATCGTAAGGGTAATAGGGAATATCCAACCTAAAAAGGAAGTTTTAGATATAATAAGGGTTTTTAACAACATCACAAACCATTTGTTGCTGGCTTTTTTGTAAAGGGAAACTATGACGATTTGTTCCTATTATAGACAGAAAAACATTGACGATGACGGACCAGCCTATATGAAGGCCTGTTTGTTTCGTAAGGCAAAATAAGCTGTATTTTTTAACAATCTTAACGGTAAACATTTTTTCATCAAAGAGATTGCTAACGAATTTCCTGGCCGATTAAACCTTATTTCTAAAAAGAAGGAAAGATATATAAGTTTTAAAAAATACGTCGAAAGGGTTGACATAACTTCAGAGACGCCATATCCTAGAACATCATTTTCAACAAGGCAATGGATGTATACCACAGCAGATCGTTTTATTAAAGAAAATACCGAAAAGAGACTCTTCTTGAAGGTAAACTTTTACAGCAGTATCAATGATTCGAACATCAGTGGTGAGCACTACATTCATGAGCGTTTGAATAACATTCAACATTACAGATCGATAGTTACGCGGATCTATATCTCAAAACCGATATTCTTCTCTTAGCAAAAGTCTTTGAGAACTTTAGAACCAACTGTCAAATAGCGTACAGTTTGAATTCGGCTAACATTACATAATTTCCGCATTTAGTTACCACAACATATTGAAATGTACAGGAGTTAGATTAAAAGTTTTTTATGTACATCGACATATTTACGTTTATATAACGGAGTAGAAATTACAACGATAAAGAACAGGAATATATTGGTATTGCGAACAGCAGGCAAAGCATACCCAGCAATCTTGAATAAAAGTACATATATGATAGTGGTCAGCAAGAGGACTGCAGAGAACTTTGCGTCATACTTGAACCCACGAACGACCATCGTGTAGAATTTGTCAGGTAACGTAATGCTTGAGACGGATTTGAGCTTATGTTATCTTATAAAACTTGCATACGATGTGGATTTGGGAGCGAACTTTTTTTAGTTCGATGAGACGCCAATTAGATGATGACGATAATTTATATTGTGTTGAAAGATAATATCACTGATGTCTTCGCGCAAACCGAATGATAAAAAAAGAAAGAGAGTTACTTTCCCGTTTCACACAAAGTATAAATGTTGATAATCTCTAAACTAGTCACTTTGTCGATTTTGAAGAAATTAGAGAAAGAAAGGATCAACGACTTGTTAAAAAGAGTTGTAAGAGGATAGTTTCGAAATTATCTGGCCAAACAATGAAAAAATAATATTTGGGAATAAATTTTATTATTTCGCTACATAGTCTCCTATTTGTTCCAAAGAGTTTCCAGTAATCTTTGAAACCTTATTTATAATGAGAATCGTCAAGCTCAACTAAATAGCTATCAATAGTTATTTTTTCAAGTTTGGAAATAGAACATAATCTGATAGGTCTGATGATTAGAGTATGCGAGGAAGCCATTTAAAATGTAACTCTTTGATTGGGTCATTGTAATACCGGATGCGTGAGCTAGTGCATTGTCTTAATATAATAAATCTTTCATTTCCTTCAATTCTTAATGTGCTAATTTATATCTTCTACAGGCAGCTTCAATTTTGTGATGGAGCTCCTGGCCACTGGCCGGAGTCCGTTAGTCATTTTGTTGGCCGATTGGCCGCTCATTATTCCGAGGGTAGCAACCTTGGAAAATGTGTTGCGACTTTTCGGCATAGAGAAGTAGGGAAAGAGGTAAAATATACTCACCGGTTCAGTTTGAATTGAGCGTCCGGTGCGAATAATTTATTTGAGATTTTTGTTTTGGTGCGAGTTCGAGTGCCATATACTGTTTTACTTACGTTTGTTGGAAGTGTAAGTTTATTGAGTCGGTGAGTATCTCCGTTTATTCGTTCCATGTACCAATTCGTTATTGTTTTATTTTGTTTAATTATTTGTTGTTGGACAACGCTCGATTCTCCAGGTTGTACAGCCGGAGCTTGGTGACGGCCGTTCTATTTAATCATCGCGCATTTAAATTTCCTTTAGTTGTCGGGATTTGTTTGTATTTTTTAATAATAAATTCAAGTTGTTTCTAACGGCCGTTCTTTATTTGACGCCATGCTGACTTACCTCCTCTTGACCTTTCAAGGTCATTACTTCCTGGCGCACGTCAGGCCGTTTGCGCCTCCTACCTTTTCATTTTATTTCGTGTGTTCGTACTCGACCCTTTTTTTTTATATAATTATTTCAAAGTGGCCGAAGGAGCCTACCTTTACGAATAAGGTAATTCTCCCTCTTCCCCTCTTAGAATAAGATTTTGCGTAGCAATTTCTTCTTTGATAGTTGGTATCTTAATATATACGGGACGTATAGTTACTTAAAAAAATGATACGATGCGAGTTCTACTAATTATTTCTAGTTGACATTTAGCTATTCCTAACCTATTTTTAGTAAGAATATCCACACTATTCCCTCAAGGTTTCTGAGAAAGTGTTTACAATGAAACTAAGAGTAACTGAAACTAACTCACAAGGGCAGATTCGGTAGCATGAAATTTGAAAAGATGAGACGAATAGATCGCGAACTAAGGAAAATTTGAATTTTATTTTATTAAAATTTTATTTTAATTACTTATGAATTGTAACTACTAATACAATTCTTTAAGCTTTACATGAAAGTCGATTGGCATTGGTATCACAAGGGATGTTACCGGTACCCTGGCGTTGGTAGTACTGCCTCTATGGCTAGTTTGTTGCCTGTTTATACATGACTCGATTAGATTAGTAATTAATCATAAATTTCGAAAATGGAGGAAAATTGTATCAATCTATGCTTTTTAATTAGATATGTTTTTCCGCGCCATGATGAAAATTTGATATCATTCGACGTATAGACAATTGCACACTCACCATATCTTCTCATCCGGAATTATGTTTTATTGGCCTATACTTTGTGTAAAGCTCCATAAGTTAAGAACAATATTGTAACGTATTTGATTGAAAACAAATTATTCAGGGAAATAATTGAGTCCGACATATGATTCATTTAATATATCAGAGAAAAAAAGAATAAAAGATTTATCTTTATCTGATAAATATCGTAAAGATTCACTGAATATCAAGATTTGATTTAAAGAAATTTAATTTAAATACTCTATAGGTTGGCTTTGTTGGACAACGTGTTTACTCTTAAAAATAACTATTGTAATAGATGAGATGAGAGAGACACTGAGGATGGTAATACAATTTTAATGATTTCAGTACGGTAAATAGATGTTTAACACCTAATAGAGAGTTGTTCCCATTACGACGTTTTATTTTAAATATTTTTTTTTCTTATTCTATTTCATTAGACTATTTTTCTCTTCTGTCGCTACAACGCTATCCAACTATGGGGAACGGCTTCCAGTTCAAACATAAAAATTCTATAAAGACTCCAATCGAAAATATTAAGATACATTGAGGATGTACTGTGTTTTACCCCAATTACTTTATGAACAAGAATCTCAAATAGTCAAAAAGGAAATGACTTCATACTATAAAAATGACTAAGTTTGATTAGAAAATCATCCTTATTGATAACTTGGAAAGGACATTCTAAAAAATCAAATTATAAACTCAAAAACCACAATCAGTTATTTTAACTTAAATTGACCCACCTATTAGTTCAGCAATGCAAATTTGAACCCGGTTTTTATTTCCCCCTTTATAATGTAATCAAGAAATCTTACTTGCTAAATGTACCATTTACGGTTAAAACAACATAAAAAATAAATAATAAATAAAAAATTTATTAACGCACGTATTCCCTCGGCGAGTAAAAGTACCTACATCTTCCACTTTTTATACAACTATTAACAAATAATATTTGATGTGTCACAGGAATAAAGTCAAATCTTTCACTTTTGATCATTGTTTTCTATCAATGGATCCACGCGCCAGCGATTTCGCTAATCAAGATGTCGTTTTTAATACATTAGGAAAAGATATTTTACATAATGCATTTCAAGGTTACAATGCATGCATCTTCGCTTATGGACAAACAGGTGAGTACTGAATATTTCGTTGTAATTTATTATTTTAGATCTATATCTAGTCAACTATTTTATTTATTTGAATATAAATCTATACACCTATGTATATAGCAATTTTTGTTTGTGATATTAGTGATATATATCCAACGTTTTTTTTTCTCTTTTAAAAATAATGAGTTCATAGAGAAATCTCGTGAAATGACACGGTATGTGAGATATTTAATAACTTCATTGGCATGTTAGAATTTAAAACAAAAAATTAAGTTACTTTATTTAAACAGATGAGATAATTTCGTTGAAAGTAATTTAATTTTGAATACATCGTATTTGAAGTTTTTCTATTATTCTGTTATATATATTTGCGATATGCAAATATTCGTTTGGTATTTGAATCTACTGCGGATATGCATCACGCGAGTGATGGAACCCATCATGCGTCAGGGCTATTTCGACATTGTGAGTTATTCTTGAGGTAGACTCGATGTTTTGAACTATGAATAAGTATGAGCCTCCCGAATACTGTTAATGTGTTGAGTGTTCTTAATAACGTCTCTTCATTTCTCAATCATAAATATAACATCTAATTATATCAACGTAAATTATTTTATTTATTTACTGAATGTGAAACTTCAAGAGATATTACAATTTATATAAGAATCGAAATTAGGATTGGGAAAATAGAGAAAGAGAAGTAACGAGATATAGTATTAAATAAACATAAAACACTCAAGAAATTTATACATATTTCATTTTACCGTTGCGACTTTAAATTAAAGATTTTATTTATAGAAATTTAATTTAAAGAAATTGTCTCAAAGTCTTCCTTTATTGGCTCGAACCTTCCTTTCAATACTTTTTATATTTAAGAATTCCTTCTCATTTTTATCAACTTCTTTAAAATCATCATTACAATCTGTACAATATATTCAAAGAAATTTAAGATTTTGGCCGCCATCTTGGAATCACCATTTTGAATTATCAGAATGTGAGTTCAAATTCGTCATAAGCGACTCCGAAAACTCCTGTGTACCAATTTACAAGAACAAATTTAAACAATTTTAAATTTTCACCACCATTTTGATTTGTCAAAATCTCAGTTTAGATTCTCAATCAGCTATCCCAAAAATTCCTTTATATCCATCTTCATAAAGATATGTTTGAATGTTCCGTCATAAAGGCATTTTTTTACAAAACAGGCTCTTTTTTAGACTTTGTTTATAAATATTAGCAAATTATTTAAAATTGTACAACCTTTAAGTATATATTTCAATTTTGTATCATTTTGTGATCAAGAAATTATAAAAAAACGTAAGCTATACTAAAAAAGCTACTCTGAAATTGCAAAAAACTATACGGAAATAGGTAGCCACTGAGAGATACCACCGTGCCACAAAGGGTTAATTAAATATGCCAGAAAATGTTAATTTTAAGTTCTTTTACGTCAACTTTAGAACGTCAAATATTTGAAATTAAAAATAAATTGATTACATATTGGGTGTTTCACTTATGATGATATAATCCATGTGATTATGTAAGTGTTTATTTGAAAGTGTTTATATTATTTTAAAGAATCAGCTTAACTTTTAACTGGCCTTCAATGATATCAAGTGAACGTCAAATCTATTGGTCTCTGAACCTATTCAAAGATTAGTTAATTTATAAGCTCTTTAAAGTTTGCAAAAAAACCATTTTTGGACAATTTTTTAACGTTTGATCTTCTGAAGATTAACCTAGGATATATTTCATATATTTCGTTAATATCTAGCACTACCCGTCCATTTTCACGGATAGTGATTAGTCATTAGTCTTCTCTAATCGATGATTTAGCTATATCTGAAGTGTAATAAGTATATTTTGGAATAGATTCATATTTCGATATGCATATTTGGAATAAATATTTCATCAGTTTCATAAGCTGGTTCACATCAGCTCATAAGCTGAATTATTTGGATCTAAAATATTACACGCGTTGTATATGTCTGATTTCAAAAGATCAAAATCCTATAGCGGCAGTTTTATACAGACTACTTTTTAGTTAAATTAATGATGCCTCTTCTTTTTCTAAAATAAGCTCTTTCACCAGTTTAATTTTAAACATCTATTTCATTTTAAGAATCATCCGCTATTCCAACGCTTGAATCAATGTTGTAACGTTTGAAGGCAAAAAGATTATTTGCATGGATGTATCTCTTTGATTCAAAATTCCAGCTAATGGTTAAGAAGGAGCATTATCTAAAATCAACAAAACTTTTCATTGTTTAGCATGCTTTTAATTAATTTCTAGCACGAAAACGTCGCGAAACCAGTTCAAGAATAATTGCTAGTCCATCCAAGCTGATCGAATATTCATTTACTTAACTGGTAATTTCTTCTATTCTTCTAAAACATCGATAATTTTCGTACTAACTGATAATAAGTTTTACTTTCCAAATTCTAGTGGCTTTCCTCGAAATTGTGAGCTTGTTTCAATAAATCGCGTAATCTACTCTTGATTTTCCGAATTGTCGTCACATTGACATTATAATACTTAGCCAAACTCGATGTAGTTTTTCCTTACTCGAGTTTTTCGACGAACACTCATTTTTTTTACAATGTAAATATTCTCTTGAGTCTTTCTCGTCTACAATTGACCACTCGGCGCCGTATTTTGATTTGAAGTCAATCTGTTGGTGGATGTTGTAGACCTTATATTCTTGTATACAAGTTCTCGCGAAGGACCCGCGAATGAGGTCCATTGATAAGGACTCCGACCAGTGGCCAGGAGCTCCGTAATACAACTTATAAATTACATGCATTAATGTATTAACTATTTACATATTATAATTCCCCTTATAAACCCACTTTTTGTAAACGATTTTCGTAAATGTATGCACATAATATACATTTTTATATGACGATATAAACAAAAATAACTAGAAAGTGAATTTTGAAGAAAAGGTAACGAACACTTAAAGCTAAATACAGAAAGTACAGTATGAAAATATAGACAGTCCAGAAATATATAAGGGAGATTTTAGGTAAACAAACGGCAGTCGTACGGCTCTGCTCGTAGTGTGGTGTGGTAAACTGTGCAGTGTGGAAGAAACCGTGTAACAGATTATACTATATTTCTTATTATACCAATATATTGTTAAACATGGTTTTTGGGTTTTTGTACGTGCTGTTGAAAAATTTGATATTAATTTTGAAAAATTATATTATTTAACTTTTTTACTAACATGTGGCTGAAAAAGTCCTGTTTTTGAAGGAATACGAAAATCTAATCAGATTGCAAGCGCGAGCAGCATAAATAGTAATGGCGAGCGACAAGGAACATAATATATTGTTTTTTTATTTGTTGCCTTCGAATACCCTGTAGTCTTAATTCATCTGCTGTATTAACTTACATCTTATTTTGGACAAGGTTACTTTCCCTTATTATAGATTTTACATGCTCACTTTACTAAGAAAACGAAGTATCTAACTACCATCTATTAACGCAATGTTTATCAAGTCTCAAAACGTAGTAGTAGTCTCAAATGCACAATTCTATTTGACTTTGTCGTGAAATTACCTGCTTCTCACGAAGCACGAGTTTTCGGCAGCTTTTTCTTCTATATTGCAACGCGAAAACTCTAATTCCGCTAGAGGAGGGAAAACTTACCTTTTTGTATCAGGGGAAGGCTCCCTCAATCGCGCCAAAATCTACAAATCGCGAACGATAATGCAAAAAAAATAAATGAAAAAGTGGAAGGTAAAAAGCGCAATTATGGCCTAACACGCGTCAGGTAACTGATGACCTTGGAAGGTCAAGAACAAGTGAGTAGGCAGGCGTTAAGAAAAAAAAGAATTGATTGGCCGCTACGTGAATAATAGAAAAAAATAACAAGGCGCGCATAAATACAAAAGAAAATAAACGAAACATCCACAGTTAGAATTCGCGCGAATACAAGGGTAACAGCCATCGCCAAATTCCGGCTAATTAGCCAGGAGATCCGAGTGAGACCTAACGCACGCAAATAATAACAAAAAATTTAAGAATTGCATGGAGGGAGAGAGAGACAGTAATGGAGAGATTCACCGGCTCAGCTATCTAGTATAAACAAAAATTTGGCACTTTGTGTACCCACGAACGTCACTTAATCACCTTGAAAGTCAAAACTAAAAATCTAACTCAAAACCAAATAAAAAATCAATTGCTCTACTCTATGGCCAGAAACATACTGAGCCGGTGAGTGTCACTTACCTCTCTCTCCTCCCCCCCCCTCTCTGTACCGAATACATTAAATGAATTTTCCGAGGTCAACTACCTCGGAAACATAAGCAAACCCTAATGACGGGCTGCTAACAATGACGAGCTCCGGCCAACGGCCTTTAGGGCGCTCAAAAAACGTACCTTTTCCTCTTTTCTTCAACTTGTTACTTCTTTTCTTTCATCCCCGACAGTAATAGAGAATAGTCAATTTGAGTTTAGGAGAAAATTGTTATTCTCTCGTTGTTTTGTTTTCTTTTGAGCGATTGACTGTCGATCGGCGCTGGTTCGATACTTTTATTATCTTTGTATACGTTGTGATCCATATACGCTATGAAAAAGTGTAAATTTATTTATAGCAGTCGACAGTAGAATCTCGGAAAAAATTCCCGAACTACTTAGGCGAGAAATTACTAAGTGCATTGCTGCACTTTTGTATAGAGAAGCGACCGGAACATAGTGGCGTCAATACCAAAATATTATTAATTACACTAGAGATAGTAATGAGAAATTTTTCTTCCCATTTTCATAGGCATGATTACGATCTTTGTATTACATTAATAATACACACACTTATACTTATAAACAATATATTTACAAATTTGATATTGCATGTTGTCAGCTACTTTTAAATTTAATTAACAAATATCTTAAAAAGGATCGCTGTCTTAGGTTGTATGATAAAAAGGAAAAATAGAAAAATCAAATGTCAAGTAGTTTTGCAAAACGAAGATCACATCTCTGAAGATGGGAAGATCGTATCATTTTCTCTTCTCTATTATTCGGTTACGTATCAGCGTCCAAGCAATTTATTATTAAAAATGGTAACGATAGCATCCCGCTCATCGCCATACTGCTGGCACTCCTTTTTTTCTACATCGGGTATTAAAGTTTTTCATGTTTTAGTAAAGAAAAATAATTAACAATTTCATAACAAATAAATATCATTTTTAAATTTTAAAGAAAGAAATATTTATTAAGAGCTATGAAACGTATGACCGCTCGTTACTCCGAGGTTACTGACCTCGGAAAATTTGTAGCGAATTTTCGGTGCGTTAGCTCCGTTAGAGAGGTGCGCTAGAGAGGATTTTCTTAATCTACGAATTTTCGGATGACTAATTCTAAATGGATGCCTTTTGTCACTGACTCCTTGGCAGCGACGACATCCACCTTTCCTTCATTGACTATTAGCATCAAAGGGGTTAGCTCTACTAGGTTAGCAAGGACTGATTCTAAAGGGTAGCTCGAGTAACTAGGGATAAGGAAGAATGAGCCGGAAAGTCGCGAGCTAGTACGAAGTTTCTATATGTATATTTGAGTATTTATTTTTGTTACTTACAGTAGTAGTTTTGCACTGGTCTTCGGCTTCCTTGGGCATACTTCCTCGTGCGACTAATCCCGAACGCTAGCAAGTGAGGCTTTTTATCCTAGAGGAGATTAGCTCCGACTTGGCATTCTAGAGGCTGATTTAAAATTGCCTAATTGGTTTTAGGCCCCTCTCGAACAGCCACAGTTCGGAAAAACACACCCTCTATCATTTTTCTCTATCCTTATGTCTTACGGGATATCTTGGGATGCTATCTCGCCTTGAATTCCAAAATTATTTCGGCCTAATGTTCGAGATTTTACAGAAGTAATAAAACTATATCTTGTGCACCAGGCCACTTCATCATTCTGAAAGGAAAAGGAAAAAGGTTATCTGGATGAAAAAAAGGTCTTGCATTCTGGCCGATGGCGCACGCATATAAGATTTCTTTAATTTAGGAATTCGTTCTATCCCGACGTTACAAATCTGAGCCGGTGAGTGCCTTAATTTTCCCTCCCACACCCTCCATGCCCCATTTAGTTATTTCCTTTATTTATTTGTTCATGTTATTGTTGAACCTCGCTCGGTTCTCCAAGCTGTACAACCCGAATAAAACCTGAGTAAAATGTTGAACACAATAATAATTATGGATAGTAAATCGTGTAAGTAACTGATGAATATTATTGATAAGCAGGAATATTCTTATTCCTGCTTATGATGCTTATCTCGCTGATACTTATCTCGAATGGTTTGATCGCTTCAGTGATAGATAGGCGCAATTGTATAGTGTAAAGTAATAATATTCCTTATTACCTTTTTTTCGAAAAGAATTGACTTCAGTAGTTGAATATTAGAATATTTGTTCAGAAAGGAATAATATTTTAAGATTTCTTTAGACTGAAAGGTTATCATTATAAATTTTAAAATATTTGAATTAGAAAAGATTGCCTGCAAAATATTTTTATCTATATCATAATCCTGTATTACTATGTAAGTTAATTAAATATAAACAATACAATTTTATATATTTATTATCTTAAAAACTAATAATGGGAACTGAATTGATTTATATGATTGGAGTGATAATCAAATCTGATATAGTATATTAATTTCTAATCAATGTTGTACATTAAATTTATTATAAGCAAAGAATAATTTTTATTATTTTCAAATATTCGCTAATAACTCATTTTCTAATAACATTATATTAATTTTGATAATACTGTGAGTTTTAGGAAATGTGTCTTTATACAGTAACAACAATAATTGTTTAAAAAAATTATTAATTATGTTAACAAAATCAGGCTGCTATAACAAGTAAATTTAATACAATAGTTTATATAAACGTATGTTTCAATCCGTTGTCAAGGTTTGATTAACATTAAATTAATAATTAAAATTCTTTATAATGTATTAATAATTGATTGAAAGTTTTAATCAAATTTTCCTTAAAAATTCAATAGAAACTTCATATAAAAATATAATAAATAGCTTCATACAAGTAATTAATAATATATTTTAGAATATGTTCCATTCGAGATCGCTTCTATTTGTTAAAATTAATCATTTATTCTTATCTTTGATTTCTGTACTGTATATATATGTTTTATGATAACGTATGATTCCAAATAAAGCGATAAATAAGTGATTTATTTTTTTGGTAAATATGTGTAAAGGTTCGCGAATTAATAAAGCGTAAGTACATTTAAAAAGTTAGAAACAAACAAATTTGTTAAAATGATTCTAAAATCACTGATTGACCTTTGGAAAAATTAGCTGATGACTCAAAACCAATATTAAATTATAATTTGATCAATTAGAAGTTAGTAAGCCAAAAACGAAGAGAAAAATATAATTCATAATGAAGATAGCTAATTAGCAATGAAATCATTGGAAAAACAAGACAATCCACAAGTAATAGCATCATTTATTGATTTTCAACTTCGCTTATCAACCAACGTTTGTGACGAAGACAAGAGTGATAATATAGCTAGCGAAAACTATGACGTATCTAATGGATAGGCATAATTATTATTAAAAAAGACTAATTCTGCTATTATATTAGAACACAATTTGGATCATTATTGTCAGATTATGAGAATGATTGATGTACGTAGTAAGTATTGTAAAGCCAGTGAATATGTACGTTCTGCATTAATTATAATACAGAAAATTTTATCGAGATCTAGTGCAGGATTTTCTTTGTTTTAATTATATAAAATTGCACGACAAATCAATTATACTGATTATATATATTGGAATAATCCGAACGGACAAATAGACCGTCTTATAACAAGATTAAAGACCGTACCGAACGAGTCCCTTTATATACAGATCCGTTAGTCAGCCAACACTATCAGGTTAAGCGTATTCATAATGAGCGTGCACGTGCTATCGATTTTTCCATTTGTAACATTCGGAAGATATTACAAAACTACTTAAATTAAGAGTGTATTTTTAGTCGTAGAGTTTTACTTCTAATAACCGGGAAATCAATTTGTTTATTTTTAAGAATATCCTAGTCAGGATAGGTGGTGAATTGGAGGGAATGGTAAGGCAATTCTCTCGTACTGCTCTATAATTGGGCACACCGAGAGAGACCTTAGCAAGGATTTGGTTTGAAGGAATTATTTTGAATGTAGATAGTACTCGATTCAACAAGCACCCGATCTACATTCGATGGAAAGTCTAAATATGTTACGGCAAAGCAATAGAGAAAAGAGACTGAGATAAAATTAGAATATTTATTGTTTGACTTACTACTTTAGATGATCTCTCTCTCTCTCTCTCTTTTTTACAAGTCAGAGTTGGATTTAATTTTGGATCTGGATTCGGACTGTCTGTAAAACTGCGCGCGGGCCATTTTATAACCCTCGTCGTGCTTCCCTACTTTTAAAGTTTTCCGGGTCCTCTTTGAGGCGGATCCTTTTCCGATTAGGCCAATGAGGGAACAGATGATTTCTTTCGTTAGCCTGATTGGAGGAACCTTAGCGTGGGCGGATAGAAAAATGGTACATTTTTCATTTAAGAGATTTCATACGTAGTATTGTTTCGCGAAAATGTTAATTGAAATTAATTGTTTAACTAATTAATTGAATAGGTTTAGCGAGTGAAATCGACAGGAGAGAGATATCTATGGTATACAATTTGGCGACTTAATATTATTATAAAAACATTATCGACGCTACGATAAATATTAGTTTGTTTAGTTTTAGTTTCTTGTTTATGTCTTGAGGATTCTAAGAGACAGCTTATGGTTGTTACAAAAATAGCTTACAATTTGTGTTGATAAACAATAAATAGCCGCAGTTACAATTATTAATATTGTTGTTTTATAGAAACGTCTAGCGGATATCTTACATCAATATGCGTTACGTGATTTTGGCCGCAGCCAGAAAAGATAATTTTTACGACTCTACGCATCTGGAAAATTTCGTTACCGCGGGGCCATAGCGTATCATCAAGAGGGTCCGTTTATTGCTTGTCGGAGAAGACTAACTCACTTATCAGTGGGTATGGTTTATCCGTGAGGCTTTTTATAATGAAGTGGTTCAGTTTAGACTTTTCTCACGCTCAGAAATTATAAACAGTCATTGTAAATAAATGACGTCAGAAGATGGGTATAAGTAATACAGGTTCGTGACCTCATAAAAATCTAAACTTTATTTTGACCACGTGTTCAACAGCGGTGGACGTTAGGCATTAGAATTATGAGGAATGTGTATTGTGTTAATCAGGCTTAAGAATGGAGCGTGGTGGACTCGTTATTACTATTATCAGGTTCGTTACGAGCGCTACAGTAGTACAATACAATAATTCTAACATCATACCATTGGAATGAAACCAGTTGAAGTAACTATAAACAAAATGTAATAAATACTGAAACGATTATATATTCAAAAATCTTAAAAGTCTCTAACATAATGTACAAAAATCAAAGTTGGTGATAAAGTAAGAGCGAATAAAAGTAAGCAAACGTTCGAAAAAGATTCTATGATGGGACCAGTTGACTAAAAAGACCCTATGATGGGACTCTCAGCCGTCAAGCCTTGACCAAGGCACTACCAAGCAGTGAAGTGTGCGATAACCTCTAGCTAGGGATTTGCGTATGAAAGGAAAACAGAGAGACTATAGGTAAATATATAATATTATGTTGAATACAGCCATCTTCTTAGTTAATTGAAAATTGAAAGTCGAAATGAGGTGGGAGGTCTGAGTTTTGAAATTTAACTTGGTTTTACTTTTTTTTGGGAAGCGACATTCACTACATAAGGTACCTTTAGTATCTCTCTTTCTTTATCTTTCCGTGTCAATTACTTTTTCCTATTATTGCAGGGCCATCGACTTCCGTTAAAATGTGACTATTGACAGAGTCGTGAAGATAGTTTCATTTATTTGTCGTCTAAGAGATTATTAAAATAAATATATCGCTGATGTATTTTATGAAGAAGAATTACTGAAGACGAAATATCCTGATATTTGTTTGATAGAAAATTAGTGAGTAAACGTGGTGATCAGGATTATGTAAAGTAGTTAGGGTTTGATGAAATACATAATACTGACATACATACAAATGATATGTAAATAAAAAGTGAACAAATAAATAATACATTAAAAAATATTTAATATTTTATTTTCCATTTATTTTGCCATTCTACACATTCTTTTTTTGTCATTAATCTTATGATAATTTCACTCAAACGATAAATTCGCATTTTAAAACATACTTGATTACAAGCTACTTTGATCCATTTTCCACATTCAACAGATTGATATGCATATGCTCATATTGACATATGATGAACATGCATCTTTTTTTCTTGAAAACATACATGCTTGGATTTTTTTTCTTGATTCAACCTTCAATCACACGAAACTAATTGAAATACATTACATAATTGTTTAATAATCTAATTACAACAAAATTATGCTTACAGTTTTTGTCTATTAATACAATCAATAATTTTACTTACTTAATGTTAAAATATTCATGAGCTAGTGTATTAGTACTATCTGGTATCAGATATCTCATCGTCAGAAGGACTCAATGTGATTTTTCTCTGTCGGATTATTTCAATTCTGTAGAATTTGATCATATATTGATTTCTTTTTTGTTTTATAAAAAGAGTTATATTTTGTTAACTCTATAATAAACCATTTTAATGGCTCTGATCTTCGACATTATTTAAATTTTGATAAAATTTCATCACAACTATATTTTAGGTAATATCCTGTACTTAATATTTCATATTTCTGAAATGTAACAGTATTCATAGTTATATCTAGCTCATTAGAAAATGTTTCTTTCAAACGATATTCATAGTCACGATAGACAATTGTAATGGAGCGCAAGAATTAATGACCTACTTGTCGACGATGACATAGAAGGCTCCAGCTGCTCGATTGACAGATCTAAATTATAAGGGACGCGAGATACGGCCTGACACAGCATTGGTGACTAGATGACTTTGAAAAGGTCAGATAAAGCGAGTTGATAAGGCGACGAAATAATTAACAGACGTATAATATCAGACTAATTTATTTAAGAAAAGAAAAAGAAATTTAATGACAATAAAAGAAACCCCCAAAAGCGACAATTCAAATAACGAATAAAAAGGAAAATCAAATTAAATTTAAAGATAATGGCAAGGCGGTGGTTACAGTCAATGCCCGTCGTTGTGCTCTGGCTATACAGCCTGGAGTCGACAACGAGGCCCGAAAAATAAAACAATAATAAAGAAAAATAAACCGCTTGCACGGAGGGTAAGAGAGAGGTGAGATACTTACCTAAACAGGACTACCGACACGAGAAAACACAATCATCTGTTTTCGCAACTTTCAACCGGCAAAAAATACTGATATTCGTTTATTTTGAGAGGTTTCTGTGAACCTTTCAAAACTAGCCCGAAACTCATGACAATCTAAACTTAATTGTCTTAACTCGGCGCTTGCATCTCGTCTTTCTCCACCTATCATTCGTCTAATTAACACTAATGAAAACTATTAGAAACGTCGCTGATCTCTCAGTAGTGCGCTGTAAACCATGCCGACAAGATGGCCGATAAACTTTAGCCAAAAGCCAGGAGTCCCGTCACAAAATAAATGGTAATTCGATCACATCTTTGCCCTGTTTTAGCATCTGAACACTACACTTATTTAACTGTTTACAATATTTTTCATGTACATCGATCACAAATATTATATTTTTCATAGCAATTTTTAATTACTCTTTTGACAGTAGAAATTTGAAAGCTATTTAGAAAAATTTCATTTTTTATAAAGCATGAAGCTTGTATGATGTTACCTAATACTTTTAATTGGAATAATTCTGATATATCTATATTTTAATATGAAGAGGCACTTCAAAATTTGACGACATAAGTCCTGATTGGGTTAAATACAACTTTATAGAACAACAATCTGTTTTCAATTGTGAGTTGCGATTTTCTTCTCATGAGCCAGTATTTTTTGCCCAAATTTAAACCTAATTGTTTACATTTATTAATATATATTCTTTCTACTTTAGCCGCCTATCTAAATATAGGAGGTCTGGGTATTAAATAACGAGATTTCTTATAAAAAAAGAGTTTTATTTAAAAAATTCTTCTATAATTAAATGCCCCCCTTCAATGTACTCCCATCTTCTCGCCAAACACTGTTCCATTTATTTTGACCATTGGTCAAAGTAATACTGGAAGTCTTTTGTAAGAGAATTTAAGAGCTCCGCCGATTTTCGCTTCATCTCTTTCATCGACTCGAGCACTGGAGTGCCTCTAGCGGCTAAATAACGCTTCACAAACAGTGTGTTATGGGGAAGTGCATTGTCCTGGTGTAAGATCCATGACTTTTTTGTTCACAACTCCGTCCATTTCTTAGAAACTCGCTCTCGCAGTATTGTTAAAACTTTCAAATGGTAAGTTTGGTTTACAATTTCAACCTCTGGAACCCATTCAGTCATTGCGATACCATTGATGTCTAAAAAAAATTAGCATGGCTTGAAGTAGTCAGATTCTCGGCTTTAAGTAAACCGTTTATACCATTCAAAAACATGTGCACGAGATAAATAATTCTCACTATAGACCTCTTTGAACAATTTATAACATTCAGTAGTAGTTTCTTTTAATTTAACGAGAAGTTTCACGTTGATCCGTTGCTCGTGTTTTTCATCACACATTGTTATCGACACAAAAAAAACAAGTTTGTTTCTAACCTCTATAGAAAAAATACTACTACAGTGAGAAAAACATGTTTTCGATCTGGAATAGTAGACGCTTCCAGCTATACAACGTTGAATTCACCCCTGTCCCCTTCTCCTCTAAGATGCCTTCTACGTGCGCGATCTCGTTATTTAATAGCTATACCTCGTATACCTAAATATTTTACTTGATTATTTTCTGGATAACTTTTGTTTTTTACTATGACTGGTGGGCAGGTATATTATCGTAGACTAAAAGTTGTATGAGTTAATTTATTTATATTTTCTTTAAAAATTAACATTCAAAAACAGTTTTGGTTGAGTGAGATCCGAATTCTAGAAAGCAAAAATAGAGACGTGTAATATACATCACAATGTTGAGGGATTCGCAAAAATAAGTCGCTAACATATGTTTTCTTTTTATCCTGATATCAAGTCGCTCATTTCTCTCCCTCGTCGTAGGTGTACATTTCTTCTTGCCTGTCCTCACAGGAGCACTTATGATACACGTTCTAGGTTAAGCATCCAAGTTATAACCTTTCCGACTCCACTGAAGTTTGATGCATCTTTTAGTGGTCACAATATGATGCTCGAAGCAACAATTCTGATAGGGCATGATTTAGAGCATCGTCTGTAACTCTATCTTCTAATTTTTATTGATGTAACCTAAAAAATGATGGATATATTTGAATAAATAATTTATAGATCGACATATTTAGTTAATATGTGTTTATTGATTACATGTTACTTCAATCCATTGGGAATGTTTAGCTTAGATGCTAAGATTATGATAAACTAGGTAAAGAAATGAATTAAGTAAATTGATTGAAATAAGTCTCACCTCAAAGTGCTGGAGTTCGTTAGACGTAATTCAATACGATTGAGTAGGGTGTGATATATTAAAAATAAGAATGGAAATTGTTTAGACGGAATAAGTATTTAATAGCATATACTATTCATCCGGAAAAAAATACCCCAGACATGAGTGGGAAAAAAGCCTTCTGAATGCAATGCATTACATAATAAGTTATACAACGGAACAAATACATTAATCTCAATGCACAAACAAGATAAATCGATTACAGTGCAACAGGGTAAGGTCGATAAGGTTCACTTAACCTGTACAAATATAGGTGTTCGGTAGGAATGAATGAATGAATGGCCATTCAATATAAAATAGAGTTGCTCGCTTACCAGCTTGACGCACGCATGATACCACCGGCGGGAAAGTATGTAGAGAGGAAGAGAAGTATCCCTGCCTTGATAGCGCAAACGTAGCTCAATCGGGAACAGCCCTCGATAACGTTTCTAGCTACGGTGATCCAAAAGAAAAGGCAGCAGGCACCCCTGTCCTTAGCTCTGCAGGAAGACGCTACTGGCCGTCACGAGCAACTGAATAAGTGCACGTCTGTACTAGCGCACACGCAACCATACAAACACACACAAATGCGCGCAAGTCGCGATATAAAAATGGATTGCGTAAATGAAGCGGACACAGTCGCATACAATCAAAGCAGGAACGGAGAGAAGCACGACTTGTCCAGTGGGGATAAAAGCACAACCTCTCACTATGGTCCGGAAGATACCCTGCTGTGGAGACGAATGATTGACAGCAGGAGGCCGCAACGTACTATCCCTACTCTTTTGGCTATTGGTAATGGCCCAATCCACGAAACGCGAGTGCGTAGCCATTTAAGGTCCAACATGTAACCCGTATTTTCTCGGTTATGGTTACACGCGAAGAGCATGCCGGACATGTGGCGAGCACATGTTGGGTTTTCCTCACACGAGTCCCACAGACTCTCAGAATCGCGTATACGTGGGTATTTGTTCAAGTACTATCGCGTTAGGACCTGCAACTTTCACCCTTTTGTAATATCCTGTCACTCGTCCGTTACGAGATGGGCATGTGATGGGGCTATTATTGCCGGACTTCTAATTGCTAGAGCTACAATTATACCCTATTCTAAATAAGGAGCACATGTGGCGCGAACAGGGAAGTTAGTGTTATATTTTTCAGGGGTTCTTCTAGTGTTATATGCAATACAAATATTATTTTAGTTCGTGATCAAATAGTTTTACAATTAAATATTTTACCAATGAATGCAATAAAATTAAAAAACATGATTTACTGATATAAATACAAAATTTTCGTACTATTACTATTATTTTTTATGTTGTAGGATCAGGAAAATCTTATACTATGATGGGAAGTGCTGAAAACTTAGGAATCATACCACGGCTTTGTGATAGTCTTTTTAATATGATTGCAAAACAGCAAAATTCTGAACTCACTTATAAAGTAGAAGTTTCATATATCGAAATCTATAATGAAAGAGTTCACGATTTATTAGATCCAAAAACCAATAAACAATCTTTAAAAGTCCGAGAACACAGTGTTTTTGGTCCATACGTTGATGGACTTAGTCAATTGGCTGTGACTGCATTTCAGGTTAGTCATTACTCTTAAGTTCATATTTTAAATGAAAATAAATAGAATCTTCGCACGGAAAACAATTTTTCGTCGCAAAAAAAATGTATGTAAATAATTTATATTAGAATTTTTATCCAGCTGATACGTCATCTTATTTATATAATACTAAATCGAGAAGATATTTAGTAATAAAGAAAGAAATAATATTCATTAAAAAGTCCATGTTCTTTTACGGCTTCGAATGCATATGGGACAAATTCTCGAGCCATGAATATTTTTTTAAATAAAATACGTTCAATGATCTCCAAGTCATTTAGCTTCCCATTGCATATCACTTCTCATTGTAAAATAGAGGTAGAGAGAATCTGATGTATGTATATTACTTAAAATAACAAATACGCGTAATCAGCTACTATTCTATTTGAGTGTATTTGTCGTACGAGTGTAATGCCTTATGAGCAATTGAAATTGAAACTTCGGAAAATAATAAGGCACGAGTAATACGCATCCTTCATGGGTTATTTTTTATTTGGCTTTATATCCCTTCATATATCATTTCATCTACCATATAAACTTCGCAACATCAGCAATTCGCACTGTTAGCTTTATTACAGGTTGTGCTGGTCGATAGTGAGTGTATCAGTGCTGACGTTGCACGTATCTTTTATGTAGGAGTTTTTAATATTGCCAAATATATTATATATATGTGACGGAGCTCCTGGTCGTTGGCCGGAGCTCGTCAATATTACCAGCCCGTGATTAGGGCATGTTTATGTTTCCGAGGTCAGCGACCTCAGAAAATTCGCTTAGACTGTTCGGCGCTGAGAAGAGAGGGTGCTCGAAGTTTGGTTTTTTGGTTTGTGCGAGCTAGCTGAGCCGGTGAGTGGCTCTATTTGCTCTCTCTCTTCCTCCGTGCATTTATTAAGTTTGTTTTTTTATTTGTTGTTATTTACGTGCGTAGGGCCTCGCTCGGATCTCCTGGCTAAATAGCCGGAGCCTGGCGACGACCGTTATTTTTCCTTTATATTGCGCCAACACTAATTTTCGCCGTTTTGCCGTTCATTATTATTTTTTTTTGTATTGACGTGCGCCTATGCAATTTATTTTCGTTGTTAATAACGGTTAATAAATTATTTTTTATTAATTGAGTGCGTCTTTTATAATTATTATCGCTAGCCTACTCACCTGTCCTTGACCATTCAAAGTCATTAATCTCCTGACGCATGTTAGGCCTTATTTGCGCTTCTTACCTTCCCCTTATTTATTGATTGCGTCACATTGCTGTTCGCGAATCATAATTTCAGCGCGATTGAAGGTGCCTTCCCTTGACACCAAAGGTAAGTTTTTCCTCCTCTATTAGTTATAAGACTATTCGTGTTGCATGTATTATCGGATATAACGAAACTCACACGGTATCTAGTACTCAGGATAAAAAAGAGCCTCGCATATACGCATATATAACCCACCGTGATTATTAGCATTTTTACATTTAACATTTAGGAATATAAATTGGCACGTATACGTCAGGCTATTCACTCAACGAGGTATGCAGTTGCACTTACCTTAAGCTTTGATGATTACAGTTTGACTTCGGCCTCATATATTGGCAATAAAGAGAGACTTACCTGAAGTAACATTTAGTCTTGTTTCGAGAAAATGTTAATTGAAATTAACTGTTTAACTAATTAATTGAATAGGTTTAGCGAGTGAAATCGACAGGAGAGAGATATCTATGGTATACAATTTGGCGACTTAATATTATTATAAAAACATTATCGACGCTACGATAAATATTAGTTTGTTTGGTTTTAGTTTCTTGTTTATGTCTTGAGGATTCTAAGAGACAGCTTATGGTTGTTACAAAAATAGCTTACAATTTGTGTTGATAAACAATAAATAGCCGCAGTTACAATTATTAATATTGTTGTTTTATAGAAACGTCTAGCGGATATCTTACATCAATATGCGTTACGTGATTTTGGCCGCAGCCAGAAAAGATAATTTTTACGACTCTACGCATCTGGAAAATTTCGTCACTGTGGGACTATGGCATATTATCAAGAGATTGAAACATTTCCGTGCTACAAGCAGAACTAAACAAAAATACAGTGCATATGTATCATACATTGCTATTTGATAAATATTATGATCTGCTGATATACATTAAAATATATCAGTAGAAAATATTAATTGAATTTTTTCTACTTGATTAAAATACTTCCTTATCTTGTGACTATTCTTTTCTATTCCCAGAATTAAAATACATATATATATATATACGAGGATAATTTTACAAGTACCTAGCTGCACCGCCAAATGGTGCCACTATCGCGGCAGAAATACACGACAGTGCAGTATCTTCCTGTACACGGTTACAGACGAAATTTCAGCTGGATCGGAGTTGTAGTTTATTTTTGAGAGCATGTAAAAGCAAGTGTGTCCGTAGATTTTTGAAAAATGGAGAAAGAAGAATATCGGTCGGTGATTCGATTCTTGTTTTTGGAAGAGAAATCGCGTAGTGAAATTAAAGAATGCTTGGATGCAGTTTATGGGGATGCTTCTTCTTCAATGGCGACCGTTAAAAATCGATATAATGAGTTTGAACGTGGTCGAAAGTCAGTTTTTGATGATCCACGCCCAGGTGCATCGAAAACAGCCACTACGGAGGAGAAAGTGATAAAAGTACATGATAACGTTTTGTCAGACCGCCGATAAAAGGTACTCGAGATACCTGCGATAGTAGGCATCTTAGAAGATCGCATATGGCATATCCTACATGAGATTTTGGGCACGAGGAAACTGTCAGCAAGGTGGGTGCCGCGTTTGTTGACTACCGACAACAAGCGCATCCGTGTGACCAGTTTAGAGCAATGTTTGGAGCTGTTTAATCGCAATCCAAAAGAGTTCTTGCGTCGTTACGTGACCGTAGACGAAACATGGATTCACTGGTACACTCCAGAGACCAAGGAGCAATCAAAACAGTGAACCTTACCCGGTGAGCCTGCTCCAAAGAAGGCGAAGACTGTCCCATGGGCCGGAAAAGTGATGGCCACTGTTTTCTGGGATTTTTATTGACTACCTGGAGACGGGCAAAACGGTCACAGGACAGTACTACGCCGAACTATTGAGCCGATTTTACACCGTGTTAAAAGAAAAACGGTCCCATTTGTCTAAGAAGAAAGTGCTTTTCCACCACGATAATGCATCGACTCACACCTCTGCAGTCGCCACAGCTAAATTGGTCGAATTACACTATGAACTGCTGCCCCATCCCCCGTATTCTCCCGATTTGGCTCTGTGCGAATTTTTTTTGTTTCCGCACCTAAAAAATTCACTCGCCGGTAAGAGATTCTACTCGAACAACGAAATAATCGCCACCATGGAGGCCTATTTTGTAGACCAAGAGAAAACATTTTTTTCAACGGGGTTATAAAAATTGGAACACCGCTGGACCAAATGTATTCAACTAAAAGGAGACTACATTGAAAAATAAATTTTATTTTTTGCAAAATTTTGGTGTTTTAATTTGTAGGCTAGGTGCTTGTAAAATGACCCTCGTATATATATATAGTTTTTGGTACAAAAATCTGGAAAAAAACATATTTGTAAATGTGCATTATCTGTACTTGAGTTAGTGTTCGACAATTATGAACAGAAAATTAGCAATGTGAATGATTTTGCACTGTATTCCTGTTATGTTCTGCTTGTAGCACGGAAATTTTTCAATTTTTAGAGGCATATTCTTTTGTATTTTTATCAAGGAATCGAATAAAATAGGTTTCAAAATGGCGCCTGAGCTACGTCACGCTTAAAAACGCTGAAAAAGCGAAAAAAGTGCATTTTATCGCCTGAAAAAGCGTTTCAGCCAGCTCTTGAGTTGTGAAAACATTTTTTAAATATATATGCGTGTTTGGAAAAGTTGTCAGGAGTAGGTAATCTCAGGATGACCAAGAGAAATTGTAAAAAGATCGGGAATATTCAACACGGATCAATTAGAGACTCGAACATTAGCTATAGTAACGATTATACGCTGTTTATACGCCTATAGCGCTTGTGGCATGGCGATATTCGAACTTTTTAAGGCTAATTTGACGTATTTTTAACCGGGGAATCGAATGAAATAAATCTCCATTCGGCGTCGCTTCGGCTTTTTGCCAAAAAATGAGACAAAAGCGTTTTCTCGGGCTCCAGGGCTTCGGAAAAATTCTACAAATACCTTGACCGGTTAGGAAAAATTCTCACTAGTAAAACTAAAAAAAGTACGTTAAAAATATTGCTTTTCCTGCGAGATATAGGCCAAAACGTGAAGAAAGTGCAGAAAAACGGTTTTTTGCATTTTCTCCGGTTCTAATGTATTTTAAGAGCTAAAAGTCGGTGTAAAGACGTTTCAAACTATGCCAAACAGGATCCCGTAAATGCTTGTTGAAAATGGATAAGAGCCCAAATTACTATAGAAACTTGACTATGGCCTTTTATAAAGTAACATCAATTTAGGTTCAATCAAAATTACATAATCATACCATTTGCAGAGTATTCTAATTCATTCAAATTACGTATACAGTGACACCTTTGAAAATCTTTTATGTTGCTGTAGAAATTCAGACAAAATGCTTTTTTTGTGATAGAAAATGATCAATTAAGAAAGAAATACTGCTATGTCAACGATATGACTACAGTGTCAAACGCTTATAAAAGTTAGTGAATGAATCTAAAGGAATTGTTCACAATGTCTGCATTTTCACCCATCATCAAAATCTAAAATTATTAGTAGGAGGCTGTAAAATGAGAGCAAAGAATTTGAAGGTCAAATATGATGAAGAATTACCTCAAACAACAACAGATATTTTAATTAAAATGACGTATGAAAAGCCTGAATGGATAAATTCAATAAATTATTTGATCAAACCGATAAACGAAATGATGATACTCTTCGAAAAATGATCATATCTTCTTTATATCCACTTATACTTAAGTTACATGAATTTGCCCTTTCAGCATCATGTTTAATTTTTTTCACTCGTACTTTTTAAATGTATCTATTTATTTCCCTAAAGAAAACTATTTATTTGATATTTCTGCAACATAAATAAAAGATTCTCGATGACGTCGGAATTAATGTAATTTAAATGGATTAAGACATTCTGACATTAAAGCTGAAATGAAAATATTTTACAAAAACTGTTGTATACTGGGTAATTTCACTTTGACGATTGTATTTTAACTAATTCGACTGTACGAAACGATCCTTTATTTCAATGCATTAGGAAGTATAGGGAATTTCAACAAAATATACTGAAAATAGGACCTAACAAACTATAATATTGGGAGAAGTATTAGAAGAAAATTAGAATATTTGAAGTTAATAGAATAATTTTTTAAATTATTGTTTGGATTAGTTTGCTTAAATGCAACAAAATTATAGTCAGTCTTGCTCTATAAAAAAGATAATTCCCAGATAGACTCATTTAAATAAGAAAATAATGTTTAGTCCATAAATCTATTTAGTTATAGAATCAAACCTCCTAGGAAAATTGTGGGGCAGAGTTGACATTTCTATCGGATGCCTCGCCCGGCTGAGTGCCGTACGAGACATTTCTTTGCACTCTCATTACCAAGCACCTACTGAACATCAAAATGTTTTAGTATGGATTATTATACAACATTGTTTAAGGAATCAATTGCATTTAAAATATTTTAAATAAAACTTGCCCATCTTGGGTCGGGACGAATTAAAAAAATTCCGAGACCTTGCTTCAATATTACCTAAAACTAATTTGTTGGGGACATAGTATTTAGTGTCGGGCCAGATATTCAATGTTGACTTTAAAATGACTTTGATTGTTACTTTAATTGGTATGCCGTATCTTTCTCCCAATTTGACTTTCTAGTACTTTTAGTCTATCTATATGAATGTAGATTTTGAAACTGATCATTTTTATTTTTGTGTTCCTATTTAATAGTAATATAAAGATAATATTATTCATAGGATATAGATAATCTCATGGCTGAAGGAAATAAATCAAGAACTGTTGCTGCTACTAATATGAATTCTGAAAGTTCTCGATCCCATGCAGTATTTTCAGTAATTCTTACGCAAACACTGATTGATTCTAAAACTGGTGTAAGTGGAGAAAAAGTATCTCGCATTAGTCTTGTTGATCTTGCTGGCAGTGAGCGAGCGGTAAAAACCGGAGCTATAGGAGAAAGATTAAGAGAAGGAAATAATATTAATAAGTATGTAATTTTTTTTATTACAAACTATTTCGAAAAGTGATATGAATGCATTTTCTTATTAAATATTAGTGAAAGAAAAAGTTATATGATATCAGGTTTATAATTAATAGGAAGAATTTAATTTTTGCATACTATTTCGAGCCTTTAACAACATACTAATAGAAATATGTAGGATATTGGTACTTCATATTGTAGTAGATTTGTCACCTTACTAATTAATATAGGTTTATTGAAATCTTTAATATTTTTTAACAAATGTGATGTTTTATTTTATAAAATATCGTGAACATTATCGAGTAAAATTTTGTGCATAATTAGTATCTAGAGTCGCGGTAGAGAATCGAGGCATGTATGTCGAAAACAGTATATGTAAAGAATTTATACCTACATTTTTATAAGTTCATGTATATTCATGTGATTTTATACTTTAACACTGAAGGTGGGTTCTTCTCATCGACTATCTTGTTGAAGATGGATTATAAGATATCGATTAATCTAATTGCACTGTAAATAAATTACTTTTCGGACGTGTGAATGATATCCATGAGTACGAGGTCTGGCTACTAAATAACGAGACTGTTTATAAAAAAGAGTTTTATTTAAAAAATTCTTCTACAATTAAATGCTCCCCTTCGATATACTCGCCTCTCCTTGCCACACACTGTTCCATTCATTTTGGCCATTGGTCAAAGTAGTACTAGAAGTCTTTTGTAAGAGAATTTAGGAGCTCCGCCGATTTTCGCTTCATCTCTTTCATCGACTCGAGCACTGGAATGCCTCTAGCGGCTAAATAACGCTTCACAAACAGCGTGTTATGGGGAAGTGCATTGTCCTGGTATAAGATCCACGACTTTTTTTGTCCACAACTCCGTTCATTTCTTACAAACTCGCTCTCGCAGTATTGTTAAAACTTTCAAATGGTAAGTTTGATTTACAATTTCAACCTCTGAAACCCATTCAGTCATTACGATGCCATTGATGTCTAAAAAAAGATTAGCATGGCTTTAAGTACTCAGATTCTCAGAGTGCAGTAATCTTTATTTTCAACAGTTATCGTTAACATTCACTGTTCTCAATTAAAATCTACTTCTATGAATGTATAACTTACCTTTGTAAATTTACTTACTTCTTCTGAAAATGGGTATAGAAAGAAATAATAAGACAAATACAATATACAATTATTGTTGGTTTCTTTCATGAAGAAATAGCTTATTATGCATGTACGTTATCCTGTATTGGACAGATTGAATACATTATTTTACAATTTGAGAAGTCACTGATTACATTTGTCAGTAGCAGTATGACACTCGTTCAAATACAAAGACTATACTATCTGCCTTTACAAGAGTTCTTTACAACCTTTCTCACTCTAACATTTTGTAACCAACCTATGAATACGGTGTAACTTCAATATTCGTAAAATCAACGATTAGTAGTAATAGTGAGAGGACGAATGAATGCAGAATATGCGAAAAGTCAACTATTTAAGATTTCGGTCAAGACTTCTTAATGGATGAGGAAGCATGGTAATTACATCTCTTCCAAAAAATAAGTATTTTGGTTTATTTTTTATATAGAAACCGAATCAATTATTCTCTATAATTTCCAATCGGTTTTTCTTAATTTAAAATCAAGTTGTTTTCTTTTCGTCTAAATATTTTCTCTGATCAGTCGACGATCAAAATGAATTCCGAAATATTTCGTGTGATTACTCTGAGTGACGCTCTTCTTATGTAGTGTGAACGATGCATAAGTATTAACGGGAATATTACTTGGTTACTCTTTTCTTTATTCGCTTTTATTCTCTAAGTTATAAGCCAATTACCGATATCATTTTAATGAATTTGTAGCTTATATGATGCTGATTAGCGACAGAATAGGATATGAGTATAACTGTATCATCTACATATTGTACTTGTGTTGATATTTTGTTATGCCAGGTGTGTACAGGATCTAGGGAAATAGACCAAAGACGCTTTCTCATGGCATTATTCTCTCAATAGGAACTTTTTGATGACTTTGTCGACGATTTTAACGAAGAAAAATTTTTTCGTTGAGTACGATTTCAAGAGCTTTGACAATTTTTTGGAAAATCGATTTTTATTTCGAAAAAGTCTTTGGTGCCAAATTTTGTAAAAGGCTTGTGGGATATCCAGAAATATAGCGCCATAGAATTTTTTACAGAGTTTTTTTTATTTGAAAACAAATTTGTTTTTTCAATTTTAAAATGTAGTCTTGCGAGTACAATTTTTTTCATGTTTTTTACAATAGAGAAAGTCTGGTAGTTTGGTAAAATCTATTGGATTGAAAATTGGATCTTCTGTTGATATTAGCGAGTACTTATTATTTCTCATGGTCTTGTCCAGTAGTTTTCCTGTTGGAGTTGGGGTACTTAGTCTTGAGCCCAACCACGGATGTTTAATGTTAAAATCATCATCGGCAATAAATTGGTCACCAAGAGTAAAAAAAAAGGAAGAAAGATTCTTTATTGATACTATGGTTTGGAGGATATTATAATGAAGATAGCATGATCGGTACAGATCAATAAGTAATTATTATACTAGTGGCTTGAAGGTTTAGAGTTTCGTAATTATTGTTAATGGGTTACGTCTAATTTGATAATTATGGCAATACGTTGTCTCCATGCGGTTTATTTTGTATGATTACTTAGATATGTTGAATAGTTTTGAATTCTAAGGTTATGTTTCTTTGTTAAATGATTTTCTAAAATTAGTATAACGTTAAGGTCATTTTCAATTACGATATTTTTAAGCTCCACCTGTCTATGGTAATAACCGTTTACTTTCTATATTACGATATTTAAAAGATTATTCATTTTTCTATCTTGTTTATAAAATTTGTCGATAAGTTAAACGTAGTTTCCATTCTCAATATAAGAGATTTAATTGTGTTTTCTAACTTGTTAATGTCGTGACTATTGGCGTTATTGTTTACAGCTTCAGCGTATAAGATATTTTATTTCACTTTGTTGTTATGAAATTTATTTACTAGATTTTTTTCTATGTTGACTTTTATTAGATGTTTTTTTTCACTCAATTCTAGCTACAGTTTTTGTTGCAATTTTTTTCATGCTGGACAGCTTTTGTACCTTGATGGATGGTTTTTCGAGCAGTTGTTGCATTTTACTTGTTCAATTTTATCTTTCTAGTTACAATAATCTATTCTGTGGTATTTTTGGAATTTCACACATACAGAAGTTTCATTGTCTAATTGTTAGTATGTCCAAATTCTCGACTATATAAGCATCGCGTTATTTCACGCTTTTGACGTCATAGTTCGAATGTAATTAATAAGTTTAAATCTATGTTTAAGTCTTTTTAAGTATCACAGTTGGACTGATAAAAAAATTTCTTGGACGATCTGAAGGTTATATTAATAATCATTTCGGATATAAGCTTTCCTGCTATTTTAGATTCCGTGGTAAATAATATGGGTTTCCATTCCAAAATATGACTGTGATTTTCAAATGACAAATATTGCCTGACCAGTAAGATGTCTCTTATTATCATAAATAACTTTGTCTTAATAATTTTGTATCCCGATCGATACCTTCGGATACTTCGTAGAGGATTAACTGAAATAGTCCAAACTTCATACAACATTCTTTTTTAATATAATTTATGTTTTATTTTTTTTATAACGTGGTGAATTAGTTTTTCCTTAATCCTGTTCCCGTATTTAAAAAAAGCTCTACAAGATGAATTGTGTTATATTTAAATCTAAACTGTCTAAAAGTATAGTAGTATTTTATCACAGAGATTATAAACAATTAATATATTTTTACTTATTTAAACTAATTAAAATTCTTTTAGGTCATTAACAACTTTGGGACTGGTCATATCTAAACTAGCAGATCAGAATTCAGTAAATAGAAACCGAAATAAATTCATACCATATAGAGATTCGGTACTCACATGGCTTCTTAAGGTATGTTAAAGATTAATAAATATTATCTATTAACAATAAAAAAGTTGGAAAATCGTTATAACCCTTAAAAGTTGTAAATCCTAAAATCTGACGTGGCGTCTACAATTGGATATTTTACTTTCAGTAACTTTAAGTGTTCTTACGAAACGAATATACTTTACAATAGTAAATATAATGATAAATAATAAAAATAAGGATTTTATGTGTATAGAAAAGGCTAATTTCAAGCTTGATGTGATATTTTATATAGAAAAAATTATCACAAAGGGTGTGTAAATATCTTTTATTTACACATTTATGAAATAGCTTTTGAAAATACTAGTTGATTACGACTAAATACATAGTTTTATATAAAGTAATTAATCGTCAAAATCGCGAGTTATAGACTAATAGAATTGAAGTAATTAGGAAACTTTCCGGCTGTGCGCGACACTCTTATATAATAACATAGAGATTTGTATAATTATCTATAAGTCTTTTATAATCTTTTATATTTAAGTATTTGTACTGATACATATTAATTTTTGTCAAAATTCATATTCGAGTCTGCCTATTTTCTATTAAAAACATTTGAATTTAATTGAGAAATTTATTCATTAAAGTCCGTTTTATTAATAATACGTTTTATTATATACATCTTCTACGTATAATACGTGGAATATAATGCTACAATTCGAGATAATGTCTAGATACTGTAGCATGAAGATGTATATGTGTATAAGTTTCATTGCGCAAACATAACGATTGCGTTGATATTTGTATGACAATTTTACGTCATATTTCTTTTTGCGTAGTTCAGGTGCAAATATTAAAATCATTAATTGTATTTCTTACTGTAAAATAGGCATTCCATATAATAAAATAGTAAGAGATCTGTGTTTAAGTTGTAACATTTATGATTTTAAATAAAAATTTCTTTATTTTGTGAAAGGACTTTTGGTTACTGGCCAGAGCCCGTCGATTGTATCACCTGTCCAGCGGCACTGTTGGCTGAGACGTAGCTCTGAGATAATGCCCTTATATAAGGTTTATAGGGACAATGAAGGAAGTATAGCTCACTATGGAAGAGTGCATGCTGGAGAGAGTGAAAGAAACAGAGAAAGACAAGGTCGTCAAATTGCGATATTTAAATATCAGCAGTTTTTATGTCGGTTACTTGAATTTTTTATGAGATCGAGACAGTATGGATTTTGAGTTAGAAAAGAATGTAAATGTAAAGTTTGTTTATGAAAATAATAGATTGCTTTGCAGAGAAAGATAGTTTACTACTTTGTGAATAAGTTTGTAGGTTGGTTTTGAAGTATATCTGATGTTGATTGATTCGAGTGACTGACGAGTGGTGGAAAATGCCAAACAACAGTAACAAGGGAGTAGCACAATAAGTACTAAGATTGAAGCGATAAGTTGTTTACCCAACTGTTTGACTTTCTACATAAATTTCCTATACCCTTGTATTTTGTTACATTGTTTAGGAGTGTGTTCTTTGTCTTGGCTACCTGAGCCGACTGCTCAGCGAGTTAGTCGAGAAAGATGGAAAATTCTATCGCAAAAGCTGGATTTTTCCAAGTTGCACTGGATAAACATACCCTAATTGCTTCGAGAATTAAACTATAATAACTTTTATAATAACAGAAGTCAATTATGATAATTTAAAATAAATTAACTAAACAGAACTGGATGTGTAGCTTTATTATTATTATTATTATTATTATTAATAATATTATATTATATTATTATTAATAATGTTATTTATTTATTTCAAAGTAAATAATCACATTTTATTATTTATGGGCAAACAAAAATATTTGAAAGAGAAATAAAAACTCGTAAATATTTGATAGATGAACGCATATATAGATTTATATTTAAATTAGCTTATTCTATATCCATTCAATTTTTAATGAGATACAGATTCATTATTGTACTCTGTGAAAGGGTACGTCGGCCAGTATTTGTATTTGGAAAAGTAGGCAAGAGAGACATAACGAACATGATTAGTATTACAACAAAGCAAACACAAAACTATGAAAATGGGGAGAAAGAAAGACCAAATGCGAGTAAGAAAAGGACGTGAAAATATACACCATTTGAAGTATTTCTAGAGAAACGAATAAAGGTTATGTAGTTGACAAAAATGACTGTAGAGGTCACCTTTAAGAGGGGGAATTCTTCTATATGCCAAAGCCTTCTTTATGCTTATTATGAATAAGCCAGAGAGAAAGAAGTTTAGGTTTTAAAAAAAGCTTAAGAAAAGCATGAGAGTCGGGGTGTTGGGAAAAAATGAGTTTCTGCCTTAGCTATGCACAGTTGATAGACACCAGCTTGAAACAACAGGCTCACCCTTCAAACTCGTCTAGTAGTATTTCTTTAATTTCTCACAACTTCCAATTATCTTTTATGGATTTCTTATAACCTCTAGTTGAAGTGAGTTATTATCCTTGTATATTTTCTTGAAATAATACATACCGTTAATTGGCATTTTTTGTAGAATAGATTTCTCAGCAAATAACAAAATTACATAATCTTAGTAAGGAAAACAATGGTTTATTTAGATAAAAACCAAAAGTGTCTAGTCACAACATTTACTTACAAACTATGTACCCGTTTATTATTATCATGACCCTCAACAGACGATTTCAGGTCTTTCTGCTGAAACGGGTGGGTGTGATACTGGAGAATTAGCCGAAAATGCTCCTTAGAATGAACGAAAAATACGCTAACAGAGAGCTTTTTATCATTCATTATGAACGAACAATTTTTGTATTTCAATAGAATAATTATATTGTATTACTTTAAGATTTGTAATATATATATAGTATGTAATTAACTGTAAATTGTTCATTGCCTTATCCACTTCCCCACTCTTTTTTTTGGTGAGGTAAAATAGCACCTCAATTGGATTTTTACTCGATGTAATGATATCATGAATAATAATTACCTCACAGATGATCAAAGGCTAGGGGTTTCAGCATTCCTTTAACTCATTAACGACCAAAAGGCCTGATTGTTTTGTTAATTTTCGATGCGATTTTTTCCGTAGTTATAGGCCTTAGAAAAATTTTGCAAACACGTGTTTCGATGTGAAATTAAAATAGTGATTAATTGTGTAATAAAAAAGTTATAGCCAAATAAACAAAAAAATGTGTTTTTTTCAAAAAATCAAATTTGCGATTTTTTTTAGGAATGTTACCGTGAAGGTATCATAATCTAAATATGATTAGTGGTGATCACGACTATTAAAGTATCTCAGGGAATTCTGGTGGAACTTTTGAACCAATCCTTCCAACAAAATGGCGGCCAAATTGAAAAAGATCAATAAAAACACAACTCTTTTTTTTTGGAAACTATTGAGTTTAAAGAAAAAGTTTATGGAACAAAAATGTCTTAAAATTGATCATAGAATAATCTCAAATTTTTTCAGGATTTTTGGAGAAAATTTTTGATATTTGGAAAACTTGGAAAATACAATTTTCCAAAATCATCTCCAAACATTCTCGAAAAATTTGAGGATATTTCATGATCAATTCTAAGACATTTCTGTTCTATAAACTTTTTCTCTAAACTCACTAGTTTTTGAGAAAAAAATGTTTTATGTCATGATCACAGAAGTGTGTAATATTATTCACACAGAATAATGAACAGCTAACAATAGTATCGTAATGTTTTGTCTTTTTTCAGGGTTTACAACTACAATTTGTACAGCGTATATTAATAATAAATATACATATTAAAAAGTTAATTTAGAAAATTTTATATAAGCTCATTTTTATTACTTGTTAGTATCGTGTTATTTTGTGATCATACAATTACGGTCGAATCGAAGTGACTGTTTTCCTTGTGTGAAGTCGAGATATTTCATGCGATCAGTCGATAAGAGGCTTTGCCAACCATAGTTATTGTTTTTATTAGGTATTTTTATTATTTTATATTACAATGTCGCAAAAACGTAAGAGACGTTCCACTCCCTCTAATATAACTTACAAAGAAGATTGTAAAACCTGTACTGAAGCTCAAACTAAATTAGAAGAAGATCATGTTTTCAATTGGGTGGAAGGAGAAAAAAAAATATATTGATGATATGGAAGACAAAATTTTATTGAAAGATTTGTGACGGAGCTCCTGGCCGTTGGCCGGAGCACGTCAATGTCAACGAGCCTGCGACTGGGCTTGTTTACTTTCCGAGGTCGTGACCCTCGGAAGGTCAGCTTGCCGTGCACGGCATAGATGAGAAAGAGAGAGAGAGAGAGAGGTACGTGACACTCGCCGAAAATCAGTTGGCCTTCAGCCTCTGAATCGAGCACTCCTGATTGCGAAGTTCTTTTTTTTTGAGTTTTCTTGGTCGTGAGTGAGAGTTTGGTTTGTTCGAGTGAGTGGGATTCCTGGACCAGCTGATCGGTGAGTGTTTTGAATTGTTGTCTCTCTCTCTCTCCCTCCGTGCATAGGATTTATTTTTTTTTTTATTTTTTTTTTGTTATCTGCGTGCACAGAACTTTGTTCGGTACTCCTGGCTATTAAGTCGGAGCCTTACGAAGGCTATGGCAATTTGAATAAAATTGTTCACCGCTTATTGTTATTTTCTTTTGTTTCTTTTGTGCTGCGCTCCCTTAATGATTAGTATTGTTTATTTTGTTTGCGCGTCATAGGGTTAGCTATTTTGGTTAATTGTATGTTCTGTTAATAAAGTTTTTTTTTGTTATTTAACCAAGTTTTTGCGGATTTATTCATCGCCTGCCTACTCATTGTCCTTGACCTCTCAAGGTTATCACGACCTTAACGTACGAATCTCAGTTTGCGCTCTGTCTCTCTTTCTCCTATACCTATCTCGCTCTAGCTTTCGGCTCAGTAACGGCCGCTGGTGGCGTTATGGCTAACTAGCCCAACTATAGTTTCTACCAGCTGGCCTTAGTGTAAAGGCGCGCCTACACTGAAACGATGTAAAGGTAAGCCTACACCTGAGCAGGTGTAAAGGTGGTTGTCCACTGAGGCCAAGTAAAAGTTGGCCTCCATCTACTCGTAAGTAGGTGTTAAGGTGGCCTTCCACTGAGACCAGCATTAAGGTTGGTCTCCACCTAGGGCTAACCAGAGTACAGGTGAGCAACCACCGAGGCCAGCTTAAAGGTTGGCCTCTACCTAAGGGCATTAGGTGTAAGGGTGAGCTCTTATCTGAGCCAACTTAAGGTTGACACACATTGCCTCAAGAGATAGGGGCGTAGTGAGGTACCCAAGGAGGTTGCCCACTTCGTCGGTAGGAGCATTGGTATAGGGGATATACCACAGATCCTAGACTCCATAGTTGGCTAACAGAGGGCCGCTGGGGTCTAGAGATCACTTCGTGACGTGATCAGTGACCGTCATAACGGTCATTGGTCTTCCCACGACTCCCTTAACGCTAAAGCGAGCGGCGGTCACTGTGTTTAGCAGTTATTGGGCCCTATTGTTTTTTTTCATAGTTTTTTTATTTTATTTAGCGGTTTTAGGCGCGTTTGGATTACAGAGTAACATTTTGAGTTTAAGCGTGACTCGGTACGTGGCCTAGCCATGTCATTATCGTGCGACAGGGAGCTTAGGATGCGCCGCACAAAGAAAGATGCGGACGTTCAGGCTTTGATATTAGAACTCTCGGGGGCAGGTTATGCCGAGATGCGCGATCTGGCGGAGCAATTGGAAGTTGGAGCTGAAGGTACCCCTGAAGACTTGAGGGATCGGCTCTTGAGAGTGATGGTCTATCGGAATAGACCAGAGCTCAACCCTCCCATTGCTCCCAGCGACTTTGCCGCTGGCGAGGTGCCTTTTCCCCAGTCTCGGGAGGCGCAGAGTATTTTGCGCGAGGAGTCGAGGGAGGTTCAAGGGATCCAGCGCGATAGTTGTGGCGCGCTGGATTTATCTCTGGCTACGGCGAGGTCGCATGTCTCGGAAACGCGGGATATGCGTGACCGTGCAGATATGGGACCTGATGGGGGGGCCCAACAGACCCGTGGAGGGGCATCGTCAAGTACTGAGACGATGCCCCAGCACCAGACGGTCATGGCAGAAGTCCACGACCAGTGGGTGGCCAAAAGAGCACCACCCACCTTGGTGCCTCCACTAGCGCATGCGCAGAGGTATGTGCGACCACCGCTTCGCTCTAGGGAAGACCTAGAGGCGATGGTTCTCTTCGGGGAGAGAACAGCCACTTTCCCCAGAGGCAAGAGTGCGCAGGAGTGTATGGCCGTATTTCTGGTGTGCGCTTCTAGTCCTCGGAGAGTGTTAGAACCACCTCCGGGGACATATGCGCATGCGCGGGGACATACTCGCGAGTTGTAGCGCGCTTATGGTGGGAAGGGAGTCCCTATCGTAGGTTTATCGACCCATGAAGCGTCGGGGGGAGCTTGTGGGCCCAAACCGCGTACCATGGGACCTGGGCCCAAGACTTACGCGAGCGTGACCGCTGCAGGAGTGCCTTTACAGGGCACGGAAAAATTTTGCGAGACTGCCAGGCGTAAACCAACGCCGGCGGCCCGTAGTGAAGCCTCGTCAGACTCTGAAGAGTCTAGCTCAAGGAACTCGCGGACTAGTTCTAGCGGTGAGTCTTCCAGGAGAAGACCACGGTCGCAGCGTGATAGCGAGACAGCTTCCGGAAGCAGAAGTGGGCGTACGAGGCATCGGAGAAGGCGCAGACGCCAAAATACGTACGGCGTAGAGTACGATGGCGTCAGCGCTCTCCGAGCCTTCCACCTGCAGTTTACGGGGGAAGGTGGCTTCAGCCCAGAATTTTTTCTGGAGCGAGTCTGGAAGTGTCAGGAATTTTATGACATTTCTGACTCGGAGATGCTTGCCGTTTATCCACGGCATTTAGTGGTGCAGCCGCCGCCTGGTTTGAAAATAACGAACTGGGCTGGCGCTTTATGAGCGATTTCATCGCCGATTTCCGCTCCCACTTTTGCCGGCGTTTCTCTGACACCGATCTGGATCGAGAGCTGATGCGTCGAACTCAGGGTGAGGGTGAGCGCCTTAGCGACTACATAACGGCCTGCAGGTTTATCTTCAGGCGTTATCGAAGGCTTCCGTCGGAGAGAACGCAGGTGAAACGGATAATCGCTAACCTGCACTCCAAGTATTGGAGGTTCATTGATGGTAAATCCATACGCGATTTTGCCGACCTCAAATATTATGGGAAGAAATTTGAGCGAAGACGAGAGAGGGAGTTAGGATAGGTACCTCCCCCGCCAAAGGATAAGATGTTGGTGCCTGGTGCAGGTTATGTAGCTCCCAAGGCCCAACCTAAACGAATCGCAGCGGTAGCTGTACCTGAGGTGAGGAAAAGGTCCTCTAAGGATAAAGCCCAATAGTAGCCCAAGGGTGACTCTAGTCAACCCTCCAAATGCTGCTCCGTCGCTTCTACCACAGGCCCAACGTGGCACAGGGCTTGGTCAATCGATGGTGCCATTCGCGGGCAGCTGCTTCACTTGTGGGGCACGTGGCCACAGAGCGTCCACGTGCCCAACGCGTCAGCGGGCAATCACTTGTTTCAATTGTGGACAGGCTGGTCATTACGAAAATAATTGCATAATGAGACTTGATGCTTGGGTCAGGAGCTGTCCGTAGTGTGGCACTCCGAACTGTTCGTTCTTGACCTGCCCAAACTGTGCCGATTTAGTGGATCAGTGGGTAAAAGAGCGTGCGGAGGCGACGAGCCGCCCTGCGTCCTCCGTAGCAGTGAATTCCATAGGGCGGAGGAAGTAGGTGCTGTCAGTGAGGTCAGAGAGTCATTACGTGTCAAGGTAATGACTCCTCACCCAAGCGTGGAGAGTGTCTGGCGCGAAACTATAGGAAGTTTCGAAGCGCTAGAATCCACCGATTCCTTAAAAGGATTGGGTGAAGGCTCGATGATCGCTGGTGCGTCGTCAGCCTTGGAGAGGGCAGAGGCCATGGAAAACACGGCTAAAACTTCCAAAAGAGCTGAAAAAGGGTGTAACCAAGAAGAAATTGCGTCGAGTTTGAGAATGAGGCGGAATTTGCAGCCTTCGAGGGGGTAAAAGACCCTTGGTACCTAAGGAGAGTGACCGACGTCACAACGCACCCGGAGAAATATCCGGATTGGAAGGGTGAGGAGGGAGTGTTGTATCGTTACACACGAGATGACCTTCTCGACCCCATTCAGGATCACGAAAAGCGATGGCCTTTGGTTGTGCCAGGCGAATTCCGTGAGCACGTGCTAAGAAATGCACACTGTGCGCCTTCGTCGGGACACCTTGGCATGGAAACGACCTATGACAAGGTGATCCGAGAATACTCTTGACCAGGCGTGTGGTACGACGTGAAAGATTTTATTCAGCGTTGTCAGGAGTGCCAGAGGTTCAAGGTGGAGCAAATAGCTCCCTTGGGCCTCATGGGCAGGCGTTTGGTGGAGAGGCCTTGGGTAATAGTTGAGACTAATGTGGTAGAGCTGCCATGTAGTAAAAATCGGTTTAAATACTTGGTGGTTTTTCAGGATTGTTTTACTAAATGGGAGGAATTTAAGCCACTGGCGACGGCCGATGAAAGGGCACTCGCCAGAGCTTTGGAGCAGCTCGTGCTGTTTAGATGGGAAATTCCTACCTACCTGGTAACAGATAATGGGAAGAGTTACACAGGTAAGGTGTTCGAAGATACCCTTAAAGAATATAACATACAACACGTGCTCACTCCTCCATACCACCAACAAGCCGATTTCGTGGAGCGCTCCATCAAGACGCTCAAAACGATGATCTCCATTTTCGTGGACGATAATCACCACGAATGGGACCGGCATTTACATGAATTTCGCCATGCGGTCAACACGACGATTCAATCTAGCACGAAGGTCTCGCCGGCGTTCTTGAATTTTGGGAGAAACTCCCAACAACCCAAGAGTCTACGCCGCGAGACTGAGAAACGAGGCCTGGTTGTAAAAATAAATCCAGAAGTATCGAAAGACCGTCTGTGCAGGTTGGGAGCGCTTCAAAATTTGGTGATTCGCCATCTTGAGGCAGCGCAACACCGCCAGAAACGTTATTACGACCGAGGCCGTCGAGATATGCGTTTTGCCGTTGGGGATTTGGTCTTGCGAAGGGTACACTCATTATTGAATGCAGCCGCAGGCCGAAATGCTAAATTAGATCCCAAGTACGCGGGGTCTTTCAGGATTTTGCAAACCCTCTCTCCGGAAGTGTAAGTCCTCGAGGTAGAAGATGGCAGGTAGATAGCCATGGCTCATGTCTCCGAGCTAAAACGCTACCTGCTGCCACGAACCCGTGAAATAGGGGGCCCTCTAGAGTGATGCACGGAGGGTTTAGGTTGTTGTGCCGTCCACGTTAGTTTGTTTATTTTTTTGTTTTTTTTTATTCATTTATTTTTGTTTTTTTTTTGTTTGTTGCTCTCTCTTCCCAGGTTTAGAAATGGCCAGCTTCGAAGAAGAGGTGGCGATGACGGGCAAACTGCTATTGGAGGAGCCGCCCGTCACTCCGGAGCCATCCGAGGCCGATGGGCTAGCTGTGAAGCCGCCCATCGGGCCTTCGCTGGAGCCTGTGGCCTCCGCCGAGCATCTCGGAGCGGTGGCATCTCGGAGCATCAGCCCGCTGAAGCCGACATCTCTCCCAATCCTGCGATGTAGGAAATCGAGGAGAGAAGCTGCACGCTGAACATCACCGAGGTTGCTCCGCTGGAGGTGGACAGCTAACAGGCCCAGCGAGAGTTAATGAAGATTGTGGCAGCAACAACTTGCCCCTCCAGCGCGCCAGAGAGGAGTGAACCTCCTGCCTCATCACCTGGGAAGGTCGAGGAGACCTCCTGGGACGAGCCTGCGGCTCGGGTGGGGTGAACGGGCCAAAATCCGGCGGTGATTCGGGCCAACGTCATCCGGGTGCTCCGGATGTATGGTTTAGCGAGGGGAGCGCAGATGGTGTGGGACAGGTATGGCGCCAAAGGCGCCAGATATACCGACGCCTATGCCTTCTCGCTCTCCTCTGAGTGACCCGAATTTGCTGCGGTAAGGTCACAGGCCCCACCACCGTGTAACCCTCCAAAGAAGAGGGGGGCGTATCCCCCGGAGGGTTACTCACGCGATGAGCGCAGGAGGCCGCAGAAAATCGCGGAAGAGAGGAAGAATCGAGGCAGCAAGAGGAAGTTCCCCGATTTCCGCCGTGACATGGAGTCGTACCATCTCCCGACTCTACCCGGCGATGGCGTGAGGGAGACCAGCCAACCATTGCCCGACCCACCTCCCCCGCGCAAGGCCTCCAGGCGTGTGGAGCAGCGGTCCGTGGATGGCGTCCGCTTCCGTGTGCTGGAGGATGGAGCGCTGATCCCTGCCAAACGAGCTGGCGGAATAAGGATGCGCGCCATCCGGAGACGCGAGGACGAGGCGGCGAGCGCCAGTGGAGGTAGATCTTCCACGTCTGGTTTGCTCACCGCGTCCTCTGCTGCGACTCGTCGCCCGTCGCCAGCTCTGGGGGCCTCTCCGTCGGCCATGCCCATGGGCCCGTTAATCCCTAGGGGCATGGTTCGGGAGGACCTGGAGCGGTATTGGGCTCTGGACGAGGAACAGCGGGGGTACTTCGTCCATTGCGTCTCAGGGATGGCACCGCACCCTCAGGGAGCTGGCGCAGTGGCCGCCATTTGCGCCGCCTGGAGGTGTTTGACCGGCCTCCAGCGCTCGGAGTCCGGGCTCGCGCTCAGGCAATGGAGCTATTGGCGCATCTGCGGCTCTAGGATGATGGTGGGGTTGGCCGCACCAGGCGGCAGTATTGCCTATTTCTTTTTTTATTTTTTTTATTTTATTATTTATTATTATTATTATTATTATTATTTTGATATTAGGTGTTGGGTTTTTTCTTTGCTGTTCTTTTGGGTTTTTGGAATGGCGACCGCATGTAGTTGAGCTGCCGCGTCCTCGGGGGAGCGTCAGCTCTGGAGGGGGCTGTGACGGAGCTCGTCGATGACAACGCGATTAGAGCTTGTTTACGTTTCCAAGGTCGTTAACCTCGGAAAATCAGTTTGCCGTGTATGGCATAATATGAATGTGAGAGAGAGAGAAGTATGTAGCACTCACCGAAAGTCAGTTGTCCTTTAGCCTCTGAACTGGGCAGTCGTTGCTATTAGTTTTTCTTTTTGGTTTTCTTTTTGTTTTCGCGGGTGGTTGTAGTGAGGTTTTATGCTCGTGAGCGTGGTGCCAGGCTCATCTATCGATGAGTGCATTTTGTTTGTTCTCTCTCTCTCCCTCCGTGCGTAGCTTACCTGTTTTGCCTTTTATTTTTTTTGTTTATCCGCATGCGCAGGGCCTCGTTCGGTACTCATGACTATTGAGCCGGAGCCTCACGAAGGCCGTTATAATTATTTTGAATTTGCTGCGCCGCTTACTGTTGAATTTTATTTATTTATCTTTACGCTGCGTTTTCAACACAATTTAGGCCGTTTATTTTGTTTGCGTTTTATTTCAACCGCCGCTTTATTATTGTACATTTATTTTATTTTCATCGTTGCGTTTTAGTATAACCGAATTAATTATTTTATTTGCGTTATTACTACTATTGTTTATTGCTCAGGTTTATTTTATTTTATTCGCTGCGTTCCCGTTACAATTTGGACTGTTTATTTTGTTTGCGCTTTATAGATTTCGATATTTTTCATTATCGTGTTTGTATTAAATTGTCTCACTCTGCGCTTGCGAACGAAATTTAATGTCTCTTGGTTGTCGCTCAGCGAATAAAGTTAAATATTTTTTTTTGTTAAACTAAGTTGTTCGCGATTTTATTCTAACGCCTACCTACTCGCCTATCCTTGAACTCTCAAGGTCATCACGACCTTGACACATATTAGGCCGTAATTTCGCCTCTTACTCCCCCTTTTTAATAATAATAGGTAGATATCGTTTGTTTTTTTTGTTTTTATTTTATTTTCAACGCAACTGTAGGTGACTATCCTTGACAAACAAGGTAAGTTTTTCCTCCCTTAGCTAAAAGCTACATTTCGCGTTGCAACTGTGATGAATTCAAAACCAATTTCGATTGTTTCTACTGCTGCAAGGGTAACTCCATTATCTTCTTCAAAGAGATATAGTAAGCAAGAACGAAATAAAGTTGAGGTACCTTTTCCGAGGGCTTTTAGCGTCCATAATAGTTTTATGGGTGGCAATGATGTGCACGATGGACATTGTAACAATTTTCTTCCAGTATACGTTCAAAAAAAATGGACGAAACTCAAACTTTGTTCTTATTGTTCCATAAGAACGAGAATTATCTGCGAAAATTGTAATTTATCGTATTGTGTTAAATGTTTAAAAAAAAACAGTAAAAAATCCGTATTCCAGTGAGCGGCAAGGAGACTCTTATTCAAATCAAACACCCCGAAGGAGACAAAATTCTACTACGTCCTCGTCGTTTTCTCTGGGTCATGCAAAGAATAGAATGTTTTTTTCTCGAAAACTATTGAGTTTAGAGAAAAAATTTATAGAACAGAATTGATCATAGAATTGATCATAGAATCCCTCAAATTTTTTCATAATTTTTGGAGATGATTTTGGAAAATTATATTTTCCAAGTTTCTCAAAAACTCTATCTGATGTATCAAAAATTTTGTCCAAAAATTCTAAAAAAATTTGAGGTTATTATATGATTAATTTAAAAACATTTTTGTTCCATAAACTTTCTCTTTAAACTCAATAATTTCCAAGAAAAAAATGAGTTATATTTTTATTGATCTTTTTCGATTTGGCCGCCATTTTGTTGGAAGGATTGGTTTATAAGTTCCACCAGAATTCCCTGAGATACTTTAATAGTCGTGATCACCACTAATCATATTTAGATTATTAGTCCTTCACGGTAACATTGCTAAAAAAAATCGCAAATTTGATTTTTTGAAAAAACACGTTTTTTTGTTTATTTAGCTACAACTTTTTTATTACACAATTAATCACTATTTTAAGCCTATATTCTGGAAGGGAATTAAATTTCACGTCGAAACACCTGTTTGCAAAATTTTGCTAAGGCCTATAATTACGGAAAAATCGCGTCGCAAATTAACAAAAAAATAAGGCCTTTTGTTCGTTAATGGGTTAAAAAAATAATAATAACAAGGACATTGCAATACAATAATCCGCAATCGGGGGAAACATGGTTCAGGAGAAATCACAAATGTAAACAAACAAAAAAACTCCACTTTCTCCACACTACACAAACTGAAACAATTCTCCCAAACAAACGTCATACATCAGCTAAATCTCAACTGAGCCGGTGAGCGTGCATTATCTCTCCCTCCCTCCGCCTGCCCGAAAATTCGTAACAAATTTTCCAAGGTCGCTAACCTCGAAGAACGGGCAGCTAATCGGCCGACAAAATGGCCAACGGAGTCCAGCCTATGACTAAGAGCACCGTTACAAAATGAAGGATGAAATTGATAGTGGGAGATGGTTTCGTCGACTCGGAAAACCTAGTAGTATGGGCACTAGCCTTAAAATTATGTATTGAACTGTTGCAAATGTTATTCGGTTGAATCGACTACCAGTAATATTCTGCTCTTCCTTCTTTTCTGTCTAAAAGTAAATGTATACCTCTAATACAAGATGGACTTTGAGATGCTAAATATGTAATATTCCAATAAGATCTTTGGATCACTTCTTCAGAAAAGTTTCTTCATGAAAATCGGGTTAACTTAGATTACTCAGTCATAAGACCATGAGAGAAGAAAATACTCGGATAATTTTAAAACCCAACTATGAATTATAAAAATTATTTATTTATTTAAATAAAGATTACATGTATAGGTTAATCTATATTGCGATACATTGAGTTTTAGAGGTAAGATATGTCATAAATGAGTCATTTAAGGAGTTCTCAAACTTTTTATGCAGGCTTCGTCTTGATAGTCTCATGAATCGCGATATCTGATCAATTAAGATTACATATATAATTTTTTGTGGAAAGGCACGTGTGTTTCTATAATGTAGATTGAATTTTCCTTTCAAAATTCTCTGAATAGTGATCTTTCGGAAAACCAATTAGATGTATATCGTTTTTTAAAAACGTGTTCAGATTTTCTTACTCTCTCTATATAGTCATTGTGGAATTTCGATTACGTAAATATTCGACGCACAGGAAAATCGCCTTAATACATAAATTCTACTATCTTTATTTACATTCTTAGGCTTTACATCTATATTCCGAGGTTTTCTATTACTGTAAGATTTTAAAAAATCAGGAATAATATTTGTAATTTCCCCATAGGCTGAATTTCTTTTACATAATATTTTCGAACATTTGATTAAAATGTTTTAAGATTACAGAATATACATTTATTTATATATTTATCATGAACGTAGAATACAGATTTATTTTAAATGTACATATTAAATTTTGTAAATTTGTATGGTAAAACTCTTTGCCACTGTCAACTTGAATATTTTTAGAAGCAAGTTTTTTCTCAATACTCACTTCATTTACATATCTCTTCTCCAATACTTTTTCAACAAAAATATATAACTGCCTAATTTTACAGTGTTTGTTATTTTTATTTAAGATTATTATCCACTGATTATGCCGATTATGATCATTGTGTTATATACTCGTAATTAGTCATTTAAATATATACGTCCGAATCATACAATATTCGGATATAATTAACCACTTGATCTTAGACTTTGTTGTGACATGATTCATATGCATATGATGGAAAAAATATTACTGATGTTAATCTTTTAATAGCAGCGCATAAATTGCCATAAATCTTTTTCTAGGACAATCTTGGTGGAAACAGCAAAACTGTAATGGTAGCTACAATATCACCAGCTGCGGATAATTATGAAGAAACACTATCAACATTACGGTACGCAGATCGAGCTAAACGGATAATTAATCACGCCGTTGTAAATGAAGATCCAAATGCAAGAATCATAAGAGAATTAAGGCAAGAAGTTGAAACACTGAAAGAAATGTTACTACATGCAACAGTAAGATTCTTAATTCAAATTTGATACAATATTCTAAATATAGACCATATTGTAATCTCGACGTACATATAATCTTAAATACGAAATAAAAATAAAATTGTACTTTTAGTGAGAATTAATACAAAATAGGAAATAAGAATACTAGCTTTCTCTCTTTTTATCTTTTCCAATATTTTACAACGCGTTGTAGAAAGAGTAAATCATATCACGGGCACGCCTCCTTACTCATTACTATTGTTCCAACATTCTTATCAGAATCACTATAAAAAATGATAAAAAAAGACTTGATTATTGTCAATTCCCCGAACTGATCGATAATTGTGTCTCATTACAAAAAAAGTGTAATTTCAATGTAAACTGCAAGAATATTTGTGATGGGCAATCTTGTGAATCCTCGCTTGTCATTCAATCTCTCCCGAGAACATGAACGAGCACCGAATATGTATCGTTGAGAAATAAGGGGAACCTGGAAGTTCATTGCGGCCACACTTTGCTAATATGAAGTTCGAGATGAACAGTAGCTAAAATGCTGTACAGCATGAAGATCATTTTCGTTATACTCGAGGCGTCTGTGTTAACGATTAAGATATCCACCGCAAGCTTTTTAAGTTAATCTCTATATTATCATCTGACTGGCACGTCTTCTAGAAGGAAAACTTTCAGCGTACCGTTATGCTCTATACCATAAATTTGGTGATACTCTACTATAACCATTACTATATCAATGATATGATTATGTTAATAAATTAATGTTGCGGCGAATAAAATGAATAAAATAAAATAGCCACCGCATTGCTCCGGAGCTACAATCTGGAGTCGCCTACGATTCCAAACGATAAATATAGTAAAATTAAAAAATTCCACTGGTCCTGAGGAAGAAAAAGAGAGAGACAAAGTACTCACTGAGTTGGAAATATCCAGAAATTCACTCCAAAGGGTACAAATTCAACCAGCACTCACTACAACTTCGCTTAAACTTTGCCAAAACAGACAATCTCTTCGGTAGCTCAAGTGTAATTTCCTGGCTCGATATACGTACATTGTCTTTCCCTCTCTATTTTTCCTCAATCGCCTTACGCGCAACCGAATCTGAACAACAAGGTAAACGACCTCACGCCATTGCCCGGCTATATGATTGGCGTCTCCTATCTCCCCTTTTTACTTATGTTTTTTAATAGTTCGAGGCGGTGAGTAGAGCCTTCCCCTTTACTTAAAAGATTAGTGTGTACTTGTAAGATTTGCGTTGCATATTTTATAATCTTATATAAAGAAATGTCCAGGCAAGAACTAATCCAAAGGGGCGGGGGTAATTGAGACTATGTTCTTCCCACCAAATTCATGTACATATTTTAAAAACTTAGACAAAACAATATGCGACTAGTGTGAACTTGAGCTTCAAAATGAAGCAGAAAAAGTCGGCGTTTTGTACGAGAAATGCCGGAGTTTTTATTACATATAGGTATCGATAAAGATACATAACACGCTCTCGTATAGAAGGCAACCGGTCTCATACAAAACGTGTTATGCAACTCTCTTACAAAGTTAAAATTGTAAATAAGATAGGTCGTTCACTCGCGTTTTTTGCATTGCGATGACTAATTGGTGCATGAGAGCGATAGAATGAAAGTTGCGTTGAACGGAAAAGAAAAATCCAATGCTTGAGCGCAGAACAACGATTGTTGTACCCAGAAAATTATTACATAAGGATATGTATTCATAATTATTAATATTATTTATTTGTGATGAGATTCTTGGCCGTTGGTCAAAGCCCATTGACTATCTTGTCAGCCTGATGATTTGACCTCAGGTGAAAATGCCAACGGCCTTTCGGCATAGGACGAGCGCTAGATAGATGGGAGAGAGGAGGAAACAGACGAGGCAAGTATACAGGATCGAATAGAGAAAACTATCAACAAGTTAACAAGAGTGTGAATTTGAGAGTAATTAAAGGAAATTTTGGAGTTTGGCTATTGTTGAATGACGATTACTTTCTTTGTTCTTTTTTTGTTCTGGCAATAGAAATACTCCCCGAGTCTTTTTCTCTCACTTTTACTGTGTACCAGCAAAAGTATTTTTTTATTTTGTTTAAAGTATTTACTACAGGACCTCTGGTTGCTGAGCCGGAAATAATCGTCGGCCACCGTATCGCAACCATCGTCACGCTGTAGCGAAATTTTCGTCACTTTGTTTTCTTTCTTTCGGTGATAATTATTTCCTATTTTGTATTAATTCAAGTTTCGTTTTTTTTATTACCTTGGTTTATTTTGTTTATTTTTTGTTTATTTTCTTTTATTTCATAATAAACCTACGGTGCGTTATATGATCCACGCATACTTATTTCGCTTTGAGTTTCTTCCATACTCCTGTTGGTTACGGCGATACAGTTCACCGGCATCGTGATAGGCTGTATTTTTATGCCACTTTTCCACAAAGAAATTAATATTTTTGATAATAACGATTTTATAAAATAAAAAAATCTAGTATTTCTAGATTTTAAAAACGATAGTATCATAAATAAATAATTTTATTGTAGGAAAAAAAATCAAATAAGCAGAACGAAATAAAAAGAGAGAACAAAATAAGCTTATATTTTATCTTAATATTGAAACAAGTATGTATAGTTTTGAACTAATTGTTCAAAATCACCAATACGTGACGGAAAATATGAAAATAAATCTTATGAATTTCAAAACACGGAATCTGAGTCAAAATAAAGAGTTCACTGCTTGAATACGAATGTTACTGACATTAAAAATGATTAATCGGTGTGATTTATCTAATGATCCATATAAAAGCTTAACTATCAGTACTCGTAAAGCAAATAAAAGTTTTAGTACTATTAAACTATAATGTGTAAACTCTATAATGTGTGAAATATAATATAAAAATTTATATTCATAAGGAAATAAACGTCATGACAAAGAATAGTTTAATTTTTAATCCATGGGTTCCTATTGATTAGTTTTTTCAGATATTCAATAAGAATATTTTTGCAAATACTATCCCTTTTTCATAAATTATAAACTTAGCAGTAACAAAAAAAGCTTAAAAACTCAAAGGTTACACAATCAATAAAATCATTCAAAAAAACTGCTTGATGCTAATAGATATTTAACCTTACATAATAGTAATAAATATCATTTAAATTCTGTAAGTGCTGCTGAATATTTATTGGAAATACAAAATCAACCAGAATTGAGTATTGTCAATAGAGGAAATATTTTACGATTGAAGACGATCGAGAAAAATCACTAACGTCTTGAGTCAATTGTTAAGACAGTTATTTTTAACCGAAAAAATATACCATTTCGCGGTTACCGAGATGACGGAAAACTATATAACCTGGAGAAAATTCAGGGAATCAAAACAACTTTCGAGCTATTTTAAAATATCGTGCTGAAATCGATTCCATGTTGAATTTCCATTTGAAAAACACATCATTCAGAGCGACTTACATGAGAAAAATCTCAAAATATGCTCATCGAATAAAGAGAAGATAGTACAGGTTAAAATTGGATCCGATATACAGACCGCATAATTTTATAATATACTGTATGGGTGGTATCATAACAAAGAGATCTTTTCATAAACTATCATACAACTATTAAATGAATGTGATCCACTAATTTACGTATATATTTATCATTTTATGCAAATTAGTAATATTCTAGCAACATTAAATTCTCAGAGAACTAATTTTTTTCATTAAAAACGCTCAAATCGTGGGATAGTTGGCTCATTAACGGTTGACCGGTTTGGCGTTGTTGCATATACACCAAGACATAAATATCGTTCCTTAAAAATTATACAAGGATATACTGATAAAAAGTAGCGCCATATCGACATTACCACATAAAATAGAGTAGGGATTATTGAATATTTACTTTAGATGTGTATACACTATTTTATTTGGTTACATTTTATAATTTATATTTATTTGACAGAATATTTATAAAAATAAAACAGTAAAATATAAGATATAAATATAAAATTCGTAAAACGAACATGAATTTTAATCTTTAGAATTATCTAGGTACACGCGTAAAAAAATGTATATTCAGTCTCATGAAAACCTCTAATAGCCCCTCGTAAAAAATTTTCTGGATTCGCCCCTGTATCAGATATGGTTTTTTGATACCATTCATATCACTCATGAGCTGCATGTAATTGCTTATGTTTATGTTTAGCTAACTGGTTTTTCGCCTAGTCTTTTCATTGTTATATCAAGTTCATCGCATGCACTTTTTTCATAACAACTTGCGACAAAATGCCACGAAAGAATTACACAAAAATATTTTGTATTTCTTCTTTTATAATATAAATTCTAATTCTTGTGAGTGCGTAAGATAACATTTCTTCTTGCACCTGAAGTTTTTTATCTGTTTGTGACTAATGGATCGATCATTTAATCTCTTTTTTATATTCTATGTATCCTTTCTATTGTTGCTTTTTAAATTCTCTTTTTTCTTAAAATCAACTTGATAATTTTCAAAACGTTCATAATTTTTCATAAGTAGATTTTTTCAATTATTTATGATCAATGTACTTTTTTATTAATTGAAAATGTTATATGAGGTATTTCAATGTATGTCTCCAACTGCGTTTAATTTTATTGTGCTTGTTTGCCATATCAGTAACTCAAGTATGTCGTATGTAATTGATTGTTCTTCGCTAAAACAAACTATTCATTCAGAATTTTTGTAACAAGATGAATTGAAGATTCTCTATAACATCTATATTTAGATAATTTGAATATATTAGGACATGCTAACAACGGTATGATTATACAATTTTCATTAAAGCTAAAATGAAAATCTTTTACTTAAACTGTAGTGCGATGAGTATTTTCACTTTGACATCAATTGAGATTCGTTTTCTTTGACGGTTGAACTTTAACTAACCCAACTGAGTGAAAAGATCCCTTATTTATGTGATTTTTTAAACATACCTAATGTTAGTTAATATAATTTTAGAATAAGATCTAACAAACTGAAATATTAGCAGAAACGATGAAAATAAATTAAATCATTTATACTTTATAAACAAAATTATTGCTCGAATTAATTTGCATAAGTGTAACATTCTTTTCGTTAATTATTTTTGTAATAAAATGTTAGTCCTAGTAAACGTCATTTAAATAAACAAAGAAAGTTTAGCCGATAAATTTACTGAAATATATAATTGAACTACCTGGAATCCTTTTGGGGGAGTGTCGATGCTTCTGTTCGTCCCATTTTTCAGCTGGGCGTCGGAAGTAGTGCTATCTTTGTAAGCTCCATATCTAGCCCCTATTAAAAATCTATAAAGTTTTATTACGAATTATTATACAAAATTGTCCAAGAAATCAATCGCAGTTAAAGTATTCTAATAATCGATGTATTTTTTAACGATAATCGTAAACATTTATTTCAATTGCTTACAATTTTTGTATTAATTTTTTTAGTAACAAATATCTCATTATGAGATATATATATATTCATAAAATAAAATCTTTCCCTCATATGTTGAAAATAAAATTATGCAGATCCAAATAATAGTTTTCGAGTTAATGTATTCAAAAGAATTCACATGTTTGTTTTTCAATTGTTTATACTGCATCGCGATTCCTGGTCTAAAAAGGGGAAGAGGGAAAACTCACCTTGAGTATAAGGAAAGGCTCCCTCAGTCGCATTGAAATATCTAAAAAAACCGCAAATACCGCAAGTGACCGCAACAAATACAAAAAAAAGGGAGAAGGTAGGAAGCGCAATACGGCCTAACGTGCGTCAGGTAATAAGTGACTTTGAAAGGTCAAGGAAAGGTGAGTTGGAAAATTGTCAAATAACGACAACCACAATTACGAAAAAAAGTACAATTTATTAATAAAAAAACGGAAAACACAACGAAATTATAAAAAAAAAATCAAATAAAATCGTCGGCGAAAGTTGTAAATTAAATTTGAATGGCCGTCGCCAAGTTCCGGCTACATAGTCAGTAGAACCGAGTGAGGCCCAAAACACAGGCAAGAAATAAATAAAAATAAACAAAAGTAAATGCACGGAGCGGGAAAAACGGCAAAATCATGTGACACTCACTGGCTTAGCAATCTGATACTCCGCAAGCAAAAGAAAAGAAAATTCACCGCACGCATCGTTCACAATATTTCAAAACCAAAAGAAAACAAAACAATCTTAATAGCTCTATGGCTCGAGATGTACTGAGCCGGCAAGTGTCACCTACCTCCCCCCCCCCCCCGTGCCGAAGATTGGCAACGAATTTTCCAAGGTCAGCGACGGGCTCCGGTCAACGGCTAGGAGCTCCATCACAATACCTTTTTTTTATTAATATTTCAGCTTTAAACATGGTATAGCTGACGATGTCCATATAGGCATTCGATGTATCAAATATAACAAGAATCGGAGTCCTTCCTTCAATTTTCTCTAAATCTAATTCACTTTCTGTTATACATATATGTGTATATATATTTTACCTAACAATGTTTATAGGGCCAAGGATCTTTGATAGGACAGAAAAGGTCTGATATTACAGAAAAAATAACAGAGTCGGAAAAACTGATGAAAGAAATTTCCCAAACATGGGAGGAAAAACTCGTCAAAACTGAAAAATTGCAACATGAAAGACAACAGACGTTAGAAAAAATGGGAATAAGTGTTCAAGCATCAGGAATAAAAGTTCGCAAAAATAAGTATTATTTAGTAAATTTGAATGATGATCCTAGCCTTAACGAGCTTTTAGTTTATTATTTGAAGGTAAGGATACAAATGATTACTATTTGTGATATTCAGTTTAGTGTAAATAACATTTTCTAATTAAATTAACAGGAAGCTTCAATTTCATTATCGAAAACAAACCATTTAAGAATTTAAAACTTTGACCTTCATTTATCCAGTACTGAAATTGTATTATACTCGTAAATATAAAGGTCATATTCGCCTAATATTTGAGATTGGTTATTCTAGTTGAGTTGACAAGTGAATAGGAACAATAGAGTGAAAGTATTCTTAGCTTAAGAGCGGCAAAAGTTAAAGGAGGGGAGACTTTGCAGACAGCGCACCGCAGTTCTAACTGCCAATTTTCTCTCCACAATGTATTCAGACGCATTTAAGATATATAAATGTAACTGTGTACAAAATGTAAATTCACAATTGTATTATTCTGAAAACTTTTCAGAAAATGGATGGGAATGTTGAAATTTCAAAATATGTGTTTCAAAATATCACTATATGAATTTGCGGCCTCAAAATTCCGGCTAAAAGACGGCATTTCTTATTCGTTTCTTAAAAATATGTAATGTATTTCATTTCATTCAGAACGAAAATCAAATTTTCGTTTACGAAATTGTTTATCTGTGTATACAGAACGAACATTTAATTTCTCTTATGTATATACTAAAAATACAATCGTTTCCTACTATTTTGAAAAGAAAACTCGTCAGATCCCATTGATAGTTTTCTAGTCATAACAATTTAAAAAATCTCATTTTTTTGACTTGTTAATAACTTTTTAATTAAATAATATTTTAGCGTCAAACTTGACATAAGTGATGACCTCAATATGGGCTTTCGATATTGCAAATATAAAAAAATTTCTTTTCTGTCATATATATATGTATGTAGACTAGAGGTCTGCCCATTAAATAACGAGAATGCTTATGAAAGAGAGTTTTATTTGAAAAATTCTTCTACAATTTCATGGTCCCCTTTAATGTTTGTCCCTTTCCTCGCCACACACCTTTCCATTCGTTTTTTCCATTGGCCAAAGAAATGCTGGAAGTCTTTTTTTGTATGAACATTTAGGAGCTACGACGATTTTCGCTTCACCTCTTCCATCGACTCGAACCGGGTTTCTTATAAGGTAAACTTGATTTTCAGAAACAGGAAAAAGTCGTAGGATGCTAAATCAGGCGAGTACGGCACTTCTTCGAGCATTGGAGTACCTCTACTGGCTTAATAACGTTTCACAGACGCGTTATGGGCAGGTGCATTGTTCTAGTACAAGATCCATAACTTGTTTCTGCACAACTCCGGCCGTTTTTACGAATTCGCTCTCGCAGTGTTTTTAAATCTTTTAAATAGTAAGTTTGGTTTACAGTTTCATCCTCTGAAACCTATTCAGTCATTACGATGCCCTTGGTATGACTAGTTGAAAAGTATGAATATAGATATGAGTACTATTTCTTAAGCTGATAGTATAATAAATAAATATAAAAAAAATCATACTGTACAATAAAAAAGTTTTTGGCATTGCTGTTCAACATAAAAAGTTTCATTTATATGTCAAGGATATGAAGTCTGTTGCTATATTAAAATATAGTAAAGTAATATTCAAAGGCATGTATCAAAGTAAATGTATACTTTTTTCGTGCATTTAAGAAAAATGTCACTCTATGGATCAATAACAACATTTTTTTTATAAGGCGTCTACATAGTAAAGAATTAAAGTCTTTTCTGATGTTAATCCTACGGCAATTATGTATTAATTAAAGGCTGATAATTTATTAAAAAGCTTATGTTCATTTCAATATAAAGAGCAATATGAATTTACAGGAAAAAGATCTTACTGCGTTAGCATCGAACACACACATATGGTTAATTGCACATATTTGAATATTGACATCTTAATAATATTCTCACTCGAGTGTTCGTTTTACAGCAATTTTAAGCGGAATACAAAGTGATAAACATACTATTCGTTGACGAAGGGGAAGGCTCCACTCGTCTCGGTGAAGAAAATGAATAAAGGGAGGAAGAGGGGTAAAATCTGGCCTCGTACAGCATCAGGGGAATTGATGACTTTGAAAGGTCGTAGGAAAACAAGTCGGTAAGGTGGCGAAATGATAAAATGATAGGTAACTAAAGTGAAATTTATTAAATAAAAAACCCAAAAGAAACAACAGAAAATTATACCAAAAGGAACCCGACAAACAACGTAAAAAAAAAAATAAATGAAAAATAACCAATACAAGAAATTAAATTTGACGACGCTTGCGCACAGTGGCCTTTATAATGCTCCGACTGTACAACCTGGAGAAACAAAGTGATGCCGAGGCAACAGTAATAAGACAAAAAGATAAAAATAAAATTAGGAAGGGTGAGAGAAAGAGAAAATAAAGCACTCATCGACTCAGGAACAATCATATTCAAGAAACAAACAAAAGTAAACAAAAACTACAATCACTGCCAAACTTACAAACAAAATTATCTCCCTTCCTCCTAAATCTAAACTCAACTGAGCTGGTGATTGTGCCTTACCTATCTCTTCCCTCTCCATTTGTTTCACAGGACTTATTTTTCGAGGTTACTGACATCTCATCAGCACGTTTATTTAGCCGACAAGATGGCCGACGAGTTTCAGCCAATGACCAGGAGCCCCGTCACAAATTTAAAGTCGAAATTTCTTTAATAATATGTCTCTATTTAATCATGATTAAATATTTAAAGAAAATAGTTAAAGAAAACAAAATAAAATAAAGGATTTACATAACTATATGTCTGATCTAAAATTTAAACCCTGAAAGTTTTTTGCAATTTTTATATTATTTTATGACACCGCAATGCAGACGTAATAATTAAGTAAACACTTTTTGGCCTAATACTTTGATCTTTCCGACCGAGACGCGTGCGGGTAACTTGTGTAAATTATACGGTCCGAATCTTTCTAATATTCCCGCATTGTTATTTAGTTGTTACAAATCTATAGAAAGTAATGAAAAGTACCTTTTTATTCTCTGCTTTCAACTTCCCAACATTAAAAATGCTAAGACTAACTGAAATTGACTTTCTAGGGCAGACTCAGTATGTGGTATTAGAAGATGATACACGAAAAGCGTAGGAACTAGAAGAGAATAGTTTAGGCGAAAGTTGAATATTATATCTTATTAGTACTCACTCCTTATAAATTTTAAATCGTGACACTATGCAGAAATGGAGCTTTTATTTTATTTTTGTTTACCTGGACTTAAATTGCGTCTTCGTTTATAATCTCTTTTATTATTACTGAATTTTTAGTTTCCTCTGGTTTAATTTTGGTCTTATTTGGATATCTTGGTTTCTTATTTCTTGATTGATTTTCTAATTTTCTATAGTACTGTTGATTATGTACATATTGATGCTTCTTATCCACCGAGAAATAGATGAGTTGCTGACTTCGAATTTCGAAATTATTCGAGCAGGTGGCAAATGGTGTTAGTGGGTACTTTTCCGTAAAAATAAAAATTTTTCGTAACATTTTGAAAAATCTATATCTTATTGAGTTATTCGGTTTGATCTTTTTATATGTGATGAAATATAAGAGCATTTCTACCATTTAGAAGATTTCTCTTTATATATTATTTTCTTCTTATTTTATTAACTATTGTTATTAATATACTTATGCTAAGGTAAAATAATATGATCAAAGATAATTCAATATATTTCTTTATTAATAATATTTTAATTCTTTTTATTAAAATTAAGACAATAAACAAAAATTCGATGAAAAAGATTAATGAATCAATACATAATCGAATTTTATATAACTTAACTTATTTTTTAGATGAATTTAAATTGTTTTGATTTTTACATGGAATATTTTATTAAATAATTTTCCAGGAACAGAAAATGTGTTTTGAATGAACTGACTATTTTGTGTATAAATATTTTTCAAGAAAAATAACATTTATTTTTGTAGTTGCTCGAATTGAAATTGTTAAGTAAAGATTCAAATAATTTTACAGATGAATCTGAATATTTGATTTACATTACAATTTTGATGGTACCACAATGATTCTTTATTTAAAGAATGTTAATTTATTTGAATAATCTAACTCAGAAAGGCTTATATAGTTAAAAGCTTAAATCTATAGAATCATTTTCTACTTATATTTGTAGATCTGATAATTCGATTTAAATGCGGAAAATGTTCTGTGAAATCTCAATTTGACATGAATTTTAGGTTTAATTACACATAAATAGTCTAGAATTAACTATAATCATATAGAAATTTAGTCATAGACAGAACAGGAAGTGATTTATGCATTTAGAACTAGAAACGCAAAAATATACCAAGCGTAGTCGCATAGTAAATACAAGTAATGAGAGTCAGGTCTGTTAATGATCATACATAGTAAATTAACCAAAGGTGAGAGAATTATTGAGAGAATACGGGATTGAATGCAAATAAGAGAGTAAAATGCTAACTACGACAGAGAAACGAAAGTCTACGTCGTTACCTACAGAGCGACGACTTCCTACGGTTTTAGTTGATACCTGTTTTATAGCCGGGTTATGTAGCTTGAAGGTCGTTTGAAGGCAGAGGTAGACTAGAATATTAATCGCGAGGATTCCAGAAGACATGAAGCACTCAGTAGGGTATGTAGTTACTGCATCTCGCACTGGCCACGGTTTCTTTCACGAGCGGAAAAAGCATGAATAACAAAAAATGGGAAATAAAGAGAGCAACGCTTATGTGGCAATAGGGCAAAAATGAGACACGACGTTCAGGAATATCTTTATCATTTGCTACATATATGGTGAATATTCGTGTGTAGTAAATGTTTATAGGCTATTTACATATTACTCTGTATGGATATTGAGGGAAAGTATTAAAAAAATGCTTATAATAAATATTTTTCAATCTATTATGCATATAATTTAGTAACCAATTGTAATTATTGATTGATAACATTATTTATATACCATCAATAATGTTCAAACTATTGAATATTATAGTGGTCTTTTTCATTTGTATTTATATCAATCAGAGTAAGGAAGAGATGATATCGTGTTATGGGTAATATATCTGTTTTAGGATAAAACGTCAGTTGGTGGAGAATTCACTTCAACTAAACAAGACATTGTACTACATGGTTTAGGGATCTTACCAGAACATTGTACTATAACTATAGAAGATAATATTCCACATATGACTCCGCACATAGGAGCTCGGTGTTTTGTAAATGGCATACAAGTAAAAAATAAAACTACTTTACAACACGGAGATCGCATTGTATGGGGAAACCATCATTTCTTTCGAGTCAATTGTCCAAAGCCTTATCGAAATTCTACTGGTGAATCTGAAACTCCTATTCAGTATATTGATTATAATTTTGCAAAAGAAGAGCTAATGTTAAATGAATTATCGAATAACCCTATTCAAAGAGCTATCGCGACCTTAGAAAAAGAGCATGAAGAAGATAAACAGGTTAGTACAATCAAATAAATGAATTGAGGTAGAAAATAATCAGTTTTAGATCATTTCGGAGTACAGTTTCGAATTTATTTTTATTTTACATATAAAATATCTGCGAAGTTCGCTAATTTTATCAAATATGACGCTAAAACATCAACAAAACATCAAAATATTTAAACATTTTTAAAAACAAAAATTGAAACAATAATGTAAATTCATATATCATAAATCGTATTAATAATAATACTATTAATAGGATCTGCATGATTTGTTTTCAAAATAAAAAAAAAACATTAGTTGCAGACGATTTCTTAGATAATTTGATATAAGAACCCACAATAAAATTATTGTAATAAATAAAGCGCTTCATACATAGTAGTTTCAGGTGTTTCAGGTGTTTTAACTTCGTTGATTTATTGGCTACACTTTTTTTTATTGCTAAATTACCCTACGTAGAAATAATCCTTTCTTTATAACGAATTGATGAAAATGTTGCTACATTTATTTAAATGTAGCAAAATACTAATACCAGTGATAATTTTTTAATTCAGATACGAATATTTCAATTTGAAATGATAATCCGGTTGTGTTTAAGTCAAAATTGAATAATTCGAATATCCGTGAACTGAATCTAGTTCTGCTTTACGCTACAACTTTTGAGTGTAGTTTTCGCAGTGCCGAACGGGGCTACTCATACTAAAATTTTAGTGAGGAAGTTTGGGGGACTATTTTCCTTTTGTTCTAATACATTGAAAGAGTACATTAAATTACTCAGATTTACAGTAGTTTCTCGTAGGTAGTTAAGTTTTTTACAGAATTACATTCAAATAACACTAATCAGGTAAGGGTTCAACATAATACAAATTAAATATGTATATAAACATTACTTTCCAAGATATATACAAATGAACTCAATTATCTTAATAACTAATGAAAAATTAGACTTAACGAAATTTTAAAACGACGGTTATGAAGAGAATTAAATAAGCTTTAAAGATCAAATTACAAATTAATTTATTGGATTAAAAATGAAGTTCTTATAAATAATTAATAAATAATTTTGAATAAAAATTAATTGCTTATAACTTGTTGATTAATAGTATTATAATGATTTCCATAAGTGAAATATTTGCAACGCGGAACGACCCTAATCATTACGGGAGGGAAAACTTACCTTGTTTATTAAGGGTAGTCGCCTCCAATCGCGTTGAAATAAAAAAAAACTGAGCGATACTCGACGCTAATGTTAGTAAAGGGAAGGTAAGAGGCGCATTTACGGCCCAATATGCGCCAGGATTATGATCACCTTGAAAGGTCGAGGACAGATGAGTAGGCAAGCGTTCAAATAAAGGTACGCACGAATTAATATAACAGAAAAGGAACGAATCTTTATTAGCTATGCCAAAACGAAAAGAAATTGAATTGAGTTATAAGGCGCAGCGCGAGAAAACAAATTATAATTACGATAATGAAGCGGTGATAACAACGAAGCGCAAACACAATAAACTATGTTGATAGGCGCAGCGAAGAAAATAAAGTAATAATGCAATAATAAAGCGGCGACGACAGCGAAATAAGGGCAAATTCAAATAAAATATTAACGGCCGTCATAAGGCTCCGACTCAATAGCCAGGAGTTCCGAACGAGGCCCGGCGCACGCAAATAAGCAATAATAAGGGGAATAAGAACAAATAATGCACGGAGGGAGAGAGAGACTAGCTAAGTGCACTCACCGATTTGTAGAACCTGGCACAAACAAGAAAAAACCACACCACAATACTGCAATCACTTGCAAAGAATCCAAACTATCACAACTCAAAAATTAAGAAGCACGACTGCCAAATTCAAAGGCTAAAGGCCAACTGAATATCGGTGAGTGTTACTTACCTCTCTCACTCTCTCTCTCTCTCTCTCTCTCTCTCTCTCTAGTTAAAGTGCCATCAAGGCAAGCTGATTTTCCGAGGTCAACGACCTCAGAAACTTAAACAAGCCCTAATCGTGAAAGGCATCTAATAAGAGTTAGGCTCTTACCAGCTAAGGAGTAACCTCGTTCAATAGAAAACACAATCAATGACAAAGTTCGCGATGAAATCTAAGTTCAGTTCAGTTTAGATTTTCTAGGAAGAAAGTGCGTTTGTTGTGTTTTGATTTGATTGCGAGCTTTAGCAGTGATTGTGTTTTGGATTTTTCTGATGGTCATTTCTTTTGGACGAGATTGCTCCTGAGCTGGTGTCTTTGCCTTGCCTCCCTCTCTCCTATCCATTCGTCTCACAGGACGAATTTTCTGGGATCAGTGATCTCTAGTCAGCGATCGGCTATTAACCAACAAGATGGCTGATGGGCTCCTAGCCCTTATCCGGAACCCTGTTACAACCTAGTCACATGCATCACCGGTATTGAAATGCTCAATTACGAAAATTTCGTTAAATCCAAATTCCGCTCAAAAAAATATTACAACACGGTCAATTATTACCAAACATTTTAATGTAAGAGATTATGTTATCTTATTATTTGTTCTTAAACCCGAAAAATTCAGGAATCACTACACTGGTGAGCATAGAATACTTAAAATTATAAACAAATATAATATATGAATCCAAATAAATAAATCTAACAAAATTTTCCACCTGAATGAACAGATTGACAATTTCACATATTAATAAAAAAATTCCGACAAAAAGAAAAAACAATAAAAGAGCTATGAAGTCCGAATTTTTAGCTCCACCCATTATTATCGTATTAATGATTTTCTTTCATCTGTTACAGAATTAAGAACAGGGAAATTTATCAGTAGTCATGTACAACGTCCAAAATATTTGTTTACTAGTCTACTTATTTCCAACACCATAATCGGATATGATTGTAGTTTCCGGCATATGAATATTACTACAGTTCTCTACTCAGTGTCAGAGAATGTAATATTCAATAATATACTGAAGGGGGGAAGAGGAAAAACTTACCTTTAATATAAGGGAAAGCTCTCAGCCGCGCCAAATTCTAACAAAAAAAAAACCGCAACAAACTACAAGAAAAAGGAGAAGATGGGAGGCGCGATACGGCCTAACGTATGCCAGGTAATTAATGACCTTGAAAGGTCAAGGAAAGAGGAGTTGGCAGGGCGTGAAATAAGAACCACAAACATAATAAGGGAATGTATACAATTATTACAAGTCATAAAGAAGTCAGCATCTGTCTACCAATGTAAGGTAGGAATTCACTACACGGCCATCTATTATGGAATTTGGTCAAGGTATACCATGTGCAAGACGGTGAAATGGAATGTATATGAAATCAGCGAATGCGGGTACATTACCGCTCACCTCACTGAAGTTTTCAATTACGAAAGTAAAGTCATACAAGGACTGCATGTTAACAATACAACAGTTTATTCTGATACCTTCGCTGGATACACTACACTTAGAAGGCATGTATAGTGGACCGTCTTACAGTTATCTACACGGCTTCTGGGATTATGCATTTGTTCCAAACACCATTAAGATTACCCTAAGTAGCCATATAGCTCAAATAAACTTAAGTTCCGGTAAATACTCCTGAATTCAGGTACCACATGACCCTTGTTATCTACATCGGGTATAGATACTGTTAGAGGATATACGTTCTGAGGATCATTATCCGTAAATAGCTGCAATTATAATAGGTACAACATCCTCTACGAAAAGCACTCTAACAAAATTAAAACAAAAAGTTCGTTTGATAAATTCCATCAATTATCACCACATCAATGTAGCCGAGGACAACGGTTATTTTCATAATTTCAATCCTCAACTAACCTGTTTACAGCGGAGGTATAAAATCTGCGTAGGTAGTAAAAATTAAATATTTATAAAAAACACACACCATACTGTCTACGTCTATTTTCAAACCATCTGTTTTCAAACATGAGAAAATTCAAATCTAAAATTTATGTACTTTTAAAATTCTACATATAAACCATGTATTTACCGATAAATAAGCTAGTTTTCTCTGAAAACTCATAAAACGGGCTCTTTTGGCGACGCTTTATGCCTCTAGGCTAACGAAAATTTTCAGTTACGTAGAGTCATAAAAATGATCTTTATTATCTTTAGCGGCTGTAGTCAAAATCACGAAACGCATATCAATATTAAACATCCGTAGTCAGTTTTATACAAATAATTCAGTTAATATTTTCTGTTGAAGCTATCGTCACTTATTTCCCTTTATTGTTTTAGCCAAAACTATTATTAATTAAAGAACCGAAAATTGCATGCAAACAAATTCATAATTCGTAATAGCGATAACTTGTTATACAAACTCACGATCGTAGAAAAAATAATTTCGCCTAAACGACGTTAAAAATTATCCGCAACACTCTTTCTCTCTTTCTCTCTCACTTTCCTCTCTGCATCTTACCATTTTTTTATAATTGTTAAAATCATTAATTAATTAATTAATTGCGACTAATAATTTCATAAAATTGAAAACAATACAATGTATGACACCTGTTAAAGGGAACACATTTTTTATCCGCTTTTTAGTTCTGTGCTTTCCTTCGTTTAGTTTCCTTCAATTATGGAAACGAAGGAAATCTTCTATTTCATTGGCCTAATCGGAAAAGGACCTAACATACATGATATAGAAAGTTCAGTTCAAATCCAGCTCTTAAAACCCATCGAAATCTAATTAAATGTGTGAGAGAGAGAGAGAGAGAGAGAATGATCACCTATGAATGAGTAAGTACAATCAAAGATAGTCTAATTCTAAACTTTATTCTTTTCATCTATTTTTCTATATTACTTTTTGAAAACTTAGAATAATGATACCAATCGTTGACTAAGTACTTGTAAAATCGAGTATCGTCTATGCAAAAATTTCCTTTTTATACGAATTCTAGAAAAGGTCTCTCTAGCTTGCACCTTTTTATAGAGCTGTATGAGAAAACTGCTTTATCATCGTCTACTCTCCATAATCTAATCTAACTGTACGATACTTAATAAAACAAATCGGTCGATTTCCCTGTTATTAGGAATAGAAATATAACAAAAAATAAACTCTTGAATAAATCAATTATGTGATATGCGCTGAACGTTACGTTATCATAGTTGTATTCATAAGCTATTATTATTCAAATCTTTTCAATTTGCTTTGTCTCTATTAAAACTTATATAAAGTATAATCGATTGAAATAAGCGAATATGTATTATCATTAAAAAATTGTCATTTTACACTATCTGCAACTTATTTTGCGCCAAGAAATTCCGAATGTATTAATGAATTATTATGATATCTGTAGAACAAGAAACTAAAACAGATATTATAACTGTACCGTCTTACTGTAACTATTTCTTGATTTATCCAGGTTGCCTTGGAAAAACAACGATTAGAATATGAACGACAATTCCAACAACTACGCAATATTCTTTCACCCTCAACACCATACTTACCTCATGGTCCATGTGACATTTTCAAAAATCAAGGGATAACTATGTCACCATGCGTACCTACAACGAAAATAACTGTAAGTAAATGGGATCATACACGGAATCAGATATTTAAGCATAGATTGAATAAACTGAAGACTGACATTCTGAAAGCAAATGCCCTTATCCAGGAAGCCAATTTTCTCGCAGAGGAAATGTCGAAGCAAATAGTATTTAGTGTTACACTACAAATTCCACCGAGTAATCTAAGTCCAAATCGAAAGGTATTATTTCATAATATTTTATATACATTTCCATTAGTATACATAAATATATACACATATATATATACACATATATATATATATATACATGCCTCATTCCAGACTAATATGATCAGCTCCATAGGGGTAGGTAACCAATTTTTATGAATCTTGGTATAAATGTTGCCTATATAGTAGTAAACTTCTGTACAAATTTTTAGATCATTAGTATTGCCGGATCAATAGTTATAAACAATATAAAAATTTTAGAAAAATTTTTTCACAAATTTATATCTCTGTAACCATGAGAGTTATCAAAACGAATGTTTTTTTAAAAACGGATAAAAATATAAACTACTAAATTAATAAACCAAGTCATTTTTAAAATTTTTTCTAAAAGTTATTAACTTTTATTTCAAACAAATAATGATATCTCAAAAAATGTTATTTTTACTTTCAAAATTCTTTTTCTATTGGATTCCTTGTCTATTTTTCAATAATTATTAAAAATAAAATTCATAGAGCGGATATTAGTAATGATTCAGAGAGTCATTTTTAACTGCTTCCTCCTGAGCCGCGCGAATCGGCTCTTCAGCCGTTTTTTCACCATAGCTCCACCATAATTTATACAATGTTTTTTAATGTATACATGTTTCTTTATATCTAATAAAAAGTCAACTGATTAACTTGTCAAAATGTTTAGTATATGATGACCTGTGAATATCTCAATTGCACTTTCTATCTGATATTGAATACGTTTGATACCAGTACAATTTTTTTACGGCCACATTAAAAGCAATTTATATATTACAATTGTCTTAACCAATGGTATCTATTAAATTTTTGTTATTGATTCTTTCTTATTTTTCCTTACTTATATATTGCATTATATCGTTGACTACAAACTCCCTGAATCATTTCTAATGTTCGCTCTAAGAAATTCACTAATATTTGCTCTATGATATTTATTGCTGATAATTATTGAAAATTAGACAAGGAATCCAATGGAAATAGAATTTTGCAAATAAAAGCAATACTTTTTAAATATTGTCATTTATTTAAACCAAAAGATTATAGCGGCGCAGCGGACGCTATTTATAATGAATTTCTGAATAGATTACCTACCCCTGTGGAGCTGATCGTATTAATCTGTAATATCTTAAATGAACGTAGGATTTCCTGCTGTTTCCGATCAGAGAATAAAATAAGAGCACGTATTACAAAAATGACAAATTCGAAATGACCATGGAAATTAGCTCTAAATCAAATTTAAGATAATGAGAATGCATCTCCCACCAAGTTGAACATTCCTTTAGATATATTTTTAGCTAAATATAATAAATTTCGAGAAAATGTATTAACAAACTAAAATGGTCCACCATGACTGAAAACAAATTAGTTTTAGGGCAAATCGGAGTAAGGTCTTCGATTTTTTTTATATTTGGTACATCAAATACCTATATGGAGGTAATCATTATTGCCAAGTTTGATGCCGAAATATGAAATAATTAAAAAGTTATAAACAATAAAAAAAAAAAGATTTTTTTAATTGCTATAAATCGAAAACTATTTATCGGATCTGAATAATGTGTATTTTTATATACCCGTAAATAATTGTATTTTAAGAATATATGTATGTCATAGTAATATATTTTTTAATAAAAGAATTATAAACAGATAAAATAAATTTGTGTCATTTTTATTAAAAAGGGCAACTTTTTCTTGAAAAATTGTTGTTGTAATCGATTCCTTAGATAATTTTGTTTAAGTATACTTAATAAAACGATCCTGATTTTTAAAAGTGGCTAGGTAATGACCTTCCAAAAAAGCACGACCTGCGGCGCTCAGCTGGAAAATCGGACCACTAGAAGCGTTCCACTACCTCGAAACTTTTCCAGGTAGTTCAGTTCTATAAATCAATACATTTATTAGCTAAACTTTCTTAATTTAAATAGTGATACATAGGACTAACATTTATGACAATAATATTTAACTAAAATAGGCTGCCCTTAAAAAAAATTAGTGCGAGCAATAATTGTGTTAAGGAGTTCAAAATTATTTATTTTCTTTGAATGTTTTTTCTAATTTTAGTTTATTAAATAGTGTTTTAAAATTAGGTATACTGAAATTAGTTGTGTTTAGAAAATCGTATAAAGACAGAATCTTTTTGCTCAGTCGGGTTATTTAAAATACAATGGTCAAAGTAATCAGACCTCAACGAACGTCACAGTGAAATTTCGTATTGTGCGATAGATGTGTAAAATTACTTCAATTCAGTTTTAAAGAAAATTATATAATCGTGCCATTACTAGAGTGTTCCAATCTGTTCAAAGTGCGTAAACATGGACATCGTCGCAAATCTTTGCTTCAAGTTCCCACAGGAATTCCGGATAAGTGATTTTCTTTAGCGAAAGAAAACGATCGATTATGTGCAACATGTTTGAGATACTGCTATATAAAAAAATCCAAAGTTTCTGACTACAGTGTCACACGTTTAGGATATACAAATGAAGATAATGGTAGTTGACAAGATTCTATTAATCAGAACAATCAGGCCAGTTTCGACTCAAGTGCTAATGATGATCAAGATATTTGCCACGTACAATGTGATGAAGAATTTTCGATCGACGAAAATGATCGTAGAAAAATAGTATTGAATCACTTTAAACTGTGTAGACAGTAATCGAGATGGTTTTATACAAAAAAGTGTATTTTATAAAGACCGCAAAGCAGTGTATAAAAAGCAACTACTCATTCAGAAAAGATACATATATTAACTACGATTCCAACGTCTACAAGTGTCTGTGAAATAGAAAGAGAAATTATTTGTTCGTTTTATTTTGTATAAACCGCTAAAAAACTTCGTGAACAGGAAGGAATCTTATTTTGTATCCACTCTCAATAACCAAAACATCTATAATAAGTAAAAGTAAGTAAAAAGTACTGCTGTCTCATTTTATTTACAAGATGATATAAGCCGGCCGTGTCCAGGTGCTAACGATACAAAAATAGTGCGAAACGATAATGAAAAGAATATTAAAATTCAAAGGCGTTTACTTATGTTCAATTTAAAAGAAGGCTACACCATGTTTGAAAAACACTGTGCTGAAATTAGACTCAAGTTTCTCTTGGAATTTATATATTGTTGTACGTTGCTACCTGATCAATGTATTTCAAACGTGTTTACAATGTTTTAATTAGTATCTACTACCAAAATTCAAAAATACTAGTGGAATGTTATAAAATGACAACGAAGTATTTGAAGATCAAGTATGATGAAAAGTTACCTGAGACAGCGAAAGATATTTTAATTAAAATGACATGTGAAAGACCTGGTGAAGATTGTTTTTTTAATAGATGTTCGAAATGTCCTGGATTGGCCAGTGTTTCAGATATGTTCAAGAATTATTTTTAAAAAATGCTATAGATTTCATTCATTTCAAACAAGGAGAAACTATAAACCAAAAGTGTCATCTTGTAAAGCATACATGTAATATTAAAGACTATTTTAACCACTGGGAGGTACAGTTTAGATATAAATTATTAGAACATGACTTTATTGCTAAAAATCTAAATGATTATATAAAAACTCGTTGGCATCATTTAAATGAATTTGAAATAATGGTCATAGGAGATTTCGTTCAGAATTATATAACTATATATCAAGACCAGGTGCAAGCAAATCATTGGAATGGCAAACAAGTAACTATTTGCAATGTATATAGAAGGGAAGGAAAAATTGAAGAAGACAGCTTCGTTGTAATTTCGGAAAGTACAAAACATGATATTGTTTTGCCAAAAATGAATTAATTATATAAAAAATAGATACAAGAACTAGGTTAAAAAAGTGATTTATGTATCTGATGGAGCTGCAAGCCAATATAAGAATAAATTAAATTTTTTAAGTCTTATTTCTTATTATGAAATATACGAAATTGAAGGTGAATGGCACTTTTTCGTAAGTTGTCATGGAAAAAGTGTACTTGATGGACTTGGCGGAACAGTGGAAAGATTAGCCCGGAACGTCAGTTTGCGAAACTTAGACGTAAGCATTTATTCAGTTGAAGAATTACATCAATGAGTACAAAAAGCTATACCTGGTGTAACATTTGCTTACTATACCATCGCAGAATACATGGAAATTGAACAAAATTTATCAAAATTATTAAAAATAACATTACGTGTCGATGGTATCTTAAGTTATCACGCATTTATGCCTCTAAATAAAAGCAGCAAGGAATTGATGGTGAAAAGAATTCCCTATTCTACAGATATAACATTAAAAGACCACAAAATAAATGTACTTGAATACTTCAGTGTAATTTCTTATAACAATTTTATGTATTAAAATTTTGTATTAAATTTGTAAAATTCATTTATGAACACTTTTATAAGATATCATAAAATAATTTTAATGGTTGTTACATTATGAAATATTATATGTATATATATATATTGTGAGGGAGCTCCTGGCCATTGGCCGGAGCTCGTCGTTACTGGTAGCCCAAGATTAGGGCATATTTTTCCGAGTTCATTGACTTCGGAAAATTCATTGCTTATGTTTGGCACGGAGAGGAGAGAGGAAGGTAAGTAGTTCTCGCCTACTCAGTATCCCTCGAGCCGTAGAGTTGAGTAATAGATTTTCGTTTGTTTTGGAATTTGATTTTGTTTTGGTTAGAGTAAGTGGCGTTTTTGAGTACAGATAGTGCAAGTTTTTTTTTATTCCTGACTGCTGAGCCAGTGAGTGTCTTTATATTGTCATCTCTTTCTTCCTCCGTGCCATTTTTTGTTTGTTTATTTGTTTGCGCGCGTTGGGCTTCGCTCGGATTTCCTAGCTAATTAGCCAGAGCTTGGTGACGGCCGTTATATTTATTTTGCGTAATTTTGTGAACCGTTGTCGATTCATTTATTTATTTTCGCATTTGTTCGCTCCTTGTTTTTTTTTATTATTTATGTAGCGGCCAATAAATTTCTTTTTGTTTTACATATAAGCGCGCGTCTCGTTATTTAATGCCTGCCTGGTTACCTGTCCTTGACCTTTCAAGGTTGTTTGCTACCTGGCGCATGTTAAGCCGTATTGCGCCTCTTACCTTGCTCCTTCCGTTTTTTTTTATTATTATCATTCGCGGTATATAGATTTCGGCACAATTGAGAGAGCTCTGCCTTGTAACAAAGGTAAGTTTTTCCCTCGTCTAGTGGATCTAGAATTTCCGCTTTGCAATATATATATATATATTATTAAATAATTGAATAATGAAATGTTATTAAATAATTGACTATTTTAATTTCATTTTCCTACTATCTATTGAGTAATGTAACATGTTATAACTATACTGTCTATTTCTAACTATACTTGGAAAATAGATTTCTTGTAAACTACAAATATTTTCTAAAATAATATGAAATATTACACTCAATCTAATTGCGATTCAATTGTTTATGTTTAAGTAAATAAAATATTATTTATACTGATATCATCCCGATTACATAATATATAGTCTATGGTACTGACTTATAGAACTGAACTACTTAGAAAAGTTTCGGGGGAGTAGGACGCTTCTATCAATCCGATTTTCAAGCTGAGCGCCGCTGGTAGGGTTTTTTTGGAAAGTCATTACCTAGCCCCTATTAAAAATCATGATCGTTTTATTAAGTATACTTAAACAAAATTAGCTAAGGAATCGATTGCAACAACAATTTTTCAAGAAAAAGTTGCCCTTTTTAATAAAAATGACAAAAATTTATTTTATTTGTTTATAATTCTTTTATTAAAAAATATATTACTATGACATACATATATTCTTAAAATATATTTATTTACAGGTATTGAAAATACACATTATTCAGATCCGATAAATAGTTTTCGATTTATAGCAGTTCAAAAAATCCATTTTTGTAATTGTTTATAACTTTTTCATTAATTAATATTTCAGCGTCAAACTTGGCAATAATGATTACCTCCATATAGGTATTTGATGTACCAAATATAAAAAAAATCGAAGACCTTGCTCCGATTTGCCCTAAAACTAATTTGTTTTCTGTCATATGGTGGACCATTTTAGTTTGTTAATACATTTTCTCGAAATTTATTATATTTAGCTAAAAATATATCTAAAAGAAATTGTTCAACTTGGTGGGAGATGCATTCTCATTATCTTAAATTTGACTTAGAGCTAATTTCCATGGTCATTTCGAATTTGTCATTTTTGTAATACGTGCTCTTATTTTATTCTCTGATCGGAAACAGCAGGAAATTTTACGTTCATCTAAGATATCATATGATATTTGTAAAACTTCGTCAATATGAAAGTCATAAACTAAGCAATAATGAGAAAGAATTTGTTGGAAATAAATAATTTATTTTAATTATGTTTTAAATTTATGTATTATTTACACATATTACAAAAGTATTTAACATTGATTAATTATTCAAATGCTTTATCATTTTTTTGTATGCATAATTGCATTCCCCGATCAATATTATCGATTGTCATCAGCAAAACATTCAATGGTATTATTTTACATATTCTTCTAATCCTACCCATTATATTTTCTCGGATCGTTGGTTGTTGTTCATAACATATTATCTTTAGGAATCCCCATAAGTAAAAATCAGATGTCAAGTCTGGTGATCATAATGGCCATACAACTGGTTCGCTGATTATAATCGATATACCATTGAATCAGAATTGCTATCTAACTACATTTAGATTTCCAGTCTTATAGCAAGATCAATTTGTATTCTATCTAGTTCAGTTAACCTCAGAATAACCTTGGAAATGAATTCCAAATCAAATTCAAGGTCATGAGAATGTGTTCCCTACATAGTTAAGCAATATTTATCAGATACATGTTTTTGCTCCCATGAAATATGGGACCTACTAATGAAAATTTATGGAATGATTAACATGATTATGGGAAAACTATTTTTTTGGTATTAGGTCCAAAAACTAAGTGTTCCATTCGAGAGCACGGAAAAAATAACAAAAGAAACAGTAGCAAGATTTATAAAATTTGAACAAATTCGGAGTATCTGTAGTTTTCAATATTTAGGGACCATTTTCAGACCCAAAAAATTCATTATTTTAATATTATTAATATCATATTCGGATGTAAAATTTCCGGTAGAGTTCAAATCTGTAATAAAAAATACAGATTTCTAATGGAAATGTTCAAGTTGAGTCCGATTTTAGTCCATTTTTAGCATTGGGGTCAAAATTGAGTAGTCCATTCGAAAAAACGGCAAAACGACAAAAAAAATATTTATGAAGTTTACGAAACTTAATTCCTTCAAAAATGTATGAGGTCTTTCCATCTTTTTTCCCCGACCTGTAGTTATTCGATGTTATATGTATAAATGATAGATGAATATTAAGGATTGGTAAAAAGGTATTACTTATTTCTTGAGCGAAATTGCCCTCATGAGTAGAACATATGAATATCTTAGATAGGAAAACTATTCTATGTTACTTTTTGCTCGAAGAGAGTTAACCTAGTAACCTGGACTTGAGAGTATTTCAATGAAAGTTAAAAGAGAGTGGCAAGATCCAAATAAGTAACGTCTTTACCGAATAATTAAATATTATTCTAGATTTATAAATACAGTAGAACCTGCACACTGCACCCTCTCACACTGTACTATGGGCAGAGCCGTATGTTGCCGCTCGCTTACCTGGAATTTCCCTGACGGGATTGTACAGTGTCGTACTGTACTCTACTAAATATACTATATAAATATAGAATAATACTCGAGAAAAAACCTTCACGAGTAGTTCGATCAGCAACTTCCTTTGGGAGCTCCATTCGTCATATGTATTTGTTGAAAAATTTAAAGTTACGCTTCAACAATTTGCGTGATAACAACTACGACGTACCTTCGATTGTAGAACGCTGATATGTTGGGACTGAATTTTAAGTCACTTCCAAAAAAGACATTAGCAGAAGGGTACAAGAGCCAAGTTTCAAGGAGCTAAAGGATAGAGTCACAGTGATGTGCTGTGCCAATTCATGATCCATCCCTTTGATTATCGGTAAGTGTAATAATCCTCGGTATTTTTCCAAAAATGAGAAGGAGAAATTACCAGTCAAATATGTGAATAACAAATCAGCTTGGATGGACTAACAATTGTTCATGGGCTGGTTTAATGATGTGTTCATCCCAGAAGTTAGTCAACAATTTTGCCACTTCTAGACAACGCTCCTTCTCATTTCTTAGTTGAGGATATGAACGAAATCGATGAGTCCGTGCAAGTGATGTTTTTGCCACCATACGTGACTATATTGATTCAGTCGATGGATCACGGGGTGATTCTCAAGATGAAGCGTCCTTTTAGGAGCAATCTTGTGAAGGAACTCATCTTAGAGAAAGATAAAGACGATTTTATCAATTTAGTCAAAACTTTCGCAGATAATTGTTGGGATTATATTTTGAGGCTGGATTCGAACTGTCTGTACAACTGCGCGCGGGTCATTTTATAGCCCTCGTCGCGCTGCCCTACTCTTATGGTTTTCCGGGTCCCTTTGAGGCGGGCCCTTTTCCTATTAGGCCAAATGTTGGATTGTTTAGTCGTAATTTCTTGTTTTGTCTATGGACTTTAGGAGATTTAGTTTATGGCTATCACAAATATAACGATGGTTTACAATGTTAATAAACAGTAGTGACTATTGTTAATATTATTAGTTTATACAAATGTCTAGCGGATGTGGCATCAATATGCGTTGCGTGATTTTAGTCGCAGCCGGAAAGATAATTTTTACGACTATATGCGTCTGGGAAATTTCGTTAGCGCGGGACCATGGTGTATCATCAAGAGGGTCCGTTTTACTAGTTTTCGGAGAAATCTAACTTGCTTATCGGAGGGTATGGTTTTTCCGTGAGACTTTTCATAAGCGAGTGGTTCTATTTGGACTTTTCTCACGCTCAGAAATTATAAACAGTCACAGTGAACATGTGACGCCGGAAAATAGATATAAACGATAGAGGTCTATGACTTCATAAAAACTAAATTTTATTTCTACCACGTGCTTAGTATCAGCGGACGTCACACGACAAAAGATATTACTTTTAAATAATGTAATTTTTATATTGTTGATACCATTTGAGTTTACCATTTTAAATTACGGAATTTTTATATCAAATTGGGATTCATAACTTCGAAAATAATTTTAACCAGAATTTAAAAGAAATAATTTAGAATTACCATTGTATTAGACATTTTTTGTTACGTACATAATCCACTGCTATTTATGAGGTAAGAGTAGATTTCATATAAATTGTAGTAATACTTAAATAATATAATAAACATTTAATACGAAAAATACTTAGTCATTTCCATTTAATTCAATCTGGCTTTTCTGCGATTAATTCCGTTTTATACTGGGGTTCAAAAAAATGTTATCTATTTGCTATGATCTGATAATTTGAAAAGCCTACTAAGTTCTTTAAATTTAATAATTATCACTTTTGTTATTTTATAATACTATATTTATACATCATTCATGAAATTAAGCGTCAATCAATCTGTATGGTCTGATTTAGATCAGAATTATCTGCAATATATGACTTCAAAGTTGAATTTCAATTTGGTAATTTTCGCCTTGTAAGGATGTAAATATTACATGCACCTAGGAGTGAGAAGAGAATAAAAGAAAAACCTCTGTATTCAATTTCGCTCGACAGTTTTTAAATCAATAAAATATAAAGTTTTAACGTTAATAAAATCTAACTTATAAACGATGCAGGCTAACTATTCTGGGGTAGTTGGGGTTGTAACGCGAGATAATTACTCTACTACAAATCTACTTTCGAGTACTGATAAAAAAGGCCAGGCCAAAGAGAGTAAAATTACATCCACTTGTTTCATTATATTATACTGTTGTTTTTGCGGTCACATTTATTGAGTGTATATATGCGTAAATATATAGTATGATCAGTGATGGTGGAAAGACAATAAAAGAGAACGTGAGACAGGAATTTCTCGAGAGATTCCGGTTCCCCGTTATGGTCTTGTCGCCCTTTTCAATTAATTTAGACATTGTAATAAATTATATTATAATTGTAACCATATTTCCGATTCTCAAAATAAACGATATTACATTTGTTATTTTACACGGTCTTTTAGCGAGGAGCCTTCGTTAGTGAACCGGCTATTATGGTTAACAAAAAAAATACGGGAAAGCAAATTTGGTCACTAGAGAAACTAGAAAACAACTTAATAGATATGCGAGAAATGTACACTGAAAAAAAAAATTTACAATATAATTTTATTAATAAGGTACGTATAAAACAAAAAATCTAAAATGGTAACTCGTAATTGGAACAATAATCTTTGTATAAATTCATTAAGGCATTATTTTATGACACAATAATTAATTTCATTGTTGAATAACGTCATGAAATATCACCACTCTCAGTGGACATTGTATTTCTCAGGTTCACTCTTTACGGTTTTGTACTTTTGTATACTAAATCAAGAGAAGTGAATGTTGTTTACGGTAACGGAGAATCAAAAAATATAAAGGAAGTCTTACATCGAGAATTAATCTTCTTTAATAGGTTTTATTTTTTCGTATATTAAAAATTAATTCACTATTTGGAAAAGAAATATATAAGATTTGATAAATGAAATGATCATAATATCTTAACGTATTCATAAAAAGAATCTTATTTAAACAATATATCTTATAATCGCATGAATTATTAAGTGGATATAACTCATAACATCAATTTAAGAAGGCGGAATTTGCAAGTCATAGTTTTTTAACCATAATTAAATATAAAAATCATCTCTACTGCTTACTGAGAATGTTCTATTTATCAAAATGTTAATAGAAAGTTAAAAAAAAAAGAATGGATAATAATTGATTGTTTAATGAATGGCAAGTTCAAGAAATACATGATAATTCGTGGCGAAATTGAAATGCACTACGTAATCAGATAATAGAAATAATTATTATTATTCCACGCATTTTCGAATATCAACAATAAAAGAAATTTTACAATAAGAGAATAATTTTATAATTTTGTAGAGATGCGCTTAGTTTACGTAATAACATCTACGTTACAACTTGTTGTCCTTGAATTCTTACGTGTATCTCACGTATTGAGAATATCACGATTGAGAAAAAACCTATTGTTGTAATTTAAAAAAGAAAGAAACGAAAAAAGGATTCATCAGCACAGTTGGTAAGTTTACAGAATGATCAGCATATATGCTGATATATGTTATAAAAGTATAATTGGTGATACCTGGATAAGTTATCATGTTAATGAATAAAAAGAGCTACCGGTGGTGCATAGCTGGAAAATCAGACCGTCAGAAGCGTCCCACTTCCCGAAACTTTTCCTGGTAGTTCAGTTCTATAAATCAATAGATTTATTAGCTAAACTTTCGTATTAGCTAACTTGTTTGATAATAATAATTAAAGATAATATACTGCACTTATACAAATTAATGTCAGCAATAATTCTGTTAATGAATTCAAAAGTTTTTATTTTCTTTCATTGTTTCTTCTAGTTTGTTAAGTAGAGTTTTAAAATTAAATTTACTGACATTAGTTGTGCTTCGAAAATCATATAAAACTAAGGAATCTTTTCGCTCATTCGGGCTATTTAAAGTTCAATGGTCGAAGTGAACGGACTTCAATCAACGTCAAAGTGAAATTTCTTATTGTCCGATTTTGTAAAATTACTTGAATTCTGTGTTAATGAAATTCATGTCATTACCAGAGTGTTCCAATCCATTCAAAGTGCGTAATAATGGACAGCGTTGAAAATTTCAGTTTCAGGTTCACATAGAAATTCAGGATAAGTGGTTTCCTTTAATGAAAGAAAACGATTGATTATTAGCAACATATTTGAGATATTGCTATATCAAAGATCCAAAGGAAGTTTCTGACTACAGTGACGAATGAAGAAATTACGTATTTTTGTGATTGAGTGAAGTCTATTAATGAGAACAATAAAGTCAGTTTCGACCCAAGTGACAATGAAGATTAAGATATCTGCCAGGTATAATGTGATGAAGAATTTTTGATCGACGTAAATGAACGTAGGAAAATATATTAAATCCATTGCTTGATTTTTTTTAAATCGTTGAAATAAATTTAATATTGAATTATTCATCTGAATAGATAAAAAATTGAATCATTATTAGATAATTTTAAAATTTTACTCGTTAGAAACTATAACTACGTAGACAGTAATCAAGATGAATTTATCAAATATGTGGATTTTATAAAAATCTGAAAGCAGAGTATGTAAAAGTAACTGCCAATACTGTAACGTCGGGAGATAATCACAGTGAAAAGATATGCCTTATGGTCTAAAACTTTTGTCTTCTTGACCGGGACGCATATGTACTACTTGTGGGAAGCTATTTCTAACTAGTAGATTTTTGTGTTATACTGACTTTTTTGTAGTACAATATTCACTCTTCTTTCTTAAAACTTGTAGGGAAGGTGATTTATTTTTAGATCTAAGGCTAGCTGAGACTGACGCACAAGGGCAGACTTAGTAGCGTAGAATTGGGAAGTGGGTGGAGGATAGATCGCAAGCTGAAAGGAGTTTTTACTTTATAATAGAGATATTTATTTCAACTTACTTTTTACAATTTTCAGACTCGCTCGTTTCCTGGGTTAGAAATACGTAGTTTATAGTGGTAGTAGCAAGTACTCCTCGAGCAGTTAGTACTGACGCTAAGACCAATTCGTAGCCTTTATATATATCTCATGAACTGAGATTATCACAGATCACGAGTAAGATTCGGCGGAAAATAGTCTAGGCGCACGCTTCTTTCATTCTAATAAGTTTTCCCATTACGTCATGTGGAAAATTTATCATGCGATTTTCTTATATTTACTCTATGACTGACTATCGAATTGAGGAAGTTACTTAGATAAAATACTCGGTTAATAGAGCTTATCATGATTAGATTACTTCATTATATGCTAATAGAGGTCATCGCACTACATGTGTCTAACTGCAATTTCTAATCTCAACACGTTAGATAGGTGTTCTATATAGAAATAATATCGTTCTTGATTTTATCTTTATCTGTAGATATTCTTGTTGTCTATCTTTTATTTATTATTTATTAATTATTTTTCTTCCGCTGTTACAATTCACAAATATATATATATGTATTAACGGTAATTCCACTGTCTGCGTCTGCGACATAATAAGAGAAATAAATTGTTTTATTTTGTGCAAAGAGCTAAAAATGGATAGGAAGGAATGTTATCATACCTACTCTTACAAACCAGTAAATCTTAATAAGTCAAGATATATAAAATTCTGTCGTGTCATTTTATTTATACGATAATATGAGGGCGAATGCAGCGTTGCATAGTTGGAAGCGTCTACTATTCCAGTACGAAAATACGTTTTTGTCGCTATAGTAGTATTTTTTCTACAGACAAATTCTACATACCTCGTATAAGCAAACCGTGTCCATGTATCAACGATAGATAATAGTAGGAAAAGATAATGAAAAGAAAATTAAACTTCAAGGAGTTTGATTATGTTCAATTTGGAAGAAGTCTATAGCATGGTTGTAAAACACTACTTAAGTCGGACCCAAGTTTCGCCTGCGGTATACATATTTATGTACACCACGACCTGATCAGTATATTTCAGTTAATGAAACTAACGGTGTTCACAATGTTTTAATTAGTATCTACTACCAAAATTCAAAATAACTAGTAGAATGTTGTAAAATGACAACGAAGTATTTGAAGATCAAGTATGATGAAGAGTTACCTTAAACAGCACCATATATTCTAATTAAAATAACGAGTGAATGACATTGTGAAGCTTATTTTTTTAATAAATACTCGAAATGTATTGGATTGGCAAGTGTTATAGATATGTTGGCGAATTATATTTAAAAAATGCCATAGATTTCACTCATTACAAACAATGGGGAACTGTAAACAAAAAGTATGATCCTTATTAAAGACTATCTTAAGTATCTGAAGGTATAGTTCAAAATAAAAATTTTTGGAACATGACTATTGCCAAAAATTAAAATGATTATATAAACACTCGTCGGCATAATTTGAATGAATCTGAAGTTATGGTCATAGGAGATTTCGCTCAGAATTATACGACTGTATATCAAGACCAGGTAAAATTCCAAATCATTGGATCGGTCAGCAGTTAACTATTCATCCATTTGTAATTTACATGAAAAGGAAGCAAAAAACTTAAGAAGACAGCTACGTCGTAATTTCGGAAAGTATGAAATTCGACGTGAATGCTCTTATATTGATCCGTCATGAAATTAAATGATTATATAAAAAATAGATATGAGAACAAAGTTAGAAAAAGTTATTTAGGTTTCCGATGGAGCTGCAAGCCATTATAAGAATAAATCAAATTTTGTAGCACTAGTTTCTCATTATAATATACACAGAATTTAAGCTGAATGCCACTTTTTCATAATTTGCCATGGAAAAAGTACATATGTTGAACTTGGATGAACTATGAAAACATTAGCCGCAACGTCAGTTTACGAAATAAAATTGTAAGCATTTCTTCGGCTGAGAAATTATACCGATGGATACAAAAAGCCATACCTGGTATAAATTGAAACAAATTTAATATCGGAATTTAAATAAGAATTGCGTATCAATAGTACGTTAAGCTATCATGAATTCATTCCTTTAAATAAAAATAGCAAGGAATTGATTGTGAAAAGAATTTCATATACTAAAAATTAGAGTATTAAAAATCTATAAAAGAAATGTAAATAAATACTTTAGTGTAATTTCGTATACATTTGAATTTTTGTATTTATGTAACTTTATATCAAATTGTTATAATTAATATATTAAGATGTTTATAAGATGTAGCAAAATTATGAAATATTATTATATGTTTATTAAATAATTGACTATTTTAATTTCATTTTCCTGATATGCTTATATAAACACTCGTCGGCATAATTTGAATGAATCTGAAGGTCATAGAAAATTTCGCTTGAGTAATTTAATGATTCTTGAGTTATTTAATATGCAAATAATTTAACTAGAGCGATTATTTCTAACTATACCTGGAAAATAGATTTTTTGTACAACACGAATACTGTCAAAAATAATATGAAATATTATACTTAATCTAATTTCGATTAATTGTTTATATTTAAATAAATTGTTTATAGTGATATAAGTCGAATTATATAATATATAATATAGATTATATAATATAGCCCATGGTACAGACCTGTAGAATTGAACTACCTAAAAGAATTTCGGGGGGGGGGGGCGCTTTTAACGGTTTGATGTTCCAGCTATGTAAAGCAGATAACGCTTTTTATAAGATAATTAACTTATATAAATTATAAGTTAATTATTAATTATAAATAATATAAATAACTATGTATTAATCAATAAATAGAAGATAAACCTAAGCCTTATTTAAAATTATGACATTTTTATTGCGGATTTTTATACAATTGTTGAATGAATCGATTGCAAAAATTTGACTTAAATCGAATTTATTTTCTGTCATAAATATATTGTCTGAAACAAAAACGCTATCTACTTCAGAAGATTCTATCATTCTGTGACGTCGGAGTATAGACGTATTTTACCTCATATTTCCCTGTAATGCTTTAGCTGTTACGAACCAATCAGAATTAACAATTACATAGGTCGCCAAAATTTAATTCTTGAAAAATCCAGAAACCTGAACTACCTTCCCCGAAGGTTATTTTGATCGTTGAATTTGAATTTGGCCTTAGAATTATCCCATCTCTCAAGGTATTTGAGATATGCTAACCTAAATGGTGAAAAAATATATTGTTTTTGCGATATTTGATATTAAATTACCTATCAACATAATCTTATTTTTTTAACCGAGTTGTGTCATCCCGAAGTGCAACTATTACCCTTCTAAACCTATTTTGATTTTTTTTTGGCAGAGATATAGCAAATGAACTTTAGTACTTTAGCGTTTTTGTTAAAGTATTTCCGACAATAAAAAAGGATATCTGACAAAACAAATATTGTCCATGAATGTTTTTAGTGCCGTTCACGTCGAACTTAATCTTAGATTTATCCCATCATTTAAGGAATTTAAGATTTCCTAACCTCAATATTCAAATTACAAGATTTTCTTAAGGTTGGTTTAGGAGACTTACACCCAAATTTCTTTAATTCTCGAGCATTGTAACCTACGGGTCTGTTATCTTAGACAATTACATCCCAATTTCCTTAACCCTCGAGCCCTATAACTAGCGGACCTATAAACCTGAACAATTGACAGCACCTAACTTGATATTCCTTTTCTTTACTTTTAAAATCTTTATGAAATCTTTTACCTATTTCTTAGCTAAATTTTTCTATATTTTCAGAAAAATAAGCTAAATGTGAGATCAGATAGTATATTTAAACTCATAACATATTTTTTAATTCTCTAACATGGATGAGTTTTATAATATTAGTCCCGATGGTTTCCTAAACAATTTTGCGTAATAATTTTGAAACTCAAACAGTCATTTTCTTCATCAGTCTTCATTATGAATAAGAATTAATTATATTTCATAAGTCTTTTAATGCTTGGCCCTACAAATATACCTTCCTTGATTGTAGCTTCAAATAGCTTTGGTAATTTTGATCGTAAATACTTGTAGTATTTACCATCTTTATTTAGAGCCTTAGTCCATTACTTCATCAAGCCTAGTTTTAAACGGAGTAAAGATAACAGGATATGATTAGTTTCAACAAGATTTTCGTGAATGATATTTTTTGCATCGACTTCCATCACGTTTCTTTTTGACCATTCTTTCCCAACCTAATATTGTTTTCGATTACCACTGTTCTAAAGCCAGGGAAAGCAAGGGTATTTCAATTTATGCTCATTACAAACGATTCTCAAGAAGAGTTTGGAAGGATTCATATGATTCTTTCATTATAGTGGAATGAGTTACGGCAACAGCTGCATATTTATTTCTAACATAGAGAAGTATTGCCTTGAAATTTTATACAGACAAATTTAAGAAAAATCGCAAATCTCTAGGCCTATAAACTTCTTTAACTCCATATAAACCGATAAGATTCGGTATATTATTGCAATAAATAAGGTTCTCTACGCAAGTGACGTACTTTCGGAACTTTTCATCTCTTTTCCTATAAATAGATACGTTTGTTCCAAATAATTTCTCTCTTGAAATTTCAACGCAAGCAGTTCCGAAGAATCATTAGGAAAATTTCCTTTCTTTTGGTTGAGGTGATTGTGGCTCAGGAGAGAGTTCTTCTTTATTTTTTATTTTGCTACATTGAGCTGTTTTCATACTAGACATCATAGAAGTTAGTGACTAGTGTAAGGCTAGGCCATATGCACGATTATATTAGAGCATACCTACTCATTAGTACATACGTAGATGAAGAAAAAAAAATATATGTCTATGGAAGGATGGAATTTGTTCCTAAAGCAACCCGCTCATTACAGAGCTCGAAGGTTAAGGAAATGCGAGTTTAATGGTCGAGGGATACAGACATATCGTTAGCATATCGCGAAAACCTAGAGTGATGAGACGAGTCAGATTTAGATTCAGCGAGCAAAAAACCTTTTGAATAGAGTATTCAGGTTTCTGTGATTTTTTTATTGCCGACCTGTGTTATCCTTCTTTCTCAATACTTGTGGAAAACTTATTAATTCAAAAGAATCCTAAGCTAACCAGAATAGACACACAAGAATAGATACGATAAGACTAAAGGTGAATTAATTAGAGCGATGATAAGTTATTAAAAGTCACTTTTTTGGTACATATACTCGCACGCGTAAATTACTTTGAATTAGCTGAACCAACGTTTTCGTTTATAAATCTCGCTACTGAACTACCCCGAATAATTTCAACAAGCTTGTTACCGCCCACTATTATTTATATTAATAAATTCGAAAATAGTAATAGTAATAGGTATGCGATGAAATTAATTCTATTTGTAATCATTTGACTTCTTTATAAAAAAATCATATTATGACAAGTTTAGAATTAATTATTTATACTATTTTTAAACATATAATACTTTTCATTTATTTACTTTAATATAAATCTATATTTGGCACCCCAACAAAAAAAAGATAATTACTTTTTATTAGCAGTCACGGTAATAAGTATTGAAGGAGTAGGTACCAATTTGCAAAACTGTTGACTATGCATGATATTCTTATAAAGAAGAATGACAATTCTAAGCCCTTAAAAAAATTTTAGTTTTTTTTTAAATTAAATTTTCTTCGATAAACAAGGTTGTTAGGCATGCAGACCTTCCGAAGAAAACTATCTCATAGCTGAATAGAAGTTGTAGTTTTAATTAACAAGATTCGACCTCTAGTGACCCGATATAATTTTAATGTTGTTATTACCCTCAGCGACGAGTTAGAAATTTTTCTATCAAAATGAGTGAACGCCACGTTTGAGAATCAATAATATTTACTATAGCTGTAGTTTGAGAAATGTCTAAGCAAGATTTCTTTATCCTAATTTTGAAAAATCCAATTTCGAATTTAAATGAATAGTTCTCTTATATCATTATAATAATATTTATAGTTTCATTTCTAATTAGCCTATAATTTAGCAATAAATACAATTATATATTTTATAATATTAAAAATACTTGTGTTTTTATTGACTGCAATTCCTCAGATAAGACTATTTTCTTTAGCTTATATTGGAGAGATACGATTATTATTGCCTCTATTCCATTAAATTTCAACTAAATGTAGAATTTCATATGAACAATGTAGAATAATGAGTTCTGATAAAAGTAATGATTTAACAAAACACCCACAAAAAAAAAATATATATATATATATATATCAATACTCATCAATAATGAGTTCTGATAAAATTTTTATACATTCATATTTAGGCTAAATAAGGGATTAAAATAGAAGTATATTAGCAAATAATTGAAGTTTCCCGCAATTACTAGGTCCACAAAATACTGTATGCATACTATCAAATAGTCACCATCTCTCTTATCTCGCGTTTCAGTCCACACTATACTATCAATTTTATCACTGGAAGTTTGAGAGAGTATAATTTTACAACGGGAGTTTATACAGACATTATAAAAGTATACGTAATGTATTGTGTCAAACAAACGAATACAAACAATATAAACGAATTTATTGTGTCAGAGTCACCAGGACATAAGTTTATATAAGCAGATAATATTAAATCCAAAATATCGGCATGTGATCCGTGACAAAACAAGCAACCACAGCGCTCATATATAAAATATTCCCTTCTTAAAAGGTCTAAAACTAATAGTCATCGCTCTTTCTCTTTAACGTGTCAGAAAATATAGAGGATATTAATTTTTTGCTTGGAACAAAATAGATGAGATTCTAAATATTTGTCTCTTTCAATAACTCTACAGCTGAATATAAAATTCATGCGCAACAGCCTTATTCATTAACATATTTCAATAATAGCGGTGATATGTATCGTATATCAATTCAATATTAGATTTTATGTCTAATTTCTTATAATTTATACATCCGGTCGGGCAATTAAATCAGATGGCACTACATTGCAAACAACGAAAACGGTCAAAAACATTCTCTGTCATTTATTTACAGTAATCCGAATTAAATAAAGCCATTGCAAGATTAGACTAAAAATACGGGATTCACGAGTCTAACAAAGAATTGCTTTCCATTCAATTTAAGTCTGGATACAGCTTATTATAAATTATATTGCAATTAGCCAATGGTGTCTGAAAAAGTTTTAAGAAGGGGCATCACGGTCATTTATTACTTATTATCGAAGGTATCATTACATTGCAATAATATGTAAATATCAAGATCATATGTAACCATTTGTGCAACAAAATGTCCATACCTTTATTTCGAATCTAATCGGTTTATTTCGGATACATTATTTGCATATTTTTTTCTATAGAATCCCGATTGCATAGATGCGATTACCTCTATTAGTTTTTAAAAATTATTACTTTTTGGGTGTTTTGTTAAAATAATATTTCATAAATAATTGCAAATGGCAAAAGAAAAAACACGGATATTTTGTTTCGATTTGCCTAACATAGTTAGTTTGGCGCCATATTACCAAGGTTGAACATAGGCCTTAATGGGTTAGTTTGAATTTTAAATAAAGTAAACTGAATAATAAAGAAATAAAATAAAGTAAGACACGTACTGATTTCTCCTACATTTAAAATACGAGATCTATCCATTTTGTTTAATCACCAATGAAAGGACAAGAGATGAATAATAACATTGCACAACTAATGGATAAAAGCGTTATCGGCATACAAAATCCAATTTATTGTAATCACAGAAAAAGAAGCAATAGGATACATACAAAGATGCTAGCACAAATTCCGATGGAATGCGATATGCAATAAACCATTGCTTTGTGGGTAATATTGTGTGGTCCGGATGCGTTGCGACCCTATCATTTGTGTGAGAGCCGTGAAAAGTGTAGACTCGAACTGGAGTCATTGATCCGAAGTGCTGGTGATAGGACAGCTTAAAAGAGTTATCCACTCCATGGCTACTGCTGTAATTATTGCTTCTGTTGAGATCTTGTCCAATGAAACTGCTGCTGGCCATCTGGAAAAGCGATCTATTATCATGAGGCAGTAACTGAATTTACCCACCTGTGGTAACGTGATGATGTGATGTGGTAGGTTATAGGATTTGAGAGCTGCTCGGTTGTGCCTGCCGACCCTTGTTCACTGGTAAGAGAGGCATTAGCAGGCCCGCCTGTATGCATCTTTTTTAATGCCTGGCCAAGTAAATTAAGACGTGAGTAGACGAGTGTAGGTACGTGCACCGGGATGCGCTAGAGAATATAGCGTGTTAAAGGCCTTGTGTCGTAATTATTTGAGCAAGAGGGGTTTCACTATACCCTCTTTGACGCTGCAGGTTAGTTTGACGTTGTCGATCCACAGATACGAAAGCTTGAGAAGCTACTCGTCTATGAGCTGAGTCAGCTCCTCGTCGAGCTATTGAGTTGCAGTAATGTCCATGGCCTCTAAGTCGGAGGACATGCCTATGACGCATGCGTGTGACAGTATGTCTGCGATGTTGTTGTCCTTTCCTTTAGAAGATGAAGTCAAAGTGTCTTTGCTATCTGAGTGAGGCCTTGGAGCTGCATTGTTTGCTCATGAAGATCAGAGGTTTATGGCCGGTCCGTAACTGTAAATTTCAACCTTCCAAGAAACGCTGGAACTGTATGATTGTAGCGTACGCAGCCAGTAGCTCCTTGTCGTAAGTTCTGTACTTCTGTTTCGTTGAAGAAAGTTTCCTGGTGAAGGGTGCCACCGGATGCTGATGGCCGTTGATAGTTTGCTCAAGTGGCGCCCCGACAGCAACATCCATCGCGCCTGTAAAAAAGACGAGTGGAGAGTTCGATGTCAGGAACGTAATCGTGGTTGCGTGACGCAGAGCCTGTTTGCAAACGAGGAAAGCGTTTTCCTGAACGTCTGTACACTCCTTGAGCTTGGTTCTCTTACTCTTGAGAGCACCACGGAGGAGGCTGTTGACTGGGACCTGGAGCTCTGCTGCCTTTGAGACGCAATGCGTGTAGTAATTAATGATACCTATGAAATGCCGAAGTTACTATATTGACGTAGGCTTAAAGATTTCCAGGATGGCTTTGACTTTCTTGGCCGGTAGCTGGAACCCTTGTTGAGAGACCTTGTAGCCTAGGAATGTGACTTTTGATTGGGTGATTGGCACTTTGTCAGGTTGATTGAAAGGCCGACCTTGTGTAGCGTCTGGAACAGGCGGAATGCTAATGTTCTTCTTATAAATGTGAGGCGATGAGGCCGTCGTTAAAATACCGATGGGCGAAGGTTACGTCCTGGAGGGCAGAGTCCAGGAAGCTTTGGAACTTTTGTGTGACATTGCGCAGATCCAGAGGCATAGCCAGAAATTCGAAGAGATCAAATGGCGTGAAGATGGTCATCTTGGTTATGTACTCCCCTGCTGTGAGCACTTCGTAAAAGGCCTTATCGAGGTCCATGGCCGAGAATACCTTTCCTTAATAGTACTGGTATAGTAGGTCCTCGATAAAGGGTAGAGGGTGGCAATCTGGTTCGGTGTATGCTTTGAGCTGTCTGTAATCTCCAGTGAGACGGTAGGTGCCGTCCCACTTCTGCACTAAGTGCAGTGGGCTGGACCATTGAGTGGAAGAAAAGCGAACTATGCGTCGTTTGAGTAGCTCTTTGAAAGCTGCCTTGGTGCTTCTAAGTCGATCTCCGTGTAGAGGACTGGCTAGTTCGTAAACGGGAGATCCTATAGTGTGAATGAAATGTTTCACTGTTGTGTCATTCAATGTGACTCTGCGTATGCTCGGTTGAGAGACGTGTGCAAACTCACGAGAGAGTCGATCGAGGCATTTACTGTTGTCGAGGACCTACGAAGGCTGATGGAAAATCGATACAGAATGCTCAGAGACAGAACTTATTTGTCCTCCTATACTGAGCGTGGTCGTGGAGTCGATTAGACGCATGCGCTGGAGATCCACAGAGAGGTATGTTTGTGCCAAAAAGTCAGGTCCGATGTTTACTGACTGCACGTCTGCAACGATGAAGAGCTATTGGTACTTTTTCTCTCTGGAGTACCAAGTTGAGGGAGAGAGCCAGGTGTCCGTAGGTGGCGATGAGCGATATGTTTGCCGCCATGAAGCTTATTCCTGTTTGGTGAGTGATTGCTGGGACACGATATCTGCTGTTTATGGTAATAGTGAGACTACTGAGCCTGAGTAAACCAGGAAAGTGAGTCTTGATCTCCGATTTCGAGTGTAAAAACAATTCTTGGTTGGCACATCGCTGCCATAAGTTGTCTGTGAAGACGGCAGCGGGACTAGTTTCTCTGGGTGGGACCTTGAGTGAAGGCACATGGCTTTGTACAGTTTTCTTCGCTGGCTCCGACGCGGAGGTGGTAGTAGCAGAATCCATTTTATTGTGCTGGGAATGAGGAGACTTGTGTGTCCTGGGTTTGGCTGATACTGCCTCCAGAATCAGCTGAGTGGCTGTTACAATTTGAGTTAAGGTAGCACGAAGTTCTGCGCTTTCCTTTGCCATGTTGATGAGAATAGAGACGTTGAAGTGCTACTGCGAGCTGGTGAAAAGTCTCGAGATCCTGGCTTAATGGCTGCTACTGGAGTGCCTGGGATTTTGTGAATTTCGTCTGCTGTCTTTGCTAATGTGACGTCCGCTGCAGCTAAGCACGTGTTAGAAATATAATTTAGTTTTTATGAGGTCATAGATTTCTATCGCTTATGCCTGTTTTCTGGCGTCATATGTTTACAGTGACTGTTTATAATTTTTGAGCGTGAGAAAAGTCTAAACTAAACCACTCGCTTATGAAAAGTCTCACGGAAAAACCATACCCTCCGATAAGCAAGTTAGATTTCTCCGAAAACTAGTAAAACGGACCCTCTTGATGATACACCATGGTCCCGCGCTAACGAAATTTCCCAGACGCTTAGAGTCGTAAAAATTATCTTTCCGACTGCAACTAAAATCACACACGCATATTGATGCCACATCTGCTAGACGTTTGTATAAAACGATAATATTAATAATTGTCACTACGACTGTTTATTATCAACATATTGTAAACCCCCTTTATATTTGTAATAGCCATAAACTAAATCTCTTAAAGTCCATAGACAAAACAAGAAGTCGCAACTAAACAAGCCAACAATTGTTATAGTCTCGCTACTATTTTTATAATAAACTTAAGTCGACAGATTGTAAACAATGGATATTTCTTACTCCTGCAAAATTCTCCCGTTAAAACTATTCAATTAATTAGTTAAACTACTAAATACAATTAATATTTTCTCCAAACGATACTGTACGCGGCATCTCTTAAAAGAAGAATGTACCGTTTTTCTATCCGCCCACGCCAAGGTTCTTCCAATTAGACTAACGAAGGAAATCATTTTTTCCCTCATTGGCCTAATCGGAAAAGGGCCCTCCTCAAAGGGACCCGGAAAACACTAAGAGTAGGGTAGCGCAACGAGGGCTATAAAATGGCCCGCGCGCAGTTGTACAGACAGTTCGAATCCAGCTCCAAAATTTAAATCCAACGCTGACTTGTAAGAGAGAGAGAGAGAGAGAGAGAGAGAGAGAGATCCTCTAAAAGTAGTAAGTCAACCAATAAATATTACAATTTGAACTCAGTCTCTTTTCTCTATCGGGTTTTAGTAACATAATTAGATTTTCCATCGAATGTAGATCGGGTGCTTGTCAAACCAACTACTATCTACATTCAAAATAATTCCTGTTTATCAAATCTTGGCTAAGGTCTCTCTGGCGTGCGACTATTATAGTGCAGTACGAGACAATCTCCTTACCATTCCTTTCTATCCACAATCTATTCCGAGTAGGATAATTCACGTAATTAGACAAATTGATTTCCCGGTTATTAGAGGTAAAACTCTACGACCAAAAATACACTTTTAATAAAATTGGTTTGTAATATCTGCTGGACGTTACACTAACTCCTCCAGAGTGTTTGTTTTGAGGACTTTGAAGACCTTTTGGGAAGCTGTGGGTGGGACATTGAGCCACTTGATTTTGGGCGCTACCCAGTCGGTGTTGGTATCTGCCAGATGTTGCATCTCGTGTAGGATTTAGGAAGGCTTGCGTTCACTTTAACGCCACCATAGAGCATACCCAAACGCTACTCTGGAGTTTGACCAAATCTGGATAGAATATGTGACTTCAAATTGGCATAGTTATGTATAGGGGGGGGGGGGAGGAGCTTTGTAGAACATCTAGAAGCTTTTCTATTATGTTGGCTTCGAGAGACACAACAACACGGTTATATGTCACGCCGCCAGCACAGATATCATTGCACCCAAAGATTAGCTCCGCGTGTAAGAACCATCCTCCTGAAGAGTGCTTCCAGAAGGATGGGAGTTTGCAAGTACGCACACCATTTGCGGTGTTGCTGGTGGCCACCTGCTGCTTCAGCTGGATGAAGGCCTCACGTTGTGGCAGCAGCTCCAATGACAGGTAGTCGTCGCTTGTTATGCGACTCACCTGGTTTGGGCATTTTGTTTGTTTCGCTTTTTAGAAATGCGTGGTAAATTTGCTCCTTAACCTGCACTTCCTTTAATGCCCCGAGCTCTTTATTCTCGCTCTTATATCTAGCTGCGCGTGAGATCAATGACTTTGTTTGTACTATGTAAACTGCGTTTTGACTATCACGTCTTTGCTTCTTACGCGCACTTCGTCGACCACTTGTTGGCGCGCGTCGTGCTTTTTGTGGTGCACCTCCATCTCTTCCTTGCAGTGGGTGCTACTTTCGCCAGTTGATGAGGCGATATTGCCTTTTTCTAGGTAAATTTGGACTTCATCTCTGAGTTTTCTTATCTGATCCTGCTATGCGTTTTGCAGGTTGTTCCCTTGTCTAGAGGGACTTAGCATGGGCATATGTGACTGAGCCCAGTGAAGGTAGCAGTGCAAAGCGTACTCGAGGTCATGTGGGCAAATGCCGGGCATGCGGCACACCTCTTTTGTGTTGCGAAGCTACAATGTTGGCAATCCGTCCACGTCACAGCGGGATCACCACTGTTACGTTATTAGAATCGCGAGAAAAGGAGACGGTAATATAAAGTTCTATTTGTCATAGGTATTTATTTATCCAATTTTACACACATAATGATAATGAGTTAGAACATGGCACAGAGTGTTTAAGGCAGCATGACCAGCCATCGTGGTGGTCTCCAAAGAAGAAAGAGAGAAGGAAGGACCTTTGGCGCTGTAGTCGTCTTCAAAGGGAATGCTTTCGTTTGTGTTCTAGGTTGGTGGCCCTGCGACGTGAAATGACGAGTAGCGACGAACGCATCTCTATATTTCTAATTATATAATCGGTAGAATATGAAAATTATATGGTACATAATTAAGCCAGGTAGACTTTTTGAGTCCGTTGACGTCATTTTTCAATTATAGAAATGCTTACATTTGTATTCCGTAAATTGGTGTTCCAAGCTAGTCTTTACTGTTCTGTAACGTCCATCATGTGTACTTTTTCTATGTCAACTTGCGAAAAAGGATCATATGTCTTCAATAATCAATTAATATCTGACGGAACAAAATAAATATATTTGCATCATGTTATGTACTTTTCGAAATAACGACGAAGTTTCTTCTATAGTTTTTTCCTTCCTTTTCATGTAAATTGCAAATGGATAAATGGATGAGCTGTTTACCATTCCAATGATTTTCTTGTATCTGTCCTTGATATTTGACGCAATTTTTTCCGTAGTTATAGGCCTTAGAAAAATTTTGCAAATACCTGTTTCGACATAAAATTTTATTCCCTTTCGGAATCTGGGCTCAAAATTGTAATTTACTACGTAATAAAAAAGTTATAGCCAATTAAACAAAAAAAAAACACTTTTGAAAAAATCAAATTTGCGATTTTTTTTAGCAATATTACCGTAAAGGAATCATAATATAAATATGAACAAAAGTGATCACAACTATCAAAGTATCTTAGGGAATTTAGATGAAAGTTTTGAACTACTCTTTCCAACAAAATGGCGGCCAAATCGAAGAAAGATTATAAAAAACATAACTCATTTTTATTCTTGGAAACTATTGAGTTTAGAAGAAAAGTTTATGGAACAAAAATGTCTTAAAATTGACCATAGAATATCCTCACATTTTTTTAGAATTTTTGAGTTTTTAGAAAGTACAATTTTCCAAAATCATTTCCAAACAAATTTTCATGTTTTTTTTATTTAATTGACTATAACTTTTTTATTACGTAGTAAATTACAATTTTGAGCCCAGATTCTGAAAGGGAATAAAATTTTATGTCGATACAGGTATTTGCAAAATTTTTCTAGGGCCTATAACTACGGAAAAAATCTCGTCGAAAATCAACAAAAAAATCAGGCCTTTTGGCCGTTAATGGGTTAATATTATACGTATGTTTTACAAGATCACTATTTGAATTTACAGTTTTCCATTTTTGCAATGAATAAAATTCATGCCATTTTTTTTAATTATTCTCTAATATATCTACAACACTTGTCAATCCAGAACACTTTCGAGCATTTATTAAAAAAATCTTCTGCTGTTTGAGGCAGCTCTTCATCGTACTTGATCTTCAAATTCTTCGTTGATAATTTTTAAGCTTCTTTTAATTTTGGATTTTATTGTTGGATACAAATGAAATCATTGTGAACACCTTTAGTTTTATTAACTAAAATATATCGATCAGGTCGAAAAGTACAAAAATATGCAAACTCCAGGCGAAACATGCTGTCGACTTCTTATAAATTGAACATAGGTAAATTCCTTTGAAGTTTAACTTTCTTTTCATTATCTTTTCATACTATTTTCGTATTATTAACAACTGGATACAGTCGGCTTATATAATCTTGCAAATAAATTGACACTGCAACATTTTTTAGTTCTTCACTTATTATAGATGTTTTGGTTTTTGAGAGTGGATATGATAACATTTCTTCTTGTTCATTAAGCTAATAAGCGGTGCGTAAAAAATTAATTTATCTTTTTATTATATAGATACTGATAGACAGCGGAATCGCAGTTATTACATGTATCTTTTCTGGATTCCTAGTTGATTTTTATTATGCTTTCAGATTTTTATAAAATCCACATTTTTATAAATTAATCTCGGTTACTATCCAGATAGCTATATTTTCTCACGAATATATGATTATTTGATATCGATTCAATGTTTCATCAATTTAATAATAAAATCGGATATTTTAATATATTTTGAGTTAAGTTCTCTAATTTCAAAAAAATCAAGCACCAGATTAAGTATTCTAATACTATTTTTGCCGATAAAAAATGTTTGATAACATTGTTGGTGGTAGATATCTTGATCTTCATTGTCAATTGAGTCGAAAATGACTTTATTCTTCTCATTAATAGAATCTACACAACCATCTTGTTAACATGGTTAATTTCTTAATTTCGTAAACGTTTCTCATTGTGATCAAAAACATTATTTGAATCTTTGATATAGTAATATTTCAAACATGTTGTATATAATCGTTATTATTGTATAAAAATTATGATTATGCAATTTTCATTAAATCTAAAATGAAGTAATTTTACAAAATGCATCGCACAATAAATAATTTCACTTTGACATTCGTTGAGGTACATTCACTTTGACCACTGAAGTTTAACTAACTCGACTGAGCAAAAAAGGTTCCTTATTTATATGATTTTTGAAGCACAGTTAATATCAGTAAATCTAACTTTAAAACACTACGTAGCAAACTGAAATATTAGAAGAAACGATGAAAAAAAATACAAATTTTGAACTCATTAACAAATTATTGCTTGTATTCATTTACTTAAGTCAATTATTATTGTCAAAAATATTAGTACTACTTACCAATATTTAATAAAGAAACTTTAGCGAATAAATCTAGGGTTCTATAGAACTGAACTGTCTAAATAAGTTTCAGGTGGGTGCGATGCTTCTATCGGTGCGATCTTCCAGCTAAGCGACGCAAGCAGCTCTTTTTGGAATCTCATTACCTAGTCCCTATTAAATTTTATTTTAATTATTGATAATTTTTTTATTAACAAATATATTATTATGATATGTTTATATTCTCAAAATGTAATCTTTTCCAGATATTTTGAAAAAAAGATACGATTGATAATTTTCGAGTTATAACAATTAAAAAAATCACATTTTTAAAAATTGATAAAAATTGTAAAGTGATATTTTAACATCAAACTTGACGCAAGTAATGACCTCCATATAGATTTTCTATGTTGCAAATATTAAAAAAATCAATGATCTGGTTCCTATTTGCCCTAAATCTAATTTATTTTCTGTTATTATTTGCTTAGATTAAGGAGTGCAAATGTATTTATGATTTCACAGAAAGACGGCTTCTTGGGAACAAGTAAAATCAGCCTCAGAATTCTTTAGGTTTCTAAAACTAAATTTAGGAGGATTTTACATTAATCTTCTTGTTTGTTAGCTTTCTTTGGCTACTTGAACATTATCTAAAGTAATCAAAATTAATTTTTAAAAAAAGTTCGCTTTTGATTATATATATAATATAAAATATAATGGAAGAGATTTAGGTACATAATATGCGAATATAGTAAAATTGAAATATGAAATGTTTAAATAACAATGAAAATATTGATTTTAATATATTTATAGGAAGAATGGTTGAAAGTTCAAGATCCATTTTATGAATTACAAGAAAACTACAATTTGGTAGGTGTAGCTAATCTATTCTTGGAGATACTGTTTCATGATATATCACTTAATTATCTTACACCAATAATTAATCAACAAGGTGAAGTTTCTGGTCGTCTTCATGTAGAAATAAGTCGTATATTTGGTCAATTTCCTCAAGATGGTAAATGTGGAAACAATATAGAATCAATCGATGATCTGAATTTGACTGAATTTGGAGATGAATCAAGCCTCAATAAAATTCGATGTCGTGTCGTTATTAGAAAAGCAAGTGGGTTGCCACTCTCTGCCAATCATTTCATTTTTTGTAAATATAGTTTTTGGGGATTTTCCGAATCTATAATTGTTCCATCTATTGTACCTGATAGAATATCTCCGTCTACTCACAATGATAAGCAAGAATGTTCACTAACATTTTATTTTGACCATGTAAAAGATTTCACTGTAGTTTTATCAGAAGAATTTATCGAATTTTGTTCAGGTGAGTTTATTGTTTAGTTGTATTATAAATACTGCTTTTCAAAATACAAGTCTGCTATAAAAATATCATGTATTACATAAAATTGTAGTAATCTCAGCAGTGGATGACAGCAATGGTAGGGCTGAATTATTCATACAAAAAATTATGCGTCCTTAATATCTACGAGATTTTTACATATTAGTGTTACAAATAGTATTGAAATAGTTTTTATTAATTTAGTACGAGGGCAGTTTAACCCTTTATTCCATCGTGATAAAAAACATAACCAATCCATTCAAATGAAAAAATGAGGTGGAACAATATTTATGGTATATTATATTTTTAATTTTGCAGTTTATTTAAAGTTTATTGGACGAAATGGAACGCTAACGTTAAAAAACTTGTCATATTGCTTTCAAAAACCTGGTTCTCGGAAGATACAATTTTTGTTAATTTAAAATTTCAGTAATTAAAACGTTTAAACACTCCTTTTAAGTTGACAGCCATATCCGCTTATTGTCCACCGAAAACAAATGCAGAGTCGCAAAATTTAATATAATCGAAACAAACATTTCAAAATTATTGTAGTTGAAAAATTAAAATTAAAATTTGGAAAAGGAAAAAAAAAACCGGAATTATTTAAAAAAAAATGAGAGTAATTCAAATAAACGTTAATCAAATTCCTTATAATATAATTGTTTTCTATATGGCCACACTCTAGTATACATATACCAAAACAACAAACAACTTTAACATGTAATACTAAATCTTTTACAATGGAAAGTTTAACTTGAAATTAGATTTTTATCTGTATTAATGGTTTTACAATTGCAAATTGTTATATGTTAATGTTTTTATTACATATATTCCAAACATTAATTTTCTGAAATTTCAATTTTTCTACTATAGAAATTCCGAAATCGTATCAAATAAATTAATTTTTCCTATCTTTTTTAGTCGAAATAAGGATATTCCGAATCTATATTTGTTTTAAATTTCAAGTTTCAGGATTTTTAAATGTCCGAAATCTAAGTTTTCTAATGAATTATCACTCTGAAGTAAATCATTCAGATAAACTTGGTTCCTATAATTTTATTTTCCGAAATGTTATAGTAACCAAATACAACATCCATTTGGACGACAGCGTATTCATTCCTAACTTATTACGGAAAATATTGATTGCGATTCCGTACGATACTGTAATATATTCCTACGGTCTGTGATTCTTAGCGTAATTTCGCTCGTCATGTTATGGACTTTTTCAACGATTTCCTCAGTAATCACGTCTGACAGACAACTGACTTGGCTGCTCTTAATCGAAAACAGATGTAGGGCTACAATTAAATTTGTTGAACCAATATCTTGCTGTTATCATCAACTGTGAAAGATTCCGACAGACATTTTTTTACATGATTTAACGTAAAACAATAGAAAGTGTAATACGGATGGATATTGCTTTTTTACCATTTTATCGAAAAAAAAACACGTTCGGTACAAATTTCTATCAAATCAAAATTAACTTCAATCAAAATGAATCACTGAAGTTTTGTACATCGTCGTTCGAAAGGTGGTAGTACACGCTTATTATACTTATTATTCTTAGCGAGTCCACCTATCTTGAAATACGGGTACTTATTGATTCACCCTCCTATATAATTATAGACCTAAGAAAAAAATGGTGAATTTATTCTTTCCACTTCCCTCTATAGATATCCTACACTTCCTCGTGCACTTTTTAAAGTTAAATTCGTTCATTTTTTACAGTATTATGAAGTATTCTGTATTTTTTAAATCCCTGCTCCCTTCTACGATATTTTTTGAAGAAATTTTATTTAATATCATTTATAGTATATATAGTTATAATGGTTATAGTTATAATGGTTACTATAACTATATTTTGCTGTTAAAACGTATTTATACCGTATTTTAGAATTTTCAGAATTAGATTCATCAAACACGATCCATTTATCGCACACTTACTGTACTGCTATTATACAATCCATCGGAGACGATAGCTGAATGCTCAAAGTCTGTATGCAGCCTGAGTACACTAATACAAATCGGCTGCACAAATGTTACAGCTTGCCATGTTAATGAGAGAGAGAGAGAGAGAGAGACATCCACCGTAATAGTTACTGTTGTTTTCAGCGATTATGACATCTATGGGCTCAACGTTATAACGTATGCCTCCTCTTTAGTTGTTGAGATCGTGGATCGGCTAGTGTTGATGTTGGTGCGTGGTTGGCCAAAGACATTAACATCTCATGCGTTCAATCGTCGACACTTATTGGTCTCGATTCTCTGTTCACTATGTCTAAAGACCACACGCAATCGGATAGTAGTACTACTGCATGATACAGATGGAAAGGTAGTAAGCTCCATAACACAGATAAAATTAATAAGCAGGCTTATTAAATATATCCCTTCCACCGCAATGTTATTATCATAAATTCATGTCATTATGAATTCAACATAAAAAGAGATTTAAATTTGCATGAAACAACATTATCGTTTATTTACAAAGAAGATGATAATGAATTGAGGACGGAAATAATTTATAATAATTAAATTTGGAATTTTTGTTAATAAATATTAAAAAATTTGTACATTTATGTAAAAAAAATAAGTTAATAAGGAAAAAAGTTAATGGTGTGTGTTGATTAAGCATTATATTTTGCTTTAAAAAACTATCACTAAAATTAAGAAAATGCTTGATATATAATATGAGGACTGAGTATCATCAATTTCAATGGTTGAGAGGTGATTTAGTGAGTTCTAAAGATTAGGTCGTCTAAAAGAGGTCATTAATCTGGAAATCGTCGATAAAATTCGTGGAATGATATTGGAGGATCGAAGAATGTAAGTGCATGAGATAGCCAAGTTTGCAGATATCTCAACTGAGCGGGTCTATCTCATTTTACATGAATATTTGAACATGAAAAAGCTATAAGTCTGATAGGTACTGCAATTATTCACACTCTACTGTAAGCGCAATTATGTGACCACTTCGAAGGATTATTTAACGATGTTCAGGCGAAATCAAAACGAGCTTGTGCAACCGTCGCTTTTTGACGGATTCAATATTGTTTAAAAACTATCGCAATTTCAAAAGAGAAAAGTCTTTCACCAAGAAAATGTTCATATAAGCACATCCGTAGATATACACGTGAACAATTTTCCGATTTATTAGAGCTGCCGAACCATATTTTGAAAATACATCGAATACCGTCAGCAAGTATTTGATACTTTTATTTTCTCTTTATAAAGCTGCATTTTAATGAGATCAGCTTATCAAGTCTCATCTTATCCTCGATATTAAAATTTTCAACAAGAATAATTTCGACCAACTGATTAGTTTACCTCTTCAACTACTCTCTAATATTTCACTGATCAATGTATTTGCTTTATTCTAATTATTTCTTGAAATTATTATTTATCATTGTAATTTTGTTATGTATTATCACTAATCTATTGTCAATATCAACTCTATATAAGTCTTCTTGAAAATACAATTCATTCAAGTATTTTTGCAATCTCGTTTTTATGTCATAAATATGGATTAAGGGGATACATTTTACCATTCTAGAATCAGTGTACAAATTTATTTGATGTATGAATGTTCAAGATAGATCAGTGGATGGTTGATTATACAAAATTTTCAAGTTTACAGAATTTCTTATTGTCAACATCATGCCGACTATCGTTAATGATTTCATAACTTATGTTTAGAGAGCTTTGAATACCTGTTCTTTTTATATTTATATCTGAACATGTCAATGCTCATTGTGATAAATTGTTTTGGTTATGTATATGACGGTAGTCTCAAAAGTACCCGATCTGATGTATAGATGGTGATTGTTTTTTAAAAACTATGAATATGGTAGGAAGTACCAACCTTATAAAGTTAAAGTTTGGGAAAAAGAAGTCTATTCATTTTAAATTAAAGTTTTGCTTTCGTTGTATTAAAATTATAAGGATATTTCGCTATTTTTACTTTAGTTTTTTATATGAATCATACAAATTTAGTAATAATATATTCATCATAATATACAATTTCAGTAGAATAGAATTTTTTTATTTGATTTTTTATTCGGTGTGTTCAGAATACCTCATTGAAATTAATTATATTCTGTAGCTATGTAAATACAGTAAATAAATATTAAAGGTCATCATACATATCTATATATGATGACATTTAATAGCAAATTTGGGCGAATTTTTAATCTGGTTTTGTACACCGTGTAAAAAGTTAAAATTCATCATTGATAGTTGGAATGTTTAAATCTTTATTTATGATATAATTTTTGTGTCCAAGTATACCCTCTCTCTAGTTTAGTTGCGACCAAGATATACTCCCTGTATGATTGTTTTGAGGGATGATCTTACCATTTAAAATGACTAGTGGACTATTGCAGTAAAACTTTGTCAAACACTAGACTGATACATTCTTACAATACTATTTTTGTTTTATTATGAGTTGTGACGAAGCTCCTGGCTGTTGGCCGGAGCTTGTCAATATTAGGAGCCCATGATTAGAGCATGTTTATGTTTACGAGGTCGCTGACCTCGGAAAATTCGCTTAGTCTGTTCGGCGCTTCGAAGAGAGGGAGAGGGGTAGGTGACACTCACCGGCTCAGTGTATTATTAGCCACAGACGAGGGCTATTGATAAGTTTTCTCGGTTAAGAGTGTCAGTGAGTTTGTGAGTGCTCATATTTGTTTTTTTTTTGTTTTGTGCGAGTTGGCTGAGCCGGCGAGTGGCCCTATTTTCTCTCTCTCTCTCTCTCTCTCTCTCTCTCTCTCTCTCTCTGTGCATTATTTTAGTTTGTTTTTTGTTTGTTATTTACGTATGTAGGACCTCGCCCGTATCTCCTGGCTAAATAGCCGGAGCCTGGTAACGGCTGTTATTTATCTTTTCTTTGCGCCAACGCTAATTGTCGCTGTGACGTCCGCTGATACTAAGCACGTGTTAGAAATATAATTTAGTTTTTATGAGGTCATAGATTTCTATCGCTTATGCCTGTTTTCTGGCGTCATATGTTTACAGTGACTGTTTATAATTTTTGAGCGTGAGAAAAGTCTAAATTAAACCACTCGCTTATGAAAAGTCTCATGGAAAAACCATACCCTCCGATAAGCAAGTTAGTTTTCTCCGAAAACTCATAATACGGACCCTCTTGATGATACGCTATGGTCCCGCACTAACGAAATTTCCCAGACGCATAAAGTCGTAAAAATTATCTTTCCGACTGCAACTAAAATCACACACGCATATTGATGCCACATCCGCTAGACGTTTGTATAAAACGATAATATTAATAATTGTCACTACGACTGTTTATTGTTTATCAACATATTGTGTCAGAGTCACCAGGACATAAGTTTATAAAAGCAGATAATATTAAATCCAAAATATCGGCATGTGATCCGTGACAAAACAAGCAACCACAGCGCTCATATATAAAATATTCCCTTCTTAAAAGGTCTAAAACTAATAGTCATCGCTCTTTCTCTTTAACGTGTCAGAAAATATAGAGGATATTAATTTTTTGCTTGGAACAAAATAGATGAGATTCTAAATATTTGTCTCTTTCAATAACTCTACAGCTGAATATAAAATTCATGCGCAACAGCCTTATTCATTAACATATTTCAATAATAGCGGTGATATGTATCGTATATCAATTCAATATTAGATTTTATGTCTAATTTCTTATAATTTATACATCCGGTCGGGCAATTAAATCAGATGGCACTACATTGCAAACAACGAAAACGGTCAAAAACATTCTCTGTCATTTATTTACAGTAATCCGAATTAAATAAAGCCATTGCAAGATTAGACTAAAAATACGGGATTCACGAGTCTAACAAAGAATTGCTTTCCATTCAATTTAAGTCTGGATACAGCTTATTATAAATTATATTGCAATTAGCCAATGGTGTCTGAAAAAGTTTTAAGAAGGGGCATCACGGTCATTTATTACTTATTATCGAAGGTATCATTACATTGCAATAATATGTAAATATCAAGATCATATGTAACCATTTGTGCAACAAAATGTCCATACCTTTATTTCGAATCTAATCGGTTTATTTCGGATACATTATTTGCATATTTTTTTCCATAGAATCCCGATTGCATAGATGCGATTACCTCTATTAGTTTTTAAAAATTATTACTTTTTGGGTGTTTTGTTAAAATAATATTTCATAAATAATTGCAAATGGCAAAAGAAAAAACACGGATATTTTGTTTCGATTTGCCTAACATAGTTAGTTTGGCGCCATATTACCAAGGTTGAACATAGGCCTTAATGGGTTAGTTTGAATTTTAAATAAAGTAAACTGAATAATAAAGAAATAAAATAAAGTAAGACACGTACTGATTTCTCCTACATTTAAAATACGAGATCTATCCATTTTGTTTAATCACCAATGAAAGGACAAGAGATGAATAATAACATTGCACAACTAATGGATAAAAGCGTTATCGGCATACAAAATCCAATTTATTGTAATCACAGAAAAAGAAGCAATAGGATACATACAAAGATGCTAGCACAAATTCCGATGGAATGCGATATGCAATAAACCATTGCTTTGTGGGTAATATTGTGTGGTCCGGATGCGTTGCGACCCTATCATTTGTGTGAGAGCCGTGAAAAGTGTAGACTCGAACTGGAGTCATTGATCCGAAGTGCTGGTGATAGGACAGCTTAAAAGAGTTATCCACTCCATGGCTACTGCTGTAATTATTGCTTCTGTTGAGATCTTGTCCAATGAAACTGCTGCTGGCCATCTGGAAAAGCGATCTATTATCATGAGGCAGTAACTGAATTTACCCACCTGTGGTAACGTGATGATGTAATGTGGTAGGTTATAGGATTTGAGAGCTGCTCGGTTGTGCCTGCCGACCCTTGTTCACTGGTAAGAGAGGCATTAGCAGGCCCGCCTGTATGCATCTTTTTTAATGCCTGGCCAAGTAAATTAAGACGTGAGTAGACGAGTGTAGGTACGTGCACCGGGATGCGCTAGAGAATATAGCGTGTTAAAGGCCTTGTGTCGTAATTATTTGAGCAAGAGGGGTTTCACTATACCCTCTTTGACGCTGCAGGTTAGTTTGACGTTGTCGATCCACAGATACGGAAGCTTGAGAAGCTACTCGTCTATGAGCTGAGTCAGCTCCTCGTCGAGCTATTGAGTTGCAGTAATGTCCATGGCCTCTAAGTCGGAGGACATGCCTATGACGCATGCGTGTGACAGTATGTCTGCGATGTTGTTGTCCTTTCCTTTAGAAGATGAAGTCAAAGTGTCTTTGCTATCTGAGTGAGGCCTTGGAGCTGCATTGTTTGCTCATGAAGATCAGAGGTTTATGGCCGGTCCGTAACTGTAAATTTCAACCTTCCAAGAAACGCTGGAACTGTATGATTGTAGCGTACGCAGCCAGTAGCTCCTTGTCGTAAGTTCTGTACTTCTGTTTCGTTGAAGAAAGTTTCCTGGTGAAGGGTGCCACCGGATGCTGATGGCCGTTGATAGTTTGCTCAAGTGGCGCCCCGACAGCAACATCCATCGCGCCTGTAAAAAAGACGAGTGGAGAGTTCGATGTCAGGAACGTAATCGTGGTTGCGTGATGCAGAGCCTGTTTGCAAACGAGGAAAGCGTTTTCCTGAACGTCTGTACACTCCTTGAGCTTGGTTCTCTTACTCTTGAGAGCACCACGGAGGAGGCTGTTGACTGGGACCTGGAGCTCTGCTGCCTTTGAGACGCAATGCGTGTAGTAATTAATGATACCTATGAAATGCCGAAGTTACTATATTGACGTAGGCTTAAAGATTTCCAGGATGGCTTTGACTTTCTTGGCCGGTAGCTGGAACCCTTGTTGAGAGACCTTGTAGCCTAGGAATGTGACTTTTGATTGGGTGATTGGCACTTTGTCAGGTTGATTGAAAGGCCGACCTTGTGTAGCGTCTGGAACAGGCGGAATGCTAATGTTCTTCTTATAAATGTGAGGCGATGAGGCCGTCGTTAAAATACCGATGGGCGAAGGTTACGTCCTGGAGGGCAGAGTCCAGGAAGCTTTGGAACTTTTGAGTGACATTGCGCAGATCCAGAGGCATAGCCAGAAATTCGAAGAGATCAAATGGCGTGAAGATGGTCATCTTGGTTATGTACTCCCCTGCTGTGAGCACTTCGTAAAAGGCCTTATCGAGGTCCATGGCCGAGAATACCTTTCCTTAATAGTACTGGTATAGTAGGTCCTCGATAAAGGGTAGAGGGTGGCAATCTGGTTCGGTGTATGCTTTGAGCTGTCTGTAATCTCCAGTGAGACGGTAGGTGCCGTCCCACTTCTGCACTAAGTGCAGTGGGCTGGACCATTGAGTGGAAGAAAAGCGAACTATGCGTCGTTTGAGTAGCTCTTTGAAAGCTGCCTTGGTGCTTCTAAGTCGATCTCCGTGTAGAGGACTGGCTAGTTCGTAAACGGGAGATCCTATAGTGTGAATGAAATGTTTCACTGTTGTGTCATTCAATGTGACTCTGCGTATGCTCGGTTGAGAGACGTGTGCAAACTCACGAGAGAGTCGATCGAGGCATTTACTGTTGTCGAGGACCTACGAAGGCTGATGGAAAATCGATACAGAATGCTCAGAGACAGAACTTATTTGTCCTCCTATACTGAGCGTGGTCGTGGAGTCGATTAGACGCATGCGCTGGAGATCCACAGAGAGGTATGTTTGTGCCAAAAAGTCAGGTCCGATGTTTACTAACTGCACGTCTGCAACGATGAAGAGCTATTGGTACTTTTTCTCTCTGGAGTACCAAGTTGAGGGAGAGAGCCAGGTGTCCGTAGGCGGCGATGAGCGATATGTTTGCCGCCATGAAGCTTATTCCTGTTTGGTGAGTGATTGCTGGGACACGATATCTGCTGTTTATGGTAATAGTGAGACTACTGAGCCTGAGTAAACCAGGAAAGTGAGTCTTGATCTCCGATTTCGAGTGTAAAAACAATTCTCGGTTGGCACATCGCTGCCATAAGTTGTCTGTGAAGACGGCAGCGGGACTAGTTTCTCTGGGTGGGACCTTGAGTGAAGGCACATGGCTTTGTACAGTTTTCTTCGCTGGCTCCGACGCGGAGGTGGTAGTAGCAGAATCCATTTTATTGTGCTGGGAATGAGGAGACTTGTGTGTCCTGGGTTTGGCTGATACTGCCTCCAGAATCAGCTGAGTGGCTGTTACAATTTGAGTTAAGGTAGCACGAAGTTCTGCGCTTTCCTTTGCCATGTTGATGAGAATAGAGACGTTGAAGTGCTACTGCGAGCTGGTGAAAAGTCTCGAGATCCTGGCTTAATGGCTGCTACTGGAGTGCCTGGGATTTTGTGAATTTCGTCTGCTGTCTTTGCTAATGTGACGTCCGCTGCAACTAAGCACGTGTTAGAAATATAATTTAGTTTTTATGAGGTCATAGATTTCTATCGCTTATGCCTGTTTTCTGGCGTCATATGTTTACAGTAACTGTTTATAATTTTTGAGCGTGAGAAAAGTCTAAACTAAACCACTCGCTTATGAAAAGTCTCACGGAAAAACCATACCCTCTGATAAGCAAGTTAGTTTTCTCCGAAAACTCATAATACGTACCCTCTTGATGATACGCCATAGTCCCGCGCTAACGAAATTTCCCAGACGCTTAGAGTCGTAAAAATTATCTTTCCGACTGCAACTAAAATCACACACGCATATTGATGCCACATCCGCTAGACGTTTGTATAAAACGATAATATTAATAATTGTCACTACGACTGTTTATTGTTTATCAACATATTGTAAACCATCGTTATATTTGTAATAGCCATAAACTAAATCTCTTAAAGTCCATAGACAAAACAAGAAGTCGCAACTAAATAAGCCAACAATTGTTATAGTCTCGCTACTATTTTTATAATAAACTTAAGTCGACAAATTGTAAACTCTTTCTCCTGTCAAATTCTCCCGTTAAAACTATTCAATTAATTAGTTAAACTACTTGCAACACGAATAGCCCTGAAGTCTATTAAGGGAGGGAGACTTACCTTATTAATTAAGGGCAATCACCTCCGGTCGCGTTGAAATTAATTTTTGACAGTCCAACTGTCGAAAACAAAACCAAAATTAATAAAAGGGGAAGGTAAGAGGCGCGCTTACGGCCTAATATGGGCCCGGATTGTAATGACCTTGAAAGGTCGAGGACAGGTGAGTAGGCAGGCGTTTAAATGAATAAACGAACGGTTTAATATAAAAAAAAAACAATTTATTGTAAGCACGACGAACGCAAGAAATTAACTAATTTTATAAAGCGCGACAAAGAATAAAAAAAAAGAAAACAAATGAATCGGCGACGGCGAAAAGACAACAATTTGCGCACGCAATAAGTTATCTAACGGCCGTCGTAAGGCTCCGGCTAACTAGCCAGGAGATCCGAACGAGACCCGGCGCACGCAATTTACGCAAAACAAAAAAAAAAAGAAAAGAGAAAATGCACGGAGGGAGAGAGAGACAAGAGAGAACACTCACCGAATCCCGACCAGGTGCACTCACCAACCACCACACTTCACACCTCACAAACCAAAAAAAAGAAAAACGAAAGAAAATCCAATCTCATCCAGCTCAGAGGCTAAAGGCCAACTGAGCTTCGGCGAGTGTCACTCACCTCTCTCCATCTCTCTCTCCCTCCAAACAATACTGTACGCGACATCTCTTAAAAGAAGAATGTACCATTTTTCTATCCGCCCACGCCAAGGTTCTTCCAATTAGACTAACGAAGGAAATAATTTTTTCCCTCATTGGCCTAATAGGAAAAGGGCCCGCCTCAAAGGGACCCGGAAAACACTAAGAGTAGGACAGCGCGACGAGGGCTAATGGCCCGCGCGCAGTTGTACGGACAGTTCGAATCCAGCCTCAAAATGTAATCCCAACTCTGACTTGTAAGGGAGAGAGATCATTTAAAAAGTAGTAAGTCAATCAATAAATATCATACGTTGAACTCAGTCTATTTCTTCTCTATCGCTTCGTAGTAACATAATTAGATTTTCCATCGAATGTAGATCGGGTGCTTGTCAAACCGAGTACTATCTACATTCAAAATAATTCCTGTTTATCAAATCCTGGCTAAGGTCTCTCTGGCGTGCGCCTATTATAGTGCAGTACGAGAGAATCGCCTTACCACTCCTTTCATTCCATAACCTATCCCGAGTAGGATAAATTACGTAACTAGACAAATTGATTTCCCAGTTATTAGAGGTAAAACTCTACGACCAAAAATACACTCTTTAATAAATCTAGTCTGTAATATCCATTGGACGTTACATCGCTGTTCATTATTTTTTCTTTGTATTCATGTACGCCTTAAATTTTCTTTTTATTTTTACGTAGCTGCCAATACATTTTTTTTGCTTGCTTGACGCATGTTAGGCCGTAATTGCGCCTCTTACCTTCCCTTTTTTTATTATTTTATCGTATTATTGTTCGCGATTTGTAGATTTCGGCGCGACTGAGGGAGCCTTCCCCTGATAAAGGTCAGTTTCACTCCTCTATTAGGTTTATTAGAGTAAATCCGCGTTGCAGAGTAACGATATCCACCTAACACACGGCTTTGCTGTCCAAATTTTAAATCAGTATACGTTATATAGTATTCTATTAACGCGATCATCTATTATCATTTTGTGACTTTTTTTACCATTTCTGGTGTTGTCATCTCATTAGATCCACTAATGCGATGTTCATCTTGCTAGTTTATATACCTTTCCGTGACATTGCGAGTTCATTGCTTCCTGGCGCAAGTTGGATCATTTGCGCCTCCTACTTTCCCCATTAATTTGTTTGCGGAAATTTCGATTTTTATACATTTCAACTCTGCTTAAAGAGTCTTCCCTTATAAATAATAAGGTAAGTCTCCCTCTTCTCTTCTCCCCATTATTGTAGTTTTTGCATTACAATATAAAGGTTTTATGATTTAATTTACTTCTGTTTGGTTCGCTAAGAGTTAAATCATATTTGAATTTTATTTAAATGATGTTGTAGAATTATCGATGTAGTCATTGCATCCGATTATGGTATTAGGATAGCTATATGATCTGCAACTATTGCCGTCATGATTATTGGATACCTTGGTACATCCGAATTATATAATCTTAATCTTAATACACTGACTTAAAGCACGCTTCTTTCTATTGCATAGTGTTTCGATATTTCTTTATTTATTTTATTTTGAAAATTTCCATCTTCTAATTATGATTTTAGCAGCTCACAGTGATACATTGGATTACTCCTTTTTAGTTTAAGCAGTAGTCTTTTTTGGTAGATTTTGTCGAATACATGAGCAAAATTTAGATAGATGGCAGTACAAAATTGAATTTTTTTAGGGGATTTTCTCGCGTTTGATACTATTCTGTTCATTTTTTCTATTGTCATGTACTTGCTACTTAAGTTGAAGTGGTAGTCTAGGATAACTTTCTGTTATCTATTATTAGAATGAATCTAGACAGGATTAATTTTTCACAAGTTTTGGAAAGATTTGACAAAAACCTGATTGGTCTATATGACGTTGGAAATTTAGTTTCTGTATTCGGTTTCGCCTTTGGTATAATCGCTGTTTCTTTTCACTGTGTAGGAAAGTAATATAACCTAAGATATGCTTTAAAAATAATTGTTATGAAACTTATGAATAATTGATATCGAGGATAATTTTTTTATCAGTTTTCTTGTAATATTATCAAATCCAGGAGCTATTTGTTATTAATATTAATTATGGCAATACTTCCGAATTTTTATTGTTTTATTTATAAATTATTTTCAACAGATTTAATTGGCTGATTTTCGTGAATTTCTAAGGTTTCAAATACAAGTTTTTCTTTATGTTCTGTGATTTTTCTTGGGTCAGATCGAAAGACTTTATTTAAATTACTTATTGTTAAAATTGAACATTGTATCTGTCCTTGTCTATTCTGGCTGGATGACACTGTTAGAATGCTATGACTATCATTTATTATTATACTAATTATTCGTCAATGTATTTACTACTCAAATGTGTTCGTAGTTATTTATTTTTATTTGATATTGACAGCAGTACCGTCGTATTTTTATTACTTGAATAGTTAGTTATATATTTAGAAATAAACATAGCTATGTCTTTATAAATTAAAAATACTCGCAAATTAAGTATTACGTTTATGCCATTAATTTGCCTATCATATTATAAAGTTAGTTACTATCTATGAATTCTGATTGTGTAAATATTCATTTTGATTCTATTGTTTCACATCTATTTTCTTTTTTTGACATTGCCTGTAAGTGCAACTGAGTTTAATCAGCGATCTTTTGTTAATATTTGTCGTTTTTTGTGTCTTTCCTTATTCATAGGACTTTGCTTATGGAGAGTATATTGATTTTCATTTATTTCTAGTTTGTTAATAAAGTAAGTAAAACCAAAAAAATGCATAGAAATATTTTCTAATTTTCTGTTGTATTATTACAGAATTAACGTATGCGTCTTGTTCACTCGAGCTCCTGATTTGTACTGAAAATTAAGTTTTGAAACTATTGTTTCATTTAAAGACAAATCATTTTTATTTGGATAAATACAGTTATATGATTTTATGTTCAAATTTACATTGATATCTAAATTATACCAAAAATATATATAGAGCCACTTATGCACGATCATATATATGGCTAATTCCAGACTAATACGATCAGCCAAACAGGGGTATAAATATTGCCTATATAGTAGTGAACTTCTGTACAAATTTTTAGATCATTAGAATTGCCGAATCAATAGTTATAAACAATATAAAAATTTTTTTTTTAATTTTTCAAAAATTTATATCTCTGTAACCGTAAGAGTTATAAAAACGAACTTTTTTAAAAAGTACATGTAAAAATATAAACTTTGAAATTAATAAATCAAAAGTCATTGTTAACAACTTTTCGAAAAATGATTAGCTTTTGTTTTAAACAAATTACGATATTTCGAAAAGTGTTATTTTTATTTTCGAAATTTTTTTTTAATTGGATTTCTGGACTATTTGTCTGTAATAAGCAATAAAATTCATAGAGCAGATATTAGTAATGGTTCAGGGAGTAATTATAAACAGCGTCTTCTTGACCCGCGCGAGGCGGCGTTTTTATTTTATTAGAATTGTCTTTTAAATTATATTTATTAAATCGTTGACATTGTTTGTTCCTCATATTTCATTACCTTTTTGTTGTAACATATTGTGCACTATAAATTCGGAAGAGTGAGATACTTTTTTAAACTTGAGTTGTAAATTGCTATTTTCTGTTATTATCGGAATAACAGCATGGGAAGACTTAGTGCCTTTTAATACTTTAATTACTCTGAAGTCTTTTTCCATTTTAGTTTTCACATTTTCATGTTCTTCGTTAGTACAATACGCAACACTTATTGTCGGTAATGCTTGGCTTACCCAATCGTATAATTCTTTCGCTGATCGAATTATTACACCCTGTATGATAGCTCGTCTGGCTAAACGTTTTAACGTTCCGCTTGTTCCATCGCATGGACTTTTTCCATGACAGCTTGCAAAAAAGTGCCACTCAGCATTAATTGAATACTTATAAAAATGAGTAGCCAAGTTAAAAAAATTAAAACGTTTTTTATAATGAGCTGTATCACCATCAGACACGTATATAATTTTATTTACATTATAATTTTTCTCCTTTGTATAAGAAATTAATTTTTCTTGAAATAGTGTTACTGCTTGCACATTATGATCTAAATTTTCTGATATTATCACTAAATGTTCTGGATTTACTTCATTTCCAACTTTTCGGTAAATGCAAAATGGATGTATAGTTATTTGTTTGTGATTCCAGTGATGAGCTTATATTTCATTTTGTACAAGACAAATATAGTTTTCTGAAAAGGCCATCATCACTAATATTTCGTAATTTTCCAAATTAGTTATTGCAGATCTTACAAAATTATTTTGACTTTTCGCTATATAGTCACGAATTCTGAAATCTACCGTGAACTTTTGTCTTAGTTGGTGAATATAATCATCTGTTGTCAATGTGATATCAATTAGCTTCTATTTTTTATTAACCATATCCATTGCTTGCACTATATATTATTAACAGAATTCCTTCTAAATAAACTATAAAATGGGTTGGCCACTAAATTAAAACCAGGGCATTCAAAGCACTCATCGTAAAAATAAGCTTCAGTGGGATTTTCGCATAAAATTATGTTGAAAATCTGTTCATATGTCGTTGGAATGTCTCCTTTTATCTTTAGCTTCAACATTAGTGAGCGTAACCCGTCTAAAAATAATTTAATATTCTGACGGTATATACAAATACAAATGTTATGAACTCTAAAAGAGTCATTAGCTAATATGCACTCTTCCGGTCGGTATTGACAAAAAGTGGAGAATCCAAATTTGATAACTTCCTTATATTTTTCGTTATACCACTCTTTAAAAATGGTATAGGCTTCCCTTAAATTTACAAGCATGAAGCGCTTTTGAATTTTTTCTTTTCCTAAATAAGTTTGAATGATCTTCAGAGTCAAAATCAAATCATCTACTTCCATCGGCTCAATTTTCTGTCTTTTATTTTTTTCTTGACTCACTTTCATTACATAATCTTCAAATAGCATAGGAAATACACCAGCGTTTTTTAATTCTTTATGTTCACGAATAATTTTATTGCACAGTATTCTACACGTTTCACATAAAACCTCTTCCTTTTTAAAAAATGCAGAAAAACTGTCACTTATAACTTTTGATGGGTTTTTAAAGTTTCCAAATCGATGCTTATGTTTTTGGAAAAAATTTTTACAATATTTGAAACCCATTTTTAATATATTTAACAGTCACTTTTCACCGTCAAAATAAATTTAACTGGACTCGATGAAGACTGAAAGTTAACTGAAAGTATTGCTTGGGTTTAGTTGTATTTGTACTAATAATAACAATTAGAGCAGGCTGGTAGAAAGTGTATTTATGGAATTAAAAAGGAAATAAGATATTTGCATTTCTTAGGTACTAAAAATAAAGATAATACTTTTTGGGATATAGACATTTATTCAAGACAAAAGGTTATTGCGCGCGGCTCAGCAGGTCATTGTCTATAATGACACCCTAAATCATTAACGACATCCACTGTATGAACGTTTTTGTGGATCATTATTGAAGCAGAGATAAGGAATCCAGTGGAGAAAAAAAATTCAGAATATACAAGTAACACCTTTTGGGATATAGTCATTTATTTAAAATAAAAGGTTATTGCGCGTGGCGGCTGACGAGCCTCCACGCGCAGCTCAAGAGGACGCTGTTTATAATTACATCCAGAACCATTACTAGTATCCGCTCTAGGAATTTTATTGCTTATTATTATAGATAAATAGTCAAGGAATCTAATAAACAAAAAATTTTGAAAATAAAAGTAATACTTTTTGAGAAATAGTCATTTATTTAAAACAAAAGTTAATAAATTTTCGAAAAATTGTTAACAATGACTTTTAATTTATTAATTTCAAATTTTATATTTTTACATGTATTTTTAAAAAAGTTCGTTTTTATAACTCTTACGGTTACAGAGATATACATTTTTGAACAATTTTTAATATAATTCTTATATTGTTTATAAATTTTGATTCAGCAATAATAATGATCTAAAAATTTGTACAAAAATTCACTACTATATAAGCAATATTTATACCAAGTTTCATAAAAATCGGTTACCTACCCCTGTTTGGCTGATCATATTAGTCTGGAATTAGCCATATAAAAGTACACATGATTTATCAAAACATTATGCACGTGTAACATTCAGCAGATATTGTATATAATTTATTATTTGAGTGTATTTTGGTCATAGAGTTTTACCTTTAATAACCGGAAAAATTAATCAGTTTATTTTTTAATTATCCTACATACGATAGATCGTCGTGATAAGACGATTCTCTCGTCCAGCTCTATAAAAAGGCGCATGCCAGTATAACTTAACGTAGAATTGATTTTTGGACGAATATTTGAAAGTAGATAGTACTCGGTTTAACAAGCACCTAGTCAACTCTCGATAGATTCACTAAATGTTTTCTGCAAACGATAGAGGAAGGTTAAAAAGACAAAATAGAGTTCCAAGTTAGATTAATTTTATTGTACTTACTGGTTTTGGTTAGATGATCTCTTTCTGTTACATGGTTTCTATGGTTGATTTTAAGAGCTGAATATGAACAGAATTTGCCATTTTATGTGTGTCAATTAATAATTTAGATCGCGGCTCCCTACTCTTTAGTTTTTCCGAGTCGGCTTTGAGGGAGGCTCTTTTCTGATTAGGTCAATGAGGAAAGAGAAGATTTCCTTTGTTAGCCTAATTGGAGGAACGCTAGCGTGGGCAGATGGAAAAATGACGCATTTTGCCTTTAAGAGATATCACCCATGGTATCGTTTTATAAAATTGTTGATCGAAGTTAACTAATTAATTAATTAGTCTAATAATTTTAGAAAATGGATCAGACGTAGACAAAGACATGCTTAAGTGTTTTTATTTGGTAACTTATAATTACAAGTTTTAACAATATTGACATTGTAATAGGAATTAATATTGTTTAGGCATGGTTGTTTGTTTTAAGTCTGTAAATTTTACGAAATAAATTATGACTATTGCAAATTAGGAATTAATTTACAAATAGCGTCAACTAACAATGCACAACAGCGGAAATAGCAATCAATATTGTTATGTGAATTGTTTTATACAAATGTGTAGGTGAAGCCTTGTATTAATATGCGTTGCGTGATTTTGACTGCGGCCAGAAAAGATAATTTTTACGACATTACGGATCTAGACCATTTCATCAATGCGGCCCATAGAGCATCATTAAGAGGGTCCGTTTTATAACTTTTCGGTGGAGACTAACTCACTTATAGGTGGGTACGGCATATCCGTGATATTTTTCGTAAGTGAAGTAGTTCGGTTTGAACTTTTCTCACATTTGGGAACCATAATCAGTTATCGAAAGCAGATGACGTTTGAAAATAGGCATAGGCGTAATAGTGGTACGTGACCTCATAAAAATCTTAATTTATTTAGCCACGTGCTTGGTAGCGACGGACGTTACACATATTTTATATAGGAATCAGGACATATTATATACAAAAATTTATTTACTTTTTAAGGTGCGTAATTTCATGTAGTGTTCTATGAAGAACTTTTTCATATGAGTTTCTGTTGATATTTTTCTATTAGACCACCTTATAAAAATCTTATTGATTGACCTAATATGAATACAGAAATATTCATTACAACAAAATATTTTTATCATCTATACATAAAAAGTAATCGTAACTTTTTCTGTATAGATATTCTTTTCACTGATGTTCGCTGATAGTAAACAGTTGGCCACATCGTGTAACGTATTATAAACTCCCCCAAAATTGTAAATTCCTCTAAATTCCATTCATTATAATAATATATAGCCACCACTGTACTCAAAATTACTCTTAATAATTCAATATCTTAGTCCTCTTTTTTTTTTGTATGACCGTATAACGTCATCTGTGCTTATTGATTTGAGATCAGATAACCTAATTAAATCCAATAATCCTCACCCGTGACAATAGAAAACGTATTTACTCCTCTTTTTCAGCGATACAAGAATCCTATTTATCCACTTATATATTTACTGACTAATTAATATTACAAATTGTGAACCTAATTATTCTAGAAGGAGCTCTTAGTATAGAAGTTTGGGCAAATAGAAGCGCTGATTTACCAAAGAATGAATCTCCTTGGAAAGCCAAACAAGAGCAATTACACAAAGTACAATCACTCGCAGAAAGATGGTTAGAACTCAGTAGAAAAGTTGAGCTTTGGGTAGAAATACAAGAACTAAATGAATATGGCGAATATACTCCTGTTAATATTTCCAGAAAAGAATCAGATATATTAACAGGTAAAAAAGGTATTGAAATTACTTAAATATACTTTATTCAGATCTCATTATTTTCAGGAGGGATTTATCAGTTACGACAAGGTCAACAGCGTCGATTACGTGTACGAGTACAGACTGTTCCGAACTCTGGTACACTACCGATTATTTGTCAAACAATTATCAATATATCTATAGGTAGTATAGTTGGCCGAAGTCATCTGCAAAATCCATTGGACAGTTATCAAGATGGAGATCTTTGTATTCTAAAAGAAAAATGGAGTGATGCTTTAAAACGGAGAAGACAATACTTGAATGAACAAATCAAAAAGCTGCTCAACATAGAAGGTATAGTGCTCTTGAAATGAAATACACTTAAAATATAACTGGAAAGACGAGACGAATGCGCTCGAAAATACAGCGAAGTTTTATTCTTTGTTACAATAATAAATATTAAAAAAAATAGATGATGCGAAGGTTTAGGGTACGGGCTGTCTTCAAATTAAATTCCGTCTGAAAAGTCAGGAAGGCGCAACATAACAAAAATTAATAAAATATAGGAGAGGTAAAGAGGTAAAAATATACGAGAGGTACTCACAAAATTCACTACCCAAAAGAAAAAAAACAAATTAAATCTGTTCATCAGAATTTCCAACTTCCCACACTAATTTTTTCAAGGCATAGTCTATGCTACTTATTTACAAGATAGCTATGTTAAAAGTATCGCCATTTGTTTATCTTATATGGCTCTCTATCTTCCTCTTTCTCTCTATCTCTCTCTCTTTCTTTCTAATGTGCGCATTTTCTCCTAAGATGGCATTGCCCCGTCTCTGTTCACTAGCACCTTCAGGCCGATCGTCGGTGGCTGAAGGCCGAGAACCCCACCACAAACAATTTTTATGAATCTTATTGTTATTTATAGTAACTTTTTATCATTTTTCTTCTAATATTATCAGTTTTTCTTAGTGATTAAATGATTGTTTTTAGGTGATATTTAAACACTTTACTTAGAATAAGTGAAATCGATATTTTTTAGTTTTTATGCTACTCTGTTCATAAATCGAATAAAGAAATTGAAAATATAGAAGTGACCGGTAAGGCTACAACAGTTTTTGCTACTATTCTGGTAAAACTATTATAGTAGAAAAAACTACAACAGTTTTTTCTACTATTCTGGTAAAACTATTATAGTAGAAAAAACTGTTGTGAAAATGAAACAATAGATGAACAAATCGTGGAATTTACAATACAAGACAAAGAAAAGTTGCATCAATAACAAAAGTAAGAAAAGAATATCAACTAGACCAAACTCGGATAGTGTGATAAAAAAACGTCAATTCAACACTCTCTAGAAAACTGGCTGAATAAGTCAGTAAAAAAAGTAATAGGTTTGCGACTCTAACAATTACCCGACCAGAAAATAAGAATAGAACACAACATAAAATGAGCTAAATTAACAAAATCGACGCCAAACTTTATGAGTGAAGTAGATAATATCAAACTATTAAAAAAAGTGCTTTATACAACCAGAAATAAAAGTTAAAATAAAAAAGTCTAAAACAACAATGATGTTAAAATCCAACCTAGTTCAATCAAAAAATGTATACGCATAGATCAGGAACCAATTAAATGGAAACCCAATTATACGTATCAACGAAAACGATGTAAAGGATATAGTGTTATATAGATTACGGATATAGATTACGTGGACTTTTTCCTTCAATAGATATTAAGCAGTTTAAAAATGAAATAAAAAAAATGAATACAAAGTCAAGAAGATACACGATATACGCAACAATAAAAACTAAACTACCAATAGATATTTACACAGATGAGTTAGAAATGAGTTCAAATAACTAAAGTATCTTTGTTATAAACCGACATAAAATCTAGTAGTAATGACCCACAAAAATTATTGCAATAAGACCAGTACGTGTTAAATACGATAAATACTGTGGTATTTAAAAAAAATGAGAAAATGATATGCGTTAACTGCTCGGGAAATTATACAGAAAGTTACAAGAAATGACCACCACGAAAATAATCGCAATCAAAATTGTATCTAGAATTGCGCAAAAAGAAGAAAATCAAACGAAAAATTAATATAGCAATAAATCTAGTTAAAAATTCCATAACAGCGAAGTAAAACCAAACATATCTTATGCCAAAGCTGTAAATAAAAACATAAATAAACAAGAAACAAAAGAAATTGTAGGGCAATTACAAAACAGTAAGTAGACAGATCATACCATCAACAAGCTAACAAACATGCCGAACCTACTCGCTACCATAATCAAGATAGCAAAATAATATCTCTTTAAAAATTGTAATATGAAATGCAAATCTTAAATGTAAAATGGTTTGAGTCAAAGACAATTGGAACTCGTGGTACTAACTAGCATAATCTTAGAATTCCAAATTATTCAATATATTTATGTAATCATTCGGAAAGCTAAGTTTGAGAAGGAAGAGCCATAATTGTAAATTCAAGCCAATAGTAACATTAAGAGACTAGTCGAGATCGATCACGCTATCTTAAATGTACTACCCTTCAAACTACACTATCGATAAAGAATCTTTCTTTCTTTTTCTTTAAACTGTTGAAAAATATATTATAGAAAAAATTAGTGTGAGAAGTTGGAAATTCTGGTAATCCCGACGAATAGTACCCCAACCCCAAGAGGTAACCAACTGTATGAGGTAATCAAAAGTAAAAACTTCCTCCCTAATTTCGACAGGTGAACTGACTTATTGAACAACATATAAACAAACTACCAGACATAATTGACATGGCTATAGTAAAAGATATCAATCCTTCATATTTTGAAGAAGAAATAACCAAATTATTATCATAACTTAATCTTCCTTAGCTTTAAAATGTCTTTAAAATTAAAAATTTTTAAATTTAAAATAGAAAACTAAGGAGGATATCGCAGACTGCTAAACTCAGATCATTTACTGGTTATAATGATTCTACATGATAAAACAATGATAAAGAAATCTTATACAAAACCGAGACACTGGATAAAATATAAATAAATGATTGAAGAGAAGATTTATAGGAACATGCATATAAAAACTCTAAGGGATGTTGAACAAAGTATAGTCAATTTTAATGAACTAATTAGACACATATACAATATCTCAACATAAAAAGTAAATTAAAAAAGTATCTATAACGTTTCAAAAATAGTTCTTAACAAAATCAGAAAAAATAGAAAACTCAGGAGGATATGGCAGACTGCTAAATCACTGAAGACAAGGTCAAATTCAATAGACGGATAAAGGATCTCAAACTGAAAAAATGCATGCAGAAAAATACAGCGAAATACAAAAATATATGGTCTGGACAACAATCCGGTTAAATACTAGTAAATATAAAAAAAATTAAAATTAAAGGAGCATCCTGTTTAGATAATGTTATGTTCAGGACGACCAAAGTTTCCTTATTTTGCTGTACAATGGTAAAAGAAACAAATTATTCTCATTCGAAGACAAACTTGTGTCTATATTACCGGCATATCTGTGGCATCTCCGCATCGAAGCGGTTCTTTTTATAACCAACACCGTCTTCAGGGATCCAGGGTCGAGAGCCCCCCGTAAGTGGCAAATCTGTGCGACCGGGCTAAACTTCGCCATAGACTATGCAAAGTCTGTACCTCACTGTGATATCTCCCTTCAAGCTGTCTTAATACATCTTTTATATTTACAAGGATTGGGAAGCCAAGCCAAAATTCTTTTATAAGTTTCCAACTCCAATATAGAAATTCTGGATAAATTCCAGTTGAAATTCTTAAGAATCACAATGGATGCACGCTGGTTTATTTCCTATAACCTGATTAATATGGATTCAGACATTCCCACAATCAAAGAAGTAATAACCATTTATTATGAAAAGTACAATATAAGATTAGCTAAATATCTCAATATACTTGCAAATAATATATTTTACGTAATCAAATTACGAACTCAAGACTCAAAAATTACAAATTATTATCATAACTTAATTGAATATACCTACTAATTCAGTATAGGTGTTTCCAATATTACATCTTATCAAGCTGAATCATTTGCTAAATGTAAGATCTACAAATTCCAAATAAAGTAAAATATAAAAAAAAAGTCTTTGATTTTTTCAAAATCAGTTTCGCTTCTTTTTACCTTTTCTTTTATTAATCATTTATTATTTGTAAATCTATATCTATATATACTGATGTCATGCTCTATGTAAAGTCGTAAATTCGGGATTGGATCATTAAATTGTATTTGTAAATTTGTACGATTTTTCATATAAAATAACAATATTATATTATTATTAGATTTGTATGATAGATAGTCATAGTGCAAGTTTGAAAATCAGACGATATCGTAACAAATTTCTAAAATATCAAAAGAAATTTTTTTAAATCTACATCAAGTCAATTGAAATATTTTTAATTTAAGATGGTAATTCCAACTTTCGATTTTTCTAATAGACATATAAAAGTGTTATTCTAAGAAATCTTGACTCATTCATAATAAATATGTTTTTTATTAATCAAATAAGCAACATAGTTCTTTTTCTTTACTTCAGAGCATTATCCTTGAAAATTAAATGATTTTTTCCCGACGAGTACAATTGTTAAAATAGTAATTCAAACAAGGTAAAGTTACTTGGAATGTGATGTTTATACCAGGATGTATGAATTTTGTGCTTTTGATTCTAGATAAAAGGGAACAGGACATTCAACGTGAAAAAAGTTTGGTTGGCCAATGGATCTCTCTTACTGAGGAAAGGAATGCAGTTTTAATACCCGCTGCAAAATCTGGAATCCCAGGTGCTCCTGCTGATTGGAATCCGTCTTTTGGAATGGAACCTCATATACCAGTATTGTTTCTTGACCTTAATACAGATGAATTAAGTATAAATCAATCGAAAGGAGAAATTAATGTAGTAGGATCAAATTCCATTTTATCCAAAGAACATGGACAGAAATTCTATAATTTACCAATTATTCGTCACTTAGAGAAATACGTATGTGCCATTGCAGCCTGGGACACCAGTTTACAAGACGATGACATTTTGAACAAAGTAACGGAAGGTACGAGATCTGAAATTGTACTTAAAAAATATTTATAATATAATTGAAAATTATATCTTTATATATGATAGAAAATAAAGTAGTTTCAAGTAGTTTCGATGTAAAGTCTATGATTTTATTTATATTTGACAAATCTATTGTTTATGTCAAAGTTATTATCTGCCTTGTACCAAGTTTGATACTAGAATACTTTATATTTATTAGGTATTAAATGAGAAGCAAAAAAAGTAACCTCTTCATTCAGTACTCGGCCGGTTGATACTGCCGATAGAAAAGTCTATTTTACCTGCGACTATGGAAGAAATGTGTGCATTTATTTGAGTTTATAACTCAGTAGTATTATAGGAAACATTTTCTATCATTATTTGAATGGGTCTACTTATAAATAATCTTTTTTTATAAAAGAAATTATGAAAATTTTCTACGTTTACGCAATCTAATCCGTGCAATAAATTTTAATTCGAACTACAAATATCAAAATTTGTTATTCCTTTTGAAATAATTCAATTCACTAGATTATATTTCATAATATTTTTGCTGACGTAAAGCATATAAATTAGTAGTCTTTTTCCATCTTCATTATTTACATCAACCATTTGATACTTAGGTGGATATCTCATTTCAATAATAAATTATTTTTACTTTCCAATGAATCATCATCTTCATTAAAATAAAAGTCGTGGATAAAAAAGGAACATTCAAAGATATTTATCACTAACAAGTGGTAAAAAATATATTTTTTAATTTAATTCAGAAAAGGTTAATTTAAATTAGAAATATTTTAATTTATAGGTTGTAATGTTATAGGTTGTAAATTATCACGTAAGATAATTTTCTCCACCTAGAGAACGTTTTAAGCCTAGAACTTTTGTTCTATTAACAAGCGATGCGTGCTGGTTGCTTTTGAAGAATATTCCTCCAAATTTTTGAGGATTTCTAATCTTAAATGAATACCTTCGGTCACTGACTCCTTGACAGCAATGATGTCCACCTATTCTTCACTCTCTACTAGCAGCAAAGGGGATAGCTCTATTAGATTAGCAAGGACTGACTCCAAAAGGAAACCGGAGTAACCAGGAATTAGGAAGAGTGAGAGGTAAGATTGTGAACTAATCTTACTTACAGTATTTTTTGGCTGTGCGCTCTGGCTTCCTTGGATACACTTCCACGAGTGACTAACCTCGAGCTGTAACAAGAGAGGCTTTTTATGCTCGAGGAGGTTAACTCCCATTAGAGGTTGATCTTAAATTTATCTGGGACCCAATTGGTCTTAGGTCTCTCCCAAGCATCCATAATTCGGAAAAACATGCTCGAGATGGGTACGTCTCTTCGGAATTGTGCCCTTCGTACTCGCCCTCGCTCATAGAGCCATTATGAGACATTTCATAGGCCATTTGTGTTTTTGAGTAACTATTCGTTTTCTCTTCGTTTTACGATTTCTGGATAAACTCATAAAAGTAAAAACAAAATGTTACTCAAAAACAACGAAACAAAAAGAAAGGACCATCTGGCCAAAAGTTAACTATGTCTATATTTTATGGGATCCCACAGGGGCACGAGATAGCCATCGAATCTTTTCCTTTTTCTCTCAAAATGACAAAGTAGCCTATTGCGCGAGATATAGTTTTTATTGCTTTTCTAAAATCTACAAAAATTTAAAAAAGAACTGTCGGAAAAGTGTAGCCGAAAAATTCTATTTTTATAAAACCTCAGACACTAGGCCGAAGTCATTTAGGGATTCAAATGAAGAGGGGCAGCATCCCAGAAAATCCCGTAAAACAAGGACGCACAAAAAAAGATCTCGCTTTCTGGCCAATGGCGCACGCATACAAAAAAATTCTTATATCTATGCATACGTTTTATTCTGACGTCACAGTACTATACATTGGCTTTCAAAATTATAATCTATATTTTCAAAACATGTTCAAAATCAATTAGTAATGTTGATGAAAATTGTTATGAAGATTTAATGGAAGCAAAATTCAAGATATCGTCAGACAGAAACAAAATCTTCCAGAAACGTTCCATCGAAAAATTATAGTTAATGTTTGGAAAATGTGCAATAAGAATTGTTATTCAGATTTCCAATATTTTTGTAAGACTTCTTCAAATATCTCTCATTAATACCGAGCAATATTTCTAGAAATTGTCATAAAAGTTTACGTAAACGCAAATTCAAGACTTCTATTTTGATTATATTAACGACGATGTATTCTTTGATACGAGAAAAGGAAGTTTTGGGTAAACAAAGTATTTACGATTCCAAAGGTAACTTATTTAAAATCTTGTTTTCATGTCAGAGACACATAGATAATTTCAACATTCTTCTCTCAATGCATTTCTGGGTGAAGTGAGAGGACTAACACTGGAGATGATCAATTACAGGCAAAGTAATTATGTGAAATAAGAGAAGATTGAAAAACGAGAAAGGAAATTTCACTAAACCAGGAAAGAAAAAAAATATATCTAAACTTACTTTTTACTGACAGATACAATTCAATATACGACTTGAATAACTTAATTTTATATTATTTGTGCGATTAAAAAAAAACAAAGAAAAAATACTCGGACATAGTCTGCTAAAACATGCTTCTTCAAATTTTCAAATATTCCAACTCAATCTCAAGCTCAAATTTTGCAGAAATATTTTAGAGCAATTTCCTAAATATTTCAATTAAATATTTCTTGAAAGTTTCTATAAAAACATTTAATTCTCTGTCGGAAAACGAGATTTTTGAAATTATTTTAAAGATTTAGGGAAATTGACAACCGAATTAAACAGTTTTCCAGCCCTCTCTAATGCACTTATGGGTTCGAAGGTATGATATTACTCCCCGCATCTATAAAAAATTATAAATGTAAATATAATGTGAATAAAAGTAAGTTAATAATCATCTAAATATTTTTCAAGTGTTTTTGGATATAATTTGGTAATTAGATATGTTAAATTGCCTTTGGAATAGCTGGGACAAATGTAAAAACTATTCATAACTAAATTTCCTCTACTGCAGACTCTCGAAAGTACTATTTTGACGAAATTCTTTTTTTATCGAAGGTTTATAACTTTTTTAGTGACCAATCCATATAAGTTGAATACATTTCTCAAAAACAGATTACTTTCTATGAAATAATTAAATTTTTTGGACAGTTTCTCATATTTGATATATTTTCTTTTTATAAACGAATTTTTAATTCCCTTCTTACTTTTTCAAAATTATTATAACTTAGATAGATGCAATTACATTATCGAATGTCTCTGAATTTTGTCAAGATAATCTATCAAAAACTCACTTTAGAATTACGTGGCAAAGGTGTTGAACATCTAAAAAATGAATAATGAAGGAAATTCAAATTTACCGTTATAAGAGGACAGTTTGATAAATATGTAGCTTTTGAAAGGAAAACATAGTTTTCGGTAAATAAGCAGTATTTTTCCAGATAATCTGATTTTTGCCTAATACACTTAGTTTCGCGTTTTTCCGATATTTCTATTTCTTCTGAAGTTCTCTTGCGTTAGGGGCTTTACTAATGGCTTTATTTCCTATCATGGATGCTTTGATTTATAGTCATTAATCGCAAAGAATCAACGTCCCAAGTTATCAAAATATTACTTACATTCTTCTATAGAGATTGCATGTCTCTAATGGCAATGTACTGTAGAGAACATGATAGTATGATTTTTATCTTTAAATGTAATGTTGGTTGCTTATAAGCAACAGAGTTTCTTATTTTTTTGCTTTATTGTCAGAGTTTAACATTGTTTTTATGTATTTGTGTAATTTCTCCCGTGAACTGACATCTCTTTGCTAGGATTAGATGTGTATTTCATTGTGTAATCAATGCGCAAACTTAACAATTAGGGAATGATCAGCTAATCACGTTGCAGCATCGTAAATTTAAATAGTTTTCTAAAATAACTAACCGAAAATAAAAATAACTAACTATCAGTTTTCAAAAATGATAAGTATAATAATTATTGTAAATAACTATACAATTATTGTTAATGAGGAATATTCACGAAAAATTGGTTTTTAAGTTGATGCGAGGTATACAGATACATTAGAAAGGACAAGATAGAAAAGAATCGATCATTATTTCGATCAGGTAAGACTAAACATTTGAAGTTATTTATGGATTTGATAAAAAAAAGGTTATATAAATATAATACATATTTATGAATTCATAGAATGAAAAGTGAAACAGCGTAATACTTTATACTTTTATCCGAATGCAATTTTCTACAATTTTTAAAATATGGATCTATCAATTTCAACAAAAATTTAATGTATAACTTGAAAAAATGCATTTTTGTTATAAAAGTGTGTAGTTGTTTCAAGTGGACTCCGTCAGTAGCTTTTCCCGACATCCACCACTGTAATAACACTGGCTGAACAGAACATATTTAATATATGCTGATGCCTCTTCGTTCTCTTTATTTGATGTGCTATAAGTGGCCGGCAGATCGCGGAAAAAGAAAGAAAGAAGAAGAAAGAAGTGCGGAGAGAGAAGAGAAAAGAGAGGAAATAATATGGGATAAAGTGAGAGTTAGAAGAGCGGTTTTCACGCGTTATAAGGAGAAATCATGAAAAGTATACACGTGCTTGACTCTTCTAGCTTAAGAGAGTCTGAGCAGCGAGCTGCGCTGTCGGCCAGAGCAACAATTGCGCCAAGGACTTTTCTATTAGTGTGTTAATAGTAAAAAGAATCTGGAGCTAGGACGCTCCTAGGCTTACTGTCACTGACGTCGACTAGACATTACGGTCACTACCATTGTCCTTGGTAACAGTATACCAATGTGCATGCCCACCCAACGAAAAGTTGCCATAGCAGCAGTAGAACCATCGCTAGCAGGAACCTCTACATCAATAACAATAGCCACGGTGAATCTCTCTCTCTTTCACGAAATGTCGGCATGCTGCCTAAATTGGCAGTAGTGCACTTTTTGCACTTTACACTAGCACGGACGATCGCTATCACGCTATGTTCTAAAAATTTTGTATTAAAATTTATAGGTACTATCCTGTTAACTTTCTTATTTATTTCTTATTTCTGATGCATATGCTTATTGAACCAACCAACTTAAATGATTCAGAAAGTATTTGAGGATTATTTGGCGAACCACGCTAACATAATAAACAATATTAACGATTGTAAGCAGAGCCCATTCAAACAGTTCCCATATAATTAACAATAAATTACTTTGTCTACCTAGAAAATCATATCATTTTTCAAATAGCACATCGGCTTGAAATTATAAATTATAATATGATATTGATATTTCGTATTTTTCGAATTTCTTCGCAATAATATTTTATAATGTATGTTTTATATAGCTAATGAAATAGTATACTTAATTTTAAAAACTACGGTTCGATTATCTCATCCCGAAACTATGGATTTAATATTACGAAAAAGACTAGCTTTAAATGTTTATAAAAAAAAAAGTATAACCGAAATGATCATGAATAAACTAGACAATACTAAGTCTCTTACGGAAACTGGCGTAACATATGAGATTGTATCCAATATTCCAAAAACTAGTGAAGAACTTGAGGATAGAGAAAGTTTAGCACAAATTGCTGCCAGCGGCGAGGAAAGCTTATTCGATGGAGAAACATATATAGGTGAGTTATCAATATCATTTTAATATTAGCAGAATGTACATAATCATTTCTGTATAGATATAAAAGTTGTTTTCTTTTTTCTGGAGGAAAATAAATGATTATTCGTTATGAGGAGGAGCTATTTTATTAAAATGTAAGCTATTGTCTTATAGACTTTTTTTTACTAACAGGATACAAGTATATAAAACATAATGATTACAAAATAAAACATTTCTGAATTTCACTTATTTACTTAATAGTTCGTTTATTACGGTAACAGATTTGATCATGGTCCCCGTAAGTTCCACCATATACAATGTAATCTTTATTAATAGTCTTAATTTTTTCTATAAAACTTGAGAAAACATTTTTTATAAAGTTCAATTCATTTTATAATTTGAAAAAAATTATTATTCAACTTTCATTCATAAGTTTGAACTATATTTGGTAAAACTTTCGTACTATAATTTTTGTTTTTTCTTTTGGTTTTTTTAAATTTAACGTGGGTGGTGGTTACTGACAGGTTAGTATGCATGGACACAGGCATCGGTTCTGTTCCTGTAATTTTTTTCGTTGTGACGAAAGAAGGGACATACTATGTAAACAAGAATAAAAAGAAAAAAAAATATATTCATAAAGAAAATTCTACAATAAAAAGATTAAAATAACATTCGACCTTGATGATAAGAGCGATGTAGAACACCTTCCCAACGTATTTCCAACGTATTAGGATCTAAATCTCGGTTAGATACATGTAGTACAATGAACCTAACGATAAAATTAAATGCAAATATTTGATATCCAATGGCATATAACACTCGAACATTGCATGTAAAGTATTTATATTTTTTGTAAATAAAACAACAAATTTGTTTATTTTTTTAGTGTTGTGACGACAGAAGAAACATAGTACATAAATAAGAAAAAAACAAAATATCTATTGAATCTTTGACGATAAGAGCGACGTAGAACACCTGTTTAACGTGTTGAGATTAGAAATCTTGGTTAGACATATGTAATACCTTGGTTAGAACGCAATCAGATTAGAATAAGCTTCCCATAGTGTATTTCGATTTTGATAAATCAGAGCGTGTGTTTTATTTAAGTCAATTTCTCAATACGGTAGACAGTCATAAGGTAAATATAAGGTAATCGTATGATAAGTTTTCCACATGACGAAATGAGAAAACTTATCAGAACAAAGGCGCACGCGCTTAAGATTATTTTCCGCCGAATCTTACTTGTGATCTATGATATCCATAGTTCGCGAGGAGTATATAAAGGCTACGAATTGTTCTTGGCGGTAGTACCAGCAACACTAGTAGTACCGCCTACTCAAGGAGTATCCGCCACAAACCATTTCGGAATCAGGAAGTGAGTGAGGCCAAAACTTGTAAACGATTAAGTTAAAAATAAATATCACACTAAAAAAGAATAATGTTCCTCTTAGCTCGTGACCTATCCGATACCCTTTTCCTAATTCCAGGCTACAGAGTCTGCCCTTGTGTCAGTCTCAGTTAGCCTTCAAAACATTTAGCCGCTTTTCCACAAGTGTTGGGGAAGTAGAGTAAACGTTGCGCTGCCAATGGGCTAGGGCAACACAAAAGTTTACTAAGAAATCAAGCAATCGCGCTAACGAAGTTTCCATAAAAGACATATATGCGTCCCCGTCAAGAAGGCGAATGTCTTAGACCTCAAATCATAATTAAAACTTGTGATAATCTCCCGGCGTCACATAAAATTTTGGAGGCCCCGGAGGGATTTATGTAATTTGTGGAAATGATATAGGGCTTTTAATCCAAATACATAGAAAAATGTCTAGGTTTGAAATACATAGAATAAAAAAATATTCTTAGTTCAAAAAAATATAAAACTTACAAATTTTTATCCTAAGTTTAAGGAATAATAAAGACATACACATAGAAAAATTTCTATGCTAATCAACAATAAAATAGGAAAATTTTCTATCAAATAAATAAATAAAACCTCTTTTTTGGTGATGAATACGATTAAAATAAATTTTGAAATAAAATTACTATCCTGATTTTAGTGGAATTCGGTTATACTTCCGCGAAGCCAAGAAAGAAGTTATCGAAACGGCAAAGAAAAAATAAAGCAAAAACTTATCAAAGCCTGCCAGGAGCTCTACTTCAAGACGAGTACGAGTGGCGAAAAAGAAAATATTTTAAAGAGTACAAGTGTCGGAGAGACACTCTAATCAAAACAGCGGAGCTCCTCCGTGAAACGACGATACCGCCTCGAAATAACGACGTAACTGAAAAACGCAATAAGTTAAGCTTAGAAGAAAAAATAGAACAATTTAGTGAATACCTGTGGACTCACGGCAAAAATACACTAATTTGCGGAACTGAATAAACCAATTCTCGTAATCATATAAGATACCTCGTGTCGCTTCTGAAAGACACAAAGTAAGAAAAGTTAGCTTGCAGAAAATTGGTATAAGCGAAAAATTACTATGGAGTAAGAATAAAAAGGCCCAAGAAAAATACATACAACTACAAAAAAAGCTTACCAATAATAAAAACCTTCTAAAAACCTGTATGCGCTAAGAGTAAATTAAAATTAAAATACACACTCAAAAAAATTCGTCTATTAATAACTCTAACAACCTACTAATCATTATACAACACCCGCTTTAATGAGTAAAAAAGAGGATAATGTTAAATACACCTAACTCGAAGTAAAAAAAGTTTAAAAACATTATCCTGGCAATCAATTTTAGAACCTTTTGCATCTAAGACACTCAAATGAAGAGATAAACAAAGTTGGAGTCAATAACGAAACTCCAGAAAATTCTTTTGCACCAAGAGTTAAACCTTATTCTTGATTCATCAGTCCACCAGGTGCTAGATAATGCCTTGCAAAATTTTTTTTTATGAAGAATTCGGCCAGGTACCAGATCATAGAAAAACACTAACATTGGATCAAAAGGTACCGTTAATTCCAAATAAAAGCTCTACACCAAAAAAGGAATTAAAAATGGCAACTAGCCATCGCGGAGAACCAGTAGCCCTCTCACGTAAGATTATCAACTTAAAAGACGCACTTAAAGTGATACCTACCTTCTACGGGAGTTCTGAAAAATGGGTTCCATTCGTAGAAGGGTGCAAAGAAGTTCTCAATCCATACTTCCACCTACGTGCGAAGAAAGCCTAGTCAAGCTTGCCAAAACAAAAGTAGAAAGAGAGGCGTTATTGGAATATCACTCAGGAGTATCAATGAGTTTATCAGTCACTTGTCAGATGTACTCGCTTCAATGGAAACTGTTAACCAGTTGGTTAACAGAGTAGTTACTCGGAGAACTGGGTAACGAGTTTCAAAGAGAAAAATGAAAAGGTTTTGGCGTTCGCAAATAGGTTACGACTTTTGATAACTCATATCATAGAATCGAGAAAAAGAGAAAACGGAATAGAAACCCTTTCAGAAGCTGGAAAACAGAATATCGAAACAAATGTATTCGATTGTTTTAAAAAAGGACTAAAAAGAGACATCCGATTGAGCTTATCAGCATATACTACAGCTTTAACTGTCGTTAAAAATGTAGTAAAAGTAGTAAAAGAGTTAGAACAACAACATATCCGAAGAAACGCTATCGAAAAAACTTCGAAAAAAAGTATAAACTCCTGCCAACTATGCAACAGTAACGATCACGAAGCAGTACGTTGCAATGCTTTCGTGAAAATTGACAAGCAATGCTGATTTTGCAAGAAACCAGGGCACGTGCAGGACCAATGCTTTATTAAACAACGAAGTAATAACACCACGTACCAGATTTGCAACAAAAGGGGGCACTCGGCACGTGACTATCGATCCCAAATAAAATGTTGAATACGCAACAAAATTGGACACTCAGTAAAAGGATGTTGAAACCGGATCCAAGTTAATTTTGTAACTGAAGTACAATGTCAAATTTGTAATAAATCTGGACATTCATCCAAAAATTGCAATTCTAGTTTTAGATAAAATAACATCTGAGTGTTTTTATTGTAAAAAGCGCGGTCATGTTGTGTCTGAATATTACAAATGCCTAGCAATTGAGAAACAGCGTCAGGGAAACGATCAATCGTCCTCTCTACACAGCGCGACTCAGAGGACGAATGTCGTGAAAGTGCTCACCAGTGACGAAGTGGACGAATTATTACTACGTTTAGTACCTTAATAAACCAGAAATTTTGATTTGCAACAAAGGTACCAGTCATAAAAACAAATTTTCTTGGCGATAAAAAAATAAATATAATGTTAGACAGTGGTTCGGAAGTCAACATCCTAAAAATTAAAGTAATACAGGAGTACCTAGAGCGAATTGATATATCTAAAAAGCTCTATCTCAAAGGATAGGACTTGACTTTTTTCCAACTATAGAAGCAATCACACTATATTTGAATATTTGAAAAACCCACAGAATTTTTATTGGTCACAGATAATTTTCCTATTCCATACGATACAGTACTTGGAGCGGAATATTTCTTCACTAATAAAACTATAATAAACTTCTAGATAAAAACTTCCAGGTTAATAACCATATTTATAAATTGCAAGAGCCAAACGACTTAATAAACTCAAGTTTTTCTTCAATATATTACACTGGGAAGAGAATCATTCGCCATATCAAGATAAAAAACCCAATCTCTGAAAAGGGAGAATAATTCTTGCTCAATACAGGGTCCGAATGCTATCTGATTAAGGAACGCTTCATTCCACCAGGGAATGAGATAAATAAGTCTCACATAGTTGACTTTGTGACGGAGCTCCTGGCCGTTGGCCGGGGCTCGTCAATGACAACAAGCCTGCGATTAGGGCTTGTTTACGTTTACGAGGTCGTTAACCTCGGAAAATCAGCTTGTCGTGTATGGCATAGCATCAGTGAGAGAGAGAGAGAGAGAGAGAGAGAGAGAGAGAGAGAGAGAGAAGTACTTAGTACTCGCCGAAAGTTAGTTGGCCTTTAGCCTCTGAACTGGGCACTCGTTACGGCTAAAATTTTATTTTTGAGTTTTTTTGGTTTTCGCGGGTGAAGAGTGAGGTTTGTGCTCGTGAGTGTGGTGCCAGGTCCAGCTGTCGGTGAGTATTTTTGGTTTGTTCTCTCTCTCTCTCCCTCCGTGCATATAATATTCTCTTGGTTTCTATTGTTTTATTTGTTTATCCGCATGCGCAGGACTTCGTTCGGTACTCCTGGCTATTGAGCCGGAGCCTTACGAAGGCTGTTGCAATTTAAATACAAATTGTTTCGTCGCTTACGGTAATATTCATGTTGTTTTCTGCGCTGCTCTGCCCTTATGATTTGGGCTATTTATTTTGTTTGCGTGTCATAGGCTTAGCTATTTTGTTTAATTAGATATGTAACGAATTATAGATTCCGGTTAATTGTGTTCCGCGAATAAAGTTTTTTTTTGTGTTAAACCAAGTGTTCGCAGTTTTATTCAGCGCCTGCCTACTCACCTGTCCTTGACCTTTCAAGGTCATCGCGACCTTGACACGCATTAGGCCATAATTGCGCCTCTTACTTCTCCCCTTTAATATTAATAAATAGATTTCGTTCGTCTGTTTTTTCATTTCGTCTGTCTTGTCATTTATTTGATTTTTCAACGCAACCGGACGTGACTACCCTTGACTAACAAGGTAAGTTTTCCCTCCCTTAGCTAAAGGCTACGTTTCGCGTTGCAACTTAATAAAAAACACTAGGAGTAACGAAAGTAAAATTATACGGAGTAACTACGATATTTCACGTTGTCAGGGATGATTTTGATTCAGTCCATGACGGCATTGGCGGCTTCGGCGCCCGTTTTGAAAATAAAAAATGATATTGTTCCAATCATTTTAAGCGATAAATTCGATACCGAACATAAAACCACTAACTGCAATGAGACTTCCTCAAGGAAAAATCGAGGAGAGTTTATAAAGCTTTGCAAGCTCTAACATGGCTACACGTCACATATGCACAAAATTAAACTTTCAAGCAATTAAATATTGATGAATTCGACGATATAGATTTCAGTGCTACAGATTTATTTCTGGAGAATGAAAAAGAAGTAATAACAAACCAGAATAGAAGACCAGTTAGATCTGAGCCATATGAATGAAGCCGAGAAAACATACATTATAAACATGGTCAATGAAATACGAGATGTCTTCCAGTTACCTAGGGACGAATTGCCTGGAACCGATTTAGTCATGCATGAAATTCATACCATTAATGAAAAGCAATTGATTTGTAGGCAGTATCAATTTCCTCATGCAATGAAAGACAGATTGAACCATCATGTAACAAAATTATTAACTACTAAAATAATTAAAGAATCAAACTCGTCATATAACATACCGGTATGGATAGTTCCAAAAGCCACTGATCTAAATGAAAGAATGGTACTTGATATGAGGAATCTTAATGAAAAAACGATAGATGATTCATATCCGATTCCCAATATCATACAAATATTTGACCAAGTTGAAGGAGGTAAATATTATACAATATTGGATCTAGCAATGGCATTTTATCAAATCAAAATGCATCCCAGGAATGCGCACAAGACAGCTTTTAGCACTCCGTTTGGACATTACGAGTTCGTGAGGATGACGTTCAGATTAAAGAATGGCCCCGCCACTTTTCGAAGATTAATGAACACGCTACTCAGAGGTTTGCAAGGTTAGGATTTACTTGTGTATTTAGATGATATCGTTATTTACGCCAATACAATTGAAGAACATGACTAAAAGTTCAAACTGCTAATAGAACGACTAAGAAAAGTTGGATTAAAGCTTCAAATTGGTAAGTGCAAATTCCTTATAAGGAGAGTTACCTACTTACGACATGTCATAAGTGAAAATCGGTTAGAAGCAGACCCGAAAAAAGTAGAAGCAATAAAGGAATTACCACGACCAAGAAATATAAAAGGTATACGTCAATTCTTAGGATTAGCAGGATGCTTTATAAAAGACTTTGCAAGAATCTTGAAATTTTGAGCAAACTCCTTCAAAAAGACCCAAAGTACGAGTGGAATGAAAAAACCGAGAAAGCATTTGTTGAGTTAAAACGAATTCTCTCTAACGCACCATTGGTACAATTACCCGACTTGTCACAAGTGTACAATATTCGCACAGATACTTCCGGAATAGCCATAGCTGGCATTCACTCACAAGGACCAATTGGTTCAAACCGACCTACTTCTTACTTTTCGAGAGTTTTTTGTGGCTCCGAACTGAATTATGAAGTGTACGAGAAAGAAGCAATGGCAGTAATACAAGTAACCCTTAGTCTTGATCCATTCTGCTAACCTTAATACGCGAGTACAAAAGTGGAGATTTTGGCTGTCACAATTTAAATATAAGATTGTGTATACCAAAAGAACAGTAAACGTAAAGACCGATGCGGTCTCTAGAAAACCCATAGAGGTCAACGTCAAGAACTACAAGAACCCAGTGAATTTGACATAAGAAATTTAGTTTTGTCAATGACTGACGGTTCAACAGAGAAGCAAATAGAACTCCTTATCGACACAATTTCATCAGCCAACTTAATTAAGGAAAATATAGTGCCTAAAAGGTTGATGATACAGTTCCATAAGGAAGTAATTCTTCAAAGCCTCTTTTCCGAGGAAATACGATCAACCCAAAGAATAGAAATACCAATTTTAGAATAACTATTGAACTTCTACGTGATACAGCCTAAGTACGATTTGCCCTTCGACGGAATAATCGGACACGCCTTTCTTTACGATGGAAAATGCAAGATAGATTTATACAAACTACAACTGAACACAGGATGCATCACGACAAACCTGAAGCTAAAGAGTAGTATGAATAACCACACCTTAAGAATGAGAAATATAGAGCTAAGTAATATAAACGAAGATGTTCAATGTAGAAGTAAATGAGATGACGAAAAGTAAAAGAAATAAAAATTATTATCAGTTTAGGCTGTATATTTGAGGTGAAAACAATATTTTTAATTTATGTAAAAGAAAACATCAGGTATACGCTGTCAATTTTAAAAAACCTACTGATAAATTTAAAACAAAAAGAAATCTGCCTAGCCAAAAGTGATTACATCGAAAATCTAGAATGGTCAGAAATAATCGACCTTATTCATGTTTTCGACAAAACAGGTATAAAAATCATAATTTGTTTGAATACCGTCAAGTATATTCCAAATGAAAAGCGTGACGGAATATTCTACGAATTACATAAATTTCCAATAGGTGGGCATCGAGGTATTCCAAAAACTTTCCATTGAATAAGACAAGATTATTACTGGGAAAACTTGAAAGATGACATTCAACGTAGAATTCACCGATGCCTTGAATGTCAACTTACGAAACTAACCCGTCTACAAACAAAACAGCCTATGGTAATCACGGACACCAGTGCAGCTGTTTTTGATCAAATCACTATGGACATAGTAGGCTCTTTGAAGAAAACTTCAAAATGAGTATATTCTAACTCTACAAGTCCACCTGAGCAAATTCTATCTAGCGATACTTTTAGCCGATACATTATCCACCACCATAGCGGACGCCTTCATCAAAAGATTCATTTGTACCTTTGGGTGTTCTAAAACTATCCTAACGGATCAAGAAAGAAATTTCTTCAGTACTTTAATGGCATGATAAACTAAGCGTTTCAAAAACAAGAAACTACGGACTACAACCTTCAGGCCACAATCCAACGAATCTCTTGAACGTTTTCATCACGCACTCGTAGAGTATTTAAAAATAATATTGAAAAAAGTGGCCTAATATAGCTACCCTAAATTACAACGTATGTGTGCAGGAAAGAACCAAACACACACCTTATGATGTAGTGCTTGGTCGATTAGCTAGACTACCAGCAAGCAATCCGTTACGAGAAAATGACATGTCTCCTACCTACAAAGGCTACATTGCCAACCTTGTAACTCGATTAAATGGAATTCAGAAAATAGCCTACGAAAATTTAGTAAAATCTAAGGACAGGTCAAAGAAATACTACGACCAGCACATAAATCTGAAGAATTTCAAACTCGGTGATTTCGTATTTTTAAAATCAGGCCCTAAGCCAAATAAATTCGGCAATCATTACTCTCGCCCCTATAAAATTATAGGCATATTAGATAAATTTAACGTAAAAATAGAAACCAAAAAGGGTAATATAGTCGTTCACGCAAACTGACTTATGATATTGCATATTCATCAGCAAACAAATGATTGTAAAAATAAAAACAAACATTTAAACTCATATAAACATATAAAAATTTTTTTTTTTGGTTACAGAAAAAATGAAAGAAAATAGCATAACAATGATTTTCCACGTTTTAATAACATTCTTCTTAGCCAGGACAACGAATACCATCATGAGCTACGACTGTGGAGCCCGGTCTTTGAATATCACGACCGTATCGCTCTTAGAAGTCGCCGAGTGTGACGTTCCCAGCAACAAAGTAAATATAACGCATAAACATATCCAGTTCCTACAACTCAATAATTATGAGGACACCCACGTAATCCAATGTAAAGTACAGGTAGAGCGGACTGTCTATTACTGTGGGATGCAGTCTCATACTTCCGTAGTTTGGGATGGCGCAGGCGAATATTTAGTCGACATAAGTCATCAATGTAACGTGTTATATGCAAGTGGTACTCTCTTTTTTATATTTCCTGAATACAATAGCCATGTATTCAGGGAAATTAGAGTAAATCAAACTACAATCAGACTAGCTGTGTTAACAGGTACATTGGAAAATAATGGAGCTTGTACGACAGCTTCATATTCAGACGCATATGTCAGTTAGTCAAATGTAGTAGTGCAAGCCAAAGTGAGGATCACTATCCAGGAGTGCACTGCGTGGTGAACATAAACAACGACTAAATAGTTCTGCGTAGTGGTGTTCGGTGTCCTTTAAAAAAGGAACAATGTATCGACTTAAAAGGAGGGTACACTTGCTAGCAACGGATACCGGCCGACTTTTGCCAGATAGAAAGATACGTCTTCTTCGACGGGATAGCGAACAAGACGAAAGGAGACACCAATCATCTTTTATTTTCTCTGGTCATACAGGCGGTAACTTTTACCCTAATGGCCCAAACTAATCAGCATTTATGCGGGTATGAGATCGTAGGTACCGAGCACTCAAAGATTTTCATATATGAAGTTAAGGAGAATAACCCTTTCGCGAAAAGAAACAAGAAAATGTCATATAATTGGGATAATTTGGATATGTTCGCATACATTAACTCTAAGTTTATATTCCTCGAGCGTTATATTAGAACAGAAATAAGTATTCTGTACAGGGTTGTGGTAGTACAGAGATGCAGGCAGGAACAAGAAATTTAAAAAAATGATCTTGCTGTAGCAGCACACTCCCCGGATCAATTTGTATATAATCTGATGAAAGAACCAAGATATATGGCATTAACTGCTGGAAAGGTAGTACACGTAATAAAATGCAGTAGACGTTACCGTGACTCCAGAGAATATTTTCTATTCAGAATTAAAGGTCGTACATAATAACCAAATAAATTCCTGACCCCTAAAACCCACATTTAAAAAAATCATTGGACTATAGTGAACTGCAATGAACTCTTACCCACTTATTTTTATTTTCACGAATTTTCACGGTACAAGTTCCTGCCCCGAGGCGTGAAGACCAAAGCCCCCACCATCTTGCAACCATTTTCCCAATTAACTTGGAAATACAAGGATATGCCAACTTTGGCTACTAGCGGAATTTATTCTGGAAATGATATACAAGATCTTTTAAATCGAATTATGTTTCCAATGGAACAGACAGCAGTAGTTAACGATGTCATCAATCTCATGTCGTGAGATTCATGGAAAATCCGTCCAAGATAATGATGGTACAATAGGTCGTTTATTAAACGACAGCATGCTGGAACGACTTGTGAACAACAAAAAACAATAACAAATTGATATGGAGAGTGTGCTGCTATAGGAAGAGCATTTTTAAAAATTTTTCGTTCCTGCCTGCATCTTTGTACTACTACATCCCTATACAGACTACTTATTTCTGTTCTAATATAAGGTTCGACAAATAAACGTGGAACCAGATGTGGGAAAAGTTCATGACTTTCGGTACGTTCAGCGTTGGAATAATCGCGATATTACTCATCGTCCAAGGGATCAAGAAGTTGGTTGAAGTCTTCATCAATGGGCTAGCCTTACACAGTACTATGGATGGTCTTACCATCTAATAGCCGCTATATGGAATAGTTAGCTGCCTTCTTGCTACATCTAGGAGCGCAAAAAGCGACTACTCCGTACGGTAGATAGTCATAAGACAAATATAAGGAAATCGTATGATAAGATTATTTTCCACCGAATCTTACTCCTGATCTATGATATCCATAGTACGGGAGGTGTATATAAAGGCTACGAATTGTTCTTGGCGGCAGTACCAGCAACACTAGTAGTACTGCCTACCCAAGGAGTACCCGCCATAAACCATTTCGGAACCAGGAAGCGAATGAGCCCATAACTTGTAAACGATTAAGTTAAAAATAAATATCATACTAAAAAAGAATAATGTTCCTCTTAGCTCGTGACCTATCCGGTACTCTTTTCCTAATTCCAGGCTATAGAGTCTGCCCTTGTGTGTCAGTCTTAATTAGCCTTCAAAACATTTACCCATTTTTCCACAAGTATTGGGGAAGTAGGGTGAACGTTGCGCTGCCAATGGGCCAGGGCAACACAAAAGTTCACTAAGAATTAAAGCAACGAAGTTTCCATAAAAGACATATATGCGTCTCGGTCAAGAAAGCGAAAGTCTTAGACATAAAAGCATAAATAATACTTGTTAATATATCCCAATGTCACATTGTTGTAGAGATTTTCGATTTAACCCATTAGGACCCATGCCAAAATATGCCAATGATAGACAAAGCAAAAAAAAATACGCGTATTTTTTCTTTTGATATTTGCAATTGTTTATACAAAATTATTTAAACAAGTTGCCAAAATATTGATAATTTTTTAAACATGATTGCGGCAATCGATTCTATGGGGAAATATATGGAAAGAATGTATCTAAAAAATACCGATTAAGTTTGGAATAAAGATATGGGCTTTTTGTTCCTCAGATAGTTACATATATGACTTTTTATATTTTTATAGGAAAATCAAGAGTTTATGAACGGAATTCTCTAGTTGCCGTTTGTTTAGGATAACGTTTATAAAGTTACTTTCGTTTTTTTAGAAGTTATTGAAAAAATAATCTTGGTAAATACCACGTCTATTTTGACAATTTTTTTACCAATACGGATTTCATTGTTCATTTAGAAAAAATAGGATTAGCAGTGATTAGATCCGTCAGACAAAACCATGTCTAGGAAAAAGTTTAAATGCCCAATAAAGTTGAGAGGAGGACAACTATTGCTTTGTATGATACAAATTCAAAACCAAATTATATTACCGTTATGGATTACAACCTGTATCAGTTCTTTCAACTAAATATGGTGATGAACCGAAAGTTGAAGTGCAGAGGTGGTATGAGTCAGCTAAGTGATCAATTCTCTTTCCCCAAGCATTTTCTAAGTATAATTAAAACATGGATTAGGTTGATCTACATAATCTACATTGCAATGCATTGATACCTTCAATAAGAAGTAATAAATGGCTGTTGTGTCCCATTTTAAGACTTCTTCAGGCAGCATTGACTAATTCCACTATAATTTATAATAAGCTTGAATCAGACTTATGACAGAAAACAAATTAGTTTTGGGGGAAATCGGAGCAAGGTCTTCGATTTTTTAAATATTTAGCATATCGAATGCCTATATGGAGGTAATCATTTGTGCCAAGTTTGACGCCAAAATATTAATTAATTAAAAAGTTATAAACAATTAAACAAAAAAATTAATTTTTTTTTAACTGCTATAAATGGAAAACTATTTATCGGATCTCGATAATTTTTTTTTTAAATACCCGTAAATAATTGTATTTTGAGAATATATATATGTCATAATAATATATTTTTTAATAAAAAAATTATAAACAATTAAAATAAATTTTTGCCATTTTTATTAAAAAATGCAACTTTTATTTGAAAAATTGTTGTTGCAATCGATTCCTTGGACAATTTTGTTTAAGAATCCATAATAAAACTATATTGAATTTTAATGGGGGCTAGGTAATGACCTTCCAAAAAAGCGCTACCTGCGGCGCTCAGCTGGAAGATTGGACCGATAGAAGCGTCCCACTACCCCGAAACTTTTCCAGGTAGTTCAGTTCTCTATATTACTACATTTATTAGCTAAACTTTCTTTATTTAAATAGTGGTACGTAGGATTATCATTTATGACAATAATAAATAACGAAAATAGGCTGCCCTTAAGCAAATTAGTGCAAGCAATAATTATGTTAAGGAGATTAAAAATATTTATTTCCTTTGAATGTTTTTTCTAATACTTTAGTTTGTTAAGTAGTATTTTTAAATTTGGTATACTGAAATTAGTTGTGCTTCGAAAATCGTATAAATACAGAATCTTTCTGCTCAGTCGGGCTATTTAAAGTTCAATGGTCAAAGTATTTAAAGTTCGATTTTGTAAAATTACTTCAATTCAGTTTCAAAGAAAATTATATAATCATGCCATTATCAGAGTGCTCTAATCCATTCAAAGTGCGTAAACATGGACGTCGACGAGAATCTTTGCGCCATGTTTCCACAGAAATTCAGGATAAGTGGTTTCCTTTAGTGAAAGAAAACGATCGATTATGTGCAACATGTTTGAGATACTGCTATATGAAAGATCCAAAGGAAGTTTCTGACTACAGTGACACACGTTTAGGACGTACAAATGAAGAAAATATTAGTTGTAAAGATTCTATTAATCAGAAAAATGAGGCTAGTTTCGACTATAGTGCTAATGAAGATCAAGATATCTGCCACGTAAATTGTGATGAAGAATTTTCGATCGACGAAAATGAACGTAGAAAAATAGTATTGGATCGCTTAAATCCATTGCTTGATTTTTTTTAAATCGGGGAAATGAGTTCAATAGATATTGAAATACCTGATTTAATAGAAAACAAAATCGATTCATTGTCAAATAATTTGAAAACTTTACTTGTGAGGAAATATCGCTGTGTAGACAGTAATCGAGATGGATCTATACGAAAAAGTGTATTTTATAAAGACCTGAAAGCAGCGTATGAAAAAGCAACTACTAATTCAGAAAAGTTACATATATTAACTGCGATACCAATGTCTACAAGTGTCTGTGAAATAGAAAGAGAATTTAATTGTTCGTTTTATTTTGCACAAACCGCTAAAAAACTTCGTGAACAGGAAGGAATGTTATCCTATCCACTCTCCAGAACCAGAATATCTATAATAAGTGACGAAATAAAAAGTGCTGCTGTCTCATTTTATTTACAAGATGATATAAGCCGGCCGTGTCCAGGTGCTAACGATACCAAAATAGTGAGAAAGGATAACGAAAAGAAAGTTAAAATTCAAAGGCGTTTACTTATGTTTAATTTAAAAGAAGTGTACACCATGTTTGAAAAACACTGTGCTGAAATTGGACTCAAGTTTCGCCTGGGGTTTAAAGTAAAGGTGTTCATAATGTTTGTATTTGTATTCACCACCAAAATCCAAAACTATTAGTGGAAGGCTGTAAAATGACAATGAAGAATTTGAAGATCAAATATGATGAAGAATTACCTCAAACAGCAAAAGATATTTTAATTAGAATGACATGTGAAAGTCCTGGTGAAGATTGTTTTTTTAATAAATGCTCGAAATATCCTGGATTGGCCATTATTTTAGATATATTCGAGAATTATTGCAAAAGAAATGCTATAGATTTCATTCATTGTAAACAATGGGAAACTGTAAACCAAAAGTGTGATCTTGTAAAGCACACATACAATATTAAAGACTATCTTAACCACCTGGAAGTACAGTTTAAATATAAATTATTAGAGCATGACTTTATTGCCAAAAGTCAAAATGATTATATAAAAACTCGTCGGCATAATTTGAATGAATCTGAAATAATGGTCATAGGAGATATCGCTCAGAATTATACGACTGTATATCAAGACCAGGTCCAAGCAAATCATTGGAACGGCAAACACGTAACTATTTATCCATTTGCAATGTATATAAAAGGGAAGGAAAAAACTGAAGAAGACAGCTTCGTCGTAATTTGCGAAAGTACGAAACATGATGTGAATGCTATGATATTGTTTCGCCAAAAATTAATTGATTATATAAAAAATCGATACAAGAACAAGGTTAAAAAAGTGATTTATGTATCTGCAGGAGCTGCAAGTCAATATAAGAATAAATCAAATTTTTTAACTCTTGTTTCTCATTATGAGACATATGGAATTGAAGCTGAGTGGCACTTTTTCGCAAGTTGTCATGGGAAAAGCGCATGTGACGGACTTGGCGGAACAGTGAAAAGATTAGCCCGGAACGCCAGTTTGCGAAATTCAGACGTAAGCATTAATTCAGCTGAAGAATTATATCAATGGGCACAAAAAGCTATACCTGGTATAACTTTTGCTTACTGTACCATCGCAGAACACATAAAAATTGAAAAAATTTCTCATCATTATTAAAAACAGCATTGCGTGTCGATGGTACTTTAAGTTATCACGCATTTATTCCTCTAAATAAAAGCAGCTAGGAATTGATGGTGAAAAGAACTTCCTATTCTACAGATTATAGCATTAAAAGACCACAAAAATAAATGTACTTAAATACTTCAGTGTAATTTGTTATAAACTTTAGCAATTTTATTTATTTAAATTTTATATTGCATTTGTATAATTAATTTATGAACACCTTTATAAAATATAGTAAAATAATTTTAATGGATATTACCATATGGAATATAATATATGTATATATATATATATATATATATATATATATATATATATATATATATATATTATTAAATAATTAAATAATGAAATGTTATTAAATAATTGACTATTTTAATTTCATTTTCCTAATATCTATTGAGTAATGTAACATGTTATAACTAAGCTGTTAATTTCTAACAATATTTGGAAAATAGATTTCTTGTAAACTACGAATATTTTCTAAAATAATATGAAATATTACACTTCATCTAATTGCGATTAAATTGTTTATGTTTAAGTAAATAAAATATTGTTTATACTGATGTCATCCCGATTACATAATATATAGTCTATGGTACTGACTTATAGAACTATACTATCTGGAAAAGTTTCGGGGTAGTGGGACGCTTCTATTGGTCCGATCTTCCAGCTGAGCGTCGCAGGTAGCGCTTTTTTGGAAGGTCATTACCTAGCCCCCATTAAAATTCAATATAGTTTTATTACGGATTCTTAAACAAAATTGTCCAAGGAATCGATTGCAACAACAATTTTTCAAATCAAAGTTGCATTTTTTAATAAAAATGGCAAAAATTTATTTTAATTGTTTATAATTTTTTTATTAAAAAATATATTATTATGACATATATATATTCTCAAAATACAATTATTTACGGGTATTTAAAAAAAAAATTATCGAGATCCGATAAATAGTTTTCCATTTATAGCAGTTAAAAAAAAATTAATTTTTTTGTTTAATTGTTTATAACTTTTTAATTAATTAATATTTTGGCGTCAAACTTGGCACAAATGATTACCTCCATATAGGCATTCTATGTGCAAAATATTTAAAAAATCGAAGACCTTGCTCCGATTTCCCCCAAAACTAATTTGTTTTCTGTCTTATAAAGACATTGTGAAGGAAGTTTGCGAATATTATCTTCATAATTTTCCAAGTACACATCCTATCTCGCGAAAAAGGTCAAGTGATGTTCATTACATGAACACAAAAAAAAAGAGGTCAGTACGTAAAATGTGCAGTCTCGTCGTGTATAATGAAAACTCAGTTGTATTCTGAGAAATGTTCTGTGCCCTTATGTAGAAATCACAGGGATAAACCCGCAAACGAGTCTATCTAAAAATTCAATTGTGCTGCAGAGGGTCAATGTTTTAGTTATATTATATAGACAAATTTAAGTCAGAAAAAAAATGTTATATACATTTCATTCATATTTTTCCCATAGAATCTAATTCTGCTATTAGTTTTTAAAAATGACTACTTTTTGGATAATTTATGTAAATAATTTTTTGTAAATAATTGAAAATGGCAAAAGATAAAACACGGGTATTTTTTTCTGGTTTTCCTATCATTGGTATAGTTAGTAGGCCTTATTTTATCCAGGTTTGGCATGGACCTTAATTGGTTAAAACACGTTAATCCGTTGTGCGCGTAAGAATTTTAGCATGCTCTTGCGCCGATCCGATGGATAAGTGTATAAAACGATGTGCGGCGACAGTAAACGACCCGGTGACCTCCGCGCATAGGGCGCAGGAGTTAGAGAACGATAGAGTTGATAATTTGGTGACACGTGCCGATTGATTACCCTTATGCCCACAGGTTTTTTACTTCTGGCACGAAGTTTCGGGCTTAAAGGCCTTAAAGGCCATTGGAGAGGAAACCGTGAAGAACACGGTTGGACTTTCCATTGGCATTACCGAAGGCACGACTGATAACGGTTCTGATGCAGAAGTTGTGTTAACGGATCCAGTGACCTTACGTTTTACTTGATTATAGATTATGGCTATCGTGTCTAGCGCGTCGGTGATCATATCGATACTTATTCACTGAGCAGATGTACGCGTGTTCTTCTCCTGTCAAATTCGTTACAAACCAACATTTACGGTATTAAATTCTAGATTATTTCTATTGAATGGCACAGGAGGAGGAGGAGAACAAATTAGCCGATTGATTGCAAGTGTATTCCCAGATGGCTATAAGAATCCTGTCTGCTATGCTATAAGAATGCTCATTGCATATGAGCGTAAATATATGCTCTTGGATATCGAGTATTCAGCGCTCTTGTTGGCCATTAAGAAATTTAGACTACATCTGAAAGGGACAGCATTTATGGCTGTCTGTCTACTATCCTGACCTGACTTCGACGTAATAGATAACTGATAGGCCGACTGGCAAGATTAGTACTCAAACTCGAGTAATGAAACTTTGAGATTGTGTATCACAAGGGTACGATGTGAGGAGGCTGAATAAGAAATGGTGAAGGTGGTTGCAGCTGCGGATAACATTTCCATCTTGTTGAAGGAGACTGCGCTTTCCGCCTCGTCACCCATGCCGACTTCTGTAGATTTGACTAGTTTTGTTGTAAATTACAGTATTTGGTGTACCGGCCATAACTAAATGGGACTGCGGGAGGCCCGCCATCGAATGCGTGACGGTAGCGAGCTAGGGTAACCATAATATTTCAAAAAAGGAAAATATCGGAATTAAGTTCATCAGAACTTTTTGCATCGTAGTAGTAATTTATTAGAATGCATAGAGCTCAAAAATTCAAAAATTCGGAAACTTAAAAATTTCGATTTTTATTTCGATAATAAAAAGATCGATAAAATTAATATAATTGATACAAACATTTTGAAAGTACTCTAGCTGGAAAATGACAATTTTGGAAAATTACAATTCGAAAATTCAACATTTGATTATTTAAAAATTCGGCAAGGGAATCGAAAAACATATGTATTATTTAAAGAAAAAAAAGAGTCCTTAAAGTAAATGATAATCAAAATTTTTTATAAAAGATTGATCACGATATTTTTGTCTTTCTTTTCCTGTTTTTTTTAAATATTTATATATACTTTCTTTTACATGCAATTTAATAAAATACCTTATTTTATTATCAGAGAGAGAGAGAAAAAGACCCTAATTTTGCACTGGTACCCTTCAGCTATTGGCAACCAGGAAAAGGGCATATAACAAACGAGTTCATCGCTCGTTACGCCTTCTTTCACTACCAATATTTGTATATATATTGTATACATGTATACATATCTGATTCCCGATAATATCTTATGGGATTTGCGCAAGCGTCAGAAAGAAAGAGAGAGAGAGAAAGCACGCAATCGAAGGAAGTGACGCGTCGCGCCCGCCGAAAATAATAAGTGCTAAACGTAGGTCCTTTCTATCCTCTGGAGACAAGTAAGTGCAGATTCCTCAAGTTATCGTTCAATCTACTAGCTCTTTTATTCTATTACGGCTTCTCTTTAGTGACATATCGCCTTCCTTATTGTTCGAAAGTGAGTGCGTGCCTAGAAGAGATACAACTATCACTCCTCTACCACTTAATCAACCGCATCGAGTAACGCCTAGCCAAGGGCACTTGTTGATAGGCCCATGACCTCGCCCCCTCGCCAGGCAAGATCTAATAATTATTAGATATCTTTTAAGATTAATAGACAAGTTCTTTATTCAAGGTACAGTCAATTACAAATAAGATTATATAGATTATGCAAGATTCTTAATTAGTTACGTTACGATCTTCGTTTTTGTTTTTGTAACAAAAGTGTAACTCGCGCTTGTTATAGAATCTTGATTGAAAAACGCGCCTAAAATATGAGAGCAAGATCAAGACCAAGGATCGGTAAAGGTTACCGACCGTCGGGAAAGTCTCGTGAGCAATGATCATCGATTTATTTCTCTACCTCCAAATAGAAGGTAAAGGTTGATACGGAATCGCTAGAGGAAGTGTGAATGATCATCAAACACATGAATCAAGGGGGAGGGGGGTCCATGCTCAAGGGGAAGGGGGGGGGGTCAAAGGGTCAATTCCTTGAAATTCAGCAACTAGCAAATGGAGTCATCCAAAGGTCTGGCTAGAGAAATTGGATTATTTTTTATGAGTTCACAACTTCTCAAGTTGCGTGTGCGGTGCACCACCCAGCGGCTAAAGCAATAAGTTTATAGTAACATATACGTTAAAATTTAATTCCCATTTCGTAAATTTAATAATAATTTGCGATAACAAAATATTGCAAAATCAAAAACAATAAAAATTACCAGATTAAAGAGATTTCATCAGCTTGTAGAAAGTTTAGTAGCTCAAAGCTCACAGCAATCCAACCGAAAAACAAAACCCAAAATGAAAAACAACTTAACTGTCATGTGGCTCGAGTCTTACTAAGCCGGCGAGTGTACTTTACCTCTCCCTGCCCTCTCCGTGCTGAATATTTGCAACGAATTTTCCGGAGTCAGCGACCTCGGAATAAAGACTAATCGGCCGACAAGAGCGCCGACGGGCTCCGGCGATTACTTCAATAGTTTAATCATTCTCATTAAACCGTCGATTAAATCGATCAAAATGACACCCCCAAAAAGTGGCAGAAATGAAAGCCACGATCAAGGGCCATCGAAAAGTCCCTGCAATGGAAACAATAATTTCCCCATAGGAACCGAGTTATGGCCATTCCCAGATTGGGCGCCATAATTACCGAGTAAACCAATGTTTAGTTATCAAGGTTGGAATGACCTTGAAAGGTCAAGGACAGGTGAGTAGGCAGGCGTTCAAAGTAATAACGAGTGGTTAATAAAAAAAAAACAATTTATTGATACACGGCTAACACAAGAAAATCAAATGAAATTATATAAAGCGCGGCAAAAAGAATAAATAATAATAACAAAAAAAAATCGGCGACGGCGAAAAGGTGCAATTCACGCACGCAATATAATTAATTGAACGACCGTCGTAAGGCTCCGGCTAATTAGCCAAGAAGTCCGAACGAGGCCCGGCGCACACAAATTTATAAACAAAAAAAAAAAGAAAAACAAAAGAAGAAAATTGCACGGAGGGAGAGAGAGATATAACGAATAAGGGCACTCACCGATCAGCTGGACCTGGTGCACACCTCGCAAAACAATCACTCCACTTGCACCCACAAAACCAAAAAGAAGAACAAACCAAAAAAAAGAAAACTTCAGCACACTCGCTCAGTTCAGAGGCTAAAGGCCAACTGAATATCGGCGAGTGTCACTCATCTTTCTCCGTCTCTGTCTCTCTCTCTCACTTACCGTGCATGGCAAGTCGACTTTCCGAGGTTCACGACCTCGGAAAGTAAACAAGCCCCGTCGCAGGCTCACCGACATTGACGAGCTCCGGCCAACGGCCAGGAGCTCCGCCACAGTGTTCAATAAAATATTTGTGGATACGACAGAGTATGCTTTTTAATTTCGCTTCATGTTGAGTCTTACAACTTTTATTTGAATCATTTTTCGCTATTATGCTTTCTGAACCACATAATCGACCCTTTTAATTAAAATAGATCAGTCTATTTATATTTAGGTGTGGTCTCAAGCTGGTCGCTACAGTCTCTACTCTTATTCTTCGGTTATTGGTGCCGCTGTTTATTTGCATTCATAAATGAGTATGTGAGAGTGTTCAGTATATCTGCGTATACTGGTAGAGGACTAATGTAGGTGTGCATCTAGGATTCGCGGATTTATTTTTGGACGAAGACTACGTGGTAATTATCGATAGTCGTTTCTGTTACTTTCTGGAAATTATCGGGTTCACGAGTGTGCGGTTGTGGCAATATATCTTCCCTTAATTCTGTTATTTCTTTCTTTCCTGTCCTTGTTCTTTTTATTTCGAGTCCACCATTAGCAGCTGTAATGAGTAATTTACGCGTGTACCTCAAAATCAGATTTTTTCCTATTTGTTTTCAAAATAACATACTTTATAATCTACTAACAAACATTATATTCAAAGTAACATACGTTATATACTAACAAACATTATAATCGAATAATCCTAAAATTTTTAAAATATGATGTCGTTTTAAATTTTTGAATTTACTTGATATTTGAAACTATGTAAATGTAACTAAAAGATATAAATGTATGATTTCCCTGACAAAAATATCTTCCGCTCTTCTTTACTCATATTTGAAATACTAATCGTCTTTTAATGTTGATTTTCACTTAGAGGTTATACGTAGAATAATTTATACTTATCACAAATGCTACCATTTGTGACAGCTCCTGGCCGTTGGCCGGAGTTCGTCGATGACAACAAGCCCGCGATTAGGGCTTGTTTACATTCCCGAGGTCAACGACCTCGGAAAATCAATTTGCCGTGTATGGCATAACATGTGTGAGAAAGAGAGAGAGAGAGAGAGAGAGAAGTATGTAGCACTCACCGAAAGTCAGTTGGCCTTTAGCCTCTGAACTGGGCAGTCGTTGCTATTATTAGCTTTTCTTTTTGTTTTGTTTTATTTTCGCGGATGATTGAAGTGAGATTTTTGTGCTAGTGAGTGTGGCGCCAGGCTCTTCTATCGGTGAGGGCATTTTGTTTGTTCTCTCTCTCCCTCCTTGCGTAGCTTACCTGTTTTGCTTTTATATTTTTTTTGTTTATCGGCATGCGCAGGGCCTCGTTCGGTACTCCTGGCTATTGAGCCGGAGTCTTACGAAGGCCGTTATAATTATTTTGAATTTGCTTCGCCGCTTACTTTTGAATTTCATTTATTTTTTTTTCTTTACGCTGCGTTTTCAACAAAATTTAGGCCGTTTATTTTGTTTGCGTTTTATTTCAACCTCCGCTTTATTATTGTACAATTATTTTATTTTCATCGCTGAGTTTTAGTATAACCGAATTAATTATTTTGTTTGCGTTATTACTACTATTGCTTATTACTCAGGTTTATTTTATTTTCTTCGCTGCGTTTCCGTTATAATTTGGACTGTTTATATTGTTTGCGCTTTATAGATATCGGTATTTTTCATTATCGTGTTTGTATTAAATTGTCTTGCGCTGCGCTTCCGAACGAAATTTAATTTATCTTGATTGTTGCTCAGCGAATAAAGTTATATTTTTTTTTGTTAAACTAAGTTGTTCGCGATTTTATTCTAACGCTTGCTTACTCGCCTGTCCTTGGGTCATCACGACCTTGACACATATTAGGCCGTAATTGCGCCTCTTACTCCCCGTTTTTAATAATAATAAGTGGATATCGTTTGTTTTTTTTTGTTTTTATTTTATTTTCAACGCAACTGGAGGTGACTACCCTTGACAAATAAGGTAAGTCTTTCCTCCCTTAGCTAAAAGCTACATTTCACGTTGCACATTATTATAATTTACTATTAAAATGAATTGGATTAACAGAACCAGTAAATGGTAAAATAGAAAAATGAAGAAATAGTTTTTTTTATACTTGATTTTTTATACAAACTTGACTAATATGTTTTCTATCTTAAGATACTCTGAATGAATTTTGTTTTTTAGTGTTATAAATCATTTAAAAATGTCAATCGCGAAGCCATTTCAAACGAAACCCATTAATTACACAGGTCGACAAAGTTCTCACCAGGAAACGAGACATTTTGTGCCCGAAGGATTTTGGTGCGCTAAATCGGAATCCGACCTCAGAATTAGCCCTATACAGCAGGTTTTCTAGATATCCTAACCTACAAGTGTAAAAAACACGGTTTTTTCTATATTCGTGATTATGTACCATTGCGAATAAATTTTTTTTCTAATAACCGATAGCACGTTCAAGCTTCAAAACCATGTCCCCAAATTTTAAAAATCATTTTTTTTTTCAGTGAGATATCGATGATTGAAATAAGTTACTTTTCTTATTTCAATACTGCATTTGAATGTCTCCAATTTTTCAAATGAACCGATATGTATTATCTGTGTTTTTTTTAAGTTGTATTATCCAAATTAAATGTGAAACTACTCAAAAGTCTCAAATTTCCCTAACCTCAAAATGCAAATAAGAACTAAACTGGATCTTGACAAAAATTTCTAATTTGATTGAATTTGAATTAATAAAGAAGAGAGTGCTTCGCAATGAGTTTTAATATCGTAAAATCTGACATCGATTCCTCAAATATATAAATAAGTAAAATTTTAAAGAAAATTCCCTCAAATCAGATCAAATATTGAATGTTTGGTCGGTCTGCCATATTGGAACAGCGACGCAAAAATTTTCTGAGTAGAATATTAAGCTTACGATCCAATTCACATACTCATTGCGTAACTGAAAAGGTTCATGAATTTGGAATTCAGGGGTCTGGGAATATATACTCGCCGATTACAGGGTTTAGGGGCTAAGAAATTTCTTCATATTTTTATATATGTAGATATTTTTCATTGCAGAATTAACACTGAATGGCACTTTTTCGCAAGTTGCGATGGAACAAACGCATATAATGGAGTTGACGGAACAGTGAAAAGACTAGCCTGGAATGTCTTTTCAAACATTTTCCTCGAGATCCAGTTTAGTCCATATTTGCATTTTGAGGTTAGGAAAATTTGAGACTTTTGAGTAGTTTCACATTTAATTTGGATAATACAACTTAAAAAAAACACAGATAATACATATCGGTTCATTTGAAAAATTGGAGACATTCAAATGCAGTATTGAAATAAGAAAAGTAACTTATTTCAATCATCGATATCTCACTGAAAAATAAATGATACATAAAATTTGGGGACATGGTTTTGAAGCTTGAACGTGCTATCGGTTATTAGAAAAAAAATTTATTCGCAATGGTACATAATCACGAATATAGAAAAAACCGTGTTTTTTACACTTTTAGGTTAGGATATCTAAAAAATCTGACGTATTTCTGAAGTCGAATTCCGATTTAGCGCACCAAAATTCTTCCATAATGTCCCGTTTCTGGGTGAACACTTTCGTTAAATTTTATCGGCCTGTGTTATTATAGAAACTAGTTCTGGACATGATCTTTAACATTATATTTGAAGAAACAAGTGCATTATCAATCAGAAAAGGGCGTTAAAGGGTCGTTTCTTAGTGCTTTATCGTTATTTGATTCCAAAATACTATCAGAATATTAATGTTTCAGGCCTATTCATAATCATTTGTTGCACAGCTCAGTATTCTAATGAACTACTTTATATTCATATTAATACAATCTAAATGAGAGCAAATAACCAACACCTTCTTTGATTTACAGAAAAATATTCCAAAGGAGTCTCTGCAGTTGAAAGTATTTTGGCGCTAGATCGTTTACGACAAACTGTCACTATCAAAGAATTATTACAAGCACATGGTAAATCAACAATGCGAAAAACTACTAGTGTACCGAATATCACACAGGTATAACTTCCAATAGAAATATTATTAAGATAAATTTATGAGATGTATTTTTATATTTTATAAGTTCTGGATGATAAAGGAAAAAAAGAATTATAACTAAAGTTTAGTTCAATTGTCTATAGTATTTTAATATTCGTTATACTTTCTACCCAACGGACTTGCCATCATAATTATGACAGACCACTTCTATGGATATCGTTATGAATAGTAAAAAAATTATATGTATAACAAGTCATCCCGAAGATGCATAAATATTGAAATTATAAGATACGCCTATAGGGTTTAGAGTATTTTAATTTATGAATAGCATAGGTGTATACGTAATCGGATATGTCACATCATTTTCGCATTCCGATTTTAGGTTGCTTTAAATAATAAAATTGTTGTACGACATATTTTTCTCGGTAATATCGTTGGATTATACAGTAAATAGGTGATCTAATAACGTCTTTGACTCATAAGAGAAAGAAAGAATTCAAATATCTCCTTCGTGTAACTTAAAAGACAATAAAATCATAAACATTCAATGACGATTATGGAATTTATATTCCTTGCTATATAATAGAATATCACTATATAGATAATTAACATTAAGATGTATATCGTGTATATCTGAAAAATATATAATAACCGATATTTATTCATTACTCTTAGACATATTTGAAATTTATATGGGATTTATACTTAAACATCTTCAAATTAACCATTTGTATAATTAAAATATAGAACTGTAATTTTATTTGTCGATTCTCTTTTATCTTTTGTACTGGTATTTCGTGACTATAATAATTGGATTAATAACTATGGATCACATCACAATACCCATCACACTATGCTCTATAGATAATACTTCAAACTAAAATAGATTGCCTATTTAAGAAAGGATATTATTTTTGCAGCTAAATAGAGACTGATAATTGATATAGCCTCACAGATTTGGGAGCCTGTGGAGACTGTATAAATAATTAGATAGTTTTCCTAAATCTTTTCAATAAGCTTGTATGATGTAAAGTGGGATACTACTCCTGTATATATACATAGCCATAGAAACTTCTAATATAAAAGAACAAAGAATCACTATTCTTTTTATATTTGGGGAGAGGACTTCTTCAATTTTTAAAGATCAAAAGGACTCCCTCAAGTACTTTGAATATTCTTCTTTTAAGTGTAAAGCTCATTCACAATTTGTCGAGTGTGCATCCCAATTCAGATATCAACTAAAATAATTGTATATCAATATTCAAATAAGTATACATTTACATCTACATAGTCGTCACGGCTTTATTGCACAAGACTAGAAGCTAAAAATAGCGTTATAACATATTATTTGTCGAGATGTCACTATGTATAGAGAAAGCGGAGTAATTATTTCCAGTAAAAGATTGAGTATCCGTTTTTGCACGATAAAACCTAGTTGTTAATTCAATAGTAATTGATATGCTGCTCATGAAAAATTATTTTTCACATTGCAATTGTAATATCCGAAGGATATTACAAATTAAATAGAAGTAAATAAGAAGACAGAGCGATTTTGATCCTAGTTCCTAGTAGGGAAAATATTCAAATATCGTAGATTTCATTCATGGAAACAATGGAAAAATGTAAACGAAAAGTGTGATCTTGTCAAGCATAAGTACAGTATTAAAGAATATTTTAACCATCTGGAGATATAGTTTAAATATAAATTATTAGAACATAACATTATTGCCAAAAGCCAAAATGATCATAGAAGAACTCGGAATAATTTGAATGAATCTGAAATTATGGTCATAGGAGATTTCGCTAAGAATTATACAACTGTATATCAAAACCAGAAAAATTATTGGAACGGCAAACAGGCAAACATTAATCAATTTGCAATTTACATAAAGGGAAGGAAAAAATTGAAGAAGACAGCATCGTCGTAATTTCGGAATGTACAAAACATGACGTAAATGCTATGATAATGTTTCGTCGGAAATTAATTAATTATATAAAAAATAGATATGAGAACATGGTTAAAAAATGATTTATGTATCTGATTAAGTTGTAAGCCAATATAAGAATAAATAAAACTTTATAATACTTGTTTCTCATTATGAAAGATACAGAATTAACACTGAATGGCACTTTTTTGCAAGTTGCCACGGAACAAACGCATATAATGGACTTGATGGAACAGTAATGAAAGACTAGGCTGGAATGCTAATTTGCGAAATTCAAAAGTAAGTATTTCACCAGCTGAGGAATTATATCAATGGGCACAAAAAGCTATATTTAGTACAACATTTACTTATTGTACCACCGCAGAACACATAAAAATTGAAAAAATTTCTCATCATTATTAAAAACAGCATTGCGTGTCAATGGTATCTTAAGTTATCACGCATTCATTCTTCTAAGTAAAAACAGCAATAAATTTATTAAGAAAAGAACATCATATTCTATAGATTATAGTATTAGAAATCTAAAAAATAAATGTACTAAAATGTTACAGTGTAATTTCTTATAACTTTTGAATTAAATGTTTATAATCAATTTGTGAACACGTTTTTAAGACATAGTCAATAATTTTAATTATTGTAACATTATAAAATATTATATATATATTATTAAATAATTTAATATTTTAATTTCATTTTCCTAATATCCATTGACTAATTTAATACATTATAACCAGACTGTTTATTTCTAACTATACTTGGAAAATAAATTTTTTTTTTATAACTACAAATATTATCCAAAATAAAATGAATAATTACACTCCATCGTGATATCTAAAATAATGGGAGGGGGGAGACTTACCTAAATTTTAATTGTATAAAGGGGGAGGTAGGAGGCGCAAAATGGTCTGACGTGCGCCAAGAAGCAATGTCCTTGTAAGGTCGCGCGATGGTAAATCGGCAAGGCGTCAATAACAAACGCCGGTTAAAATAAATTTAAATTTCATTAACAATAACAAAAATAAAACAAAAAAATGAAAGTACATAAATTTAAGTATGGCAAAATTAATAAAATAAAAAAAAGAAAAAGGCGAACTAATCGGCGACCGCTGTTCGCGTAATAACCCAGACTCTGGCTGTACAGCCAGGAGGACCGAGCGAGGCCGAATAACAATAAATAAACAATAAAAAAATGAATAAATCGCACGGAGGGTGAGGGATAGATAACTTAAGGGACTCACCGGCTCAGCAAACAACAAACCACAGAAAAGAAAAGAAAGATACTCAGGCACTGCATTTAACCAAACGAAAAATCAAAACAAAACTCACTCTCTCCCGCTCAAATCTAACTGAGCCGGCGAGTGTGCCTTACCTCTCCCTCCCCTCTCCGTGTCGAAAATTTGCGATGAAATTTCCGGAGTCCTCGGAAATTTGTGACCTCGGTGACCTCGAAACGACGAGCAGCTAATCGGACGACGGACTCCGGCCAGATGCTCCGTTACAATATTTAAGTAAATAAAATATTGCTTATACTGATATCATTCTGAATACATGATATATAGCCAATGGCTATATATTATTGTAGAACTGAACTACCTATAAAAGTTTTGGGGTAGTGGGACGATTTTATCGTTCCGATCTTCCAACTGAGCGCCGCAAGTAGCGCTTTACTAGAACCTCATACCTAGCCCCTACTAAAAACCATAACAGGTTTATTATGGATTCTTATACAAAATTATCCATGGAATTGATTGTAACAAAAATTTTTTAAATTGAAGTTGCCCTTTTTAATAAAAATGGCAAAAATTTATTTTCATTATTTATATTTATTTTATTAAAAAAATATATTATTATGACATATATATATTCTCAAAATACAACCTTTTCGTCCATTTGCCTCCTTGTGACCTTTCAACTGCTTCCTGGCGTTTATTGTTATTGCTTCCTGGCACACGTAAGGCCGTCTTGTGCCTCCTACCTTCTCCTTTTGTCATAGCTTTTTTTTAGTAATTTAACGCGGCTGGCGGAGCCTTCCCTTGTATATAATGTAAGTCTCCCTCTTTTCCCGGCCCCATTAGTTAGATCCTGTGTTGCACATTTTCTAAAAGGTTATAACCTCATAATATTTTTTAGAATCAGCCAAATGCATTTAGATATAGTAATGGAGAAATATTGCTTAATCGGCATAAAATTCACTATCTTTTCTATCTTTGTTAAAATTCACGAGGTTGTCTGTACTCAAAGGCTGTAAAACTCAAATTAAATGACCTAGCTTGCTCAAAATTTGAAAATAGTATATTAATAAAAGCTATTTATTCATCATGCGTAGAAAATCAGCTCATCGTTTCTCATTATTATTGATTTTTATTATTGATTTCTTGTTGAAGAAATTGTCAGCTTACATAGTTTTGGTAAGGTCGATCAATTATTGAGGCGTCATGAAATCAAGTCGATATTAATTTTCAAATTGTAGTAACTTAAGTTTTTACATTTTGAGAACGTAACAAAAAACACAGACGCTTAAGTTTTCTTCACTTCTTAATATTTCTTTTCGACCATCCCTCCATAAAATATTTTCTTACGAACAATATAGAATAGGAACTTATAAAGATCAATATTTTCCTTATTTTAACACAGTAATTATTCTAGATAAATATATATTTAATATTATTTACAGGTATCGAAAATTGACGATTCAACGGATACTAATAAAGTATTAAGATCGGAAAGTGTGGCAAACCTGCACTTAGAATTAAATGTTTTTAAGTCTGGTACTGTCCGTAAAGGATCTAGTAACCACTATAAGATAGAAGAAAATAAAGTTATAGATCAATCGCAGTCAACGGAAATAGGTAATTACTTTAAGAAAAAAAGTGATAAGATTATAAATAAATATACGTGTATCCTGTGTCAGAAATACTGGGTATGAAAGTCTTAATCTACACTCATATTTTATAAACTTATATGATAAAGTTAGCGTAACTGTTATCCATCGGTAATTGACAATAACTTTTAACTAAATTATTGTCACCTAATTTTTCACGTATTTTCTGGGGATGAAATTGATAATCATTCAATAAGTAATTAGAAACAATTATCTTATCGAAAATTTGGATGAATTATATTTTGCATCTTATAAGAAATTCTGCGAATGGTCATTATAACAATTATGTTATAATTTACACGATCAATTTGCATTTTGCCTTGTTAAAAATTGATTGCATTGTATATCATTAAGAAACACGTAACAGATACGTATCAGTATAAGAACAGGGCGTTATTTATTTTTTTGTAAATTTAAGATGCAAGTCTATTAAAAAAAATTTTTGTTTGTAAAATAGAAAGTAATTTCATAAACGGATGTTTATTACGCATAAATATATAATTTTATTAACGATTTATATTGTTATGTGGCGCAAATATGTAAAAAAATATAGAGAGTATTAGAAAACAATCAGATATACATGAGAAGGAGTATAATGTAAAAACAAAAGATTTGTGAGATAAAGATTCTACTACCAAATAGGAGAAGTAGGGTGTAATCCATGAAACACCGGCAACGACGGATATAATATGTGATAACCAATGATTCAAAACCCAACAAAGTATCAGTGCATATCTAATAGCTCGAGACAGTCTGATGAGGTAGAGTTAGTCTTTGGATGGCTCCGTGTAAAAACTCACTTTAGAAACCAATATTCGTTAGAGCAATGGTTTGGATTCTCTCTTTTTTACAGCGAAATAATTACTTTGCCTAAATTTCTATTATAAGGAAAGCACATAATTTCTACAGATAATACCTAAATCCACGTAAATTCTTTTATCAGTGAGCGGTTAAATATGATCGCTTAAGATTAACGAGATGGTTAAGTTGGTATTGAATAAACAGCGGTAAATAACTTAGATTTGAACATCACCAAGATAAAGATCATCATCACAGATAAAACAATAAATAATGTGACGGGGCTCCGGGCGTTGGTTTTAATAAGTCACTATGGCGCCCGACCTTTAGATGGCCATAACTCGGTTCCTATGAGGAATTTCTTTCTTTCATGGTAGAGACATTCCGTGGGCGTTGATTATGGCTTTCGTTTACACCACTTTTTGGAGCGCCAGTTAGATCGGTACCACCTTGCAGTACGGTGTTATCTCTCAGAGACCATCTGTTTTCGTATAGTTTTTTTACGATTTCAGAGTAGTTTATTTGAATATAGTTTACGTTTTTTTTTTTATAATTTCTTGATCACAGAATGATTCGAAATTGAAATGTATGTTTAAAGGTTGTAAAATTTTTAATAATTTATTAATAATTATAAATAAAGTGTAAAAAAGAGCCTGTTTTGTAAAGAAATGCATTTATGACGGATCAATCAAACATATCCTTATGAAGATGGATATACAGGTTTTTGCGTAGCTGATTGCGAATCTGAACTCGAATCTTAAGTTTTGAAGATTTTGAAAATTGAAAATAGTGACTCCAAGATTGTGGCGAAAATTTAAAATTTCTATGAATATGTTTCTGAAAATGGGTATTGGTGAAATTTTTTTAACTCTTCATTTGGTTTCTATAAGTATTTGTTATAACTGGATAATCTATTTGCACCCGCGTGCCATCTTTCTGCCTCTGAGTTACTGTTGTCACATCGAATGGAACATGATAATTTGATAGGAAGCAAACACTTTTCTTATCCGTCCGTTTGATCTAACTAATACCAGAATTAGATGTTCCAAAATCGTAGTGTCCATGTTTCATCTGTTTTCAAGCATTAGAAATATAGGTAACCCAATACGATTAGAACGTACAGTTTTGCAAGTTAATTTTTGTCTTCTATTTTGCCCTCACCTCGCGTTCGGTGTCTTCTCTAATGCCTCGAAGGCTTACCTTGGTTTGCCAAAGGTTGCATTGCTATTTCTCCGCGACGATGGTCTTCTCCTGAAAAACTCACTGCTTGAGCTTGTTCACGAACTTCCCGAGCTGGACTCTTCACAAATACGATGAGTTACGGGCCAACGGCGTTATTTTGCGCCTGTTGGCCTCGAAACCTTTACATATATCCTTCAGAGTTACCCTACTCGCAACTAAGCCTGCGTAAGTCCTGCCGGCCCTTCATTAGCTATACTCAACGGAACTTTATTCGCGACTCCCGAGATTTAAAATTGAATTTTATCTTCGTCGATTGATAATCACTCGCAGAAATCCAGGTTAGATACAAGTTTCTTTTCTCGCGACTTGTGTGGTTAATGATTGAAGCAAGCGTTCTCACGATTGTTTTTAGTAGGCGATGCAATTAAATTATTGTCGGAGCGAAAAGAAATGACGATGGATTGCATTTAAAACAAATATGTATCAAATCAACGTCACAGAAAATACAAGGATATACCTTGTAACGTAAGACACCTTTACCTCCTCATACGGTCAGATAAGTTAATTTCAATTATTTCTTGCTTAATTATTCTTTTACTATGACAAGTCATTTACTTCGTGTTTTTATTTATTTTTAGATCAGGGCTCCTGACTAATAAACTTGTTACGAATAGTTTATTTATATTTAGACAATTTTCTGTGTACAAGTTGCTAATGAAAAGCAAGGTCAAATTAATTGTACAGGTAATTCATAGTAAGTTTATAAAGGAAAACAATCTTTTTTATTTTATTCTATAAATTTGATTATAGGGATCGATTTAATGGATGCTATGAAACTTTTAAAAATATAGCTGATGAAGATGCAAAGCATTAGAAAAGTACACGAAACGTTATCATGATTCATTTATTGCAATAGAAAAGTTATATATAATAAAATATTAAATTTTAGTCGTATAAATGACTAATTTAAGACTAATATTTATTAATGGTTTTACTTAAGAGTGCTAAACCCGTGATAGCAATAGTTTATGGAGCTTACATAGGAGGAGCTGTAGATATGATTTGTTCAGCAGATGTTAGTTATTGTACAACGAATGCTTGGTTTCAAATAAAAGAAGTTGATTTGGGCATGGCTTCTGACGTGGAAACATTGCAAAGATTACCAAAAATTATTGGTTCTCATAGTCTAGTTAGAGAACTTGCTTACACTGGTTGAAAAAGTTAACACCCGAAGCTTTACAAGTTGGTTTTGTTAATCATATTGCTGATTATGAAGAAATATGTAATTGACATTGATAAGAGTAAACTTCATGTTCACGAATACAAAATATTATCATATTAGGAAAAATTACATCTTTTTCAGTTTAATGCATAAAGCTTCTGACATCGCTGAGAAAATTCCTTCAAAAAGTCCAATTGCTATAGAAGGAACCAAGCTTAGTTTGAATTATACAAGAGACCATACAGTTAAAGAAGGACTAAATCATATGTACATAGACTCAGCAATCAGTTATCCTACTTAAAAAATAATAAATTATTTTATTCAACAAATTATAATGATTAGATTATTTAATAATAATATTTGATATTTAACATTCTGTTTAGCTCATGAGAAACCAAATTATGTTACAAAGTGAAGACTTTATTAATGCAGCATCAGCATTAGCATTGAAGAATGAACCACCAATATTTTCAAAGCTGTGATAAAATCTTCTCAAGATCAAATTTTTTTTTATATGTTAAAAATTGTATTTATTCATTAATGAAATTACTTTTTGATACTTTTATGAGACGTGCATTTTTTGTAGGTAAATTTACTATTTTAAATAAAAAACTTTCATTTTTATAAAAAGTCTTCAAATTTTTCTTTTACGAACATCCAACTAATTTTCGAAATTTCTTCAAAAATTAAATTTATAGCTGTTCTCTCTCAATAGTTCATTATATGAATATTTTTGCATTAGTTAATTAAAAAAATACTTACAATTAATAAGTTAATGTATTATTCATAATTAACTTTACTCTTTTTACGATCACAAGCAACAGACATCATCTCATTAACGTCATGTTCTGAGAATGGTTCACCAATTTCCGTCAAAGAATTTGTATAAATCAGCTTTTAAAATATATGATCGATTTTCCTGATCCAACACATGAAAAGATTCCAAAAGATCTTTTGGATCAGCTGATTTATATCTAACAATCTGATTATTAATCAATAATGAATACAGTTCGATTTGACGATTATTCCGCACGAAAAGAGCTTACTTCACAATATCGTAATCATAAAAAATATTAAAACAATACGCATTTTTGTTCACGATTTTCGAACATCTAATACTGGTATTAGTTAGATCAAATGGACGGATAAGAAAAGTGTTTGCTTCCTATCAAATTATCATGATCCATTCGATGTGACAACAGTAACTCAGAGGCAGAAAGATGGCACGCGGGTGCAAATAAATTGTCCAGTTATAACAAATACATTATTAGATGTTAAAATTCATACCAAATTTCACCGACTTCAAATACTATGGGGAAAGGTCGAGCACAGATGGGAAAGGTATTCAGGGTATGTACCTCCCCCGCCCAAAAATAAAATGTTGGTGCCTGGTGCAACTTATTTAGCTCCCAATTCCCAACCAAAAAGTATTGCAGTAATAGTTGCACCTATGACGAGGGAAAGATCCCCTAAGGTCAAATGTCCTCTGGAAGAAAGAGGACATCCAGAAGAAGAAAATCAGGATCTTTCTCTGGTAGGAGCGGTGAGGCAATGGCTGTCGCTCCGGGTGGAGGTAAAACGCTGCTAGCGGTAAATGCCCTTCAGCAGGGCCAGCATAGGGCTAAACAGCCCAATAATGGTACCAGAGCGACATTAGTCAACCCTCCAAATTTTGCTCCATCGCATCTTTCACAGGTCCATCGTGGCATGCGGCAAGGTCAGTCGATGGTTCCATTTTTGAGTAGCTGCTTCACTTGTGGTGCACCTGGCCATAGGGCGTCCATGTGACCAATGCATCAACGAGCAATCACGTGTTTTAAATATGGACAGTCCGATCACTACGCGAATAACTGCCCAAACTATACCGATTTGGTGGCTCAGTGGGTAAAAGAGCATGCGGAGACGATAAACCGCCCTACGACCTCTACTGCAGTGAACGCCATAGGGCGGATGAAGTAGGTATTGCCGGAGGGGTCAGAAATTGACCATGTGCTAAGCAATTAACTCCTTACCCTCTAGTGAAGGATTTCTGGCGCGAAACCATGGTGGGTTTAGAGTCACTAGGATCCACTGATTCCACGGATGCATTGGGTAAAGGCTTGACGGTCATGGTTGCGCCGTCAGCTTTGAAGGAAGCGGAGGCCATGGACGACATGGCTAAATCTTCAGATGGATCTGATAAGAAAGTGACGAAGTTTCTAACTGTGATCAGGACGTAGAAATTGCGGTAACAAGTCTCAGGATTCTACCATCTCCAACTGGCAATCACGTGTCTTTGGTACGTGCGCGTGCGCAATAGTCGTGGATTCTGCTGATTCTAACTGCCAATGACGTGCCGTCCGAGACTGCGCATGCTCAGGAATCGATGACTGAGCGTGAAGAAATGGAACATGGTCTTGGGGGGAATTCGATGACTTAGCATACCATCATGGAACACGGTCATGGAGACGGTATAATTCTTGAGGTTATTACAGAACCCGAGACTGTGAACGTTTCTGTGATGGAAAACCGGCCCCTGTAGATGGTTAACATTGGAGGCAAACCAAATTCGACTTTACTAAATCAGGACGCATAGGTACCGTCGTGGGCAGGAGAATTGCTGAGGTATATGCTCAAAGGCTCTCGCCATGCACTGTGCCCGTTATAAATGCCTCGAATGGCATGATGAGGACGGCTGGCATCTCAAATTGATTTTCAAAACCGATGAAGTGGTGAAAGTCATTGAGGGCTTGGACCAGAGTTCGAGCCGTGAATTTTCAAGTATCTCGATGACGTGATTATAGTTAGCGGCACGTTCTCTGATCACGTGATGTAGCTTGAACTGGTGTTAAAGGAAATAGTAGAAAATGGCCTTGAGATAAATGTGGAGAAGAGCGAATTCGGTTTCTCTTTGGTAACATTTCTCGGCTACCTCCTCGTTGGTGAGGGTTTAAGACAAGACCGAGATCGAGTTAAATCAATTCCCAATACCAATACCAAGGAATCTGAAACAGCTCAGGCGTTTCTTAGGCATGGTTGGGTGGTACGCTAGATTTATTGAACATAAGAACGACATTATGGTGCCTTTCACAAAACTAATAAAAAATGATATAGCTTGGGATTGAGGCACGGAGCAACGAGAAGCCTTCGAGAAGTTAAAAAATGCTTTAACCCAGGCCCCTGTGCGTGCGAGGCCAGATATTAGTAAAGACTTTTTCGTCCATTATGATGGGTTGTCCATTGCACTAGGGTCTTGCTTCGAAGAAGAAGTAGAGATGACGGGCAGGTTCCTGATGGAGGTGATGGCCACTACCAGATGCCCTGCCATCGCTCCGAAGGAGAGTGAGCCCCCTGCCTCGTCATTTGGGTAGACTACTGAAATCGCCTGGGACAAGCCCATCACTCGAGTGTGGTGGTCAGACCAAAATCCAGAGGTCATCTTGGCCGACGTCTTTCGGATAATCCGAATGAATGGATTAGCGATGTGAATTCAATTGGTGTGAGCTAAGTATGGCGCCGAAGGAACCAAATATACGGATGCCTGCGCCCTCTCGCCCGGCCTAGGGTGGCTGGCATAATGCCGCAGACTCCATCACATGTGTAACCCTACGAAGAAAAGGGGGATGTATCCCCTGGAAGGTTATTAGTGTGACAAACGTCTGAGGCTTCTGACCTGCTTGACGGCGCAAAGCAGGTTAGTAGGCTTCTAGGTGCGTGGAGCAGCGTGAGCGGGTCTTGCGCCGGCAGTGGGAAGAGGTCACCAGGCATTATCGGGGGCCCGTCGCCAATGGCAGAGACCAAATAGGCGAAGAAGTGGATCAACTACATCTTTATGGATGGGGCCCGCTTCCATATCTGGAGGGGCAGGGCGCTTATCCTTGCCAAAAGAGCTGGCAAAAAAAGGATGTGCGCCATCCGGAGGCGCGAATATGAAGCGTTGGGTGCTAGTGGGGTTGGATCCTCCCATCAATGGTTCACTGGCCGCGTCCTCTGTTGGGGCTCCTCGCCCTGTGCCGGCTTCAAGGGCCTCCTTAATGGATGTGCCCAAGGATCCTTTCGTCCCTGGTGATTTGGTCAATGAGGTCCTGGAGCGATACTGGGCTTTTCATGGGGAGTAGCGAGGGTATTTTTTCCACTACGTGTCCGGACAGGTGCCCTTTGCGTCGTCTGGATGCGGCCGACCGACCTCCAGTGCTTCGAAATTACGGATTCGTTCTCAGGCTGTGGAGTCGCTTGCGCGTCTGCGAACCCCCCTGAATAAATACTTTAAAAAATTCATTAAAATAAAAGGTTTGGCCTTTATTGGGGCCTTTAGGTTGGGATTCATTTTGTTTATTATTACTTTTTTTTGTTGTATTAAAATGTTTGGGCGCGTAAACTATGGCGCCTTATCTTCGGATATCCATAACTCTGTTTCTATGGGGAAATTCTTGTTTCCGTAATAGAGATTTTTCGGTGGGCCTTCATCGTGGTTTTCGTTTCCACCACTTTTTGGGGTGTCATTTTGATCGGTTTAATCGATGGTTTAATGAGAGTAATTGAACTTTTGAAGCCATTGCCGAAGCCCATCGGCGCTCTTGTCGACTGATTAATCACTCGTTATTCCGAGGTCGCTGAATCCGAGAAGTTCGTTGCAAATCTTTAGCACAGGATGGGGAGGGAGAGGTAAAGCACACTCGCCATCTCATTAAGACTCGAGTAACGAGAGTGTAAGTTTGTTTTCGGTTTTGGTCACTGCTGTGCCCGAGTGAAGTGTGTTTTCCTCACATATGCTATATAGGCTTTATTAATGTTGTTAGGAAACTGCGAAAATACTTTACTTCAATCAATGATATCTCTATGAAAAAAGACATCTGAAATCTAAAAAATGGATTTCAAAGGGTAAGAGTGCTCTTTTGCAAAAAATAGTGTTTTTCGCATTTTTAAGTTAGGATAAAAACCTTCGATAGTGGACCAGTTATGAAGCCAGAATCGGATTCAGCATATCGAAAACTTTTGGAAATATATTGTCCCGTTTCTGGGTTTTTTGGTTGTCGACCTGTATTACTATTAAAGAATCATCAATTATGAATCGTTTTTTCATAATATACAATTTAAAAGAACACTGTTTATTAAGATTCTTTTTATAGATAAGTAGAATGAACATTTCAATTATATACCATTAAGTTCTGCTTTCAAAATTGTTGTTCATTAGGTTTCAAAATATCAAATCATAAAATCTATTGAAGAATGTAAATTGAATGAATCTAAGATACATGAATCTGCAAACATTGCTAAAATGTTAAAGCAGTTATGACTGTCGTTTTTATTATTTAAAAAAATGTCAATTCAAATTAACTTCTATTGTATCGAATGATTAATATTTTTCAAAGCAAATAATATTGTTTCTAAAATTAAAAAATTCCGACTCAATCAAAGTATATTTCTACCTTTTTTATATTTCTGTTGTAACATATTGTAATTTTTACATAATTCCACAGTATATTTTGACAAGCATCTTATAGTTTTACAAGACCTTCAGTTTGATATACATTTCAATTGTTTATAATTCATATTTCGTTTAATTTAAGTAATAATTTATAAATAGAAATACATAGAGTAAAATTCGTCAGCTATTTTTTAAAGTTCAAAAAGTTTTATTTTCAAAAATTTTATTAGAAAAAAAAGAAATAGTAAATGGAAATGTGGAGATACTTTCGCTGTTACACGTTACTAATAAATAAATTTAAAAAGATATTAGTGAATACGTACGTAAATTTAGTTTTCTCATGTATTCAAAAATTAACTACAGTATCTTTTTGGTATAAAAGAATACGCTTTTCCGCAAATATGATGCAGGTGGGACAAAATGAACACTAAAAAATCGTATTCCAGCAATTTTTTACTCTTTGACCTCTTTTTTTACCTATAATTCCATACTTTTGTACGTTTCTTTTCTAGTTTTATTTTTAAAAGTCTATATTTAGCAGATACATATATGAAGGTAGATCGATAAGTACATGTGTATAAAGAATAATGGAATTGCTAAGAAGAGTAGTTATTACAACTGTTTGTTTACCTGCCATCTTCGGTATCAAACTATACCACTATTTCGTGTAGTTTCCTATATTCTATTCAATTGCCTTTTCTCACGTACTTTTTGGATAGTTGTTTTAGAAATGTAATGTTTACTTTTTGTTGTATAGTTTAGATCATTTGATGGTTATCTAATAAGTTCAATAAATTTATTATTACCTTGTTTTATATAAAACTACATTTTTTGGAAAAATGTTGCATTGAATTTTGCTGTTGATGTACTATTTATTTGTTACTCAGTATGAGCTGGATTCAAACTGACTACATTCCTGATAGTTATCTACCACAACTAGAATATTAAGACTTCCTGTCCGAGTAAATGCGTGATAGCCTTACATACTGTGTCCCTTTTGATTCTAACCTTTTTCCGATCAGACCAATGAATAAAAAGATTTCTTTTGTTATCCCAATTGGAGAAAATTGATCATAGGTGGATAAAGAAATGGTGCGATTTTTCCATAAAGGACGCCACAAGTTGAACTCTTCTCGGTTTTATTAAACGGTTAGTCGCACCTAATTAATTAATTGATTTATCAATAATAACAAATAAGTCGAATAAAGAGACATAGAAAGTTATTTAATTGATTACATTAAGTGAATAAAGATTATATATTTTAACAATATTGTTTCGGCAAGATTGATTTTGCTATGATCGTGAGATTACATAACAAGTTATAACTATTATGAATAAGGAATTGATTTACATACGATTTTGGCTTTTGCCATTGAGAATAGTTTTGACTAAAATAGTAAAATAAATTAAGTGACGCCGGCTTTAAACAGGAAATATTGTTAACTGAATTGTTTATATAAAAATAACCACGTATATTTAATATTGTTATGAATTGTGTAATCTCGGCTATGATCGGAAAAAATAATCTTTATAGGTCTACGTTTCTGGAAAATTTCATTAGCGTAGACTTAAAAAGCATTGCCAAAAGGGTCTTTTTAAGGGTTTTTGAAAAAAAATAACTCAATTTATCTTTAGGTTTGATTTTTCTCACTTTTACAAACTGTTAGTGTTGAAAAATAGACATAGACGATAATGGTAGGTGTTCATTAAATGTTTAATTTTGACTAAATATATATTTTGACTGTGGCGAATGTTACACTACGACGTTCTTGAATTGGAAAATTATATAGTGAGTTTGAAGTTTTTGCAACTCTGAAAGTAATTAATTTATTGAATATTCAACTAAAATTTTGCTGATCACAGGTAAATACTGATGTGTATGATATCTTTTTTGACTAATTGGGTCATCATGAAGTAATTATTTAATCTGTTATCAAATACTTAATATGACAGTAACACAACAGACAGCTCGAATATACGTGATTGGTATTGAATTAATTCTTTCTTCTGCTAGATTTCTTGTGCTTTTGTTTTTTCTTCCAAAGCTTGAAGGTTAAATTTACTAAAAACTTTTTCAACTCTCTCTCTCTCTCTTTCTCCCTCCACTTTTACAGTCTAGCACTCTTTTTACGGGATCGTTTTAGATATTTGGGTCGAATCTTCTATGATTTTAACATTTCAGCCGTAATGAATTATAGTGATATACTAATGGAATGAGTATCAGGGTTCTTGAATTTATTATTCCTCTTATAATTGTTAAATAAAAAATAAATATTGAATTACTAGTCAATATCACGTCATAATAATGTTGTTTAAGAGAAACATACAAATAATTGAAAAATTGAAAAGGAGCCAGATTAGTTGAATTCTGATAAAGAGTAGATTTATAGGACTGATCATTGTGAGCGTGAGCTTTAAAATTAAAAAAATGTTCCTTTCAGTAACTCGAAAATAAAGAACATGAATATACTTATATATCTGTTTAAAGCATAAATAGTCCCGGGTGACTAATGTTAATAATATATATTTATTGATATGGAAAAGTATCTAAAATAGTGAATAAAATACAAACACAATCACTAGAAATTACAATATTCTTTATGTGTAACTTTTATCTGGACCCCACATTATTTATTAGTTCTCGATAAACGTATTCACAAAATAAAAATGTATAGAAGAAGATTTACTTTCCGTGGTACAAAAATCTATATTTAATTGAAAGTTATCATAAATTGACTATAATGTAATACGGATTATTCTGGGAAATATGTGATGATGCACTTTGTTGTTATTACAGAGAGGCCAACTTTTCTCAATCTAAATGAAAATATTTCAACACATCATCGAGCATTAACTTCAGGAATAAAATGTAAGTTGACAAAATAGCAATATTAAAAAAGTTGTATTAAGCATCGAGCCAATTGAACAAAAATTGTTTTACAATCATAGAATTTATGATTGTCATTCTCCCGAACTGCATCTCGCAATGTAGTCAGTGATCTGTGTATATTCCCATTCACAATAAAAGTAAACCTCACCAAAATTACATAACTTCGATTTTTCTGTAGGCTATGTCAAAATAAGTTCTGATTCCATTTAGTTATTATCTTATACTGTGACTTAAAAAAATTAAAATATCATATTGTTGAGTTTTACAAATTGTAAATATTTTATATTCAAATTAATGAAGATCAATAATTTATTAATCCCTTTGCTTCCGCCGTTTTTTTTTCCGAAATTCAAGGCTTTATTGTAAAAAATTGGTTATACATTTATGATTCAAAGTATTTTCCATCGCTAGCCACTACTTTCTCCCATCTTTCGGGCAGCGTACGAATCCCGCGTTAAAAAAACTGGTCATATTTTGAAGCGATTCACGAATCGATCCCATTTTTTACTTTTTCATAAGACCGGAAGTGCTGATCGGCCAGGTCGTGTGCCGTTGATCGAATCAAGTGATAGTCCGAGGGAGCAACGTCTGGAGAGTACGATGGGTGGGATAGGACTTCCCATTTCAACGTTTCCAAGTATGTCTTGATCACTTTCGCAACATGGTGTCGAGCATTGTCATGCTGTAAAATCACTTTATCATGTCTCTCGTTGTATTGCGGATGTTTGTCTTTCAATGCTCGGCTCAAACGCATTAATTGCGTTTGATAACGATCGCCTATGATTGTATCCGTCGGTTTAACAACCCATAATACACTACGCCGAGCTGGTTTCACCAAATACTGATCATGACCTTGGAACCATGAATATTCGATTTGGTCGACGACGTGGAAGCATGGTTGGGATATCTCCATGATTTTCTACGCTTGGGATTATCGTAATAAACCCATTTTTCGTCCCCAGTCACAATGCGATGCAGAAATCCCGTCCGTCTTTGCCTTGCAAGAAGCTGTTCACAAGCAAACAAACGCCGTTCTACATCTTTCGGCTTCAACTCGTACGGCATCCAATTTCCTTGTTTCTGAATCATTCCCATGACTTTCAGGTGTTTTAAAATTAATTGTTTCGTCACTCCCAATGATCTTGCTAATTCTTGCTACGTTTGACACGAGTCTTGATCAAATAATGCCTCCAATTTTGCATCTTCGAAAACCTCTCTTTCACCGCCATGATGGTCTTCGACATCAAAATCACCATTTTTGAAGCGTTGAAACCACTCTAGGCACGTTTTTTCACTAAGAGCGGCCTCACCATAGGTATTTGAGAGCATTCGATGAGCCTCAGCCGCAGATTTTTTTATATTAAAGCAGAGAATTACAACTTCCCGCAAATGACGAGCATTTGGGTCATAAGCTGACATGTTTAATCGAAAATAATTTTATAATGCAGACACAAATCGACTAATATTTCGATGGCGTTATGTTTACAACTACGTAATCTTATTGTATGACATCTACGATCTATTTATTTCGACTATTATTTACCGCTACAGCAATCTTACAAAAAGGTGGAAGCAAAGTTGTACACCTTGTAATAGCGTTGGGGAAAATTAATATCTAAGAAAATTGTCAAAAATTTTTCAATTTTATTGACTTTTATCTAGGGATACATATAAAAGGTATCCCAATCTAAATTACGCATCTGAACATCTAACGATCAACAATTCAAAAATAACCTTAACGAAAGTTGTTGAATTCATTGAGAGATATTTATATGATAACCTTGAATTTGACTTTGACCTTGAAATTCAAAGTCATTTGAAGGTAAAATTATTTTTTCAAATAGGAGTAACTTTGTTTGATTACGGAAATCAATAGAATATAAAATGTTACGTTCAGAACCGAATGATATGATAGCAGTTCCAAGGTAACATCATGTTTGAAGAAATTTATCCTAACTGCTATTGAAAGGCCGAAAGAAAAAAAATTGGTCCTATAAATGTTGAAAGACAATCAAATGACGTGATTTTAATAATTTTTCCTTTCATTAACTTGTAAATTAACTTGTGAAAACTGTTTGATATTCCTTTGATAAAACCAAGGTAAACACTTTGCCATCAAGAAGATACCAAATTTTTATACTTATTTCGAGTGGGTTATTAGTAGTTTGTCAAAGAGTATACGGGGTGTAAAACGAAATAAGAGTGGCTTGGCAGGAAAACTAGCAACAACGGTGACAACATTGAGAAAAGATGAGAAAACGGCGCATCCAAGACTCAGCGGAAAAATCGACACTTTATGTTAACGCCATGGTTTGGTTATGTAAAATGGGTATATTTATAATAAATTTTTATCAAGAAAGTTCGTAAAAGACTATTCTTCTCTCCTTCTAATAAATTGGAATTTTATATCAAATAACATCGATTTATTAAGGCTCCTCATAGGCAGTCCAGTTTTTAAACAATACTACTAAAATAAAGCTTTAACACAATATAAATTAATTGTATAGGTAAACTTTAATTCTTAGTTATAACATAATTATCTTAATTATCATAATAAATAATTACAAATTGAACATAAGGAAATTTTGTACATATGGTTGTAAAGCTATTTGGTAAACTTTAAAAAATAAAATATAAATTTAATTTTAGACTATAACTGTAGTTATTACGAGCAATAAATCAATAATTTTTAGTTGAAATCAATTTATTTTAACTTATTGTTAATAGCATTATAATAATTTCAATAATCACAATAGTTATTTAAGACTTGGTACATTCGATATTGATAATAAATTTTTTTAACAAAATTATAATTTATTTATAACATTAATTAATGACCTACTATTTATTGTCTTAGAATAGATTACTCTTTGTGGTCATCTAGTCATGAACATATTAATAATTAAAATCAACGTTGTTTTATCATGCTCAAATAATTAATTAATAGTTAACATTGAATTATCTATAGAAAAGTCAGTGAAAAAATATCTAGATATTATATATGAAAGCTGACTAATAATTGTATTTGTGTAATATATTTATTTATCTTTTGATTCTTTAAATTAGGAGAAAATTTCGTTCATTTGAGCGAATCTGCGTTATTTTCAATGCTATTTTGTTTTGAATGATATTTGTAATTGATAGTTGGATTATATAGGCATAGACATAAAATTAGATAGAATCGTTACACTCCGCACCTATCCTTGCTTCACTCCATACTAATCTTGCATTGTTCAAAACAGTGCCGCAAGTGTCTTTTTGTTATGTTAACTTCATCAGTAAATGTGCTGTTTTCTCTTTTATAGCTTGAATAGACTCAAGTCTTGTTCGTGTTAATGCAGACATAGGAAACTGGGAAGTACAATATTAAAATTCTTCTGATAAACAATAACAAATGTGCCAACACATTATCTTGATAGAGAACGTATGATTATATTTAATATAGGACTAGTGATAAACTAAGCATACTTGATTCAATAAAAACAAATAACTTAAAGCGTTGTGCGAAACATAACAGCATAACATATAATGGATTAAACACTTCCATTAATTCTCCACTAATAATAATGTAAATAGTCTATTTAAATACACATCAAGGTTACATTTATATATGTTTATCATACTTGGTCTCTCTCGAATTATTTTGAGGTATTAATTTTAAATAAAATTATTGTTGCGCACCTCCTTGTAACAATCCTTTCGTATATGCGCCGATAAGTATGCAACATTTAATATACTCTCCAACACAAACAAAACAATAGTACATACATTAAAAATCAAGCTTATTTATGCAGACAAACAAAACATCTGAAAATACAAGTTATTTTCATTACCATATTCGGGAAGTTACGCCATTATAATATTTAGATATAGTCAAGATGTAAAGGGAATACAATTAAATTTTTTCATCTAATTTAAAGGGTCTGAAGGTAAATAAATGAGAATCAATTAAACTTTAATACTAGCCATTATTTGAATATAATTTCTTTATGTTTATGCTTACATTCCTGGACAAATTTTAATTTTGTAAAAAGTTTATTTATAATCTTAAAATTATTTTGTAAATTATTTTACATAGATCAATTATTTATCTTTACAATCATACCAATAAGACTTCGCTCAAATATAATTTTAATTAATAAGCTTTTCTAATAATTTTGTTTATAAGTAATGAATCAAGATTTACTGTAATGATTAATATTTACCATTTTAAAGCAATAACTTCATAGTATAGATAAAATGTAATTTTGTAAAAATTTGAATATTCAATCAGGACTTATTGTAATTTAAAGAGTTTGACATAGCTATCTAATGTATTAGAACGAGAGAAGAATAGTCCTTCTCGAACATTCTTGCGAAAATGTTGGCATAAAGATACCTGTTTTGTGCTATGGAAATCAGATGCTCAGAAGTCGTATCACTAAGCAGGTCTCTTCACTAGTCATAAATAAACACAATTTATTTTAATACTTAGATTTTTAACTCTGTTATACCTTCGATTCTCATCGAGAATTTTCTAGAGTCTAACTTAGGAGCGCATTCCTTTCAAGCTAAAAAACATAGAAAATTTTTTGCTTTCAAGACTTTCAGGAATTCAAGTTCCTTGATAGGAATTGCTGAAGCCCACCCTTTCAAGAGCTAAAAGAAACTCGGATTGTATCCATACCTATATTTCATTTATTCACTTAATTATACTAGACAAAGTAGCTCAACACTACAAAATCACACAGAATATTACAGAATTAGAATTCGTAATGTGTATAAAGAATTTTTAATCTAATCTCATGATAAGTACGTAATGATCGTTGAATTTAAATTATAAAAAATTATACGATATTACACTCTATTAACCCATGGCGGCGCGTGTATTTTTACATGCATGTATGCTCGCTAACCAAGTATATAGATTACTAGTATTTTAATACCTTCAACTAATTTTATAATTTAATCTCGAATCACAGCTCTTCTACATCATAGTGGTATTTAGAACATAGTTAAAGCAATTTATTCAATTTTCATTATATTTCTCAACTCACATTCTTTTACATAATTTACTTTTGCCTCGGTCATTGTCTCAAATTATTTCCTCCGTCAATTTTCTTTCAGAAATTTCTAGTAACTTTCTATAGCATTATTTTCATCTTATAAATTATTGGTAAAAGAAATTTATTCTAAATTAATTTAAAAGAATTGTAGAATGCTTATAACTCTTAGTAGGCACCACTCAACACAACATATTAGAGCTTGAGATGAGGAATAGGCACATAATATTTATTATAATTTAATATTTTGCATTTCTATTTGTGCATATAAATCCACTTATTATGACCTGTTTCAGCCTGTAAAACTAGCATCTGCCAAACCCTGCATTGCATATAAACGTTATATACGAAGGCAATTTGACAAGTCAGATTTTTCTTTTTACAAATAAACGTCGATTTAATCTCCTTTTGTATCTATTCATACAATGTAACGTTTTAAACGAACCCAAAACCAAGGTATTATAATTAAAAATAAATAAATCCCCTCTACCATAATAATAATAAAAATAAAATGATAAAATAATTTAAAAAAGATACTAAACTAAAAAACAAAATGGCTGTTGGAAGTGGCCACTCTACCAGCCCTAGAGCAGTGGTTCCATATCCTGGGCTTGACCCCGCTACTCCGAGCGATGGAGGTAGTTAGGCGCCTTTAGACAGTACAAACGACAGCCATTGCGCCACCTCCCTCTGGATGTAAGCGCGTAAGCATATGAACTATTGAAAGTTTCTCACAAAGTTCAAGAACGCCGGAGAGACCTTAAGTGTTGGATTGGATCGTCGTGTTGATCGTAATGCCTATCCCATTCGCGATGATCGCCGTCCACAAAGATAGAGATCATCGTTTTATGAGTCTTAATGGAGCGCTCTACGGAATCATTTTCATGGTGGTATGGAGGAATAAGGATGTGCTGTATTCTGTATCCTCAAACACCTTACCCGTGTAACTTTTGGCCCTTATCAGTCACTAGGTAACGACGAATTTCTCATCGGAACAACAGGAGCTTCTCAAAAATTCTGGTGAGGCCCTTCCATCGACCGTCGCCAGAAAGACCGCCAAATATTTAAACCGATGTTTACTTCGTGGCAGTTCTACGACATCAGTCGCAAACAGTGCCACGGTCGTTCCACCAAGCGTCTGCCTATAAAGCCCAAAGGAGCCTTTTGGTCAACCTTAAATCTCTAGCACCCTTGACAAAGCTGCATGAAATCTTTCACAATGTACCAGACATCGGGGCAAGAGTATTCGCGGACTACCCTATCATAGGTTTTTTCCATGCCATGGTGTCCAGCTGATGGCTCCCATTGTGCATCTCTCAACATGCGCTCACGGAATTCACCTGGTATTACCAATCACCATCGTTCTTCTTTATCCGTGATGGGGTCGAGGAGGTTATTTTGTATATACGGTACAACACCTCCTCTTCAAGCATCCAATCAATATATTTCTCTGGGCGCGTAGTGACGTCAGCCACTCACCTCAGATACCAAGGGTCTTTTACCCCTTCGAACGCTGCGAATTCCGCTGCGACTTTGAACTTGTAAGATAGTGCATTAGGCACGTGGTGCATCGCTCCTTTACGATGTACAATCTCGAAATTCTATTGTCGGAGTTCGAGAATCCACCCCGCGAGTCAGGCCGAAGGATCTTTTTTATTCCTGAGCCAAGCCAAAGCGGCGTGGTCGTTACTGTCGTGAATTTCGTCCCCTCGATGTATGGTCGAAACTTGCTCATGGCAAACAAGAGCGCTAAACATTCGATTTACGATACAGAGTAATTGCATGTTGAGAAATGCACACTGGGAGCCATCAGCTGGACACCTTGCTCAATGAGCATGCTCATTAGCATTCTGCTGGCATAGCAGATAGAATGCTCAATGCCATCATCATCTCTTTGCACTTGGCAAACCCCCAACGCAAGGAACGACCCAACACAATGGTAAAAAAAAATTCTTTGCTCAATTCTGGCCTCGAAAATACAGGGGCCTGAATTAAAGCATTTTTTATCTTTTCGAAAGTCTCCTATTGCTCCGAGCTCCAAGTACAAGCGATATCCTTTTTTATTAGTGTTGTGAGAGGCACCTTGATGTCGCTCTCATAATCTATAAATATAGGTAATTGAGGACTGGTACAACTAGATCTGGGTCAGATATTAAATCCTTAGCATCGAGGAGGTAGCCGAGAAATGTTACCGAAGAGCAACGGAATTTGCTCTTCTCCACTACGTAAGTCGATTTTTGAAATGTACACGATTCCTCGTACATTGTCGAGGATACTATCCACATTCGGCGATGGATACGAGTCGATTCTAGTGACCTTACTCAGCTCACGAAAGTCTATACAAAACCTGTCTACCACAGGTGCGCTACTCCAACTACACTTAGAGAGCTTAAGCAAGCCTTTCTCCCATCATTCCTTAATTTCCTCCCTCATGAAGTTAAGTATGGGCTCAGAGTACCAGCGAGGCGTTGCCTTCGTAGGCCGCTCATCTATAATCTCTATCACGTGCTCTAGTAAGCTTATGAAAGCCGGAGACTTTTTTTGGAATTACTTTCTCCACTAAACGGCTAATTTGGTCTATCTCTCTATTTTTCAATAATTACAACACAGTAATCTCTGCCGTTAACGCTGGCCACTTGTAGCGAATTTCGCAGGGGAAATACACATTAATGTATCTCCTCTCTGCAAACATATGCCAATTGGTACGGTCGCCCATACGCCAAACGTGGACGCCACAATCTATGACCAAATCATACCCGTCATAAAAATCAGTACGCAAATAAATCTCGTAGGCAAAATCCTCGAGTACTGCACGCGCCTCAATGGCTCTCACCACCCCATCAATTTCAAAAATCAATTTGAGGTGGCCAGCCGTCCTCATCATACCATTAGAGGTATTTTAAAGGGTACACTGCATTGCGAGAACCTTTAAGCGTATTTTTTAGCAATTCTTCTGCCCATAACGGTCTCCTACTTGCCTTAGTCCATCAAAGTTGAATACAGTTTGTCTCCAATGCTTACAACCCATAGGCGTCTATTTTCCATCAAAGAAATATTCACAATCTCGGACTCTATAATAGCCTCAAGAACTATGCCGTCTTCATGACCATGTTACATTACGTAATGATGAGTTATCGATTTCTGATCATGCGTAGTTGCTAACGGCACGTGATTGCCAGTTGAAATCGGTTGAGTTACCGACACATGCGCATGCGCAGTTGCCAATGGCACATTATTACCAGTTGGAGACGGTAGAATCCCGGGACTCGTTACCGCAACTACTACGTCTTGGTCACAGTTCTTCACTCTCTCATCAGATCCATCTAAAAGTTTAGCCGTGTCGTCCACGGTACCACCCCTCCAAGGCTTACGGCGCTACCGCGATCGTCAAGCCTTTACTCAATCCATCTATGAAATCAGTGGGTCCAAGCGACTCGAAACCAACTATGGTTTTGCTCCAGAAATCCTTCACTATTGGGTGAGGAGTTAATTGTTTGCCACTGGGTAACATCTGACTCGTCTGGCAACACCTACTTCCTCTACTCTATTGCGTTCACTGCAGCAGATATCTCAGGGCGGTTTGTGGCCTCGGCTCCCTTATTTACCCACTGGCTCACCAAATTGGCACAGTTTGTCCTGGTCAAAAACGAACAGTTCGGAGTGCCACACTTCGAACAACTCCTGACCCGAACATCAGGCCTAGCTACGCTGTTGTTCGCGTAGTGAGCGGTTTGGCTACATTTAAGGCAGAATGTCTGGCTGTGGTTACACTGATTACGAAGACCATACACCGAGCCTTACCCATTTACCCCCGCTCCCCATTTTTTGGAAAAGCGGGCTTCGAAAAATTAACTGCCTGCTGGACATGGTATACATATTCCATGCGATTGCTCGCATGAATTGGGGCTACCACAGGGTAGTTGCTTTTGCTACCTATGGCCGTGGAGCTAATCTGCTTCCTCAAATCTGAATGTACATGCGGGGAACCTCGTGGAGGCGCAATTCCTAGATACCGATCTGTACCTACACTGACTCTGAAAGTGTTTTTAATTTCCAACATTCTTATATACTTCCAAGTAAATGGATTTCAACGAACGTCAAAATGAAATTTCTCATTGCACGACAGATTTAGTAAAATTATTTCAATTCAATCCTAATAAACATTACATAATTATGCCATTACCAGATTGTTCCAATCCAGACGACATTGACAATCTTTGCTTCATGTTGCTATAGAATGTGACGTCCGTTGATACTAAGCACGTGGTAGAAATAAAATTTAGTCATCGACCTCTATATTTTATATCTATTTTCCGGTGTCACATGTTTACTGTGACTGTTTATAATTTCTGAGCGTGAGAAAAGACTAAATAGAACCACTCGCTTATGAAAAGTCTCACGGAAAAATCATACCCTCCGTTAAGCAAGTTAGTTTTCTCCGAAAACTAATAAAACGGACCCCCTTGACGATACGCCATGGTCCCGAGCTAACGAAAATTCCCAGACAAATGTTGGCTTGTTTAGTCGTAGTTTCTTGTTTTGTCTATGGACTTTAGGAGATTTAGTTTATGGCTATTAAAAATATAACGATGGTTTACAATGTTGATAAACAGTAGTGACTATAGTTAATATTATTAGTTTATACAAATGTCTAGCAGATGTGGCATCAATATGCGTTGCGTGATTTTAGTCGCAGCCGGAAAGATAATTTTTACGACTCTAGGCGTCTGGGAAATTTCGTTAGCGCGGGACCATGGCGTATCGTCAAGAGGGTCCGTTTTATTAGTTTTCGGAGAAAACTAACTTGCTTAACGGAGGGTATGGTTTTTCCGTGAGACTTTTCATAAGCGAGTGGTTCTATTTAGTCTTTTCTCACGCTCAGAAATTATAAACAGTCACAGTAAACATGTGACGCCGGAAAATAGATATAAACTATAGAGGTCGATGACTTAATAAAAACTAAATTTTATTTCTACCACGTGCTTAGTATCAACGGACGTCATATGGGAGAAGTAAATTCAATAGATATTGAAATGTCTGATTTAATAAAAAAAAATTGTTGCACTATCGAATAATTAAAAAAATTTATAATAATAGAGGATTGGACAAAAAGATTTCGGTTTAACTGACCTCTGTTCTTAGTAGACATGACATCTGCAGATTTATGCTTATGGTGTTCCTTAAAAATGTCATTTTTAAGAACCGACGACAATCAGAGAAGACATGATGAACGATATTCCTTGAACTTTCTAGGCGATACCAAGGAGAACCTTATTGAGGATGATCATTCATTTACAAAAATGACTGTTTATATCGTAAATCTAATAAAGGACATTTTGAACATTTGCTTTAATATAGTAAGAGGCAAGAGATACCCATGATAAACAAATCCTACAGGAAACACAGATTTTACTACGTCCACATGGTTGTTTCTGGATAACATTAAAAATAAGATTAGGGATAGATGTAATAATTTCTATTTAGAAAATCGTCTTAAAAAATGATTGCCAATCATCGTAGTCGCCATTAAAGTCATTGGCCTTATATTCTAATTTATTCAACCTTGTAGCGTGCCCACCCAATCTTTATTTGACATCAAGAATGGACTGATCAATATTGGAACTACATTTCAGCTTCGTGATCCTAACACTTTCCTTTATTTCAGCTATGTCATTGTTAAATATGGCCAGAGTTTGTGACAATTCGCTGCTGATCGATATTAATTTGAATCCTTCTTCATCGATTTTCATATTGTTTTCAATTCTTTAAGCTTTTCTTGAATTGGATATTATATGAAAGCAAAATACATTAAATATTTGAGTTAATTTTTACTTCTATATAAATTAATGTGACATCAATTATTTAATTTATATTAAAAATTAATTCATTGCTCTCCTCATTATTCTTGTTCATCTGATCCAACACTGACCCTTGATGGAGATTACTCATATTCTATCTCCTTATCTGTGTTTATCTAATTTTTCATTTTCACTTCCGCTTTTGTCCTATTCTTCTAACCACTATCATTAATTTCTTTGCTCTTGATTTTCTCGTCGTTATCTGTCTATTTATTCGTATGTATATTTTAATATATTCCCACTAAATTGACACTATATACATTATTTTAATTTTTTTATTCAGCTTTAAAACAAGCAGTCAGCACGTCAAGAACTGCTAGTGTGAATTTTTCAATACATACAGATGTAAATTAAATAAATTAATAGCTTGTATTATATTCTCATTTCACACTCTGAACAGCAAGATTGCCAAATTAAAGAACGAATAGACAGTGTTATTCAGCAAGGAATTGTAGATAAATGCACACTGATAGTGGTGTCTCGACCATTTAACTTCTATTATATTATATCGCAAATTGCTTATTCCTGTCGATCTTATTAACAGACTAGATATCATAAGCAGCAGAAAAATATTCTTCAGTGTTCGTCTGGAAATTTATCTTTGACTTTAATACGCCAAAACCAAATGAATTAAATGAATTATGCTATTTTTCTGACAGATGTCATTTATAAAAAAATTAAGGTATCTTGACATCAGATTTTATTATGCTTATATTGATTCTTATCAGATCTAATATTATCATTTTTCACTATTCAACGATTTCAGACCTACCCAAATATATCGTTGAAAGCATTAAATGTCTCAATAAAATATGGGCAAATAAATCTTTATTTTTTAAACCAGTACCAAACTGAATTCGAAATGGATCGTAGAAAAACTGATTTAGACTCAATATTTCATAGGTATATTCTTCAAATTCTACTTATTTTCAAATAATGTTCGATGAGTCTTTCGATAATCTAGTATTTCATAAGAAATAATAGTTAGTACATTTATCATTGTTTGGATTGTTGGATCCAAATCCACAGTCTATTCAACCCAGCTAACGTGATCATAGTCATTGATCACGTTATTGATTGCATTAAAGTCAAATGTGTCTGTTTTGGGAAAAGAAAAAGATAAATTTTTCATTGCATATTTTGGAATATCGGAAAAATAAATAGAGTCCATATTCGTATTTTATTATGTTTTTTCATGGCCCAAAAGTAATTTAAAGGTAATATTATATTGTTTTATAAAAATTACATATCCCGATTGAAGACGTATAGAAATGTAGCTTCTTGGGAATAAACTAATATTTTTTATGTTTTGAGGTATGCGAAATCCGAATTCAAAGTCCTTCTGACTCCAACATATCGGATCATTGACAAAATCAATATAAAGTCAAACCGTGAAAAAGGTCTAACTGATGCAAAATATCATTCTTGCATATTTTGGGGTAACTGAATTTATATCCATCATCTGAAAATCCCAGTTTAATATTACTGCAGGATCATATATCGAAATTCAGCTATGCAATTTCTACGTAGAGATAAGGTACTTGAAGATGTAAATAACATTTCAGAATAATGCAAAATAGTAAGATCACACTGTTTTCGGTAATAGCGAATCCTTTCATTTTCAAAAGTATTATACAGCGAATTTCGTTTTATCTTTTAAGTAGATATCAAGGTTTTTATAATTCAGTAAATTACAAATATGGATGAATATACTAATATAAGAATCAGCAACATGAAACCAAGAATGGAAACAGTATAGATTTTCGGGTATAAAACATAGAGTAGAATTTGAATATGATGAGTTGATTATTACCTTATTTTTATTGAGTAAACTTTGAAGTTGAATTTTTGCGCACTAATGAATACTTTAGAAATTGAGGGTGTCCCTCAAAAATACAATATAATATGGTAAAATGTAGGAAAAATATGTAGATTTTGGGGATCTACTCCAGAATCAAAATTTAAAGTTACGTTCAGTTCTTTAACAACAGAAAATTGTATAGTTGAAGGGACTCAGCTTTTACCACTGAATTCATGGGTTCATTATGGGATGAATAGAAAAACTGTTTACTTGATTATCGAATTCCCCCAGACTCCCAAATATACGAAAGGATTTTCAATATTGTTTTCTAATCAACTGGGAAAATATTTTAATTGTTATATAATTTGAATTTTCATGTTGAACGGATATTATTTTATGTTGCAAAATTATTAATTTAATTGTTATAGTCGCGAAAATTTCTACAATCATATAACTTAACACTATATTGGTATAAATATGAAGCGACAGATAAAAATAGAATTCTATATTTTCATAATTGAAATTATTAATTAAAAAATGTATGACTATACCAAATTGAATATTACTTCCCAATCATTTTTAAACTATCTCTATGAATAATCAATATATGTCAATTTTATTCTAGTTTCATTGAAATTTCGAAGTTAGTGCCATATATACAAAAGTAAAGATGTTGTGGCGTTGTGTCGATTGATCATTAACTGATTTTATCGCCATGACACTATAAACTGTTCCTCAAAATTTTACTTTGCAGTATGTATACGAATAAAGACTTAGACTAATTTAATACAAACAAAGAGAGAAATAAAATTAAACGATCATAAGCCGTGACCTATATTTCGTTACAATAGCAATGAAATACATTTGAAAAAAGTAACCTCTAGTATCTTTACTTAAAGTAAAATTTCAGTAGATTTTATGATAGATGCTGGATTCAATTTTTCAAGACTTATTGTTACGATTTATTCCAAGAATAATATTACTGCTGATAGAAAAATATCATAAAACAAATTTACTGCGTAAAAAATTATTTTCAACATTAGTATTTAAAAAAAATTACTTTATAAATAATCATTTTATACAACTAGGTCATATTTTTTTAGCAAAAGAAATCCTTAGAATTAATTAATATTTATCTGATCAGTATTAATCAGAAATTATAGAGCATGGGATATATAGTTTAATACGGCAATGAAGCAACAGAAAATTAAAAAATATTTCTACGTGTTTTATTTTTCTTATTATCCGTAATTAATAAAGCTCCGGTGCGTTACTGGATTTAGCATATTCCTTCCTGTTGATGAGCCGTCATAACGCACCGGCATTGCGACAGACTAATATACCACGCCTATTCCGAACTAGTTCTTTTTTGTTATATATAGCCACGAGGATCAGAACTGCGAATCATCGTCTTAATAAGCAACAGGCGTAACGAACCACCTCGTTACAATCTCATCGACAAGAAATCCGGCTGAATCGTTAGGAAGTCCTATTTTTGTAATAAGTATATTCAATGAATTCTCATCAAATAGAGATGCTATGTTTTTCGCCTTGATGGCGTGGACTGCTCCTGACTTGTGGTAAGAAATACCTTTGACTGTCGTAGGTTTCTGTTTTAAGCCTAGTCTTAGTTACTTCTTTTTAATATGGCATGTATAATTTGGCTATCTTTCACCGAATAAGATGCATCCATTTGTTCGTCAGCAATTATTTCTGAGTAAATACTCTTTTTACTGACAGAAATGTTGCATATTGTATTTTATATTCGTACTTACTTTTGACATTGATACATGCTAGTATCATTCTACAAAGTTTGCAGTCTTCTGGTATAATACCAGAACCATTTGGTTGGAATCGTACATTTCAGAACTTCATTATTTTTCATAGTATCCCAACAATAAAACATATTATAACATGAACTTGAAATACTGTTACTTCAAATACTATTAATTCAAATGCTATCTACTTCAAAATCTCTATGGAAATAAAAAATGTCTTTATTTTATCATAATTGTATAGTATATAATTGTGTTGGAAGTAAACTTACAATCCGCTGTTTATCAGATTTTGCATGAGTATTGTTATGGGGAATAAAATCATTAGAGCGAGGTGATGATAGCAGTGAAATGTCGCCTGTTTTCTCTGCATCACGCAAGTTTATGAGTGTATGTAAATACATGCGTACACATACTACACTATGACTATACTATACACTGTGTACAAACTACCCTAGTGCTGAGGTACATAAACATTGTAGCTCTCCGAGTTCTACTCTGCTCTATCAATCGATATTTGGTGCAGCTGGCGCTAATTTCTTTATATATGCACAATACGCAAATAGTATATACAGACCGTATGATTGTACAAGTTAGGGAACTGATGAGTTCGTAACGAGGTGGTGGAATTGTAGAATAGGTTACTTTCTACTGCAATACTTACATAACATTTTCTTGAATTGGTAAAGTAGTTGTAGCCGTCGATAGAACAACCGTTCATACTGCTTTTAAAATTGTTATTTTAAAAATGTTTATTATCTTAGATTGTATACTTATATCGATTTTTATAGATAGGTTAACGTTTTAACTATTGACCAGATAATTATAATCGGTCTGTAATTAATAAATAGAATTTATTTAAATTACATGAAATTGGTTTTGGTAATCTATTTGGATTATCATTGGAGATTTACGATAAGCACTACCTTTAAGAGTAACATTAACATATCAGCTAATTAGGCGATTCTAAATGGATGCTTTTTGTGTCGAACCCTAGAATTTTTCCAATGAACATAAGTAATGAAGCAGATTAACGTTACTTTTTCAGCTATGTTCACTAACATAGTAGATGGTAACCCATTAGAATAATTTTAAATTAATCTCTATGAATCAAGTTTATAAGGAAAGTCGAGACTGGAAGATTCTGATGTAATGGAATTCGTTTATTTTTCGAAAATAGAGATATCATCGCTTACAACAATTATTTTTTTACATTAGTTTAAAGATAAAGTTACATAGCCACAAACATGATTACGAGATTGAAAAGTCCACAACAAGAGGGTACATACAGATCTAAAATCCATAAAAATACAGTTGATGATACTGGTGGTTTATGCTATGAAATAGCTTTTATAGAGTTGCCTTACTTACAGGTTTTTGTCTTAGCCATGACTTGGATCTATGACTTAAATTGTTGATTTTTATCACGAGCAGTAATGGTTTAAGTGAGTTTATTTAACTTACTTTCGCATTATTTACAGCAAATAACACCATACAATGAACAAAAAAGTTTCTCAGTCAAATTGATACCCCATATGATTATAGGTAAGATAATTCCACTACTAGCGTGTCTATATTCCCAGCACGTTGAAGGTCAAATGTATTTATTACAACAGTATCTAAAGTCAAATAAGATTTGACCAAGGATTCGGAAAGAGGGAAACATTTTACGTTCAGGTGCATATTTTTTTAACTTGGTTTTGTCCGACATAATTCTTGAAGAACATTTGAAGGTCAAACAAATGAGAGATAGATCAAATTTGCGTTCGATTCATATAAACCCGCATTTGAGAAGCCATATGCGCTTCAATCGTATATTTGAATGTATTTTTGTGTCTTGAATCTAAATCCGGGGTCCTTGTGATTCCAGCATGTCAGAATCAAGATCATTTGAAGATCAAATATTATATTGCTGTGTATATATGCATGAATTAGCATTTCAAAATCTGAGCCTTTCACTCTCAGTAATATAAATTTTATTCATTTCTGTTGAGTAATAGTGTCTCTCCTAAGAGACGAACCTATAGTCTAACATCATACTTGCATCCCAATAACCATGATATCTTTTTTTCAACTCTTTGAAGCCATGGTGAAATCTTTCTCCTCGCTCATTGCTAAAGGCCCCTACATTTTCAGGGAAGTAATGAAGATGTGAATCAAGAATTGATCAGACCATGTTATTTAATTGGTCAGCATTCCCTTCACAATATTTTCGTAATCATCATCTTTCATATTTTCTAAAAATCTGTCGAACCTTTCTAAAACTCTGTTACGCTACTCGCTCCTTAGCTATTATTCTTCTTCCAAACTCTTCGTCTTGTAACAGTTCTTTTTTTTGTGCACTATCAAATACATCTTCATTAATCTTTGCTTCTGAATGTTTTGGAAACTTCTCGAAGACATACATGAATGTGTTACATCTATCTGGTGAATTTTTCAATGATTTGATTAACTGTTTAACCATACCAAGCTTATTGTGTAAGAGTGGGAGGATAACTTTATTTACAGATACAAGACTTTAGTGTAAAATATTTTTATTATCTGGAGTTACATTTTATCTAAGTGGTCATACTTTTCTCACATAATGTTGGTGTCGGGCTAGCTATCCCGTTCACAAATAAAGCATGGATATTTCATGAAGCCACTTTATTGACTCAACAAAATTGTTGTTATTTGCAAATCTCCAATAACCTGCCACCCATGAGCATCATAATTCAATTTCTGTAATAGAAAATGGAGATTATGATATTCCTCTTTTAAAATAACAGAATGGCCAACTGGTATAGGGGCTCCATAATGGTAATATATATTACCATTATGGAGCAAGACTGCTTTTAAGCTTCTTGTCGAAGAATCTATAAATAGACGCCAGTCCATAGCTATATATTTAATAACCCTGAATTCAGTTATTAATTCTTCAACATCATTGCAGTAAATTAAATCGGATTCTTCTGAAAAAATGTTCTACATTGTTAATCTCGATTTCGGTAAAATGTTACAAAAGTCCCAAGAAACAGGTCATTTTATTATTTCAATGTAGAAACTAAACGTTCAAAAAAATTCTTTTGGGAATCCTCAGTCTCCAACTAAATCTCTAAATTCGTCTTGTTTAAACCCGTAGGAAAATTGGTATTGATCATCATATTTTAGATTTTTCATTTCATCAGTAGGATTTCCATCATTCTCATTCTTTAATTCTTTAATTTTCATTTCAATATTTTGAGCATCTACACTAGACAAATTAGTCGAAATCTCAAGTTTTTCCAGATTATGATCCATAGGAGCGAGAAAGGAAGAGTCGCCAAATTAATGGATGGATAAGATATGAGGGATATATTTTTACGATTTTACCCATTTGTGTTAGTCAAGCAGAAGTAACAGTCTGTATTATAAACAGTTGGAATTCGCCAGATCATTGGTGAGGTGAATTGTGATTTCTTTGATATAGCTGAATCTCACATTTGATACACGTAGTTTTAGAATTTCAGCAGTTGTTAATTTCAATAGTAAGTAAAGAAGAAACTTCTTTATAATCTTTTTTTAGTTTACCTACGAATTTTCTTCTCAACTTTAACGACAATACTTCACAAACAACACAAAAGTTGTCAACACACGTAATACATGGTATCAGTTCTATTGTATTAGTCGTGCGGTCACATGATGACGACAACTGCAGGCCCGCTTGCTTACTTTGATCGACACCTTAATTTAATATCTGGACGTAACATTTTCCGTTTTTCTTTAACAATGAACTAAATTGACCTTAAAATGACCTTGACATTAATTTTATGAGTTCAAATCGACACCATTTCAACGTTTGAAGTTCTCAAATGCCGAATTATATAGGTCGAATACAAATTTGGTCTATTTGTCATTTCTTGAACTTCGAGATGACCTTCAAAAGTCAACAAACAGACAAAAACGAGAAAAACCAATAATATGTATTTTAACGTAAAATTTTCCGCTCTTTCCGAATTCATGATCAAATTTTTGACTCCATTATAATAAACAAATTTAACCTTCAAATTACCTTGATCTCACCGTCCTGAGGATACAGGCACAACGATATCGGAATTAGCTTACCTAAAAACATATAGGGTATCAATTTGACTGAGGGATTTTTTGTTCATTTTGTGGTCCTGTGAAATGAATAAAAACGTCTAAAGAGATGTTTAGATGCATGAAATTACAAATAAAATGTCACGAAATCATACGAAAATTCAAAGGTGTCAGAAAATTGAAAAGCCATGTCAATTTTAGGCTAGTTTCCACTATTAATCAGTAAATAAAATACGTGAAAAAATAATTTTTATTTTCAAAATTTGAAGTTGAATTCCTTGATTTTCGTCAACGCAATAATGTATGTGCGAATCGATGCATTATCTTCGTAAAACAAAACATTACTTTTGGCTAAATGTAACCATTTTTTCCTAGATTTTTTTCTCTCAAATACTGCAATAAATTTGCATAATACTCATGATTGATCATATGATAATCAGTGAAAATTATCTCACGCGCATCCCAAAAGACTGGCATCATACCCTGGCCTGTCTTCTGCAATTTTGGAGATAATTCACCGTTTTTATACCATTGTTTTCACAGATCCATGATCTTAAGTGTAAAGTGATGAATCCACATTTCATTCACGGTTATGAATCGACGTAGAAACTCTGCTTTATTGCTATAAAACTTGGTCAAATACTTAAATGAAACATTGTCATGACACTATTTTTGTTCCATTATGATTTTTCGCGATATCTATCTTGCATTTAAACATAATTTTTTTAAGTCAACAATTTTAGTCAGTATACGATTCGTATATAGTATATAGTTTACAACACCCATTGAAATATCCACCAGATCTACTAGTTTATGCAAATTTTTTTACTTATTTAATTAATTACTATGATATTTGTCTTCATAGATTATATGTCCTCATCTAAACTCTGACCCATAATATTATACTGTTGTAAATGAAAGAGCAGACTTAAACAAAACGGAATTTAGATCTGTTTGTCATCGTTTAGACTGATATCTCTCAATTGTAAATATTGTTCCCTGGTATGAATTACATTCATCACACCAGCTCGAGTCGTGTACTTAACCACTTCAGATTTTTCAACATATAGAAGCGGGCGGCTCCGTTGTCAGCACGCAAGAATATGCACTCTGAAATGACTTGTAGGCTATTGTTTAGCTTAGATGCTAAGATTATGATAAAATAGATAAAGAAGTGAAATATGTAAATTGATTGAAATAAGTCTCACATTAAAGTACTAGCGTTCGTTTAGAGGTAATTCAATACGATTGAGTAGAGTGTGATATAATACAAATAAGAATAGAAATTGTTTAGACGGGATAAATATTTAATAGCATATACTATTCATCCGACCCCAGACATGAGTGGGGAAAAGCCTTTTGAATGCAACTTATTACATAATAAGTTATATAAAGGAACAAATACATTAATATTAATGCATGAAACAAGATAAATCGATTACAGTGCAACACGGTGAGGTCGATAAGGTTCGCTTAATCTGTACAAATATAGGTTTTCGGTAGGAATAAATGAATGGCCATTCAATATAAAATAGAGTTGCTCGCTTACCAGGTTAACGCATGCATGATACCACCGATAGGAAGGTTTGTAGAGAGGAAGAAAATAGTCCCTGCCTTGATAGCGCGAATGTAGCTCAAACGAGGACAGCAATCGCTAACATTTCTAGCTGTAGTAATCTAAGAAAAGGCAGAAGACACCCCAGAGGAAGTTGCGCTTTCTCTGCTAAGGCAGCAGGTACCTCTGTGCTTAGCTCTGCAGGAAGGCGCCGCTGGTTGTCTTGAGCAACTGAATAAGTGAATGTCTGCACTTGCGTATACGCAACCGCACAAACACACAAAAATGCGCGCAAGTCGCGATATAATTAGATGGAACGCGTAAATGAAGCAAGAATAGTTGCATATAATAAAGCGAGAAAGGAGAGAAGTACGACTTGTCCAGTGGGCACGAAAACACATCTCTCCTCATGGTCCGGAAGAGACTCTGTCGTGGAGACGAATGATTTACAGAAGGAGTCCGCAACGTACTATCCCTACTTTTTAGACTATTGGTAATGGCCCAATCCGCGAAACGCGAGGGCTTAGCCATTTCTCAGAATTGCGTTTACGTTGGTATTTTTTCGAGTACTAACGCGTTGGAGCCTGCAACTTTTACCCTTTTGTCATCTCCTTTCACTCGTTCTTTACGAGATGGGCATGTGATTGGGCTATTGCTAGAGCTACAATAATATCCTATTTTAAATAAGAAGCGCATATGGCGCGAACAACTATCATGACAAAGGCGACATCTACGCCTTAATTTGAATTTGTAATTAATGAAAGACACTAAATGATTTCACGTATATTTAATTGGCATAAAAAATATCCAATTTATTGTGATCAAAGAAAAAAAACAACGGGATACACTCGAAGACGCTAGCTAATCACAGTCTAGCTAATGACTCTTGGCACTTATACTCATACTCTATCTCAGATTCTTGAAAGGACTGAAACGTAGGTATACACTATCCCAAACGTCGATATCCCATCTTGAATTTATGGATTCATTAGGGACATTTAAGAAAACATGTAATTCGTTAGTAAATTCCCTCAGACTCCCAAATTATAAAAACGATTTTAAATACTGATTTCTAATTACCTAAGAGTATTTTTTCATTATAGATTAATTTGAATTTTCATTCCTAGCTGATGTCACTTTGTATACCTTAATAATTAGTTTAATTATTATAGTTACGAAAATTTTAACTTAACACTATATTAGTACCAATACAAATCGACAAATACAATTTTAATGTTATTTTTTAAGTATTGAAATAATTAATTGAAAAATTTATGAGTATACCAAATTGAATATAAGTTTCGAATATATTTTAAATTATCCGTATGATTAATGAATAAATATCGACTATTGTAGTTGTATTGGATAATCTAGATTTCGTGACGTATTTACAGAAAGAAAGATGTGACGTTTCCCATTGAGCGTAAGTTTTATGTTATTGACCTGGTATTTTTATTAAAAATAATATTAATTCGGAATTTTTATTTCACTAATAATAACTTCAATATATGTCTTTAGTATAGGCTAGTAAGTTTTGCGGCTATCTTATGTCTAGTACTTTGCCATTATACACAGGGATTCTTAAGTTTAACGGTGGAAAATACAAGCATTTGATTAAGCTAAACAGTCCGTATCTTTAAAGTTTATTATTCGCTGATATGGAAAATAGATCTTGACATACGTAAATGTCATGAACTTGGTTATTAATTCAAATTACAACTTGATTTTTATTTTAATAAATATTCATCAGTAACATAAATGTAATCTTTTTTTCAGTTTCACCAAACACAGCATTAGGTAAAATTGGTCCAAAAATGAGTCCCCTTCATGAAGAAGTTTCATATCCGAAAAATGATATTTTGACTAGCAAATTTTACAGTAATGAAGGAAATAACTGTGATAACATTTTCGTCGAGGTACGTTTAATAAGTTTTATATCGATTTAAGATTGTTTAATGCAAATATTTCCTTCATTTTCTAGCTAAATCTAAATGTCATGTAAAATGTAACTGTCAGAGTTAAAAAGAAAAAAAGTAAGTTAAAGAGAGACACCGAGAAAAAAAGTATGAAGTTGTAGCGCTATTAAGTTGCTGTTATGGTAATGATACAATATTACCGATTACGGGTTTGATGAATATCGTAGATTAATGGGGTTGTTAGTATAAATATTATAAAATTCTAGAAAATGTTAGGATGTAACTTTCTCACCTTTAACCCTTTTCATATCAAAAACTTTAATGTTGACATACCTTCTTGCTTGGAAGAATAAACATAACCTACATCATGTATAACAACTTCACACTTCCAAAATTCTTACACTTTTACAACACTATATATATTGGACCATAGTAAGTATTATTCTATGTATAGTTACAATTAACTTCTTAATTGCTGTGATCTCCTATATTATCTTCATAGTTTTTTACAAGGTTTCATATTCCTGGTATCATTTAGCACTAACATTTAACAATTTTTTAAGTGATCGGTTGATATTTGTACTGTTTGTTTATTTTCTACTCACTTCTGTTTTATCTGATTTGCATATGTTTTGTTTACCATAAAACTATTTGGAAGGTTTGTAGCACTCCAAATTTACTTACTCAAAACCAAGCGAGACATTGACTCGCGTGACAAGTCGTAGTGCGCATTGCACAATTTCTTTCGCGCTTTCTGTCTTTATCTCTATCTTGCTTTCTTCTCATTTCACTCGTCGCCTTCTGTCTCTGCTAGTATGGTTATTCAACGTGGAACATCTCAAATAGATAAAGTTTATAATTTATTGAAACGAAATAATTATGACTAAAAAATCGGTATTTGCTTTCATGATTTCTTAACTTTCGTGTCCTACTTTGAGCCCAATATTTAACAATACCCAACTTCTTAGGATCACTAGATAGGGTGATTTTAATGGCGGTGATTTTGAGTCTTGACTTTGTAATATAATTTTTAAAATGTTCTTTTCAATTTAATTGGGATGATTTTGGGAATTTGTTCTTTGACCGTTTATATGTCTAGATTTTTAATTATCAAGCTATTGGGAATAAACCATTGTACATCCATTGTGTTTCTTAAAAAGATCTGAACTAACCGACTGAAATCTTTCCAGAAATTCTATATTTTAAATTCGAGGCCCTCATAGTTGGGTAGTCTATGCCCAAATTTATTTGAAAATTTATTTGTAAATAAGGAGTTTATCTTATTGATTCCACTTTGTTTTTACACTATTAATCAATCAATTTCTCTTAGTTTAAGACTAAGTTGTTTTCTTTTTATCAAATATGCTCTCTCCAATTCAATGGACGATGAAGGTGATTTCTCATGTAGAGTGATTGATGGACAGATATTTTGTCTTAATGTCTAAATCATTTGGTTACACATATATTCACTCATTTTGTTCTCCACGACTTTGGCCATTTTTCAACTTCAATAACTATTTTTAAGAAAAATTGATTGATTCTGAAAGTATTTCAAAAAGTTTATATGTAAGAATGAATGGTTGCATAAGAAGCAATTAACGTGAATTTATAAAATAGTGCATTTTATGAAGAAGTAAAGAAATATATGGAAGAGAACTTCATTCACTTTTATTCTCCAAGTTTTAAGCCATTCATAGATCCAACTTCATTTAAATGATTTTGACGGTTTTATGATGTTGATTTGGCGGTAGAATGAGATGTGATTAAAATAGTATTATCTGTATATGTGCCTGTGGTGATATTTTGCATTGTTATGTTAGCTGTATCAGAACGTAGAGAATTGGGCTCAATACGCGTCTTTTTGTCACCTCTGCCTTAAATAGAAAATTTATGGTAATTATTCGACAGGTTCAACGCAAAAAGACCTGTTCTTTAATTACGACTTTTTCTTAAAAATTTCCAGAAATTCTATATATTTAATTTGCAGCCCCCATATATCGGCATTTATGTCCGAAACAATCTCTATGCAAGAAACATTGTATACCAGTATTATTAGTTCGATGAAATTGTCGATGCCTTATTCACTGTTCTTTGAAGTTTACAGATAAATGTTACTGTGGATCTTGTCTTCAATGTTTTGTTTGACTGTTAACTAGTTTTAAATTTTATATGACATTTTTATCCTTATTTTAACATTTAACATTGACAACTAAGATAATATAGGTTTTAATCAAAAACTTGATTCAAAGTATATACAATTCAATAAGATTAAGTAGGTGTGTGGTATAATACAAATAAGTAAAACAGAAATTGATTAGATTCGGAATAAAGATTTAAATATTCTATTCGTCCAGCATAAAAACCCCCAGACATGAATGGGGAAAAAGCCTTCTGAATGCAATGCATTACATATGAAGTTATAAAGGAACAAATACATTAATCTTAATTAATACGAAGCAAGATGTATCAATTACAGTGCAACACGGTGAAGTCTATAAGGTTCGCGTAACTGGTATAATTATAACTATTCGGTAGGAATGATTGGCCATTCAATATGAGATAGTATTGTTCGCTTACTAATTTGACGCACACATAATACCATCAATAGGAAGAAATGTGGAGAGGAATGGAGGTGTTTTTGCCTCGATAACGCGAATGCAGCTCAAACGGGGAGAGCCCTCGCTAACGTTTATAGCTGTGGTGATCCAAAGAAAAGGTGGCGCGAATGTAGTTCAAATAGAGCAACCCTCGTTAACGTTCCTAGAGTAGTGAACCAAAGATTAGCGGCAGAAGGCGCTCCAGAGGAAGGCGGCGCTTCCTCTAGTAAGGCAGCAGACGACCCTATCTTTAGCTCTGTATAAAGGCGTCGCTGGACGTTTCGAGGAACTGAATAAGTGCACGTCTGCCCTTGCGCTCACACAAACATACAAACACACACACACAAACACGCGCTCACGCGATACAATGTTGATGGAACACTTAAGTAAAGCGGACACAGTCATACACAACCAAAAGCGGGAGCAGAGAGAAGTACGACTTGTCTAGCGGAGTCGAAAGAACAACCTAACTCACCGTGGTCTAGAAGGGACTTTCTCGCGTCAATGAATGTTTGGCAGCAAGAGCCCACCACTAACTATCCCTACCCTTCAGGCCGCTAGTAACGGCCCAATCTCGGAATCGCTTTCACGTGGATATCCGTTCAAGTACCGACGCGTTGGGGTCCGCAACTTTAATCCTTTATCATTCCTTTCCACTTGTCTTTTAAGAGACGGGCATGTTTTGAGGTTATTATTACCTGACTCCAAATTGCTAGATATACAATAATACCCTATTCCAAACAAGGAGTGCAAATGACGCGAACAAAATCATTGTATAGGAAAGAAAGTAGTTGAAAAGTACGAAGCATGACGTCAATGCCATTATATTGTTCCATTATCAATGGTTTATATAAAATATAAATAAAAGAATAGGCTTAAAAAAATTATTTATGTTTCTGATGGTGCTAAAAGTAAGTATATAATGAATTGAAGGCGTATGACACTTTTTTAAAAGTTTCCGTGGAAAACGTCAACGCAGTGTAATTGGTGGAATCATTAGAAGGCTAGCTTGGAATCCCATTTTTTCGATCAGGAATATTAGAAATTGTGTATTTTCTTACTCTACAAAAACAAAGCATGCACGAAACAAAAAATTATTATCCATACTAAACCGAGCGCTGCACGTCGATGGTACCTTAGATTAACACGCATTCATTTCCGTACATAAAGGAAACATATATGAATCAATTGTAAGAAACATGATTTTCATCAGAGTATACTGTTAAAAATCAACAAGAAAAATGTAAATAGATAGCTGATTTAAAATTCGTGTAAAATTTAAAATCATATATATATTCATAACATAATAGTAAAATAAATGCGAAAACTATGAAATTGTAGACATAAATGCAAATTAGTATGATTTTATTAAAATATGCTGATCAATAAAACTTGAATAGACAAACACACAAATTAATTTTACATGAATTTATTTAAATTAGATATATTTTACTGTAATTACAGCTAGAAATTTTATTACTCTTAAAGTACAAATATTTTCTACAATAGTAAGAAATATTGCAAATATTCCGTTTAAATTTAAATACCCATTATAAAATATATGACCCATAATACTTAGTTATAAGTCTATGGGAATATTTCGGGCAGAGACTACATTTTTATTGGTCGCCATATCCAGTTGAGTACTGCAGGAAATGTTTTATTACACCTCTCGTGTTTATGGCGATAGAAGATACGCGGGCTTGTATTAGTGCGGTCGCAGCCGCGAATGACAAAGAACGATCCCCCTCCACTCCAACTGACAGTGGCCTTCGACTGTGATCTTTGAATTTTCCCTGTGTATCCATTGCATACGTTTGCCAATGCGAATGTAAAATGTAGCTGTTATAACCCAATTGACTGCTGTATGCGACCCAGGCACAGAGCCACCAACACTATATATCATCGGTCTATTGCCAGTAAGTAAAGCGCGGATTTGTAGTTTTGCATTAAGCTATCTTGCGTACATGCTCTCTGTACTTTTCACCTATGCTACGCTTATTGAACCCTATCTATTCAATCTCAATTCTATTTATTTACCATCCTAATCTAGCAGACAACGTTGATACTTTTACTCTTTTTTTACGTACCTACTTTACCGGCACACATGTTGCGCGGGTCCAGGATCGTGAGCACTCCATACGAGGCAATTCCGTGTAATCAGACCAGGTTTCACCGTAGATTACACGTAGTTCCAGACTGAAACTCCGTTATAATGTATATATATTCTCAAAATACTGCAACGCGAAACGTAGCCTTTAGCTAAGGGAGAGAAAACATACCTTGATAGTCAAGGGTAGTCACCTCCAGTTGCGTTGAGAATCAAATAAACAAAAAAAAAACAAACGAAATCTATCTATTATTATTAAAGGGGAGAAGTAAGAGGCGCGATTACGGCCTAATGCGTGTCAAGGTCGTGATGACCTTGAGAGATCAAGGATAGGTGAGTAGGCAGGCGCTGAATAAAATTGCGAACACTTAGTTTAACAAAAATACTTTATTCGCCGAACACAATTAACCGGAATCTATATTTCGTTCTCAAGCGCAACATAAGACAAATTAATCGAACACAGCAATACAAAATACATAATTCTATAACGCGCAAACAAAATAAACAGCCCAAATCATAAGGAAAGCGCAGCGAAGAAAATAAAACGAAAATTAATGTAAGTGGCGAAACGAATTAAATTTAATCGTAACGGCCTTCGTAAGGATCCGGCTCAATAGCCAGGAGTACCGAACGAGGTCCGGCGCATGCGAATAAACAAATAAAAATAAAGAGAAACAAGGTAATTATTCTACGCACGGAGGGAGAGAGAGAGAGAGAGAACAAACCCAAGGCACTCACCGATAGCTGAGCCTGGCACAACACTCACGAGCACAAACCTCACTTTCACCCGTGAGAACAAAGAAAAAACCAAAAAAGAAAACTACAGCAACGAGTGCCCAGTTAAGAGGCTAAAGGTCAATTGACTTTCGGTGAGTGCTACACACTTCTCTCTCTCTCTCTCTCTCTCTCACTCATGCTATGCCATACACGGCAAGCTGATTTTCCGAGGTTAACGGCCTCGGAAACGTAAACAAGCCCTAATCGCGGGCTTGTTGTCATTGACGAGCTCCGGCCAATGGCCAGGAGCTCCGTCACAATACTATCTTCTCAACGTATTTTGAAAAAATCCATGCAGAATCGATTACTGTTGAGGTTATTGAATTTTATGGAAATTCACATTTTTTAAAATTGTTTATAACTTTTTAATTTATTAATATTATACTATAAAATTTGGTAAAAATTATGGCCTTCACAGCAACATTCAATATGCCAAATAAAATAAATCCAAGACCTTCCTCCTATTTAACTAAAATTAATTTGTTTTCTAGACATATAGATATTAACTATCTTTATCGAAACAGTTTTATGTAACTATTTTATAATTTAAAATCATGTTTCAGCAAGAATCCAAGTCACTAATGAGTTCAAATCATGTTCACGTACCTCATACGTTTAAAAAATTACGAAGTATAAAGCGACAATTTTTACATACACATAATAATAAACACTATCTACTGCAGGCTGTTTGTTCAAAAAGTGATCCAGAATCTATAATACAACTTAATCAACAAGAACATTTCTCATTAGAAACAGATAATTCTGATGAATTAGAAAGTCATACAGATACTATTTATAATTCAAAAGATAATGATTTTAATATGGACGGCAATAATGAATCAACTTCTTATACGTAGTCATGTAAAATGACATCAATATTAATGCCGAAATCTTAGAAATGCGATCCAAATCTTGACATCGACGAATAATCTTAGTTCAGGGTAATATTAAATAATAAAAGATGTATAAATTAGTAATAAATATGGGAGATAATCATATACTAGTAAAAACTATAACATACACAACTAAAGTAAGTAGACTTTATGATGAAAACATACATTACATTATTTATTTCTGTTAAATATTTAGTAATAAACATGGTAGTTTATTATGTTTTACTTATAGAGGTAGCTTTGGTTTAGAGAATTTAAAAAAATGTTGCTTTTTAGTTACATTTTTTTCTTATTGAAATTTTGTTTTTCCTATAACATTTATGGTGTTTCATTGTATTGAGATAATGACATTGTCGTACTGTCCTCATATGGACTAATGAGAATCATAAATGATTGTTTCGTTTTTATTTTATTTAAGCCTTTTTGTTATTCTGTATTGCGTTAATATCTGGAATTTTCATAATTTGAGCTATTTAGTTGTAACTTAGCATATAATGTTAATCTTATGATATAAGTTATTGTGTATTTGATAGTATAGTACTAGAAAATTCATGCAATATCTACGAAGTGTATAAAATAAGTTTTCATTCAAATTCTCATGATGTTAATATGTAACTGAAAATGCTCATTTTTGTTCAATATCAACAAATCTTTTGTTAGCATATAACTGTACCCATTTCAATAAAGATTTTATATTTGTTAGATATAAAGTATTTATTTCTACATTGATGACTCCACTAAAACACCAAGTAATATTTTAACAGTTAAGTAATTATTAACATTTTTTTGGACTGCTTGATCCAATTATAGTTCGACTAAACATATTTTCAATTCATAATTCCTGAAATCGCTAACGAAGCAATCAAATTTCAGTTTGCTGTCACCAAAATAAATACAAAAGTGGTAAGCGAAGTTGAAAATAATATCACTAATCCTACTGCAATGGCACCATACATATTTCTACGAACCGAACTGATTAAACGATTATCTATTTATTAGGAACAATGAAACAATGGATCGGCAGTTTACTAGTTGTTAGAAAGGAAAAATTCGCCGACAGGAAACGCTCACCGTTTTTGCCACAATGGCATTCTCCTATTAATTCAGACCTTATACCAAATAACTTTCAGAAATAATTTTGAATTCGTAGGCTTCCAACACACGCCCAAGCTATTATATTCGCGCTGGACTTCCTATTGTGACGTTTGAGAAACTTGCTGAAATTTCTATTGACGATTTTTTCTGGCCAAATTGCATCACGCGGTAAAGGTTCATTTCAATATATTTTTAAAATCCTGAAAATTTGTACTGTACTGCGTTCCTGTTGATAGTATCAAAATAATTACAATTATATTCGGAAATCGACTTCAAAAGAGTATTATTTGGAGAGTTTATGTTGAAATCATCAAAGAATTACAGAGATAGCTATCAAATATAACATACCATATGATTTATATTTATAAAATAATAAAACAATTTAAAAAATGGTTAATAAGAAAGCAACTAATTGTAGGGTCTACAATAATTTAATACATTTTAGATTAATAATTATAACATACTAAAACCGAATCAGGCGTCATAAATGCTGTGTCATGTTACATATTCAAGAAACCAAAATCTAAGCATGCGAAAAACGCTTTTTTTAGCGATTTCATAATACCAGTCCCACAATTATAAAAAGTTCTTTGGAAAGCGGAAATTATACATTTCAATATTTTTTAGATTGCTGAATCAAAATCCAATCTTTAAATTATCCAATTACTTGAGGATTCGGAAATTTTCTAACCTAAAAGTACAATTATCATATAAACTGTCAACATAAACTTTCGTATGCTGTAGTAACCTATAAACTATATAATTGGCAAATCTAATGACCTGCAAACGCTAAACCTACGACTGGTTAACATAAAGTGACATAGGAATTAAGATATAAAAAAAATTCAGATGTTTTTTTCAGTTGTTCATAATTTTTTAATTCGTCGTATTAGAGCAAAATCTGGTACAAACAACGATTTCTACATAGGCATTATATGGCCAAATAAAAAAAACAGTATCACTTTAATCCGTTGTTATCTAAAACCAATTAGTTTTCTTTCAATAAATTACTTAGTTACAAACATTAATAAGATGATTAAATAATATGAAAAGGGAAACTCAATTAAATTAATTTATGTTTCGTTTAAGGTATTTTCCTTTCTAAAATTTACGTTCAAGTATTGAAAGTGTAAGTTTCATTAATATTGATTTCATGTTTTGGTAGTAATATTGGGGACAAACATAAACATTTCTAAATGGAAAAATCACTTTTACTCCAAAATGGTCTTTATAATTGAGCTCATGGTCAAAGTCGTCAAGAGCTATGGGCCTGCTCCTCAATAAGTCATCGAATTAAAAATCGTTTTGGAGGATTTTTCCAAATTTGATCGAATCGTCTAAAAAACATATTAACAACCATTTAAAATTCTTAACTAAACAATTTTTTTTATAACGTTAATATTCGAAGATTTCAGAATATATTACAGTAGTCTAGCCGTTGTATATGCCATATTCTCATATGAGAGTAACTCAGGGTTATTTCTACTATTCTTCCAATGATAGTGTAATACATGCTGCGTTAGAGTCAACGGCCAGTAAAGTAACTGGATTATTGGCACGAAAATAGGAATAACTTATGGTGCTCCTCTCGACTTTTTTTTCACTGTTAACATAATCCGGCAAAGTTCACTCTATATTTAAATTTCATCATTGCATATAACAATTATATCTGTCACTCAAATCCCAAGTAGTAGAAATTCAATATAGCAACAAAACAGATTTATTATTATTCTCATGTCATCTATTACCTACGGTCAAGTCTAAAATTTGAACAAAAATAGAGTAATGCTTATGGCGCTATCGTGAACTGCTGATTAACTAATAATATAATTATCGCACTGACATATTCTCTATATCATCGCTACCTTTTGACAGTTGACCTTATCAGACAAAATGTATTCTTAGATCAGACTTCATGATCACACATGATAATCATGTATGTCACCGAAATCAAATATTATCTAATCTAGTTTTGTTAATAAAATAGTCTATTTCTGTTCTCATATCTTCTGCTCTCTTATGATGTAAGAGTATTTACCTCATTCAGAAGTTCCTGAATTTTTATATCTAAAATGTTATTTTCTGTAATATTAAGCTGTAGATTATAAGATTATTAAAAGTTTTTGTATGATACATATCAATATAATATATTTATATTATAACAAACATAATTATTTGACTTTGAAAAAAAACCGTTAAAATTACCATGATTCTAACATGATTCGTTGTCAAAAGGACAGTTATAAATTATACTTCGAATAGTAAATGTAAATTATTGAAAAATCAATAATAAAGGAATTTATTTCACTTGACTATTAGCGCGAATGAAAATGTTTATCGTTATGTTATTTAATTTTTTCACAAATATATCGATGTTAATCATGACAGATCATAATGTTAGTGACAGCAATGCTATTGCAATGCAGTCACGACTAATTCTGTTATTGCATTCAAAAGATTTAGTATTATTAAGCTTTGCTTGCAGTACTGTGACTAGAATCAATATTTCATTTTAGTAACAGCACTACTGTCAAAGTTTGACTGCATGGAATCATTTGAACTATCTTACTTAACTAGAAGCCTAAGCCTATGTAACCCAATTCTCAGTTTTCTAACAAAATTCAAAACAATAACATATACGCGAGGAACAACACAGATTTAATAATGCTATTGAGTATTTTGGCAAAATAGGGCACTAACATATACAGATACAGCATAGAGATAAAGGAATTAAAAAACATTATTAATTATTCAATAAGGACAAATAATCTTAATCTCAATCATTAGTATATCAATACTTTGATGATCACAGCGCTTATTAGTTTCTAAAAAGAAAAGTATTAAAATCTTTCAGTAAGACCAATAAATTACAATTTTGTATGTATATATTATTGTTTAAATCGAATCTACTAAGTGTTAAATTAACATTGCGTTTATTGAAATTATATTATTATAAGGAAGCAAGTTATAAGCGATTCATTTCTATTAAAAAGTATTGATTAATTGCTCATATGAATTTTATTCATAGTCCAAAAATCATTTTATAACTTGTTCTTTAAAGCATATATTACCATATTTGCAACTATGTCTTTAAAATTCTATTAATTCCAATTTTTAATAATTATTAAGATAATTAAGTTAATTTGTTGTATTTAAGAAACTAAAATGTATCTAAATATTTAAATAAAATTGTATTGAAGCTTGAATTTAGTACTATTGTTTGAATCTAATTTTATACAAAATCAAATTCCCTAAAAGGAGCTGTAGTAATAGATAGTAATTTAATGAAATTTTATACCTGTATTAGATTTTAATGTATTAGAACGAGAACAAAATAATCTTTCTAGAAATTTCTTTCCAAAATTTTGGTATAAATAGATTTGCTTTGCGCTGTGAAAATCAGACAATTAGTTCATGAATAAATATAATTTCTTCAATTTGAACTTGTATTATTTTATTATACCTGGGTACAGTTCTGACTCTGATCGAAATTTTCTATTGTTTTACTCGTAAGCCCATTACTCACGGGCAAAAAAGTAACATAGGTATTTTCGTCGAACACCTTTCAACTGCTGAGTTACACATTTAAGCCTATTTCTGAAAAATAAAAATGAAATTTACAGTTATTGTATTCTTATAAAACAAGTCTATAGTTTTACTTGTAAGCCCATTTCTTTGTTGTGCCCTAAGGTAATGAGGAGTGTTTTTTTGTCTGTCCATATTTTCCTCCCATCTTTTATGTACTAGTTTTAAAAAAGAATTATACTTTATACATTAGACTTAAGCCTCACTGTTCCGAATCTTAATTCTTTTCGAGTTACACAGTACTTTATACTTCGAAAAATCCAGTCAAATTTCCAAAAATCAGTCAACATATTAAATATGTTGCAACATAAAAATCATAGTAATTATAATATTTAACTCAAAATTAAGCATAGTTCGATAAAGAAACCTAGTATATTGTCAGAAATTAGTAATATAATACAAATAAATCAAATTAAGGTTACATTAAAAATAAAATTATATATATTGAGTGAAATGTATTTTTCTGACTTGCATTAAGATTTATTTCTAGTATTATTTCTATTGTTATTTCTATCTAAAATACTCTTTTTACGTTCTAAAAGTTTTAAATAATTTTGTTACAAATAACTTTGAAAATGTAATAGTACTTTAGGACGGGACTCTCAGTCGTTGGCAGAGTCCATCGGGATCAGCGAAGAGGTCATTGACCTTTCTGTTGGAGATCGCACTCGTGTTATATTCCTGTAAAATTTACCTTAAATAAGAAAAGTGATTCTTCTTCTGAATTTAATGTTGCGAAAAGAAACTTAAGAAGTTATATACTTAAAAAAAGACTTTCGAAATCTAGACTTTCATGAAAATGGCCTTAACATATGAATATCTGGTAGTTTACCAGATTCATTTTAATTTCCGTTTTTCGCCTATTTTTTAAAGTGTCATTTTAGAGAGGTTTAACTTTCTTGTTGTATAGTTTGGTTCTCTTCACTTTAAGCTTGTCTGATAAATTCAACAAGTTTGCTAACAATTTTTTTACATCATCTATGCTTCTAAGAGGGATGTTGCATCGAATTCTGTTGTCGATGTACAGATATCTTACTCAATTCTTGGTTTTAGAGAATGGTTCTGACTATGTTACTTTTATGTGAGGTCTGATTATGACCGCCATATAGATCAAGATTAGTTGTAAGCTAGAATATGTTTTAAAATATAGGGATTCATAACTTTAAGAACGGCGAAATCGACTAATTCTGTTAACTTTTTCAGAGCTGAAGGACAGTATTGTTGATATTGCAATGCAATTAATTATTCCTAAACATTGCGTCGTATAGCCATTGGTCTCAAATTACTATTTTTATTGAATTTATTATTTTTCTGCTTTGCCAATAGGGACAGTAAGTAGATTCAGCATTGTGTTTATTCTATTCATAAATTTTGCCCGTCATCTAGTTTATTAAAATATTATCGTGCTTGAGCCTTATCAACATTAATAGTATGGTTAACGTTTGAAGTATTAGTGGTCTCATGATTATAATAGATGATGAGGGATCTCTATACATAGCATTCAACTTTAAATTTATTTCTTCATATGCTTTACCGTCCAAAAATAAAACATGCATGGCCAATCGATATTGCTCTTTTTCGATTGTATTGAAAAAACCAAACGCGTTTAATTCAATGAAAACTAACTTATGAATCAATTTGATATTTTCTACGACGTCGTCTTAAATATGGCAGTGTACGATTGCATTGAGTACTTTGCTTAGCAATGCATAGCTCTATCTTTAAAACAGGTACTTATTGATCTACCTTTGTTCTTTTAACTCCTATTCTCTTTTTTATACTCGAACATTTTTCTGGTTACAATTCCCAGTTCCATGTTACTAATTCTGCAAGTATCCAAATAAGTCTTAGCCTTAGAGATAGATGACTCAATCCCTATATGTATTTTGGTCAGAGTTAAATTAAATCTCATTCTATTCGATTTCCGAAAAATGACTCGATCATTATGTTAATCGTGTATAGAAACCTCTATGTCTATCAAACCGTAAGACACATTCGCGAGAAAATGGGCCTCCATCCTGTATTTTATAATTTTTTTTAGATATCTTGGTCGATTCGTTATCTAGGAAGAATTTTTTGTTATATTTTTAAGGGTTATTGTGTGCTACAAACTTAGCGAGCCCAAAAAAATTTTGATTTGGATATATCAAAATTCGCTATTTCAAAAACAAATACCGATTTATCTCTGGAGAAAAAAAATATTTTGTGTAAACTGTATGTATCGATAACCTTCCTTTAATTGCAGTTTGAATTTACATAAAACAGTGAATAAATTTCAATAATGAGTACCAAGAAAATCCTATTCTCGGCATAAAAAACTCTTTTATGTAAATGTCTTAGATCCTTTTTATACCACAGAAAAATATGCTATAATTTTAGATACTATATTAGATTATCGTGAAGGTGATTCAAATACAAAACTTATATGCGAGGAAAATGCCGTCGTTATAAAAGTTCGAAATAAATTAACAATATTTTTATTACCGTTATTATAGTTATTTATCTGTTAATACTGGTTGACTACTGAGTTATGAAACTCTGATGCTGCAAAATTATTCAAGCATTCTGCACAGGTGGAGTTGGTGATCCCATTTTCAAATAGCGTAGGGATGCCGTTCAACTAAGATTAAAACCTTATTCTTCATAATGGATCTTCTTTTTCATCACTTCTTCATAGTAAATTCTTTTACATCGATGGCATCGAGTTGTTCTTGATCGTTTTATATAAAAATTTTAGGCTATTGCTGTATCCTTCTGAATCATTAATGTCCAGAGCTATGTACTTAGTTAAATTAAAATATTAATGATCTTTGTGAAGGTGTGAATAACGATATTTATATATTTCAATTGACCAATGCTTACAACGATTGTTCTGTATATATCATAACATAACTACTAAAATTAAGTGAATGCAATGTAACAACTAGAAACGACATAGACTTTAAATGAATTAATTGCATAATAATGTAGTAAAAAAAGGAAACATCACATAGATCTAAAAAACATATAGATCTATATGTACGGTAGTTTGCAATAAATAAGAATATTAATTTATGGCCGTTATAACTACACTTTTATCTAGGCAAATATACTTAGAGAGTATAAAATAAATATATCTCTTGGATAGTTATATGTATGTCTGTTCAAATGTTCCAATCGTATCGTACACAAAAATGAATTTTTTCCAAATTTTTCTCTATACAATAAACCCGCATTATTATTAAAGCAACTATCCAGTTTGTGATTTGACTTACATAGTTTTTTCCTTATATTTTATATTCTTTTCTCGTGAAAAGATAAAATAATAGTTGGAATATTAAATAAAATATTTAATAATTTCCTGGGATAGTACGTACAGCCTGAGTTATTTTGTATGAAATACAATTCTGTTCGAGGTGAACACTATGTAAAAAATATAATTTCTATTATTAAATGAGAGACATTAAAAATCATAGTTATTATTGATGAGCTGAGTTACCGAAGTGAAAAAATCAGAAAGACGAAATATTACAAGCTGCAATTTGCATTTACATTGAAAAAAAAGGTAATACATTGTAATGCCGAGTCTGTAAGTACAACTTAAAATAAATATTAACAAAGATTGATTTCCGCATTAAATCGTGTACTCTTCCTCTCACTCTTGTAATTCCGGGATACTTGAGCTGCCCTTTGGAGTCAGTTCAAGCTAACCCTTAGAAATAATCCCTTTGCTGATAAAGGTTAGTCAGTGAAGGCGGAATAAATACATTTTCTGCGCTAGCGTAAGTAACATTTAGTTAATAATCCCTAATCGATACACACTCCCCTGTTAATAAGCCTTAGACAGAAGAGTGTGCAAATATAGAGGATTATCCTAAATACGTCCTTTATATCAGTGATGTCACTAATCCGACATCATAATATTGACTCGTTTCGAATAACTAAGTTTACTTCAGTTGTAGCTTACATCTTGTCTCGCGAATTCATCAGCGAAATGCCATCAAGACTGAACTCTTAGTATCATAGGGCAACGGCCTTGACACTCGGCATTAGAGAGAGAGAGAGAGGGAGAGAGAGACAGGGAGTCCCGGTATAAATAAGCGGCGATATTATGAATATTGCCGGCTTGGTTGCTTAGTACGAAATTTGGCTTGGCTGAGTTAGACGCAAATTTTGATTGTTCATTTGCTTCCCTGGTTTCTTTTTTATCTTTTGTGGTTAATTAACGTAGTGGTGATCGAAGCGACATCAGCATATGGTGAGCTCTGCCCCCAGCCGTGGCGTAGACCCAATTTGTCATCAACTTCGATGAGTACCGGTTATTTTTACTTGTTAAATAATAAAAATTTATTTGTTTGTCTTCTTGACTCGTTTCTTTTGACCTTCATTAGATCGGCTTGTTCACGGACATAGCGTTAGGTCATATTTCGCGCTTTTTATCCCCAACAATACTAATTTTTTTTTAATTTAGAATTTTACAATGAAGGATGAAGCTTGATACTATCGCCGTCATTGCTGACAAATAAGTCTACTTCGTTACAAGAGTTCAAGCAAATAAATATAAATGACTTCATACATGTCACGATTAATTCATTATTCTCACCCCCCGTGGTAGACGCAAAAGTAGTATTCATATTGAATTTAATCAAACATTTTTAGTCATTGTAATAGAATTGTACGTATCCAAATGCAAGTGCATATGCATGTATGGCGGGAGCCTGTAGAGTGTGTCATCAGGTAAGACGATTGTAGTTTAAGCTAATAGGTTGAAAAAATTCTTTTTTCTTTATATTTCATAGCGGAATAATTATATTAAAATCCGATTGTGGTTAATTAAAAGTAAATTATTGAATGTAATCCTAACTTGTGAAGATTAGATTTAAAATCGATATTTTCTTCAGTTTCGAGGAATCCACCAGCATGAATCGATGTGAGAAAACAAATAGGTTAGTCAATCATAAATCTTCTACATTCCATTCCCAAATGAATATATGACATCAATGACTATAGTCATAAGGAATTTAATCTCAGATGAGATCTTCAAACGGGGAAGAATATGACAAGTGAAATTCATTCTATACTCACTTGCGCTTGCGCACAAATTTATAGCCTTCATTACGTGGACAATCGTGGTTCATAGATTTAATATTTTTGTGGCCTTAATAAAAGAAATACGATTATGATTCGCCAATTTATTACAAAAATAATTATAATTATATATTGAAGGATACTGACACTGAAAATTACATACATTTTGCAATTTTCATTAATTATATTCTCGCTTGTTTGTTTTTATATTATACTATAAAACTCCGTAGAAGCGGCTGCGCAGTAACCAATTTTTTATATGTCATATCAGAATTTATGTTATCTTGAAAAGTTAGATTCTTTTTGTATAAGCCCTTATTGGGATTTTAATGTTGCATGCTTGTATTTCTTGTGTATGCCATATATATATACTTCTGTCAGCATCAAGTCATTGTTATCGTTATTATTTCTGACAACTTCAATACAAGTTATCAACTTTAATAGTTTTGTTAATATCATCATTAGGACTAATAATTTCTTAAACAATTTCATCAGACGACTTATCTCGACGTTTTATTTTGTAAATATATTGATTCGTTCAATTTAAATTTTTATTAAATATGCAGGTATAACGTTGAATATTCAAATAAAATATTGTACAAATATTTTTCATAAAAGTATATTTTGCTAAGAAAATTCATCTAGAAATGTCTGATAATCAGCAAAAAGCATTGCAGTTAATAGCTGAAGCTGAAAAAAAACTTACTTCTTCCAAAGGTTTCCTAGGTTCATTATTTGGGTAAGTACATTGACTTAATTTTCAAAGTCGTTTTTGTTAAATTTAAATATGCCGATGTCTTATCATTATTAAGAATACACATGCTTATATATATGCAATGTAATATAGATTTTTTGCTTGCTTTGTGAGAGAGCACATACAATTTTTCAAATATACAACATCATTTGTCTAATAAGTGTGTCATAAGTAAAAATTATAAAATAACCTATTTAATTATTGAAGAAAATTAGTTTTCACAACATTATTATAGTCATTACTTATTGTTGTTATTACAAAAACTATCTTTTTTTCGATAATGGATAGTATCAGAAAAAGTTTTATTTCTAGATTGTATTTCTAGAATCAATATATGTAAAACCCAAATGGTCTATATAAAACCAAACCGCATATAATCCAAATTTGAATAGTGCACTCGTTCTTTTTATAGTGCTCGGTTTCCAACTCATTCACTAATATTATCTCTTTAAAAAAATTTTGTTATATAGAGTATGAGACAATCTTTGTGGAGAAGCAACTTTAAATCATGTATTTATTAAATGTATAAAACATTAGTGATATATAAAGATATTCAACAAAGGTTATGAGTTATAAAAAGTAATGTCAACTTGTCTGAGGACTAACAAAAAAGTATGATTTATATATTTAATCAAATTGGGATATATACAAAAGGACAAATTTGTCATCTATTGTAGTATTATATATTACTGTAAACCATTTACACTAATTTCATTAGTCATTATGCTGTAGTATAGAGGTAATTTCCTATTAACAGTTACAAATTTTCTCTACAAATATTTATTATTTACTTATTCCAAATGACAAATGCTAAAATAAGTAATAAAAAATAACAAAGCATATTTATATCTGTTCTATTTTAATTTCTTAAATAATATTTATTTAAATAATCTATATTTTCAGTTAGTGCTATGAATAATACATGTGATATTAAAAATTCGATTTAAGTATTAAACTATAAAGCTTAATCATGTAAAATACAAACTATTTATTATATTTATTCACCAAAATATGCTCAAATTCTAACAAACAATTTTGTCCATGTATAAACCAATTATCATATAGAATAAAGTTAAATGAACCAAGAATACCAGATTGATTTTCTTTTTATTTATATGCTATTTGCTATCAAGTTTTAATACACAGTATTTTTGGGTCTTCAATCGTTTCATTACAGATTTGGATAAATTTATGATAATTTTACATTTGCATTTACTACTATTTTATGTAGTTCAATTATGGTTATATCAATCAAAGCCTTGTTGAATGAATAATTATATCAATGTTAATATTGTCAATATTTTAACAAACAACTCTGAATCTATATTAGTTGAAAATTCAAAGCCGTGTGAATAATTTATATTAAGCAAGACGTGATAAAAACCAATTGATATGCTCAAAAGCCACTGATCAAGTAAATTACACTACACATTATATACCCAGATAGCTTTCTTTTTCTAGGCAAACTACATTAATGACACGAATGTATCAATTTTTTCTTTATAAAAGAAATTCCAATAGCATCATCATTGAAGCTTATGTTGTGAAATATTTTTCATGTATAACTATATAATTCTATTTTTTTTATTTGTAATTTATAATTGTGAGCTGCAATAAACAAATTAGGTTTTGTCATAGACGAATGTTTAGAGGGTCTGTACACTGAAAAAAATAATATAAATATAAATATAACAAGCACCAAAAATTAATATAATTTGTAAGAATGGTGGCATTCTCAATTAATGGAGAATTTTATTATATCACTATAAACATAATAATATTTTTTATTGTATGACAAATAAAACTACACCTTCTCATTAAAATTACATAGTGAACTGTAGTCAAATATGTATTAAACTATAATAAATAATTGATATATAAAGCCATCATATATTTCGCTAAATAACAAATTTTCAGATAGCATTTTATTAACTAGCGAAAAAGTCTTGAATTTAGATGTAACTACGTTATCATTAGTTAAATTTTATTATTGAAGTTAATTGTAATCTAGAGATTTTAATTCTTACTGTTGAAAGCCTTTTAAAGTTTCAAATAATGTGATTGTTTAATCTTTATTTTCATCTATATTTAGTGTTGCGTAGCAATTTTTAAATATTTCATTGAAGTTATCCTTCAAACTACACGTCATTTAGTCGAATATTTCTTGCAAAACAAGTTTTTTCTTTTTTTTTTCATTTTTACGATAACAGGAGTAAATAGAATCGCATCTACTTGAAATTTTGTCTAGATGTTTTTTTTTACAAACAATCAACTAAGTTGTCCAGAGCATTTAGTTCATACTCCACCTATTTTAAATATACATGATAAATAGTCATGAAGTCCAAACAGTAATTATTTTTAGTGAAAATGGATTTTTTATTATGTAAGTGTTTCTTTTAAAACTATAATCGTGACGTCGGAATTCGGTCACGATTATAGTTGTAGATACTTTTCAGTTTACGACTTTAACTTTACGGTTTTAACCGGGATGTATACGGGTCATTTGTGAAATACGACGCGATACTTTTTATGTTTCCTTTGTGGATATTTGACTGTTACGAACCAATTCGCAGTAACAATATCCACACTTTTTTCCAAACGCTTGTGGGAAAATGTTTAAAACAATGCTAAGGCTAACTGAAACTGACTCACAAGGACAGATTCAGTACCGTGGAATTAACAGAGTACAGCTGGTACTGCTTGTAACGTCGGATTGACGTTGTGGCCATATAAATTGTTATTTAAAACAATTTTGTTCACCGTGTGCACATTTTTATGCCTAGAACTTTCGTTCTACTAGCAAGGGGTGCGTGCTGGTTGCGTTAGAGAGGATTTTCCTTCGATTTTTCAGATTACTAATTCTAAATGGATACCTTTTATCACTGACTTCTTGGCAGCGACCACATATACCTCTCCTTCACTGACTATTACCAGCGAAGGGGTTAGCTTTAGGTTAGCAAGGATTGACTCCAATGGGCAGCCCCAGTAACCAGGAATTAGGAAAAGTGAGTGAGAAGGTTGCGAGCTAATACGAAGTTTTAATATATATGTTTGAATATTTATTTTTGTTACTTACAGTAGTAATGGTTTGGCTCTGGGCTTCGGCTTCCTTGAGCACACTTTCACTAACTCCGAACGCTAGCAGGTGAGGCTTTTTATCCTAGAGGAGGATAACTCCCACTTGGTGTTCTAGAGGTTGATCTAAAAATTATCCGGATCTAATTGGTCTTAGGCCCCTTTCGAATAGCCACAACTCGGAAAAACACGCGCTCAAGTTGTGAAAATTCGAGGGAGGCTGGAAATGTGCCTTTCGTACTCGTTTTCCCCCGCAGAACCATTAAAAAAAATTCCTTAAGCTGTTTTCTTTCGAGTGACTTTTCGTTTTCTCTTCTTTTTATGGTTTCTAGATAAACCCATAAAAAGTGAAAACGAAAAATTACTGAGAACATTGAAACAACAAAAGAAAAGGAACATCTGGCCAAAAGTTAACTACCATTTTTTCTCTATCCTTATATTTTATGGGATTTCTTGAAATGTTGTCTCGCCTTGAATTCTAAAATTACTTCGACCTAATGTTCGAGATTTTACAAAAATAATAAAACTATATCTTGTGCACCAGGCCACTTTATCATTCTAAAAGGAAAAGGAAAAAGGTTTCCCGGCTGTGCCATGCACGCGTGGGGTCATATAAAACGAGGACGCCAAAAAAAAAAAATGTCTCGCATTCTGGCCGATGGCTCACGCATATAAGATTCTTTCTTTTAAGAATCCGCTCTATTCCGACGTTACTGCTGCTATGACTATTATATACTGATATTAATAAATAACCCTTAAATGCATCTCGACGTATGTTTACATCAGTAAATTTTTTGTTTCATAATTTTTAAACGATATAATGATGTAGATCTACATCAGTATTTTGTATGAAAATATACTTTTTTCAAAATATAATTTTTTTCTATATTTATCCCTTAATCTATGTTTATTTTCCTATTATTCAATTTATAATAAATGGAAAAGAAAAATCGCGCATTTAAGGGTTAAGTCGCTGATTAAAATTTTACAAAATACCTGAGGTGAAAAATTATTGAACGCTTTAAAATTTCCGTCGCGTGATAAATATTTTTTCACATGGAAATGATTTTGTGTTTGCCGTGATTGTTATCTCATCGACTCATACAAGGCTCCATTGGATCTATATGTACAACTATGGTTTCTTAAAACTATTATTATAAAGCTATCTTTCAACATCGCTCTGTTTGTTACAATATTTATACAATATTTATCGGAAAAATCATCCGGTATGATACATACTTTATTCAATAATTAATAATCGAAATAAAAGGATTTTATCTTTTGATCGGAAAAAGTCATGTTATATTGAACACCATGTCGTATAAGTCGCTCTTGTTTGACCATTTGTTTGCTCTTAAAGATTACTATTGTACAACACGTGTTTTACCGAGATTTCTAATACGATTGGATTATATTAACACGATTATGAGACGTTCGATATTGAATATTAAGACGTTGTTATTTAGAAGTTCATTTTGGAAAGTATCGCTGAAAAAATAATTTAAATTAAAGTATCATATGATATTTTATTGACTACATCGACAGAAGATAAACATATTGAAAATTAATTTTCTTTAATTTAAATAAATATAATATATAAATATTATAATAATTCTCTATAAAATAATTATTGTAACAAACTATCAATAAAATTGTATTATTATACAATTATAAAATAATATGATTAGTGATTAAATATCATCTGGGATACTCGATCCCCGCCTTGATAAGAAAAATTTATTAATTCTCAACTTGCATGTGTTTCATGCACAAGAATTTGTGGAGTAGGATTTTGAATAGGTAATAAGGACATAAAAAATTATAGAAGGAATGCGTCTCATATACTATATACATCTCCTAAAGTATTATTCTAATCACATACAATATCTTTTATAAGTTTAATGTGGTTTTCTAAAGTTTCAAAATAATTAGATTTACTTAATATTGATTATAAACTATTATAATTGTGAAGTACATATATAGCACACATGCACATTACTATTTGTTACCGATAGATTTAATTCAGAACAGCAATAGGATAATTGACTAAGATTTTTGTATCTGTTTATTTATTTTATGAATAATACAATATTATGTTGCATTATTCGTACATGAAAACTTGAATGGCAATTCGTAAAAATGCGAATACAAAACTGTTTCATGTTTTGCTATAGAAATATTGTAAAAAAAAATTTTTTTTCTTTTTTTATTATATTGCGACGTAGTTACAGGCCATATCGACAGAGTCTCCTTACGTGTAGCCTTGTCGGTAAAACAGCATTGCGGGGTTAGGTGTATTTATAAAAAACACAATCGCTTTCTCGATTTTTCTGCCGAAGAATATGTGTCGCGACAATCGGCCGCGCGTTAATATATCTCTGTCTTGGCGATGCATTCTTAGTTGTTAAAAGCGGAGCAAGTTTTTTTACGAGCAGTGCAACAGGTTGTAGTTGTTCCAGGAGAAGTGCCTTGTGAATGTGTATGTGGAATAAGTAAAGGTGTTGTGCTCAGAGAGAGCGTAAGCCGCTTTCTTGCGCAACTCCAACCTTAATTGGGAATTTATTGGTGAGTACGTCGTTGGTATTTATGCAGAAAGTTCGTTAAGAAGGGTTTTAGAAGTTTAAGCATAATTGTAGAAAAGCGAAGATTTTTTTAAATAAATGTCCTTGATACCAGACTTTATCAAAGGCTTCCTATATATCCAGAAATACAGTAGAGCAGATTTTTTTTCTAAAGCTTTTCTGATTTGGGCGGTTACACGGTTTATCTGTTCGGTTGTACTATTTTTACCTCTAAATCAAATTAATGTCTTGGAAACAAGATTGGTTCTTCGATTACAGGATTTTGTTTTACAAGTATGGTTTTTTCAATTATCATAGAAAGTATCGAAACAGACATTTAGGTTTATATGAATTAACTAGTTCTACTTTTTACCTGGTTTAGGTATTAGTAAAATTTCGATTGTTTTCTATTGAGTAGAAAAGTGAGAAAGTTGTATTCAAGCGTTATAATTATTGCAATTTCTTTTATGCCTTTTATAGATAATTTGATAAATATCTTTTCACATAAATATCTTAAATATCTTTTCACATATTTAAGACTGACTATCCTGGCGGTAACATTATCTACACAGGGTGTTACTTTATTTTTTTTATAATATACACTACTCCTGTAATTTAATTTTTTCTTATTTAGCTATTTATTTCTGCATAAAGTAGGGTTCTGGTTCCTTTATCGATTTATTCAATTTGTTCTTCTCTTACGTCAGTTTGCCATATCTTTTTGAGTTTCTCCTTTTCTCTGATTTTGTTAAGAACTTTTTTTGAAATTCTATATATATCTTTTTGGTTTATAATTTTTGTTAATACTTTGTTTTTTGTCGTTTTAGTAAAATATTATTGTGAATTTTATCTTTTATAATTTAAATTTTAATCAGTCTGTTAGTTTTATATAAGAGTATATTTTCGTTATTTGAACATCTAAATTTAATATAACTGGTCAACGATATGATATTAAATCTATGGAAGAACTTGCATCGAATTAACCCATTAAGGTCCTTGTTTGAGGACGAGATGGAGTGGGAGGAGAGGCGGAACATTAACATTCGCCGGTGAACTCTAGATGACCTCTTTATTAGCGCACTTGTACACCTTTTCTATTTCGTTCGCGGGAGCACACACACACACACACACTCTCACAAGGGCGAGAAGCTCAAGACTGGCTCATTCGTCAGCGGAGTGAGCGCTTCGCGGGATCACAGGGACGCGTGTTAGGTTTTCCGGCCTGAATCAGCGCCTCGGAAATACCCAGCGCACGCACCAGCCGGTCCACACCGACAATCACCCAAAAAGTCCTGTACAAAAAATCTGCATACAATACCAAAAAACGAACTACGTCATCCTTTGCATAATAAAAAAATAAGGTATACATATTTTTTATTTTCGGATTTGCAAGTGTTTATAATGCGACATCGGGTTAGCGATGTCATGGATATTAAGGAGGTCTTCACGACTTTTCTTTATCCCTACACCCTTGAAACGCGAAACGTCCTTTATTGTTAAAGGAGGGAAAACATACCTTGGTTCTCAAGGTTAGTCGCCTCCAACCGCGTTGGAATTTAAAAATTCGAGTGATACTCGACGCAAAACTAGTAAAAACGGAAAGGTAAGAGGCGTATTTACGGCCTAATATGCGCCAGGATTTCGATGACCTTGAAAGGTCGAGGACAGGTAGGCAGGCGTTCAAGTAAATGTACGCGCGAAATAATGACAAAAAAAAGAAAAACAACAATTTAATAACGGCTACGTAACGAAGAGAAAGAAATTAAATTAAATTATAAAGCGCAGTGAAGAAAATAAAATATAAACGTGATAATGAAACGGCGAAAATAGGAAACGAAGGCAAATTCAAATAAAATAAATAACGGCCGTCGTAAGGCTCCGACTAATTAGCCAGGATTTCCGAACGAAGTCCAGCGCACGCAAATACACAATAATAATAAAACAAAAAAAATGCACGGAGGGAGAGAGAGAGTAAGCAAGTGCACTCATCGATCTGAAGGATCCAGCACAAACATAAGAAACCAACCCACAACACTGCAATCACTAGCGAAAAACTATCAAACCAAAAAGAAAACTCGACTGCTCTATTTGAACTTTAAAAGCCAATAATTGCGCTTTATAATTTAATTTAATTTCTTTCTCTTCGTTACGTAGCCGTTATTAAATTGTTGTTTTTCTTTTTTTTGTCATTATTTCGTGTGTGTCACTGTTTGTGCTGGATCCTTCAGATCGATGAGTGCACTTGCTTACTCTCTCTCTCCCTCCGTGCATTTTTTTTGTTTTATTATTATTGTGTATTTGCATGCGCTGGGCTTCGTTCGGAAATCCTGGCTAATTAGCCGGAGCCTTACGACGGCCGTATCTCTCTCTCTCTCTCTCTTTCTCTCAATGCCAACAAGGTAAGTTGATTTTCCGAGGTCAACGTAAACATGCCCTAATCGTGGGCTGTTGTCATTGACGAGCTCCGGCTGACGGCCAGGAGCTCCTTTACACCCTTTCCATCTAAGACTTTCGTCTTACTAACAGGGGTGTGTGTTGGTTGCTTAAAAGAAAATATTCCATCAATTGAGGATTACTAACTACATAGACACCTTTATCACTGAGCAGCAAAGGGGTTGATACTAAAGGTTAGCGCGAAGTACTCCTTATGGCAGCTTTAAGTAACCCGGTATTAGGTAAAATGAGAGGAAACCTGTTTCATTAATATTTATTTTATATTGTGCTCACAATTTTTCTTGATTTCCTTTTGGCTCTACACCAGGTCTCTTCGGAGTTCCTCGAGCTACACTTAGTAGCATACCAACTAACCACGTTTCTCAAGATGAGAGGCTTTTTATACATCTTAGATAGTAAACTCCCATCTAAGGGCCCGAGGGTCAGCTTCAGATTTTCCGAGTGCTCTGTTGGTTGTCTGGTTCTCCGAAAACCTCGCAAAGCCTGATGAACACTCCCAAATTCCGTGGATATTCTGGAAGGCCCAGCGTGGATGTGCCTTTCTAGAGAAATATGTTTCCCATCCCGGTACCCCATGTAGAGTCATTACTAAGAGTATTAAAATTTCATAGATTTCGTAAAATGAATGTTACAATAATTTTCAAAAAGAAGAGAAAACGTAACACGTTTTTCGTTTCTCTTATTCTACACTTCTGCGGCCGTCTTTTCTTTTAGTTTATATTTTGTTATAAATTTTCCGCGAGAATGTTTTATTAGTTTTGAGAAAACTAATAAAATCAAATAAAATAAAACAAATAAAATCCGAGGAAAATAGCATGAAAATGATTATTGCATGTATATGTCAATAATCTATACAAGACATTGTAAATTATTTTCTGATAAATTAATTATTGTTTATCACCATATCCTTCTTTGCATCTGGATGGAGCTTATTGTAAATCACTATAGCGTTTGCTAATGATGGTTGAATAAAGCATAAAATAATACACCAGACAATCATAGAATTCTAATCTTCCAAACTTGATCAGTTTGGTTTGCATTTTTAAGTTTATAAAATTGTATGTTCTTCTTGATGGCAACGAATTCATTTCTTGGCATAAATTCCGAAATTACTGAACACGTAAGGATTGGCTTTATTGACCAGTAATCAATACAACTTTTTCTAGAATTGAAGATAGTAATCAGTATTATTACAATAAATCTTCCTAGAACAACCTCAAACAAATCAAAATGATTTTCAGAAGTGGTTTCTACGATATAATTTTTAATTAATTCCAAAAAGAACAACTTTAATAATTCTAAGGAATTTTTAAAAAACGATTATAAAATAGATCAAATATCGAAGTTGTACTTAGCATCAAGAGAATTATAATTTAAAGCATTATTTGTCCAATTGTACGTATGATTGGGCTCCAACAATTTTTGAGTACTTGTGTAAGTACTTGTTACATTTTCGTAAAAGTCTGTAGGACGGTCATGGAATAATGTACATTCATTTAGGTCACCATTCGATTCTCCATCTAAACATTCATGATCAGAAACAAATGCCATATATGTATGTTGATTTTCGTAAATATCGTCAGAATCCACTATATCAAACACATCCGAAAGTCTCCGTCTCAACGTTATCAGTTGCGTTACCATTGTAGAATAAAATCTGCTTTTACTGTTATATACTCAAAATATTATAATATACGTAGCTCAAAGCTCTAAACAGAAAAGCCCTATCCAAAAATTTCTTCCAAAAATTATTTCCCTAATTTTATGCATCTAACTGTTATTCCACTACTCAAACGTGATCTATAATACGGAAGAAATTGGAAAATAAAATATATTAATCCGATTTTGGTATACAATCACGAAATTGACCCGCAAGTATATATTCCATATAGAGCAGTATATTTACACTTGAAAAGTATATCCCTATTTTACACTAACAAATTGGTAATATCTACCACAAAAAATCAAATCAGTTATAATAGACACGTGCCACTTTCGCCTGTGTCTATTTTATAATGTCATCTATTCTTAAGTCTGTCATTGGTCTCCAAACGAGTGAAAGTCAAATCATAAATGCCATATATATACTATGCACACACCGATGAATGATCTAGCCTTCTCCGAAAACTAACAAGACAGACCTTCTTAGCGATATTTTATGACTTCACACAAATAATTGTCCAGATACGTAGGGTCATACAAATGAACTTTCCTACCTATAGCTGAAATCATACAACGCATATCAATATAAATATTTTTGATCACTATTATATAAACAGTTCAGATAATGATATCTCCTGTTAATATTATCTTTATTTATTTCTCCTTAAACGTTTCAGCAAAAAATATTATTAAGTATAATAGCCAAATCTATATGAAAACGCGTGATCACAGATCTCGCCTAAACAACATTAAAAATAATCTACGAAAAAAAGGAATAAAAATAAATAACATTATTTAGTATAGGTTAAGTTATTCAATGTAAACAATGAAGCATCTCTCTCTCTCTCTCTCTCTCTCTCTATCTCTACATATCCGACCTACTTATTATGATTATTGAACTAATAAATAAATCTATTATTTCGAACTAACAATTCCATAAAACCAAAAAACAGGGAATGCGTGACATCTTTTAAAGGAACAATACACCATTTTTCCATTCTATCCGCGTTCAGTTCTCTTGAATTAGGGAAATGAAGAAATCTTTTCTTCTCAATAGCTTAATAGGAAAAGAGCTCACCTGAACAGGGATCCGGAAAAATCTAAGTTAGGGAGGCCGCAATCGAAGTTGTGTTATTAGATACGAAATAAGAAAGGTATTGTTATTCACCTAGCGTGGTAGAGAACTATAAATAATATATTCAGTTCGCATCAAGTCCTGAAAATTCAATCAAACTTAATTAGGAGAGAGAGAAAGAAAGAGTGAAGAGATCATCTAAGAATAAATAAGTATAATAAAAATAATCTAACTCCTAATTTTTCACTGTTAAATCTATTTTATTCTATCGCTTATAGAAAACATCGTAACTCCATCAAAACATTTTTATTCATATCTGTTCTATTTTTATTTCTTAAATAATATTTATTTAAATAATCTATATTTTCAGTTAGCGCAATGAATAATTCATGCGATATTAAACAAAATCGATTTCGTACTAAACATAAAGCTTAATCAGGGAAAATACAAACTATTTGTTATATTTATTCACAAAAATATGCTCAAATTCTAAAAAACAATTTTGTCTATGTATGAATCAATTATCATAAGGAATAAAGTTAAATGATCCAAGAATGCTTATAAAAAACATCGTAACTCCATCAAAACATTTTTATTGATACTACAGTTTGAAGGGTAGTATACTAAATATAGCGTAATCGGGCCAGATCAGCCATTTAATGATATACTATTGTCTTGAAGGTTTAGAGCCTGGTAACCATTGTTAACATGATGAGTTATTTCGGATTTTATAATTATGGCAGTTCCTTTTCGAGTTTTGTCTTCAGGATGATTACATAAATATATAAAATAGTTAAGAATTCCAAGACTATGCTTGTTAATGAAATGAGTTTCTGAAATTAGGATAATATCAATGTTTTCCTGAATTAGAACATTTTGTAGTTTAAGTTATCTTTGAAACCGTTTGCATTCCATATTACACTTTTTAAACTTATCATTTTGTTATCTTGTTTATTAGGGTAGTCCGTAGGTTAAGCATTGTGTTGTTTGTTTACAGCTTTAGCATACGAGATGTTTAGTTTGAATTCGGTGTTATGAAATTTATTAACTAGATTTGTTGCTATATTGACTTTTTTATCGTTATCGTGTTGAACATCCCTTGAAACGTGCTGAATGATTCCCCGAGCAGTTAGTGTGTTTGAACCAAAAAGTGGTGACGCTGAAGCTCTGTCGGTAATCTCAGGAGAGTTTGTACGGACCGGAGTAGGTCAACGATCCGCAGAACCGGTAAACTGAAAATGAATACAATTGTCACTTGCTAAAATTACGTAATTGAAATGCTTACATCTGCGAGGCTTCCGAAACAGCTCAGATTTTTGAATGTATTATGAAAAAGAATATTGTGTATATTATATATCAATAATAAAAATATATTATTTTAGAACCTCTAAATATTTCTTTACATTTATTTTTCTTCTTTCAATAATAATCAATTTATATCTTCGAGATATATCAAGTATTCCAGGATGACTAACTATTTTTGCTTCTGTATTAAATTGTTTTTTTGTAAACGTGTGGTGTGGGGTAAAAATATATCAAACACTTCAAATGTATCACGATAAATTGTTACTGAAATATTTCTCTCAGTCGACCATGAATTGACTTTTTGATCAATAATTCATACCGCGAAAGCATTTTCGTAATTTTAACGGAATATTTTTTATCACAATGATAACTAACGAGAAGCTATTAAAACGTTGGTTGATAAATATTGAATCTATATAACATATGTTATAATCTGATATGTGTGCATAGCCTCAATATCGATATAACTCTGCATTTTATAATAATTGATGGTTATTTATCAGCAATAAATACATGAACCTAACAGTACGACTGCAGAATAAACTACAACTTATTATCCGGACAATATAAATAAACTTAATGATGATTATTATCGCTGAGTTAATTAGTTGATTATGTAGATACTGATCGATTTCTATAGTAAATAATAGTATGCAATTTTCACAATATATTACAAACAATAACTTATGTTTATTCTGAACATGATTATTTTAATTTATCTCTATGATATATGCAATAATTATACTAAGAAAGTGTTGAATACTATCACAATAAGCGATATTTTTTACAGAGGTTCATCAAAAGTTGAAGATGCGGTGGAGTGTTATCAACGTGCTGCTAATTTATTCAAAATGTCAAAAAAATGGAGTGAGGCTGGTAATGCATTCTGTCAAGCAGCTAATCTTCATGCAAAGGCTGGTAGTAAACACGATGCTGCTACAAATTATATAGATGCAGCCAATTGTTATAAAAAATCAGATGCATCGGGTAATTTGCTACATATACATATGCATATATATACATATTAAATCCTGGAGTTATGGGCTTTCCGTGGATGTCAAGTGTCTTAAATGTTCTCTTATGTATTTTGATCCCATTTCTGAAAGCCGATTATTGAAGTCTTAGTTCAATTGTTATTAAGAATTTATTTGAGCTCTTGCTAAATTACAACCACATGCTGTTGTAATATGCAAGCAGCATCAATGTACTCATTTTGAATAATCAAATAACCGGTAGTACATGAACTAAGTAGGTACGAGGTCGTAATCACATAATGTAGTACCGCAATACATAATAGTAGGTTAGACGGGTTCACCTTCGTATCGTATAAGGTTGCTTGATATGCATCTGGTCTTCTTTATCTTATGAATTCTCCTAGTTCTTACACGATGTTGAAAGCAAAATTAAGAAAAGAGTGAACTCAGTTGATGCTGTCGCCTCCCACAGTAAGTCAAATTAACTCCCTCCCCCTCGTATGCAAAAAAATTCTCCTTTAATAAGGAAATCGTTAGAAAAGTCCATGTCATGATTTATGATAATCGTCGAACGAAAGTGTGCGAAGTAGCAAAAGGCCGCAAGCACATTGTATGGAACAGCAATCAAAATATTACATGATAGGTTAGGAATGAAAATCTTGTCGATCCGATAGGTATCGCGATTGATTTCTTTAGACAATACGCGAATAAGGCTGCGACTTTGAAGCAGTGTTTAGATAGTTTTAAGCAGAATCCGCAGGAACTTTGGCATCGCGTTGATGAAACTTGGATCTATTACTGACAGAAAATAGATTAGTTTTAGGGCAAATCGGAGCAAGTTCTTCGATATTAATTAATTAAAAAGTTATAAATAAATTTTTTTTTCGACTGTTATAAATCGAAAACTATTATCGGATCTGGATAATTTTTTTTAAACCTGGAAATAATTGTATTCAATATATATATATATATATAAGTTCGATTTATTCAATATATAGAATAATAGATCCAAGTTTCATCAACGCGATGCCAAAGTTCCTGCGGATTCTGCTTAAAACTATCTAAACACTGCTTTAAAGTCGCAGCCTTATTCGCGTATTGTCTAAAGAAATCAATCGCGATACCTATCGGATCGACAAGATTTTCATTCCTAACCTAGCATGTAAAATTTCTTTATTAACACACACACATATATATATATATGTCATAATAATATATTTGTAAATAAAAAAATTATAAAAAATTGAAATAAATTTTTACCATTTTTGTTAAAAAGGGCAAATTTTATTTGAAAAATTTTTGATTGCAATAGATTCCTTGGACAATTTTGTATAAGAATTCGTAATAAAACTATCATAATTTTCTATAGGGGCTAGGTAATGGTTTTCCAAAAAAGCGCTGCCTGCGGCGCTCAGCTGGGAGATCAGACCGATGGAGCCGTCCCATCCTCCCGAAACTTTTCCAGATAGTTCAGTTCTATAAGTCAGTACCATAGACTATGTATTATGTAATCGGGATGATATCAGTATAAACAATATTATATTTACTTAAATATAAACAATTTTATCACAATTAGATGGAGTGTAATATTTCATATTATTTTAGAAATTATTCATAGTTTACAAGAAATTTATTATCCATACTTGGACTCTAGTTAGAAATCAACAGCTAGTTATGATATATTACGGTACTCAATAGATATTACGAAAATTAAATTAAAATAGTCAATTATTTAATAATAATAATATATATATGCATGTTATATTTCATAATGTAATAATCATTAAAATTATTTTACTATATCTTATAAAGGTGTTCATAAATTAATTAAATAAATTTAATATAAAATTGAAATAAATAAAATTTTTATAATTTATAAGAAATTACACTGAAGTTTACAAGTACACTTATTTTATGGTCTTTTAATATTATAACCTATTGAATAGGACGTTCTTTTCACTATCAATTCCTTGTTGCTTTTATTTAGAAGAATAAATGTGTAATAACTTAAGGTATCATCGATACATAATGTGGTTTTTAATAATGATGGTAAATTTTGTTCAATTTCTATGTGTTCTGCGATGATACAGTAGGCAAATGTTATACCAGGTATAGCTTTTTGTGCTCATTGATATAATTCCTCAGCTGAAAAAATGTATACTTCTGAATTTCGCAAACTGGCGTTCCGGGCTAATTTTTTCACTGTTCCGCAAAGTCCATTACATGCACTTTTTTGATGGCAATTTGCCAAAAAGTGCCATTCAGCTACAATTCCGTATTTATTATACTGTGAAACAAGAGTTAACACATTTATTCTTATATTGACTTGCAGCTCCATCAGATACATAAATCACTTTTTTAACCTTGTTATCGTATCTATTTTTTATATAATCAGTTAATTTCTAACGGTACTGTATAACAGTATTCACGTAATGTTTATATGTTTTTTATACTTTCTGAAATTACGACGAAGCTGTCTTCAATTTTTACCTTCCCTTTCATATAAATCCAGATAATTAAAATAGTTTACAATACAATAAAACATGACGTGAATACAATATTCTATATCTGCTTTACAAGATCACATTTTGGTTTAGTTTCCCATTGTTTACAATGAATGAAATCTATGACATTTAAAAAACTAAACTTTATTACCTAAACTTTCTTTATTGAAATAGTAGTTCGTAGAACTAACATTTATGACAATAATAATTAACGAAAATAGGCTGTATTTAAGCAAATTAAAACGAGCAATAATTAGGTTAATGAGTTCAAAAATGTTTATTTTCTTTGATCGTTTTTTCTAATATTTCAGTTTGTTCAGTAGTATTTTAAAATTAGATATATTGACATTAGTTGTGCTTCGGAAATCACATAAATACGGAATCTTTACGATCAGTTAGGCTATTTAAAATTCAATCGTCAAAGTGAACGGACGTCAACGAATGTCATAGTTAAATTTCTTATTGTACGATGGATTTTGTAAAATTACTTCAATTCAGCTTTAATGAAAATTATATAATCATGCCATTACCAGAGTGTTCTAATCCATTCAACGTGGACATGTGTAAACATGGACATCGTCGAGTATATTTTTTTCATATCACACCGAAATTCAGGATAAGTGGTTTCCTTTAGTAAAAGAAAACGATCGATTATGTGGAACATGTTTGAGATACTGCTGTATCAAAGATCTAAAGGAAGTTTTTGACTACAGTGACAAACGCTTAGGACAAATAAGTTGACAAGATTACTTCTGAGAAAATATAGCTGTACAAAAAAGCATATTTTATAAAGACCTGAAAGCAGTGTATGAAAAAGCAACAACTAATTTAGAAAAGGTACATATATTAACTGCGATTCCACTATCTATAAGTTGCAATGCGAAAACTCTCGAATATATCTAAAACACTTGTCAATCCAGGACATTTCGAGCATTTATTAAAAAAACAAAGATCAGGACTTTCACATGTCATTTTAAATAATATCTTTTGCTGTTTGAGGTAACTTCAAATAGTTTATCTTCAAATTCTTCATTATCATTTTATAGCCTTCTACTAGTAATTTTGGATTTTGGTCGTGAATATCAATGCAAATATTGTGAACACCTTTAAATTCATTAACTAAAATACACTGATCAGGTCGCAATGTACAAAAATACGTAAACCCCAGGAAAAACTTAGAGTAGAAATTAGTTATTCCGCCTATCGCTTATTACGAAGTTGCATCGCAACTCGGACCCTCGTTGCTATATATATAAATGGTAGCGAAGTCGGTGATATAGGACGACTCGGCATAAGGAAGCGCAATGAAAAGAAAACTAAAGGCGAAATAAAAATAACTCACGGGAAATAAAGTACACAACAAAGCGTTACTAATTAAAAAAAAAGAACAAAATTTAACAATCAAGAAAACCAATGAGTGAAAATAAATAATAATAATAATAAAAGGAAAGAATGGAAAGCGCAACGATGGTTTGGATGAGGCCAGCCTTCGCGGTGCCTCCGGCTAAATAGTTAAGATTTCGTCTGTAAGTCAAACAAAACAAATTCAAATATAATCACTGTGAGCAAACTCGCAAACGCGTTACAAAATTGTACTTGGCGCGGAACGTGTTCGCGCGTGGCCGCTCGCTGTGGCGTTTACCGGAAGAAGAAGGAATCTTGGGCGCTGTCGTCGTTTGTATAGGTTGTTCGTTTGCATTGGTTGCTAACGGTAATAACTGTTGCGTGTTACCTGTTTGTGACCATGATCGTGCGCGTGCGTGTCGTTTGCGATTTCTCTTACTCGTCACCTTGTGAGCGTTGCTTGGAGGTTGCTTCTCCATCTCATTGTCAACGATTGTGTCCAGGTAGCAGGTTTTAGCAGAGTTCGTTGAAACTGCTATCTCTCATCCATTAATTCTAATTATAAATACTTTATTGTCTAGTCTTTGGCAAACCTCGTGTTGTCCCGAGTAAGGTGGTTGAAGTGGTTTGCGGATGGTGTCCGAACGTTGGAAGACATGTGTACACGAGGAAAGATCCTTGTGTTGGAAGGCATGATACTTGGAATGTCTTGATCTGACTTTTTAGAATATATTTCAGATTGTAACAATTTTAATAATTAGAATAAACATTATTAACTTTAATTTTATAAACTTATAGGTTACAACCATATTCATGAATGTTTAAATAAGTGTAGTCTTCATAATGGCCGTTGGCCGGAGCTCGTCAATAACAACAGCCCGCGATTAGAGCATATTTACGTTTTCGAGGTCGTTAACCTCGGAAAATTAGTTGGCCTTGTTTGGCATTGCGAGGAGAGAGAGAGAGAGAGAGAGGGAGAGGTGAGTGACACTCACCGACTAATTTTTAAATGTTTGACGAGAGCGGTTAGAGTTTTGTGAAAAGGGTGTTTCAAATTAGTGAGTGGGTTGAGTGTTCATCGTATGTTGCTTTTTCCTTGCGGTTTAGACATAGCAGATCGGTGAGTACCATTGTTCTCTCTTTTTCCCTCCGTGCATTTTCTTTTAGTTGTTCTCTTTTTTTTTGTTATTTGCGCGCGTTGGGCCTCATTTGGATCTTCTGGCTAAATAGCCGAAGCCTTATGATGGCCGTTATTTTTATTTTATGCGCTAACGATATTTATCGCCGATTCGCCGTCACCAATTGTTTTTTTTTCTTTTGTTGCGCTTTAAAATCGTTCTCTTTTGTTATCACGTAGCCGCTAATAGATCTTTTTTTATCATCATTTCGCGCGTCTAATTATTTCAACGCCTGCTCATTCACCTGTCCTAGACCTTTCAAGGTCATTGGTCTTTTGGCGTGTGTCAGGTCATAAGTGCGCCTCTTACCTTCCCTTTATTTATTTATTGCGTCGTTTAACATTCACGAATCTTGATTTCAGCGCGATTGACTATGACTACCCTTAATATCAAAGGTAAGTTTTCCCTCCTCTAATTGAATTAGGGCATTTCGCGTTGCAAGTGTAATATGAATTTTCATTGACAAAATATCTTATATAGCCTGACTATTTCAATTAATTCACTCCAAAATCTCCAAAAATTAGCAGTATACAAAAATATTTATTAAACAGGGTTAGTATGTCACTTGTGATAACTACGTGACGCGATTTTTCCTAATTTTCCCTTATGATTTTTATGATTCTTACGAACCCATTTGAGGTAACGATAATCACACTTTTACCTATAATTTATAACATTTATTATTACGAAATTAAAGCACTTAATTTACTATACAGTTATATATAAAAAGTATACTTATAAACAACTTTTCCGGAATAATGGAAACTTGATGAATTTTAAATGGGTCGGTAATATTTATTTATTAATTATTTTGAGAAATCCTTCGGTTTCATGGTAAATAAAAGAAAAAGAAGAATAAAAAATGTACCTTTAATCAGGTAAATTAGGTAAATTTGCCTGATCATGTAACCACATTAAAATATAAAGAACACCATGCTTTATCATAGTTAATAATTATGATACCATTATTCAACATCTGTTATAATGATATTTCTAATCCAATTCGATTTTATTAACACGAAAAATATATATATCAGATATCAAATCAAATTATTCTGATTAAGAAATTTTTATTTTCAATTATTTTACTTATTTTATTGGTCTACTTTTCCTTCAGTTGTCACAATTTTGTCATCGAGTCAGTATTTTCAGTTTATTTAAATATTTTGAAGATCTTTATATCCTACTCCCATTACAATAGAGTTTAATAATTAATAAATAATTATTTTGAACGAATCCTTTTATCACGGCTGATTATTCTCCTAATCGTATCGTTTGTATGACAATGGTATTAAAGTAGTGTCACAATAATGATCGTGGAGTAGCACAACAATACGCGACGCGACGAGTACAATGAATATGATCACCTCGTGCTGTAACCGGTGTAGCTGTTCGTCAGAGTCGTGAAGTAGAGATATATATCAGAATTCGCGAAGAACGCTTTTACGAATTCAACATAACTATGGTAATTATGGAGACCGTGTAACTTTAGTTAAGGAACTAAAACCACATACAATTCATAGGCACATTGAATTTTGCCAATAGGCTTTACGAATAACACAAATTAATTCTGAATTTGATTAAATTTATGATCTGATGAGGCCAGATTCTAGTGTGGTAGTTAATATCGACTTGTACGCATGCTCATACAACTTTTATCATCATCCAGGGCGTAATATTACTCAAACCGTGCACATAAATAAATCAATAAAACATGATCAACCTTCAATAACATAATCCATGAAAAGAACTCACCTCCAGTGTTACACATAATTTAATCGGTTATAAATGATTTTTTTTTCAGAAGCAGTAAATTGTTTGTTAAAAGCTATAGAAATTTACACTGATATGGGTCGGTTTACAATGGCTGCCAAGCATCATCAAAATATAGCTGAAATATATGAAAATGAGGCTGCTGATTTAGACAGAGCAGTTCATCATTACGAGCTAGCAGCAGATTATTTTCGTGGAGAAGAAAGCAACTCGTCAGCAAATAAATGTTTATTAAAAGTTGCACAATACGCTGCACAACTAGAGAATTATGAAAAGGCAATCCAAATTTACGAACAGGTAATGTTATGATATATTTTTAAAATAAACATATTTAAATAATACCAAAGTAATATTCGTATAATTCATGTTTCTATTCATTTACTATTTTGACCGTTTTCATACATTTTAGAGAAATATAATTTTTATTTTTTAAAGCCTTTATTGTAACATCATTCTAATCGCGATTATGTTTATTAGTTTTCATAAGCATTTTCAATTATATTCATGTGGGAGGGGGGGGGATGAGAGGAATGTACCCTATACTTTAGCATAGGAGAGAATAACACAGGCCAACAAAATTTTACAAAAGTCAAGAACACCAGAAACCAAACATAGTGTACTCAATATATTTTCATGCGTTGATTCTGAATTTGGAATCAGAATTGCTCTATCACTCTTGGTTTTCCAGATAATTTAACCTAAATTCACCAAAAACACGCTTTTGTGCTATATTTGACTATCTGTAACATTACGAAAGATTTTGTGTGTAATTCTAACCACAGATTCTAAAAGATCGACACTTGGGCTACAAGAAGCACTAGTCAAAATGTTTTTTATGATTTTTTTGACGGAGATAGGTAATTGGAAAAATATTCGATCGGAACATTTCACAACAGGCTGATAATAATAAGAAACTCAATATTCACTTCACATGCCTGGAGATGTGCTCGCGCAATAGCATCAAACGTACGAGAGTTCGGGCAAAGCAGTCTTTAGTCTGCTGAGATTCCATAACCTAAAAATCAACGTTTCCGAGGCCAGTAGAAATTCACATATCTTTTTTTGAGTATTCTCGAACAAGAATTTTTCACGAAATCACAAGAAGTAGACGACCAGTCAGGAATACTTGTTAGATATCAGGAGTTCGGTAGCACTATAATCGCAAACGAATTACCATCAAACTCTGACACCTGGGGTTCTCTTTATTAAATCCCAAGTACGCAGTAACCCAATAACTTTGAATGTCACAGCATCAAATCCTACACAGGTAGGGCCCGACTCGCTAAATTCCAAGTACGCAGTAACTAAATAACATTAGATCCACAGAACTGGAATTTCTTTACATAACTTACTCAGCAAAAACTGGTGGTCGAGGATCATATACAGCAAATTTGCGTAAACATGTAGCGGGATTTCCATTTTCTTACATATAGTATTATTGAAAATAGGGTTAGAAATAATAAATAAGTATTAGAAAAATATAAATAAGAATTAGATAAATCATATCTCATAGTAAATGTGTACGCTCTGAAACTCACGAGTTCAATGTATTGCACCGTCAGCTGTGGAAATACATATAGTCAACTCGCCTACTTTTGTTGATGAGAGGTGTACGCCACCTATCGGTGTATTTGAAAACCCGTCAGGTCAGCATGCACATTTTACCTGGTTTTTGGAACTACAAATAGATGACGTGCGCCTATTATCTACAGAAGTAGGCAAGTTCACTTTAGATAAATTCGCGGAATTTGCCTTAAAAATTTGAGTTCGTGAATTTAAGAGCGAGCACACTTCCTACGCTAATATAGAAAGCTTTGAATCCTTCCATGTTAGAGATCACGTTTGAGTGGCAGGCTAACGGTTGGAGTAATTCGGAAATCTTGTAGGAATACATTTTTTTCACTTACTTATATTATAGTTTCATTTTACAAACTTAAAATGAATCCAAGGATTCCTTGCGCTTCAAAAATTGATACATTTCGTTACATTTGTGGAAAGTTTGAGGTACGTTCATATCGCCAATCGATCAATGATTTATATAAAAGTTTGTACAAAGAATGTTATAAGATCACTATGTAAAATTTAGGTAAATCATAGGTACCTAAAACAATTTGTAATTCCTGCAGAATGACAATGTGGAAATGGGGCGACGAAAACACAAAGACTGGTGTTATTCAACCCACCATTTGGCGTGAACCCAAGAACCATACCACAGATTGTTATTTGTGTTTCTGTAAAACAAATTGCTTCAAGAAAAACACGTTGAACAGAATAGTTTATCCTAGGATTGAGTGTTACGCCAGCAGTTTTAAGTCAATTGAAAAAATATGAAAAAGATAATGATGGTACAATGACCAACTCGGAGTCTGTAGATATTCTAGAAAATGAACTGGATGACAAAAGTAGTTCTAGTGATGATAGTTTCCAACTTTTTGATCAGGATGGATTGAACGATTTGATTTGTGATCTGAATTTGCCAAAAGATAGAGCAGAAATGTTAGCTTTACGGCTAAAGGAAAGAAATTTATTGTTACCTGGAGTAAAAATTACAGTATCGAGAAAGAGAGCAGAGCATTTTGTCAAATACTTTTCAATGCAAAATGGCATGGTTTACTGCAATGATATCGAAGGGTTAGTAAATTCGTATGTGGCTCGTCTGTATAAGGCAGAAGACTGGCATCTTATTTATTGTCTATTCCATAACAAGTTTGAAAGCAGTATTACTACATAGTGGAAATGAGTACGCTGCTCTAACAGTAAGCCATTCAACAGAACTAAAAGAATCCTATGACAGCTTAAAATTCCTTCTCGAAAACTTGGAATACAATTCACACAAATGACTCATAGGTGGGGATTTTAAAGTGATTAATCTCATAGTTGGATTGCAATTGGGTAACACCAAATATTTCTGTTTTCTTTGTCTGTGGGATAGTCGGGCTCAAGATAGGCACTGGACTAAGGAACAATGGCCGGCAAGATTACACTGGAAAGTTGGTTTGCATAATGTCGTTCATGAAAGTCTGGTTAATAGACAAACAGCACTATTACCACTTTTTCATATTAAATTAGGTTTGATGAAACAGTTCGTTAAACCGCTCAATAATGACGACGAATGTTTCAAGTACATCCAAACAGCCTTTTCCAAACTAAGTGATACAAAAAGTAAGGAAGGAATTTTTGTTGGGCCCGATATAAGAAAGCTGATGAAAGATAAACTTTTCATTGAAACGATGACTCCTATCGAAAAAGATGCCTAGATGAGATTGATGCAAATCACACAAATGTTTTTGGGAAATTACCGTGACCCAGAGTACAAAACTATAGTTTCTTTAACCTTCAACCAGATCCTTCCAAATGAAGCGTAAGCGCTATCACACAAATACAGCTGCGCACACTTGATCTAAGTACGAGATTATAGAAATATAATCATCGAAAAATGATAAGGTACTTGAGATTTAGCGAACAGAGCCCTACCTGTCGTGAATGTGATGCTATCGCGTTCAAAGTTATAGGGTTATAGCGTACTTGGTATTTAGCGAGTCGGGCCCTACCTGTGTAGGATTTGATGCTGTGACATTCAAAGTTATTGGGTTACTGCGTACTTGGGATTTAACAAAGAGAACCCCAGGTGTCAGAGTTTGATGGTAATTCGTTTGCGATTATAGTGCTACCGAGCTCCTGATATCTAACAAGTATTCCTGACTGGTCGTCTACTTCTTGTGATTTCGTGAAAAATTCTTGTTCGAGAATACTCAAAAAATGATATGTGAATTTCTACTGGCCTCGGAAACGTTGATTTTTAGGTTATGGAATCTCAGCAGACTAAAGACTGCTTTTCCCGAACTCTCGCATATTTGCATCTCCAGGCATGCGAAGTGAATATTAAGTTTCTTATTATTATCAGCCTGTTGGGAAATGTTCCGATCGAAAATTTTTCCAGTTACCCTATCTTCGTCAAAAATATCATAATAAACATTTTGACTAGTGCTTTTTGTAGCTTAAGTGTTGATCTTTTAGAATCTTTGGTCAGAATTACACACACAAAATCCTTCGTAATGTTGCAGATGGTCAAATCTAGCAAAAAAGCGTGTTTTTGGCGAATTTAGGTTTAATTATCTGGAAAACCAAGGGTGATAGAGCAATTCTGAGTCCAGATTCGGAATCAGCGCATGAAAATTCATCGGTCTGGTCTGGAAACTATGTCTGGTCTTTGGTTCTTAAAATTGTTGGCTTGTGTAATCATTGTGAACTTAAAATTACATTTTTATTAAAAAAAATGATGTTAATGATAGTTTCGTGCAAAATGTACAACTAAAAGTATATTTAGATTATTTTTTTAATAAAATGAAATTAATACAATTTCCTTGATTTACTGTTAAAAAATTGTAGTTGGATAATATTTATGAGATATGTGGTAATGTCGCTTAGATTCTGAAATTGGCGTTCCTTACTTCGATATCTATAAGTAAGTCATAACCTAACTATTCGTAGTCTTATCAACTTGTAAATATTATTGATCGTTTTACTTTGGGAGGACGTCATTCTGATATTGGCTATACTTAAATGAATGAATTATTTTAACTCACTAATTTCAGTTTATACTGTGTTATATAATATAAGTTATTATACGTAATGCTGAATTGACATGGATTTTGTAACCATCAATTCATAAATTTTTAAAAAGCATAAATGTATCATTGGTCCTGTTTATATTAAGTAGGCAAAGGAAGGTTAATTCAAAGCCTACAGCTCGGGATCGTACCTTGACCATATAAATATAAATTAACTCAAGAAGTTGTGAGTATATACTTTTGATTCAGGTTATAATAGTTGTAAATTGAGCAACATTGTAATCATAATCAATTCGTCTGCATATTATTGCACAATTTGTATAATTATTCTCATGATATTACATTTTTATTTTTTATATTTCTTACTATGATTTTATATTTTAATGATCTACATTTTACATACAATGCAATCCTGCATGTATGAGAAATATAATAATAAAACTAAAATTTATTAAGAAATATAACGAAATAATTAAACTTGCTTTATTTTTGTCAGATCCCTCAACTAGCAGAAGGTTACATGATAGCGAATGATGATAATGATAAATAATAATCAGGCACTAATGAAGCAGTAACGATTAAATTTTTTTTCTCATACAATATGGGACAAAATCGTTGAGGGAACGGCTACACGTCAGTCTAAACGTTTACTGTGTTCTAATTGGAATACAGTGAGAATATATTTTTAAATAGGGTGTAATCTCCATTACCTTAACAGAAGTAACCACTATTGCTTGAACTTTATTTGAGAATATGAAAACTTTGCAGTACAATAAAACTTAATGACAAAATTAATTTTTATATGATTTTGTGTATTTGATGACTTTCATTCTTAAGACTGGCTTGTAGAATCATGTTAAAAAAACGGTTTTATTTAGTCAGAATTAATTATGTAGGTAACCAAGTATATATCAGCAGAATAAACTGATGTGCACTGATGATGAGATCGGATCAACACGTCTCACTCGCAGCATAGAAAAGATTTTATTGAAAAGTTCGTAAGTTGAACTATGGATAGTCGATGGTTTACAAACATTTACTAATTTTATTAATATGCAACACGTTCGAGATAAATAATTTAAATAACTTCAATCAAATATCAGAAAAAAGAATTTATGTTATTTTTATAAGGAAAATGTTAACAGATATTACTTTTTTCACTTTTACTATCATTACTACTACAATTCCAACTATATAAAACAGCAGTAATTCTCGTGAATTCAATTATGATTAATGAATTCAAGGGACGCCACTTCGAATGTTTCTCGTTAATTCAAATATCCATTTTCACGGATGTTAATTAATTCTATAAATCAATAAAAATATACATTTATCCGTTAAAGTATTAGAGGAGAATTTAGTTAATGTTGTGTAATGTTGGAGGTAGGCATACGTTAAGATGGCACTCATGTAACCTATCCTCATGCGCGGAGCAATCACCACAACCGTAAATCACCTGGACTTATCAGTATTTCCGTAAAATACTTTCGTAAATAAGAATTAGATCAAGGTTTAGAGCAAAGATAACGTTTTATTCAAAATAAAAAATATAAGATGTACATATAAGCTTAGTTGGTTGCAGTGGAGGTTTCGGTGGAGTTTTTGGAACATAAAGGCAGTATCCTGTCTGTCACATACAAGACTTAAGACAGCACTTATAGCTATTTGAGCAAGATCAGAATCGAAGATACGTAAAGAATGATCAATCATCGCTGTCCACTGATTATGTTTCTACATTACTAAAATAGTAATTCTAGTATTACTAAAAGGCTTCTTCTAACTAATCAGCGGTTACGTAAATGATCACGTTCAATGGGGGAGATTGTCGATCAAATTCCACGATCTTTTTAAGATTTCCAATAGATAGGCCTAAGGCATCGCACTATCTGGCTTAGCGATATATGTCCCTTACATAGGATGTCTCATGACTAAGGTTCCTGGACGGTTCTGGTTGCGAAAGTCAATAACAGACACATAGATCTGGAATTATAGTGTATCATCAGTACCATAAAAAAGATTCAAGTGCATCTCTAATGTCGATGAAAGGATATTTTTTAATATTGCATATTTGCATTGATTGAGATTGAATACATTCTAAAAGTAGATGGTGAAATTTAAGACCACTTTGTCTAGAAAATCAGAATGGTTTCGAATATATACTGTTATTATTCATGCATAGGAGATCCTATGGTTAATGTCCTGAACACATTCTTTGTAATATCAATATAATCATATAAAGGATATTGACACAGAATTTTTCTTCTGCTCCATAGATAATTACTTCAAATATTGTTAATTTTTTTCGAGTTACATATAGTCATTCAAAATCAAATATTTTTAATTCTTTTTATAATTTTGGAAAGCAATAAAGAATCCAAAAAGTACATTGGACGTTGCTTATTAAAAGACTACTAGGGAAAAACCCACTCTTTTTTTATTCTTGATTGATGTCTGGTGTACATTAATGGACCATTAATGGTTACTAAGCTACTCAAAAATGCCTGTGGACTTCGTTTTAAAAGATCCAAATACTGCCTCGAAGTCAACAATCGTATCCACTTATTGTTCACCAAAATAAATCACGACACCTATCAGGACCACAATTTTCTTATTTTTAACTTATGAATCATTTTGAAATTTTGCACGTCGTTATTTGAAATATGGTAATGCACTATCGTAATGCTCATAATTTTTAGCAACGATACCTACCTTGAAACACGAGCACTTTTGCGATCAATTCTTGTAGTTAATATTAATTTTAAAAATATTAAAAACATATAAAAATAAATCTTAGTAGTTAAATAAATAGTTAAGTAATAGTTAGTAGGTAAGCATCCAAATAATTGTCTTTCAACAGCCAATAAAAGTGGCTTCTTAGATTACAATAAGGATGGAAAATAAACGTATAAGAAAGAGCATAAAACTTCAAAAAAGCTTAAATAGGGAAGAAGGAAGATAGACAAATTAAGTCCATAATTTATGGAGTAGCAACAGTCGATACCTCTGACTAATAGCTCGAGAGAGCGCGAGACAGAGCAAATAATGAGAAAGAATCGTTTCCAAAGTATAGGGCGTCAAGCACAAATGTTCAATAATAGCTTGCGATTGTCTTGTCTCCCCTCTTAAACAACCTCTAGTGAAAACAATTCATTATCCTTATATTACTGTTATTTTCTTGTAATAATATATACAACTAATTGTGGGTTCTCTTTTCTAGAATGGATTTCTCAGAATAACCTTTTCAAAATGTCATAGTCAAAAGTTATCCAAGTGGATTATTTGATGTCGGAAAACTTGTACATATTTGTGACGAACGAATGGGTAACTCTAAAGTTCACTTTAATAAAAAGTAATTCCCGTCAAATACCCGGAAAGTAGAAAAATCCTTCTCAGTGTTAAACGGTTTTACTAGTTATTATCAACTAGTTGTCTCCAATGCACAATTAATCATTTTCGGCCGCCACATCTTTTCTTGTTGTCATGGTTATGTCACAGTTCCCACGTTTTCAACACGATTAAGCCGAACTACGAATCCAATTCCTACAAATATCGGTCTTGACTCTCCATTCTCGTCATTATCACTATTTCCAATTATTGCTTCATGACGCTAACATAAACCAATGGTGTATTTCATATAAAATATAAGTCGAAGAATAGCAAAACTGGATCAATGTTGTCTGATACTGGTTATTGGTACAACAGACAATTCGATTATGGGAGAGCGTAATCAAGATTGGATATCCATAGCCGTAGCCTTAGTCACATGATGAATTATAAAAAGTTAATTACTTGTTTATTATACTCCTTATTTCCGTGAAAGATTTAATTATTATATAAATAAACCCATTGAGAAATAAACAAAATTTCGTAATTGTATTAAATACGCAAGAAAGCACGGTGTTAATCAAATTATAATCGATTTCATTTCATGTTTCAGGTAGCAGTATCATCTTTAGAAAGTTCACTATTGAAATATAGCGCAAAAGAATACTTCCTAAGAGCAGCTTTATGCCATTTATGTATTGATATTTTGAATGCACAGCATGCTATAGAACGATATCAAGAACAATGTCCCTCTTTTCAAGATGCTAGAGAGTATAAACTAATCAAGGTAAGATATTCTCTCTTTATAAAAATTGGCAATAAATTTCCAATTTTAATTCAAAATGTATATATCTATTAAAGTACATGTTAGAAAGGGTGAAGTCAATGCAACATTGAGTAGGGCGCAAATAGAGGTTAGTAGGGAGGATGAGATTGATAAAGGGACCATCAAATGCTGCTCACTATGTTAATAATTACCTAATAAAAGGACGATTTTTGATCAGGTGAATAATATAGTAGCTGGTATTAATATCCAAGGGCCTTATTCAATATTTAATACGATATCTAATGCGTAAACCAGTCAGTCTCATAGTGTATAGATTGATGGAGCGATCGGAATAATAGACTTAGCAGATAAACTATTTAAATTGCTCAATCTCAACAAGGGATAATTATCGAAAAAGTACGAGGTTATTTCTAGAAACCAGTAGTATGACTTCAGAAAAAGAATATCTGCTGACTACGCGTTGTAAATACTCCTAAGAGTTTGTGGCTATTGTATCTACAAATATGCCTCCTGTACGAAATCTAGTTTACGATATGAAATAAATATGTTGAGTGAGAAAAATACAAGCAGCGTCAGAAAGACTTATGCAAGAAGAAGAAGCTGCGCGTATGAGAAAATAAGAGCCACTATTTGACAGGATGCAAAAGGAATATAACATATCCAGAGACGGTAGATGGACATAAGTACTCATACCGACAATTAAAGATCAGGTAACAAAACATAAAGGACTGTCCCCTAATGTAAACGCTCAGTGTTTATGAGGGGGGGGGGGTTAATGTATTGATGGAAAATAATGGTTTAATAAAGGGTATAAGAGCCAACAATTTCTGATTGAGGAAATAGGAACAATGCGGAGCTTACCATGGCTTCAGAGTTCGCGCAAAGAGAGCTTGTACTAAAAGTTGGACGATCATCAAAGGAAAAATTAATAACGAACATATTTACGAACCTAAACAACTATACATGGTAACCATCTCCAGTTAGAAAGTAGTACAGGATAAAGAAGCAATGCAGAGAAAAGTGAGAAGATACTGACATGCTATAGACAATCTAAAATTCCTTATCTTTAATAAAAAGGATGGAGGAGTGAGGATGAAATAATAAACGTCCCAAGATTCATTCAAGATCAGAATAGGTTCCACAGAAGTAACATTAAAAGGAGTACCAGTGGGCGCCTGATACGGCATCAGTCACTTAGTTATCTAACCTGTGGGTAAATGACATTGCATTCTAAGAGTCTCACTGTAATTATCGCAATTAATATTATTTCGTCTGATTTCATATACAGAATGTAATAGCAAATATTTTGACATATTATCTTTCCGTATTCAAATAAGATATATTTCAATAAAGTTACAAACAAATGATTAATTTATTTGAAAATATGTCTATCCTTTGTAGATAACTCATAACCAAGATAATCAAATTGATAGATTTATTATTAATAGTATTTTACGTTCTACAAATAATTTTAAAGTTGCAACCATTGCTAAATTTTTTTATTCTAATAATTTATTAAATATCCATGTACGTGGGCCAGAAATAAACCATCACTTTAACATAGAAATGAGCCACGAGAAGCTGAAAGTACATTAAACGCCCTTAACAATCTCAATATTGACCACAATATCTACTATCCTTATAATCTAGTTGATTTCATCTACAGGCATATTCGTTTGTAACGTGATTGTTTTAACCGACATTTTGTTAAATAACCATATAATTAACATGCTTTCATAGGAATGAGATTAATAAACTGCAAAAATATAAAACCCTCTAACTAAGCTCAGTATAGATCTCGATATCTACGTTGTTGTAATCCGATTAACTCATCTACAAGCACATTCATCTATAACGGTATTGTTTTGTTTTAAACCGACATTATTTTAGAAAACCAAAAAATAACCAGTCCAACATAACAATGATTCAAGAAAACCGGAAAGTACATGATACGTCCTTATCTCAATAACTATAAATACCTTAGATCAATATCGATCAAAATATCAAGAAAGATGTGATAAATATGAAATAAATAATATGTGACGATTGAACATTTATTAAATTTATATCGTACAGCAGTTGGATTTCATAATAAGAAAATAATAATTTTTTTAAGCAATTATAATTGTTACACCTTGTTAAACTTAATATCTAAGTATATATATCTAACAGCATCATTTAAATAAATTTAATAGCATTAACATATTGTTTATTGTAAATTAAAAAATGCATTTCTAGTCAATTTTCTATAACTGATTTGATTAGATTTTAATCCTATATATCTGTTTTCAATCACGCTATTACTTATTAAGATAACACATTTATAAAGTTGTGTTTGTTGTAATTAGTTGACTAACAAATTTATATAGTAAAATCATATATATCAAATTAATGCTGTTTATTTGTAGTTTTAATTAAAAAACTAGAATTTCATTAAAATAAATTTTGTCAAAATCATTACCTCCTACGAGGAGTTATTAAAATTTGTAGATTTTAAACATGTGGAAGAAAAAGAGACGAACATTCTCCGAAAATTTTGGCAATATTACTAGACCCCCTTTACACTATGAAAATCAAATGTTCACGAGACGTAAAGCATAACAAGCCCCTATATCAGTTAGGAATAAACGTGATTTATTGAATGTAGACTCTGATTATTTAGATTTTGCTACACTTCTAAATCTCATAGAGATACTCTTGAAGTTCAACTCTTGAGGCTAGTCCCTCAAGAGCTAAAAGTAATTTTCAGTCAATCTTTTGTAATAAAAATATTCTGGAGTTTAACTCTATGAACTAATACCTTTCGAGCTAAAAGAAACATAGAATATTTTCCCCACTAAGATACTCAACATATTCAACACTTGAAGTCAAATCCTTCTTTAGATCAAAGTAATAAGGAATATTTTTTACCTATCCACATTATTCTTCCATCATTTACACTATTATAAGTTATATTATATTATCCGAATCACATCAAACACCGTAGTGAACTATAAATTGGAATCGCTATGCATGTTAGAAGTGCTAACTCTGTACTCTTTAAGAATTAGTAATACTACTTAAATTTTAGATTATCTAATGATTAATAAAGTAACAAGTATTAGAACCGCTAATATTTTTTATGTAGATTTAATACTAGTAGGTTATAATACAAATAATACCGACAGCCTTAGTTCTTAAATGAAATCTTAAGTAAAGTTTCGAAGAAACTCAACATTTTTTGAACCTACTTGACGTTTAAAGATAACAAAAGTCGATATGTCATGATATCTCAATAGAACAATATTTTGATAGCTTAAATTACAGTAACTGGTATTATGGTTGATTCGTTTCATTGTCATATAATCATCATTTATTAGATCCATAATATCGTAGTGGGAAGTTGAAGATATCGTTGGTTTTTATTTTGATAATAGTACAACGCGATTCTTAAACTAAAGGGCGAAGAGGGAAAACTTACCTGAATTATAAGGGAAGTCTGCCTCAACCACACTGAAATTTATGTATATCGCAAAAAAACGATAAAAGGAAAGGTAGGAGGCGCGATACGGCCTAACGTGCGCCAGATGACAAGTGTCCTCGAAAGGTCATGGAAAGGTGAGTTGGCGGGGCGTTAAATAACGAAACGCAATTACAAACAAAATGAAATTTATTACAAAAATAAAAAGAAAAGAAAAGACAAGGCGCAAACGAAAATTAATAAAAGAAAACAAAACAAAACTCAATGTCGGAAAAAATTAGGAAAATAAAAACAACGGCAATCACCAAGGTACGGCTATTTAGCCAGGAGGTACGAGCGATGCCCAAACACGCCCAACAACAAAATAAAAATATAAAAATGCACAGAGGGGGAGAGAGAGCAAAATTACAGTGGCACTTCCTGGCTCAGCAGACTACCACTCCACAAAAGAAAAAAAACGAAAACATTCACTGGTCACATGCTTCCAAGAACAACGAAAAAAAGCAAAAAGCTAAAACAAACACAAATTAACTGCTCTGTGGCTCAAGACATACTGAGCCAACGAGTGCTACTTACCTCTCTCTCCCCTCTTCGCGCCAAATATTCGCAACGAGTTATTACATAAATAAAAAGTCGAGGTCGCTGACCTCGGAATAACATGCGCTTAATCTTTAGCCGTGAGCGCCGATGGGCACCGGCCAACGGCCAGGAGCTCTGTTACAATAACATACTCTTTTTCTCCCTCAAATAAAACAAGCACATTATAAATATGTTTACAACAAAATATTGATGACCATAATAACAATTAACCCTTCTCCTACTTAAATTTTCTTTGGTGTCTTTATTTTTTATGGTTTCTTTTAATGAGTGACTTATTAACAATTCAGAACACAATGATGATTCAATAAAGCTGCTGTGCCAAGGGAAAGAATATCAGCTTTTGTAATTTAATGTGTAATCAATGAGAAACAATTGATTTCTTTCACGAAATATCTTCGTTTTATGATTTATATTTCGATAGTATCCTATAATACAGTGAAATAATTTATTCATTTAATTAAATTTTTTACTCGAATCTCTATTATTGTTTGTAGTATAACGATTAAATTCTGAGACCAAAACCAAACAATTGCTAGAAATTCTTTTTAGATATATTAAAAGCGGATTTGGCAACCATGACATTGACTGTATATTTATTTTATAACACCAGATGCAAATATTTTATATCCAATGACATATAACACATGAACATTGCATGTAAAGTATTTCTATATTCTTTAGATGAAACGGCAAATTTGTTTATTTTTGTAGTGTTATGACGACAAAAGAGACAGTATATAAATATACGGTAATATATAAATAAGTAATAAAACAAAGTATCTATTGAAACCTTGACGATAAGAGTGATGTAGAACACCTCTTTAACGTGTTGAGATGAGAAATCTGGGTTAGACACATGTAAGACCCCGGTTAGAACACAATCAGACTGTGATAAGCTTCCTGTAGTGACCTTCAAAATTTTCTAAATCAGAGCATGGGTTTTGTTCAAGTAACTTTTCTCAACACGGTAGACAGTTATAAGGTAAGCAAAAAAATCGTGTGATGAATCTTTCACATGACGAAATGGATAAACTTATCAGAACAAAGAAGTGCACACTTAAGATTATTTTCCGCCGAATCTTACTCGTGATCTATGATAACCATAGTTCGCGAGGTGTATATAAAGACTACGAATTGGTCTTGGAGTCAGTAGTACTACCTACCTGAGTAGTAATTCTCATAAACCATTTCGAAGCGAGCCCAACTCTTGTAAACGAGTAAGTTAAAAAAAAAAATACTAATCAACAATAGTGTTCCTCTTAGCTCCTGACCTAACCGAAACCCATTTCCCAATTTCACGCTACAGAGTCTGCCCTTATATGTCAATCTCAGTTAGCCTTCGAAATATTTAGCCGCTTTCCACAAGTGTTTGGGAAGTAGAATGAACGTTGCGCTGTCAATGGGCCAGTGCAACATAAAAGTTCACGGAAATAAAACGATCGTATCAACGAGTTTTCCACAGAAGGCATTTATACGTCCCACTCAAGAAGACGAAAGTCTTCGACTGAAAAGCAGAACTAAAAGTAGTAATTATCTCCCAACGTCACAGTGTCAAACCTAATATAAGGTTCGAGAATAAGCTTAGATAGATCACCGATTTTCATTATATTATAGATTCTCTCAGTATGTTATTGTTATTTAATTTTTTGAAATTCTTTCTGACAACTTGTTTACCAATAAAAATTATTTTATTGATTGTAAGTTCTAAAGCGTGTTTCATTAATTGTTACGTTCTATTCTAACATTGAAAACTATTTAAAATTTTCAATAGCAATTACTGTATGTTTATATAAACTGAAGTAATTAATTACTGATAAGTATATCATGAGTAAGTTAAAGATTATAGGATTCTACATAAGGTGCACAGGTTTATATTTTAGAAAAAGGCAAATTCACGGTTCAAAACAAGTTCAACAAGGCTGACTATTGTGAGCGACTCTTGTGAATTAACTTCTGAGAATATCTTTAAAACCATCTCTAAAGATGATAATATCTTTAAATCATCTCTAAAGATGATAATTTTTATCTGACTTCATGCGGAAGTATCAAAATATCTCAAATCTCACAATCATGACAAAATAAAAGCTAAATTATAATACTAGTTAACTTATAATGAAATAAAGAATATAAATGCAGATATTAGTCAAATTAATCGATCAAATCAAATGAGGCTTTCTGGCTTTCTTCTTTCACTAAGTAAATGAGTTCACCATTCATGGGTCATCATATGTGTCATCTAGTTAAAAGTGTCATTAGTCTCTACGATATTTTGTTAGGCGACAAAAACCTAACAGATTAAAAGTTCAAGCGTTTAAGAAAAAAATGGGTAGATTATGATACATTAACATTGGCAAAACTATTTTTGGATAACAAACGGAGGATTAGAGACACAAGTGAGTCAACATACCTGCATAAGGAAATATAAAATGTATTCGAAATTTTCTTTGAAAAGGATATATGGCTTGCCTTTGAAAATATTCAATAGAGTATTCTGATGATAGCTATAATCTCTTAAGAAATTTTGTAAAATGCTATTTACAAATAACTAATATTAGATGAGTTGGCGATGTCAATAGGTACAGAAAGCAAAGAAAATTCTTCTTTCTTTACTCTTTTATGCATGATATGAATAATAAATAATATTTAAAACTTTGTGCTGAAATGGCTAACTTTGCTACTTTGTCTGGTGTGAAAAATCCACTACTACTGAGAGATGCTGACTACCGTAAACAGATGGACACTGCCTGAGAGCGAAAAGGTACAGATCATAAAAGTTTCTAAAGCCTGTCATTGTTCATGACATATACCCCTGAAATTTATTGTCGGAATCGCCGTAATAAATTTCAGGGGCAAGATTTCCCTTGATTTTTAAAATAACGTTCCACTCGTAGCAGAGATTCAAAAACTTACTAAAGAGACTGATGATAATATTTTATATAAAAGATCTGAACCACATGATCTTGGAGTCGAAGAAAAGAGAACAGAGTTTAAATAGATTTACCACAGAGTATCAATAAATCAATCTCTATTTAAGCATCATTGCAGCCATATATAGGTTCTGACAAAAAACCATCTCTTCATGGACGTGGTTAATTTTTGGCAAAATCGACATCAAGCTTAAATATTTAACAATTAGTAATACAACCAAAATTGGATGAAATTAACTATTAGAAAAATTTTAGCGAAATAGATTATTAGATATGGTAAAGTACCATTACAAAACATAAATAATCATATTTCTTTATTAAATTTTTAATTCAATTCAATTCCTATTAAATCTATATTTAACTGAAAAGAAATTGACTCTTATATCCAAAGTTACCTTGAAATTACTTTGGAAATCTATTTAAGAAATAAGATTCTAAAATTGATAGCAGAAATTGTCTCGTTCAGATCTTACACAATTTAAAATCATAATATTTGATTCTACATAATCTTTGCCTGTATTAAATATTTTTATTAAGATAATGATGATAGTTTATGTTCAGAACTTTTTTTTTAGATCAGTTTTATTAATAAAAATACTTATATATTTATGTTTCGGTAATTAAAAATGTATGATTAATAAACTTTATGAATTTAAAATTAACAAAAGTTATTTTTTAAATTCATATAATAGAAACTATTAACGCTTCTTTCGTTGTTATTTCTTTGAAAGGACTTACATCGATGCTATCTAGGTATTAAAAACTTGCATTAGTTTTCTATGAGCTGAACGACCAGATTACTGCTATACTTTTCCATAATCACTTTTACTTTATTAGCTTAGCTTGGTTAAAAGTACAATCATTTAATTTATTTGAATTATTGACAATCTCAAATATATTGTGAAAATTAGAATATATGGGATTTGAGTTGAGAAGTAAGTTCTTCATCATTTATATGAATTCTGATATATCACAGTAATGTGTTTGTTATTACTGATTATTATATATTTGCACATTTTTTTCACTACAAAATTCTTCAAAATATACTTATATTCTTGTTATCAGACAAATATACCTGTTAAATCAAGCATTAATCAAGCAATTAAGAATTCAATTTAGATTTATGAGTTTTTTTGAGAGTATAGCAAAATAAGTTTCATAAAATAGCCTAACAGAACCCATCAAAATTGTAGGTTCCGTTAAGTTAGTATAATCACAGTATAAGTAAGGAATATTTATCATTATTTTTTAAATATTTCGGTTACTGATTTTTTGCCGGAGACAATTATTCAAAATACCTTTGACGGGGCCCTGCGTTATCCAGCCCTACTCCAATCTCGACCGGTTAACCAACCTACTGGCAAACAGACTTGAAGAGCAAACTAACAGATTTAATTTATTTCACCATATCAGAAGGCATTAGTCTACCTATTTTGAGATAAAATTCCGAGATTAAAAATTGATTAAAAATAACTTTACGCATAAAATGGATTTATGTCCACGAATCGATCATAAGGGAATGACTATCGCGCCAGGTTAATGATACAAAATAACTCGGGCTTCGTTTTAATCATCAACTAAACTCAAGATAATACACTTTCACAAAAAGGAAACAATTAGACCTTAAACTCAGAAAATTGTACTGGTTAATAGAGAAAGAATCTGTGATTTTTCTTGATATCAAATTGTTTATTTACAAAACTATATTGGAACCAGTTTGAACATATGGGCTATATCTCTAGGGTACTGTTTCCAATCCGAATGTAACTAATATAGAATATAAGAATGAAAGAAATTCTAGAAATAGTCAATTGATACTAATTATTATCGACTCATTCCTCCCTTCTCACTTTTCTTTTCATTTCGAATGTTAGTGCATGCTTTGAGGCAAGCAGAGGAGCCTAGACCAATAAATCCAGCCGCCGAGTCAGTGACCACTATCGAGCCGCGAAATAATTTCTTGTAAATACAAATAAGGGTCTTCTATTTCTTCCGCGCATTATATTATATACCAATCCTGCTGCTTCGTTAAATCCTTTTTCACTTTACATTTTTTTTTCTTGACGTTACCTTCTAGCTACCTACTCTACGTATTGCCTCTACCTTATACATTGTAAATCTGCACAACCAGGCCAAGCTTCGTGTAGTCTATAGCGAAACCTGCATCTGTAAGCCTATCTCTTACCACCTTCTGTTTTTTATATATACGGGAAACGAGTTGTGGTAACCGAGCCCCCATTATAATATATTATGGTCATCTTGTATTTCAGATTTTAAGTTCTGATATTTTTTTTAAGTGTATTATATAAGTCTGTAATAAATATTAATTTAAATATTTCACATCTTTTCTAAATGGATGCATAGAAAATAATTTCGCGTCAGGTTACAGATATCTAAATAAGATGAATGTTCCTTACATATACTGTGGTTTCAAAAATAATAAACAACTGACGGGATGATAGGCTCAGTTATGTCAATTATTGTTAAGTTAGTAGCTTCAAGGTTGAGTGCAGGAAGTCTTGTGTTGCACGGTGTTTTATTATTTATTTCAGTATAACTGTAGTGTCTCTATGCATATCTTCTTGCAATAAAATTTTATTGAGTACTAGTTATCTTTGGTTCAAACTGTCATTATTCCAAATGACACTCATTAAATGTTCAATCATTTATTTATCTTATGTATCTTATGTAGATTCTATTTAGATGGGATTAATAACATAATATCTCTAACAGATGCTACCATAAGCATTTCGATACAAATTCATGAAAAATGAATACTTGAAATACATTTATTCAATAAACTCAAATTTCATCTAAGTTCATTTGAAAAAAAAGTAATAATTCTTTGAATGAATTTCATTATATATACTTACAACGATAACTATAGCTGCTAGATATAATGTAACTGGATTTGTACTCAATAAAACCGAGGTATGTCTAAAAAATAATATTGAGAAGAAATTGTGTAGGCTAAACACAATGTAGATCTTATGCGAAATCGTAGGATCCAGATTATGGGTCTGCGGAGGCATTAAATTATGTGTCTTTGAGTTTAAGGTGACCAAAGAGAGAATCATCCTGAGCGTACGCGATTAAGGAAAAAAAAATCGTTAAATAAAGAATCGTGATGGCGAAATACTCAACAATTTAATGTTCAGACAAGTGAGCACGTAAGGTAGACACTGTAGGTTGACAAAAAGAATCAACATTCAAATAAGTACATATAATTGAAAAAATGACGATCAAAACCTGTAAACAGATGGATAAGTCGGCGAGTTACAAAATGTGCTCGTTTGCGCTATAGATGTACATTTTAAGCCAGAATGATAGACATAGTCTCGTCGCCCGCTTTACTGTATGGAATGTACACTGTACTATCAACGAAATGCGGCTATTAAACAACATTTCTGACATCGATAAATAATTTATATTGATTTTATATACATCTCTCCTTTAACCCTACAATACTTCATGCAAATATTTCGTTGTTCTAATTAATACTGATAGTCCTTTTCTACCAACTCATTTTTTTATAGCTTGAACATACTCAATATTATTCCTTATAATGCACCTGGTGAAACAGATAAGAGTCGCTCGGTACAAGATCTAGCGCCTAATGCATATGATCTAATATTAAAAAATTAAACTTAATTTAATTCTTCCCATCGTTTGTATTGTTTTCAGTTTGGCAATAAAAAGTTATAATATATTGACCCTACTTTGTAATTAATTCACCTGATTTGTTATGTATATATTTTATTATTCGGAATCAGGAAGCAAAAGTTCCTTCCGTGGACGAATTGCAATAACGATCGATGATATAAGCGGGTATATAAATAAACTATCGAGACGCATACTAGTTAAATTACATTTATTAAATCACACATCATACAATGGACTGGCGTAATCATACCACGGTCTCTATATATAATATACCGGCATAAACACGCTGTGGCATCTCTATGCATTCCAACTCTCATACACGCATACTCAAGTATACGTACGTGCAACGGACTCAGAGCCTACGCCGTCACTATACCCTGGGATTTTCATTCAGCCTGTGGCGTGTCGCGTCAGCTCTGAGTCATCTCATGGGACCGCATGCCACGATATACTGCATTACGAAACAGAAAAGGGACTTATATCGGATGGAACAATGAGAATTTATTTTTACTCCGTCGCCGCAACCTGGACATCCTCCACCACGGTCTTCCTAGTCGTTGCGCGTTGTTCGTAGGCGCTGGCGTCGGCCACTTCATAGCGATAATTAACCGTTCTCCCGGTGCACCTCACTTTTTCTACACTTACACTTAAGGTACTCACGAGGCTCTTTCTCCAAGGTACTGTTGCCTGCTGTACTTGCCTATTGCAGTAGACACTACAAGTTGTCTCCTGTCTATATGTTGAGCCAAGGTCCAAGTACTAAGTGTTACCTTAGTATTTTCATTTTGATTCAGAGGAAAAATGGCGGCCAAATTCTTACAACTTTTTGAATATATTTCTAAAGATTGGTATACAGGGGTTATTGAGCTCGCTGATCTTGAGTCTGAATTCTATATAGTAAATATTTCAATAATTGACATCTAAAAAAATAGAGGGAATTCGTGTAAAGCGTGTAATAAAAAAATTCATCGAACAGAGAATTTTTTCAATATTTATAATAATCATTAAACTTGTATTATGCGAAATGGAAGTTGCTGATAGTGCTAGTGATACGGAGTTTGTCGATGGATTGCTGATTCAGATAAAGATAAGGATAACATGAATATGGAAATAGGTGAATTTGAAGAGAATGAAAGTTATAATGATTCAGATGAAGATGAAGGAGAATGTTCTGGCGGTAAAGTATGGAAGAAAAAAGAACAAGAAAGAGATAATAATCCATTCACTGCAGATTTTGGGCCAAATATCCCCGATAACGTACAATCGCCATTAAAAATCTTGTTATGTTTTTTTCCTGAAGATATGTTGGATTTATTAGTTGAGCAAACAAATAAATACATACAAGAGAAATCGCAGGAAGACCAATTGAAGAATAAAGAGAAGTTATTAATTCTTTTAGGAATTAATATTCTGATGGGAATAAAAAATTGCCTTACTATCGTGATTATTGGTAGAGTGACATAAAATTGAAAGATCCATTCATAAGTTCATTGATATCTGTTTTAAGTTTTGGATTCATATTAAGTAATTTACATATTTCCGATAACAACACAGAACCTAAAGAAAAGTGAGCCAAATTGTATAAGTTGAGACCATTATTAGATAGACTTCAATAAACTTTCGGAGCCTGCTGGAATTCAGGAAAATATCAATCTATTCATAAATCCATGATGAAATTCAAAGGTCGAAGTGGCTTGAAGCTATACTTGTCAGCTAAACCAATAAAACGAGAATATAAATGTTCAGTTCGCGCATATGAATCGAGGTACGTATGTTAATTTCAAGTTTATACCGGTAAAAATCATCATGTATATTTTCGTAACTTTTTCACAGGCGTCGATCTATTAGTTTCGTTAAAAGAAGACAAAATATTTGCTTGTGAAACTGTACGTCTTAATCGTACTGGGTTACCTAAATCTATAATGTATGACAAACAAATGAAACATGGACAATATGATTTTTGAACATGTGATACTGGTATTAGTTGAATCAAATGGATGGATAAAAAAAGGTGTTTGCTTCCTATCAAATTACCATGATCCATCCGATGTGATAACAGTAACTCGGAGGCAGCAGGATGGCACACGGGTGCAAATAGATTGTCCATTACTGTGATCTGATTACAACAAATAGATGGCCTTTGTCGATAGCGCTGATGGTTTGTTATCTACATATAAAATAGATCGAAAGTCCATAAAGTGGTGGCACAGACTATTTTGGAATTTCATTGATTTGACTGTTACGAATTCATTTATTATATTTTCAAAAATAAACACTAATAATCCTGAGACAATGAATGAGTTCAGACTACTTTTAGTGGATCAATTAGTTTCTCATAAAGTTCCAACTGCAAAAGGAAGAAAGCGTCAACCTTTCTTTACCAATCCTCACAAACTAAGTATTCCTGTTCCAAGGAGACGCTGTCAGTCTCCTCATATGCCAATGCTGATTGATAGTGGTAGATGATGCGCACTTTGTAATACAGAAAACAATCTTATACGAAATAAATGGTTATGCAACACATGCAATGTATCATTATGTTTACAATTAGGTAAATATTGCTTCTTAAGTATAATTCATATAAGATATAGAAACAAAATGAAAAATTGAAAAAACTTCACCAATATCCATTTTCAGAAACATATTCATAGAAATTTAAAATGTTCACCGGAATCTTGGAGCCGCTATTTTAAATTTTCAAAATCTGAGTTCAGATTCGAAATCGGCAGCTACAAAAACCCCTGTATATCCATCTTCTGTCATAAATGCATTTTTTTTACAAAACAGGCTCTTTTTTAGACGTTGTTTATAAATATTGACACATTATTAAAAATGTTACAACCTTTAAACATAAATTTGAATTTCTTATCATTCTGTGATCAAGAAATTATAAAAAAAAAACGTAAGCCATATCCAAAAAATCTAGTCTAAAATTGCAAAATACTCTATGAATATAGGTGGTCTCTGAAAGATTCCACCGTACCGCGAAGGGGTAACTATAACACTATATTATCACAAATTTGCATAATGACTTTGTGCGTTAGATAACATAGTTTTATATTCAATATAATTTTGAATGTTCAATCAATACTTTCATTCTGCGTTTCATCGGGCTTGAGACCATCACTTGCTGATTTGCGGCCGCATTAAAAATATTGTATGTTTTATGGTTATCTTGTATGTTATGGTAGGATAGTAAAAAAAATCAGTCAGAAATGCTTCTTATTTAAAAACTCAGATGAATGTCTTTGGCATTCGAATTGTGTTGTATTCTCATCGTTCACGGGAATGAAACTGTGAAATGTTTGAGTGTTGTTACTGCCTTGCTTTTCCAAATCTATTTTGTAACTCAGTTTCAATATTTTCATACTCTTGGTTACTGAAATAGATGAAACCAGTATTGGCATCGCTTGTAGTTCCCATTGTTATAACTCCAATGTATTACCTATTATTATTTCTTGCATACAAGCATTTCGAGCAAGTCTTTTAAATCCTCCTCCAATACCGTCACATGCATTTTTACCATAACAACACGCAAAAAAGTGGCACTCAGCTCTAATCGAATAATCTTTAAAATAATGGGTTAAACTGATAACATTGTTTTTTGTTTTTATACTATACAGAAACATAAATAATTTTTTGAATGGAATTCCCATGTTTATGTATTAAATATTCGATTAATTTTCGTTAAAATAAGAAAACAGCGTACTTGCTATGTTTTATGTTTTCTGAATTAATTATCAAGCATTCTTGTACAATTTCTCCATTATATCTTTTATATAGTGAAAATGGATGAACAAAGTAATTTGAGATTGAATACAAATATATCTCTTGATTCTATGACATCGATTAATTTGAATCATGAGTCCAAGTGAACTTAAAGAGAACGTAAACTTCAACCAAGTTATGTAGTAATAATCAACTTTGCACGTTTTTACAATGTTCACCTTTTCTTACGATTGTAAAATCTTTTCAGCCATAGGTGAAACAATACGTGATTTTTTAAGATCTGCAGAGGTTAGGCAAGACAACTGCAACTTTGAGAACAATTCGTTTAAGCTATTCATAATATATTTCTGATATTTCAACAAATATACCTTGAGTATCTTGTCTCAGATACCTAGCAGATTCTGAATCCACAATTTAGATTTGCATGGCTTCGACCCGTGAATAGCTTTGTGAATCAGTTGAATTAATGTCCATACAATCTTTCTCTCGATAATTTGTTTCATGGATCGATCGGATTAACGAAGCACTAATCGATTTGTCTTTTCTGAACCACGTATTTATTGATGGATTTGGCTACTTTACCATGCATCATTTTTTCTGCTTTTATTTTGTAACACTTCCTTTCACAAGATGGACATATTCGATCTTCTTCACTAAGGTAAGCACTGAATGTTGATAGAAAACTTTTTGGAATTTTGGCGAATTGACCATCACGATAGTTAGGAATTCCAAAGATGTTTTTACACACATCAAGTCTACCAATTTTCATGGTATTTTTTTTTACGAGAAGCAGTATTTAAAGACGTTAAAGTGCTTTTTTTTAATTTTTTAACTGATATTGATATGTCACCATTTACACTTACATATACCATAATTTAATTTTAGTGAACAGGTTTTTCAGTTAAATGATTAGCAATTGAATCGTTAATCAGTTAAAAATTCGAATAAAAAGTATTACTATGAGTCACAACTAAAATCTTTGTGAAACTGATTTGCCATTTGCGTTCTAAATTCTTCAAAATTTTGCAGACAACTAAAGAGAAATTAGATAAATTTAGTGTACAAGTTGGTGCGAATAATACAGAGCAAAAGTATTGTTTGACCTTTCGAAATTGTATTATATATTTTATAACTATATTATTTAACACACAAAATCATTATACAAGTTTGTGACAAAATAGCGTTATAGTTATTAAGTCGTCTTTGCACGCCGAACCTAGGAATGCCGCTTGGCCTCCTGCAGAGACTAGCCCTTGCCGCCGAATGTAGGGTTCTCGACTACGTTCTCGAACGTAGGGTTCTCTTTTTTTTACTGTTACTAATTGCCTAAAGGCAGACAGTTAAATTTAATTAATGATTTTTAAAGACAAAAACCCTAAAAAATGCATCGGTGCAAGAATTAAAAAAAAACGGTTTTGAAATATTTGCAATTGATTAAAAAAATGTTAATAACTTTTGAAAAAAACATATTGTTTTTTTTTATTCCATATTTTTATAGTAAAAGATTTTTTATGTATTTAACAAAAAATAGACCCCCACATTTTTACTAGTTTTTGAGATATGGATTTAAATAAATTTCATTGCTTTTATTTTGTTAATAACTTTTATCCTAATTAATATTTTATCATCAAAATTTGGAAAAATGTTTACCTTCTCTTATGTAATAAGTATGCAAATTTTGAAAAAAAATCGATTGACTAACGTCTCCATAGCCATTGAAATAGTCAAGAATTACCCATATTGGTCTTAACGTAATGGTAATTTTTATATTTTAACATTAAACTTTTCTGTTTATTTACTGTAATATCCAAAAAATGATCTTAAGGTGAACATTAGTAATGTTATTATTATATTCAAGTCGATCTTTCCTATAAAAGTACTTTGAAAATGTTTATTTAGTCACAATACTCATATAAACAGTTACCATCCACTATTTAGAAATTCATATTGAATAGATCATATTAAGGGCACGAAAACCAACTTAAAAATAATATTTTATATTTCTGTTTGGATCTTTACCAAAGGTTCATATTCTGTTAATGTTTAATGTCTTCAAACTGTTACATTAGATAGCTACCTAGATACTGAACTACGTCTAGACGCTTATGCGAGAGATAGAGAGAGAGAGAGAGAGAGATGAAAAAAGAAAGAACTAATATGATTTTCACGCATTGTGCAGGTGAGATGCGTTTCGTAGAAGGTGAATATTATTCCGTTGATAAAAGGTCCAGTTGCTGAGGCAAAGCCATGATCCTGGATATCTTAAACTTAAAGTATATAACTTATACTGCAAATATTCGGAGGTTATCCAACCATTCTTGATTACAAACATTGAAAAGATGACGAGTTGTATCAATCATACTCGATTGAAATACGTACTCAAAATAGAGTTGTCAAGACTCCACAATGATAGAAAGTTTTACATAGCTTTAAAGAGAAGAAATATTTAATAATTCACTTTAATCTATTATTTAAGATTGTGAATTTTATTTCTATAAAATTGATTGAATTCTTTCAGCAAAAGCTAATTTTATTTATTATATATTTAGTGTTATAAATAACACTAAAAATCAATTTCAAAACTAATTTACCTTACATATTTATACCTAAGTCTGATACATCTGATAACATAATTTATTATTAATCATCTTTTCCTTCTGTTATCCATAAATAATCGGTTTGATAATTACATCAGTACTAATAAAGGTTATGACATGCATCTTATGCATACCATAATTTGTTAAATAATAAAATTGTTTAATATATACAAATGCAATTGCTATAAAAAAAAACTGGCAGCTAATTCGAGCAACTCAGCAATTCACTTCTCGGTAGACATTTATCGATAAATATAATCCTTTTTAGCAGGCCTGCTTTTTAGTATACCTGGCTATAATTTATTAACTATGATAATTATAAACATGCTAAATCTCTATGCATATGTTATTATCTACACATGATATACATACAATTATTCAGTATGAATTTTAATAAAATATTTTGTTATTGCAGGTACTCATTGAAAATCTAGAAGAGCAAAATGCTGAAGGATTCACTGAAGCTGTTAAAGAATATGATTCAATATCTCGTTTAGATCAATGGTATACATCTATATTACTACGCATCAAAAAGCAAATTAATGATAATCCTGATTTACGCTAAATTATGTAACAAAGTCTTGGACAAATAGGAAGATATTCAACACTAGAGTTTGTTATCGCGAAACATCCGTGAATCAGTATGATTATATACTAAAGCTAAAAATAATATTAAGAATTATAATAAGAATTATTATCATAAAATATACATTGATTGATGGTAACTTTAGTGTTGATCAGTCACGTATAGAAAATACATTCAGGATGACAATTTCTTATTTAGTAGTAGCATTACGAAAATAGTGCTAACATATTTCAGAATAATTCATATACCTATTTAATTCGTAGATGAATATTATATACATCGCTTGAGTTTTAAAGCACGACTACCATCATAATGGAAACTAAACAGTACAATTTTGACTGTATTCAGTTCAAGTATATTAATCAATTTTTTAATCAGTGTTGTTGGTTAAAACTGTAAAATGAATTCAATGCAATAGAAGGAAGCATACTTATTCAAATAAAAGCTTAGTATGAAATTCCACTGTACACCGAAATAGAAAGAAGTGACTGAATTAATTTATATATCGTTAATAATCAGTTAAAATCTAACACTATGAAAACTAATTACATTTCTCATTGAATGAATAGTAATTGGTTATGGTAATTTACGAATAAATTTTTTTCGTTACTGAATAACTTTTTTATTTTAATCCATTAAGTTTTCTCCTCCAGCTTTCTGCCAGTCATTTACAAGGTAACGTATTTCAGATTTATAACATTATTTTGGTAAGACGCTAGAACTAGAAACGGAATATAGAAAGAAGAAAGTGAGATTGAATTCTCTAGTATTATACTATATAAAGAAGCAAGTTGCTTATTTGAGATAGCAGGTATTATGTGCAAATAATACTTGAGATTAAAAGAAATTTATTTCGTCTTGGATAGAGAATCTAGCTAAAAATTTATTAATTGATAGAGGAAGTAAAAATAAAATTGAATTTAAATATTGTATTTATAGAACTTTATTATCTACTTTTTATTGCATTTAAACACACATTCTTTCACTATTTCTTTCTGTTTCTCCTCTCTCCGCTTCCTCAATTCAATGAATATGAATATAATTGATAAAAATATAGATAATCAACGTAACATATAAATACATTTTAATAAAAACTAGATAGTACAAATAATTACGCAAGGAATGTTGAGACAATATTTTGTTTGCGCGTTCTTACTGACCAATTTTGTGAGTCCCTTCCGCACGCGCGGGTTCTTTGCTCTAACTGAAGCAATTAGGTGTGTGAAAAGACTGCAGATAAATATAAAATAAAAGTAGTGGTCTATTTTTATGAGAAATATCATACTGTTGTATGATAAACAATAAAATATATTAGACTTAAATAACATCAGCACAAAATTTGGGATTTTATTTTAATTTGGTACATTGAATGTCTATGTGAAGAAAATAACTAAATCTGTTTCGAAAACGTCATCTTCTATTTGGTAACTAAATTTGGAGTATAAGCATTTTCAATTTCATTCAGATAGAAGAAATTTAAATAATCTTCTATTTTATTTTGAGTTTTCTTTTTTATTGTCTATGAATAAATCTGCAGCATTAAAATCTGCATTCTTGCTCTGCAATCAAATAGACTTATCTGTCAAAGATGACGGAAACAGTCATTAGCTTCAGCCCTCATCACTGTAATTAAAAAGATTTTATTGGGCATAAGAATACGAAAATACGACCCAATATCACATCGGTGAACAAGCCATCTTCAAGGTCAATGTAGGCGAGTAGGAAAGGCAGGCAAATGAATCATAAGGGATTGATTTTAATAGCGAAGCTTTATTGTCAGTCTTAAGAAATACATAAAATTGGATACGCGAGCTATGATAATTGGCAATGCGAGGAACTCCAATAAAAACCAGTTCGAGGTGAATTTCCACTACGCCTTAAGCAAGTATTTAAGCGGTAAAAAACCACACCGACAGGTAGTGAGAGAAAAAGACAAAAAAATGAACGTGCCGTGTGATTCCTGCCCCGCAGCACATGTTTTATGAATGAAAAACTCACATGACAAATTCCACACCAAAAACTACGTCACGAATACAGAAAACACAAAGAAAATGGATAATAAATTTAGCCTTCTCTTGTCATCTTTCATAAGTCTACAATATTTTGAATATGTTTACTTATTATCTCTCTGTTTCTCCCTTTCTCTTCCCAATGACAAACGTTAAGATCTTTGCCCGACGCTGCTCTTCAACTCTAGTGAGACGACGAATGCTGAATGTCGAAAATCCCTTGACAGTTCCTATAGCGGGAAAAGTCTTTTTCCAATTTTTAGATTAATGTCTTCCGAACCACTGTCTAACATAATGTATATTCTTTTATTAATAAGAAAGTTTGTATTTATGATTAGTACCTTAGTTGCAAAATGACTTTTTTTAACAACTGTTCATCTACTTTCTCGTTATTAACTGCTTTCCTGACATTCATTCTCTGAGTTGCGTTCGGTAGAGAGGAATATTCATCGTTATCCTGATGCTGTTTCTTGAGTATCATGCGTTTGAAATATTCTGATATAACATGGACACGCTTTTTACAATAGTAGCATTCAGCTTTGAATTTATCGACGTGTTACTGTTGTTCCGATTTGAACTTTACCTATATCCTTGGATTCGAATCCGAGAATCATTTATTACTATATTTCCAGTTTTTTTTTACATATCTGGCGTTTTATCTGAGAAAGACAATCACGTGCCGAGTGCCCCTCTTTATTGCTTATCTGGTACATATAACACATTCGTTTTCTTCATGCCCAGGTATTTGACAACTTTATACAACAAGAATTGTTTAGCAACTTAGACTAAAGCATTATAATGTAATTCTTCACGACTATCACAATTAAATAACTGACAAACATTCGCATTTCTTTTTAGCGTTCTTTCAATGGTACTTCGTAAAGTGTGTTGTTCCTACAATATCTTCTATTTTATCTACATTCTTTAGGACAATCAAAGTTGTATCATATAATTGGTAATCTCAGCCAAATGTTTTTTTTAAGAAAGAAACAAATTAGTTTTAGGGCAAATTGGTGCAAGGTCTTCAATTTTGTTTAGTATACCGAATTCCTATGTAAAAGTCATATAACCAATTTATCGCTAAAGTTAATTGATGAAAATCTATAAACAATTTTAAAAAATGTAATACTTTTTGTAACTGTAATAACTCGCTATTACAGCACGTATATTACTATAACCAAAACTAGCAATCGGATATTCATAACTTTTTTTACAATACCTGGAAACAATTTTATTTTGATAATATATACATATTATAACAATGTGTTTATTTATTCAAAAGTTACATATTATTATAATAAATTTTTCCGATTTTCATTAAAACGCGCATATTTTATTCGAAAAATGTATATTGCAATCGATTCTTTGGACAATTTTCTGTAACATCCGTATTAAAACTTTCACGATGATTAATAGGGGTTCGTTAATGAGCGTGCAAAGAAAGCGCTACATGCAAGCTTCACCAAGCTTTTCATATGTTATAATAATTAAAATATCTTTTGTTTTTGAGGTAACTTTTCATCATATTTGACCTTCAAATTCTTTACTGCCATTTTACAGCGTTTTACTAATAATTTTGGATTATGGTGGCGGATGCAAATGCAAACATTGTAAAAACCTTTAGATTTATTAATTGAAATACAGTAATCACGACATAGTATACAAAAATGTGTAAATTCTTGTCAAAATTTAGGTCTAATTGTAATAGTGTTTTTCAAGTATTATGTAGATTTCTTTGAGATTAAATATAAATATTTTTCTTTGTTCTTATTCATGAAATTATGTAACTGTCTTTACCAAATAGACTGAACATTCAATCTTTTTTTTTATTTAACAAACACTCAGTGGACAATGAAATATACATATATCTTTTCAGCATTAGTCGTTTTTTTCCACACGCTTCTTTCAGATGTTTATAAAATCCATATGTGTCTATAAATTCATCTTGGTTACTTTCTATATAGCTACATTTTCTCGGAATTAGACTTTTCGAATAACTTGATAATAAATTAGTTTTTCTTTCAAGTATATGAGGTATTTCAATATCTAATGAATTTACTTTGACAATTTTAAGAAAACCAAGCAATGGAATTAAGTGATTACTATTTTTCTACGTTGTTTTAACATAGTCGAAAATTATTCATCACATTATATACATAACTGATTTTTTGTTCGTTATTCTCAAAGTTTTCCTTAGAAATTATGTCTTTACTTGCGTTGAATCTAGTTTTATTGTTCTGATTCATAGAATCTGCACAATCACCAAACGGTTTAATATTTTAACTCGTATTTTGTAAACGTCTGATATTGCACTTAGAAACTTCATTCGAATATTTGGCATAACAGTATTTCAAGCATGTTGCACATAATTAATCATTTTCTATCACTAAAAGAAATTATTTTCTTTAAGTTTCCGCGGGAATATGACGCAAAGATTCTCGACGATGTCTATATTTCCGTAATTTGAATGGATTAGGAATTTCGTAAATCACACGATTATGCACGTTTCATAAAAGATAAATTTGAAGATACTTTATAAAATCTATTATAAGATGATAATTTTTACATTAAGTAGCATCTCCCTTGTAGACCTTTGTTGAACTGCGTTCATTTCAACTATTACATTTTAACTAATCAGACTGATTGAAAAATTTCCTTATATGATTTTCAAAGCATAGTAAATGTCATTATAATTACTTTAAAATACGACCCAACAAACTAAAATATTAGGGGAAACAAAAAAAGTAATTAGAACATTTGTAACTCATTAACCAAAAAAGCATCAATTAATTTTCTTAAGTGTACCATAATTTTCGTCAATTCTTCTTAGAAAGGAAGGTTATTCAGAGCCATTTAATTAAATAAAAAAAGTTTAGATACGTTTACTAAACTATAAAACTATATGAAAACATTTTGAAGAGTTAGGCGCTTCTATTAATCACAGCACCCAGCTGAACGCAGCAGGTACTGCTTGGCACTCTCATTACGAAGCCTTTATTAACCCATTAACGACCAAAAGGCCTGATTTTTTTGTTGATTTTCGACGTGATCTTTTCCGTAGTTATAGGAAATTTCTAGAAAATCTTTGCGAACACGTGTTTTGACGTGGAATTTAATGCCCTTTCAGAATCTGGGCTCAAAATCAAAATTGCGATTTTTTTTAGCAATGTTACCGTGTAGGAATCATAATATAAATGCGATCAGGGGTTATTACGATAATTAAGGTATCTCATGGAATTTTTATCAAATTTTTTAACTAGCCCTTCCAACAAAATGACGGCCAAACCGAAAAAAGATCATAAAAAACATAACTCATTTTTTGTGTGGAAACTGTTGAGTTTATAGTTTATGGAACAAAAATGTCTTAAAATTGATCATATTTTTATTTCCGTATCCTCTCCGAGCATTCCGATCCTCTCAAATTTTTATTTAGCTATTGAAATTGCAAAATCTTTAGTTACAACTCTTTTTCCCTCATCACTGACAGTATTGAATATTACAGTAGCATATACAATCGAAGCTTCGATTAGTCTTAAAAAAACTACACACGTCCATTTTTTTGAACGAAGCAAATACTCAGAAGCAAATTGTTGCAATGTGCATCGTGGACGTTATTGTTACCCATAAAATTATTATAGACATTTTTGTTTGGAAGGTACCTCAACTTTATTTCGTTCTTACTTACTATATCTCTTTGAAGAGGATAATGCAGTTACCCCTGTAGCAGTAAAAACAATCGAAATTCGTTTTGAATCCATGATATTAATTTATTTCATATTGCTGTTCTTATCGTGCTTCACGGCATACTCACCTTTTTGAACTTTTTTATTTAGAACAATTTCATGTTTGACTCTATCTTCTCTAATAGTACCTGTACTTTTTAGCCCTAGCTTCATCAAATGTACAACGACATCTAAGTTAATGAAAAAATTATCAAAATATACATGGAACATAAACATTTTGCCCGGAGGTATAACATCGAAAAACTGTTGTAGTAAGTTCATGCAATACAAGAACTCACTTACTAAATTTATTTCTCATTGTAGAATTTTTTCAGCAGTATAAGTGAATACCTAATACGAAACCATCTAATAATGCGAGATCTCTAGTCCTACTAGAAGAGGGAAAAACTTACCTTTATTACGAGAGAAAGCAAAATAACCACAAAAAAAGAAACAAAACCCCATTACCAAAAAAAGAAAAAGAAAATAAACAAAAAGAAAATACGCAAAAAGAAATAAAATAAATAAAAGTAAAATAAAAAAATAATAAAGAAATACAAAATGGCCCTCGGAAGAGATAAAATCCCCCAGCCTTAGATCCGCAGGCGTGCCAATAGTTCCATAGCCTGCGCACGACCCCGTAACTCCGAGCGCTGGAGGTCAGTCAAACATCTCCAGGCGGCAGCAATGGCGGCCACAGTGATAGTTCCTTCCGGATGGAGCGACAATCGGGATACGCAGTAGAAGAAATACCTCTGCTGCTCCCCATCCCGATCCCAGTACCGCTCCAGAACTTCTCCAACCAAGTCAGCAAGGGCAAAAGGGTCCTTGGGCACGGCCAATGAAGAAGTTCTATGAGCTGGCACCGGGCGACGGGCCGTAACAGAGGGCGCGGCGAGCAAATCATCAGCAGGGGTCTGACGCCACCGGTGCTTACCGCCTCGTCCTCGCCCCTCCGCATGGCGCGTACCCTCTATTCGCCAGCTTGTCTGGCAGGGACTAGCGCCTAGCGCCTAAAACTAGCGCCTCGTCCTCCTGGATTCGGAAACGAGCCCCATCTACGTACGTGTAGTGGGCCCGCTTCTCCTTCTTGGCCTCTGTCGTAAGTGGCTTGGGTTATCTTTACGCCTGCCGCCACGACAGGGTCCACAGTCGCCCACGCCGTACATGCGAACTCCTCCTGACGCCGCTTGCGTTGCTCCACGCATCTGGAAGCCTTGCGTGGGGGAAGAAATCCCTTGGTTGTTGGGTGGCCTCCTTGACTTCCCCCTTTTTGGCGCTGTAGGGGCCACTCGTAGCGGCCACCACCTCTAGCGGAACAACCTCAGCGATGTTAGGCTCTTCTCCTCAATCTCCTCAAATTCCCGCATATCGGAGTCGGGAGAAAGATGGTTGATGCCGACCTGCCACCGCTTTGAAGTGTTCCGCAGAGGCCACAGGCTCCAGCGATGGCCTGATAGGTGGCTCCTCCACTAAGAACCTGCCCGTCATCTCGACTTCCGTCGAAACTGGTCATCTCCAATCTGTATGGAGGAAACAACAAAGAAAAAATATTAATAAATAAATAAATAATAAAAAAAACAGACTTGACGAACTACCGTGGACGGGACAACAAACAGACCTTCCGTGCACATCGACTCCAGAAGACCCCCCATTATTATGGGTTCGCGGCGGCAGGTAGCATTTCAGTTCAGAAACGTGAGCCATGGACTCCGGCCTGACATCTTCAACCTCGAGGACGTAAACTTCCGGGGAGAGGGTCTGTAAGATCCTATATGGTCCCGCGTACTTGGAATCTAATTTGGCATTTCGGCCTGCGGCTGCACTCGATAACGAATGCACTCTTCGCAGGATCACGTCACCAACGGCGAAACGCACATCTCGACGGCCTCGGTCATAATACCCTTTGTGACGGTCCTCGCTGTCTCAAGACGGCAAATTACCAAATCTTGAAGCGCGCCCAACTTGCTCAGACGATCTTTCCATATTTTTGGATTTATTGTCATGACCGGGCCTCGTTTCTCAATCACGAAAGCCCTTAGGTTGATGGGAGTTTCTCCCAAAGTTCAGGAATGCCGGCAAGGCCCTTGTGCTAGATTAAATCGCCGTATTGACCACACGACGAAATTCATGCAAATGCCTATCCCATTCGCAGTGATCACCGTCCACAAAGATGGAGATCATCGTTTTGAGCGTCTTGATGGGTCGCTCCACAAAATCGGCTTGTTGATGGTATGGAGGAATGATCATGTGCTGTATTCCATACTCTTTAAGGGTATCCTCGAACATTTTACCTGTGTATCTCTTACTGTTATCTATTACCAGGTAGCTAGGAATTTCCCATGTGAACAGCACGAGTTCCTCCAAAGCTCTAGCGAGTGCCCTTCCATCGGCCGTCATCAGTGACTTAAATTCCTCCCACTTGGTAAAACAGTCCTGAAAGACTACCAAATATTTGAACCGATTTTTACTCCGTGGCAGTTTTACGAAATCAGTCGTACCACCGCCCACGGTCGCTCCACCAAACGTCTGCCCATGCCCCGGAGTTGTTTGCTCAACCTTGAACCTCTACACTTGACAACGCTGGACGAAATCTTTTACATCGTAACACACACCGTGCCAAGAGTATTCTTGGACTACCCTGTCATAGGTTTTTTCTATGCCAAGGTTTCCCGCTGATGGCTCACAGTATGCATCTTTCAACACGCGCTCACGGAATTCACCTGGTACCAACAATCGCCATCGTTCATCATTATATGTGATGCGGTCGAGAAGGTAGTTTCGTATGTAACCATACAACATTCCCTCCTCAATCTTCCAATCAGAATATTTCCCCGGGCGCGTTGTGACGTCAGTCACTCACCTTAGACCAAGGGTCTTTTACCCCCTCGAAAGCTGCGATTTCCGCATCGACTTCAAAATCGCGATACAGTGCATCAGTCCCGTGGTGAATCGCTCCTTTAGGATACACTATCTCGAAATTCCATTGTTGGAGTTCGAGAATACATCTCGCAAGTCGGCCAGCAGAATCTCATTTATTCCTGAGACAAGTCAAAGCGGCGTGTTCGGTTACTGCCGTGAATTTTGTACCCTCAATGTATGGTCGAAACTTTTTGATGGTGAACAAGAGCGTTAAACATTCGAATTATGATACCGAGTAATTACGCTCATGTTCATTGAGCATAGTAGATAGGATGCTCGTAGCCATCATCATCTCTTTTCGCTAGGTGAGCTCCCAACGTAACGGACAAATTATCACAATATACGAAGAATTTGCTAAAATCTGGCCATGCGAGCATAGGGACCCGATTTAAAGCATTTTTTAGTTCCTCAAAGGCCTCCTGTTGCTCCTGGTCCTAATTCCAAACCATATCCTTTTTTATTAGTTTGGTGAGAGGCACCATGATCTCACTCTCATCCTGTGCTTCCGATGTTCACTTCTCTAAGACTGATGCAAATGGAACAACTCTGCAGTAAGTACAACTGAAAGTTACCGAAGAGCAACCGAATTCGCTTTTCTCCACAATTATCTCAAGGCCGTTCTCTACTAGCCTCTTTAACGCCAGTTTGAGCCAGATCAGGTGGTCAGAGAACGTGCCGCTGACTATTAAAGTCATTAAGGTTCTTGAAAACGTATGGCTCGAACTTTGGTCCCCAAAAAGGGCATCCATCAGTCGATTGAACATTGCGCCTGCGTTCATCAAGCCGAAGGGTATCCTCTCAAATTCCCATAACCCATAACCAGAGACCTATACTTTTTACTCGACTCTGCCATGCCAATTTGGAGGTTGGCACTACGTAAGTAGATTTTAAAAATATACACTACTCGCAACTTATCGAGAATGCTGTCCACACTCGGCGATGGATAGGCATCCACCTTCGTAACTTTATTCAGTTCACTAAAGTCGATTTAAACCATCTTGTTTACGAACAACCACAGGTGCGCTACTCCAACTATTCTTGGAGGGCTTAATCAAGCCTTTCTCCCAACATTTATTAACTTCTTCTCTCATGAAGCCAAGTATGGGCTCAGAGTACCGGAAAGACGCTACCTTCTTAGGCCGCTCATCTGTAACCTCTATCACGTGCTTTATTAAGCTCGTGAAAGCCGGTGAGTTCTTTGGTATTACTCTGTGCACCAATCGGCTAATTCGGTTTTTCTCGTTATTTTTCAACAACGACAACCCAGCAATCTCTGCCGTCAACGTTGGCCACTTATGGCGAGTCTCGCAGGGGAAATAAGAACACTATCGTGTCTCCTCTCTACAAATACATGCCAATTAGCAGCCGTCCTCATTATGCAGTTCGAGGCCATTTGTAAGGGGGCACAGTGCATGGCGAGAGTCTTTGAGTGTATTCGTCAGGAAATGTTTTTCCCACGACGGTCAGCTGCACGCCTATGTATAGCAAAGCAAAATAATGTTTGCCTTCAATGCTTACTACCAACAGGCGCCGTTTTCCCATCATAAAAATATTCACAGTCTTGGGCTCTACGATAGCCTCAAGAATTATGTCATGGAGATGACCGTGTTCCGTGCCATTGTGCTGAGTTACCGATTTCTTTCCATGACCGTGTACGGTGACGTCATACTGAGTCACTGATTCTAGCATATGCGCAGTCTCCGACGGCATCTTTTTGCCAGTCGGGATCGGCTGAATTCCTGACTCATGGTCATCTTGCGCACGCGCACTTGCTAATAACACATTATTGTCAGTAGGGCATAGCGAAGTCCTAGGATTCCTTACCGCAACTGCTACATCTTGGTCACACTTCTCGTCAGCTCCATCAGGAGATTTAGCCGTGTTCTTCCTAAATCCTCCCATACTGCGGCCGCGTGGGCGATCGTTCGAGCGAACACCCCACGATGGAGCGTGAGGATGGTCCTAAAATTTATACCCGAGGTGGGACCCGCGAGTTTCCGGAGTTTGTCGAAGAAGGGTTCCACCTTCGCTGCCTTTTTGCTGCAGTACGTGCGCACATTGAACCCTATGTCGAAGTGGACACCGAGTAATTTAACGCATTTTTTAAACGCGACGTTTTTCCCGTTTAGCTAGATTAACGAAGATCGGTTGGAGTTCGTGAGTTGTCGCCTGCTTTTTCGCTGCCTTATCTTTCCTAACGCGAACTAGTTGAGTAAGGGGAACCGCGTTTCTAGTCTTCAGTTGGTAGATGATGCCCTCTGTCTTAGTCTTCGACAGTTCCAATTTTGCCAATTTGCATTTCTCTGCCAGGGCATCCACCACTCGCTGGCATAACAACCTAAGGTCTTCTCTGCTCTTCGCCTTGATAATAGCAGAGACGTCGTCGACCTATACCGAGAAGTTCTCCCCTATTATCTCCCTAATAGTACGGAGTATCGGATCGAAACCTATTACTCACCCAATCGGCCGGAAGACCGATCCCTGCGGGCACCCTCGTGTGGATTGCTTCGTTACCCTCCCCCCGACCCTGCCTCTAGCCCACGTGAGTGCTATCTTGCGATCTTGGAAGTAGTGGCTGAGCACCCGGTACACGTTTTTGGAGCACTCAAATTCTTTGAGACCACTCAAGATGTAGTCTCGCCAGATTGAATCGAAAGCTCCTTTTACGTCAATGTTGAGTGCCGCCACGTATTCTGTTTGCTCTGCGGATTCCACCACTTCTCGGATCGCATCCTCGCAAGATCGGTTCGCGCGGAAGCCGTACTGTCTATTGGATAGCTTGCCTCGTAAGCTATCTAGTCTAGAGCAAAGAAGTCGCTCGTACAGTTTCCTTATTACCGATAATAGGGTAACTGGCCTGTACGATTTGGGATTCTTAACGTCTTTGACCGCGCCCTTCAGGAGTATTCTAACCAATCCCTTCTTTCAGGCAGTTGGAAAGACACTGTGATCGAGGCAACCGTTGAAGAGCCTGGTTATTTGACCAGATATCGCAGGTCCCGGTTTCTTCAGGACCGGGACCTAGATTAGGTTCGGTCCTGGCGCCTTTTTGTTTTTGAAACGCCTAAACGACTTAAAGACTTTCCGAACCACGAATGATTGGGCGTCTTCCGTCTCCGGGGGCGATTTTATGTCCTCCCGTATACGGGCGTGTTCGGGCGTTTCTCCTACGGTGCTATCGTCAGGGAAGTGCACCTCCAGTAGCTTCTCCATGGTCTGCTCCATGCCTAGCGTGAAACCTTCGCCAGTCTTGTATACAGAGCCCCAGGGCTCTTCGTTCCCGTGCGAAGTGACGAGGTTTCTGAAGGAGTCGCGTCGAGCCGTTTTGACGGCCTTCGAGTACGCTCTCAGGCACGTCTAGTAGTCAGTCAGCAACAGTTCTCGAACTTCGAGACTCTGCCTTTCCGCTTGATGAGCTCGTTTCAGACTTGTCTCTTTATTTTGGTTATCTCGATCGTCCACCACGGGTTGGACTTGCGGCCTAACTTCTTACGCGGCATGGACGACTCGCAGGCTTCGGTAATTACCTCCGTCAGCGTTCATGCCATGCCTTCTACTTCGGCCCTCATTGTCAGACTAAGTTCCTTCAACTTGGATCTCGAGAGATCCGTTAGATTCCCTGTGAATTTATCTCAGTCTACTTTACGTGTGTTTAAAGCGGTTTGGAAAGTTTTCAATTTCAATTCCTCTCGCGCTCTCTACCGAGGTGCTCAGCTCGACAACGATGGCCTTGTGGTCACTTGTGAACCACTTTTCCCTAATGTTCCACGTGGGACTGCGGCTCAGCAGGGAGGGTGAGACGAGCGTCACATCGATGTACGAGACACCTATGTGAGGCGACTGATCTATCCTAACTAGACTACTATTTTCAAACGTTGGTGCTGCGTGGGGTCGTTTAAGACGACGAAATTATGAGTAATAATTAATTCGGCGAGTTTCTCACCCTTCCTGAATCGCTCGCCCTTTTCGGATGGCTCGTCGCTACCTAGCCTTTTCCTAAGATCCGTCGTGGGGCTCCATAGAGGCGACTCTGCGTTCGCGGCTATCCCCACGGCTAGGTGTTTCCCACGGAGGGCGTTCAACGTCCTGCCGAGATGTTTGAGGTGCCCTTCAAACGTGTCCTCGATCTTGAAGTAGCACAAGATCGCGAAGAAGGACAGTCCCGGAGATTTGACCTCTGGCACCGAGAAGTACTCGGTGGAGAGCTGGGCGATTAGCAGAGCGTCAAACTGGGGATTCGTCACTCCGATAGCCGCCTTTGGTCCCGTTCCGGCCAACGCTGCGATTCTCGCGCAATTGTGGATTTCCGGTAGAGCGTAGGTTTTGTCCTTGTTCCTAAGGGAATAAGGTTCTTGCAGCAGTAGCAAGTCGATTTCTGTAACGCCTACTCTCTCCCGGACTTCACCGCTAACTACTAGCGCGTTTCTGCAGTTAAGCTGCAGAATCATTATTTTACCTAAGTCTCTCGTGAGCTCGCAATCTATCTGTGTAGGGGGAGTTCTATCTCCCAATGGAGACTCGAACCTCGCGTTATTACTTCGCCTCGCGTTCCTACTCGCGTTGTTTGTCGTCGCGTCGCATCGCGCTAATTCGACTCTCGCTCGATTTACGGACCCATACGTTTCGACTATTGTATCGCACAGGGTGAGTCAAATTAGGGGGGTCCGCTGGAATTGCGGCTGGAGGATGCCGGCGGCACGACCGCGAGAAGCGTCAGCCATACAAACGGGAGTCAAGAGACTCTCGAGCTCGTACTGCCGAAGTGATCGTCGCGACTCGCAGTAGCTGGCCCGATGGCTCCCCGACTCGTAGCTCTTGACTCTCCGCTGGCCGAGTGGTCCACTAATGAAGAGCTGCGGTAATTGGCTGACGACGACTGCAGGCCCGCTTTCGCACCTGTGCAGTCGTTGGATACTTGGGCCTCCGACTCCCTGGACCGGTAGCGTCTAATTGTGGTCGTGCCTGTCAGGGTGGTGTATGATGGGCTATTTATAATCAATGGGACGCCCATTTCCCTTGGAGAGGTTTTTATAGAGTGTCTATCCTCTTAACACAGGCTTCTAAGCCGAGGTCCCCGCTCCTGCCCTTACGGGTGGGCTTACGGTGTGCCATCTATCCTAGCGATAGACGTTTCTACGCAACTTATTTTATTTCGGTCCGCCCAGGGATCGCCTCTTTTGCTGGGTGGGAGGCTATTTCTCGCGTTAGCGCTAGAATTTAAAATTAAATCGCAAAGGTTTTCGGCAAGCCTTGCGTCATTACTTATTTGCTTTCAGGCATTCGCCTTCTTCCCTGAGACAGGGCCGGCCCTGTTCGAGTACCTAAGGGGGGCTTAAGAAAGAAAAGAGAGTTAATTGAGAGTTTGGGCCTCAAATTCCAAGTAAGATATGCAAATGAAAATAAAACTTTCCAACCTGAAAGAAGGAAAACGGTATCGTCAGTACCTGTCTTCTCCTTAGGACGCGCCTCTTGGCCATACTCTGCGATAGGCCTAGAGTGGTGCTAGTTTGGAAACCGAAAGCCTGTGTCTCCTTCAAGCCTTGCCTCTTGTTCTTACTCGGGGATACGTCCCGAGACTGCGCTAGAGTGGGACGCGAAAGTTTAGCGGCTTCGTGTTCTCCTAACTTATTCTAAGGTTTTCGTCCTCTTCCGCGTTTCGGAAGCTATTCTTCCAGAACCGGGCCTAGAGAGGGAGCTAAGAAAGATCTATGGTTTAACACCAGAAATCCTCCACTCTTGGGTAAGGAGCTAATTGAGTGGCACATGGTGCTCTCTCTGATCACTCTCTGATCTCTCTGGTAACACCTACTTCCTCCGCCCTATGGCATTCATTGCTCGGAGATCGCATTTACCGCTGGGGGCGTTTTACCGCCACCCGAAGCGACAGCCGATGCCTCACTGCTGCTACCAAACGAGGATCTTGACTTTCTTCCTCTTCTTTTCAGAGGGCCTTTTACTCTTAGAGGACCTTTTCCCCGCCACTGGTGCAGCTAATACTGCATTCCTTTTTGGTTGGCTCTTGGGAGATAAATAAGCTGCACCAGGCACCAACATTTTATCCTTGGGCAAGGGAGGTACATACTCTAACTACCTTTAAATTCTCCGCTCAAACATCTCCCCATAGTATTTGAGGTCAGCAAAATTACTGGCGCCGGAGCTCCTGGACCTCTGCATCGACCGTACAATCAGCGTCAACACGGATGATAACCTCTCTCGATTCCACGCGCAGAATATTTTGCGCTTCTCGAGATTGAAGAAAGGGTACATCTCCAGCGGTGAAATCACTCGGAGCATTATTCATATTCAAAATTAATTTGGTTATTATTTAGTTGCTTACGTAATAATTCGTCCGATATTTAAGTAAACTTACTATTCATAGAGCATTACATTAGATATATATATCCTGTTATATCAGAGTATAATTTAATACCCGTCCAATAGGATTTCCAAAATTAAATTCGAAGTTTAGATATACATATTGAAAAATACATATTGATTATTTAGATTATTTTAACCAATCAGGTTAAGTATTATGTATTTTTCAGCTGCCATGAATTTCGCGCCTACAATAGATAGTAATCCTCACCAATGAAAGGTTAATTATATAAGATTCTCGTATTTAAAAACTAACCTCAATGATCTAATTTTTTAAAACCATTTCCACAAAATTGCATACATTATTAATATTCAAACTTAATTTGATTATTATGTTAGTTGCTTACGTAATAATTCTTCTAATATTTCAGTAATCTTTCATTTCCCAAAGCATTGCATAGATATGTACAAGACATTATTTAGATATTTACATAGATGTTTTTGAAAGCATTTCCATCAAATTTCACGGTATATTAATAACTACTTTAAAAAAATCAATTTTCCGAATTTATGAATTAGAAGTTATAGTATATCATTTAGACTATTTAATGGTTCTTGATTAGTTAAAGAACCATTTCCACCAAATTACACGCATTATTTATATTCACACTTAATTTGAATATTATGTAGTTAATTAAGTAATAATTCTTCCGATAGTTTAGTAACTCTTCTTTTCACTAAGCATTGCATTAGATATGTGTAAAATAATATTTAGATAAGTATGTAGATGGATTTTATTCCATTTCCATCAAATTTAACGTAATATTAATAATTACTTTAAAATAATAAATTTTCCGAATTTAAAAATTAAAAATTTACGAATATCATTCAGACTATTCAATGGTTCTTGTATGGTAAAAAAACCATTTCCACCAAATTTCACATAATATTAATATTTAAAATTAATTTCATATTATACATGCTTACGTAATAATTCTGATAGTTCACTTTTTTCACAGAGCATTGCATTATTTTATGTGTAGCACGTTCCGATCTAATCACACTGATAGATCTAGTTTCTCCGCGAAGACACGTTAGCATGTTGACAGAACGTGCGCTGATGATCAAACCGATTAAAAAATATGTGTTCGCTAATCGCCGTTTTATCTTCAACATAGTAAGGAATATCCCGTTTCCGAGACGTTGGAACTGTGCACGCGTCTTTTAACTGACAACGCCTTCCTGCGCATTCATATCTAAACAGCGCGTCGTAGAACCCAGGTAAGAGAGCTCTCAATCCGCAAAGACGAATTAGCCATTCGTCCTACTCTGTACAGGCTATGCCCCCCCCCCCCGGGGAGGTGTCGGCACCTAAAAGAGCTACACTTGCGAGCCTAGCGCACCCGGGGACTCCGAGCTAGGTAACGGACCACGCAATCGGTCCTTAACACCGGAAACCCAATGACCACCTCGATGACTCTCATTAAGCGTAGTGGGAAGAAGAGCTGATTATACGGGAATGGGGGCTTGGCTTCAACGCCCGGCCGCGAGAATGAGGGGACATCTCTAAAAACCTTCCGAATCCTAAGCTCTGGCATGTGGCGAAAGGATGCATGGCTCGTCAGGATCGGGTCCCTAGCATGCCGCCCTCCAATGGTTGTGGCCACGGATGTGGTGTAATCGCCTTACTGGGTATGGTGCTCGCTCGGTGGACCTGATGTTAAGCACCAAAATAAAGCCCACCCCTTCCTAAGGGCGGATAAGGCTGACTACTGCTCCTGGAAACAGGAAAAGTGGAAGGCCTGTCTATCTGAAGGGGAGGGGGCAAAAACCGGATGTATACAAAACAAAAAAGAAAGGGTTTTTCGCTGGGCCTAACAGCGACAGGTAGCTCAGGAGGAATCGGAGAAGACGAGGACTCGAAAACAAGCTCCCGCTCATCCATATCTGGGAGACCCAGTCCTAGATCTCCCAGATATGGATGAGAGGGGGAAGGAGGAGGAGACCAACATTAATACCGACATGTGGAGAAAGGCACCACGTCAACCAAGGAAACTAACGAATAGGGAAAGGAAAAAGCTGAAAAAGGAGAGAGAGAAGTTGGAGAAGGAAAAGATAGACGAAGTTAGAAAAGAAATAGAAGAAGAACAAGAAAAGAAAATAGAAGGTGTAGAATTACAAGCAAAAGAAATGGACTTGAAAGAACAAAAAAGAGGTTTGAAGATAGGAAACATAACGGAGGACAAAGCAAAAACAGGAGATAAGGAACTATACGTAGTATGTGAGGTAATAACAGAAGGGTCAAAAAGAATGAAAAGAGAAACGGTGGAAAGAGATACAAAAGACAAGGAGGCAGAAGAAGAAGATAACACCGGAAATGGAATACAAAGAAGAAGCGACAGAATAAGAAATGAAAAGGAAGAACGGGAAAGAAAAAGGAAGAAAAAGGAAGGGCTAGTGGAGGATGCACTGGGGAGGATGCGAGCCGACACCCAAGACATGAGAGTAATCAGACTTGGGGAAGGAAATAAAGTAACGAAATGGGTGGCGGATCGCGTCCTTGGACAATATGCCTGATACCAAGCCATAATTTCGGAGTTGGAGATAGAGAAAGTTAGCTTAGAAAGCAAGGTGGAAGCATTTGAGAGAATGGGTAGGGAATTGATAGGCCAGATTAAAGAAACGGTAGAAATAACAAGAGAAAACAACGAAAAATAGAATGAGTCGCGGGAAACGGTCAATAAAAACAGAATGATGGTTCCGGGAATAAATGAAGAATAACATGAGCTAAACAAAACTATTGATAAAAGGGCATTTGGTTTTTGCGAAAGGGCGATAAATGAAAGAGAAAGATTAGACAATAGGGCGGTGAAGGGACGGAGTTATGCGGTGATACTAAAAGGGGCACAGGAGGAGTTAACAGAAAAGGAGGTTAGACAGAGAATAATGGAGATACTACCCCCGGCTAGTGGAGTTAGGATAAAATCCATTCGACTAGATAGATCCGGGGGGAGTGGTGGTAGAAACTGCAAATGGAAGGGAAAGGCATAAATTATTAGACTGTTCAAACTTAAGGGAAGCAGGATTAAAAGTATACCAGTCGAGAAAATTAAACCCTAGAATAATAGTGTATTCGGTACCAGGGGAACTAAGGGACGAGGATTTAATAGATGGAATAATAAGTCAAAATTTAAGGGGAATAGGGGAAAAGGACGAAATGAGAAAAAGAATTAGGGTTATAAGGAGACTGAAGGACACTGGGGGAACAAAAAGAAAAGGGGAAAGGGTAATAATACAATGTCCAGGGATCTGCAAAGGAATATTATCAAAGGAGGGAGGAGTGTATATGGGATTAATGAGTTATAAATGTGATGTGTATGAGAGTGTGGAAATGTGTTATAAATGTTTTTCGTATGGACGTAGAGCGAATCAGTTCACCAGAGCAGTAGTATGTATAAAGTGTGGAAGAGAAGGACATATAACGAATAATTGTAGCGAAAGGATGGATGAATGTATAAACTATAAAAGCAAAGGAAAACCCTCGGGGCATTCAGTGAGGGCGCGGGATTGCCCTGAGTATCAATGGAGAGTGAGAATGCTGAGGAGAAGAATAGATGTTGGTTAGAAGAAATGAGGATCAAATAAAAGTAAAGTTCCTCCAGCTAAACTGCCAACGCTCCTACGGGGTCATGTGCGACCTTGGCCAACATGCCCTGGAGATGGTGGGACCTCAGGTTCTTATTCTTCAGGAGCCGTATGTAAACCGTGGGAGGGTTTGTGATCTACCTGGCGGAACAGTAACGTATGTAAGTGAGAATGAAGGAGCGGCTATATGCGCAATGAGAGAGAATGCGGATAGCATGCATGTGGAGGAATGTAAATGGAAAGATGGAGTGTGTGTTTGGATAAATGGAGAAATGAGTGAAATGTATGTATGCTCAATCTATCTCAAACCCACGGAAGAAACAGGGGAGGGATTGAGATATCTAGAAAGGATAAAAGAAATGACCCAAGGAAAGAAAATAATTATAGGTTTAGATACGAATGCATCATCTGGCCTGTGGTATAGCAAAGGAATAACAAGGGAAACGAAGCGAATAGGAGGGGAAGAGAAATAGAAGGGGAAATAGTTAGGATGGAATTGGAAATCGCAAATATCCCCTCGAGTGCATTCACCTTCTCTGGCCATCGCGGGATGAGTGACATTGACGTCACACTCCTGGGAGGGCGGATGAGGGAGTGTGCCTGTAACTGGTAAATAAGAGAGGACTGGGAATTAATGAATGTAATCCCATAATAATAAAAATAAAAATAGAAAAGCGGGAGAACGAAATATGAATACGAGGAGGAATAAAATAAAGGGATGGAATATGAAGGAATGTAATTGGGATATGTATATGCAAAGAATGGTGGATATGGTTGAGGAGATTGAGCAGAATGAATTTGACGAATTGAGAGTGAGAGATAAAATAGACAGACTGTATGAATGGATGGAAAGAGTGAACGATGAATGCATGAAGAACAAGAAAAGTAAGAAGGGAGCGAAATGGTGGAATGATGAGTTGGAACGATTGAGGAATGAAGTGAGAAAGAAAAGAAAGGAAATGCAGAAGGAAAGGAAAAGAAATGGGGACCAAGAGAGAACGAAATAGAATGAATGGAAAGTATGTATGAGAAATTACAAAGAGAAAATGTTAGAGTTGAAAGATGAAGAATGGACAGAATTTATAAGAAAGGAAGGGAATAGGGACCCCTGGGGAAGGGTTTACAAGATATGTATGGGAAAGTATGAAAGACAAAACATAGCGGGACTTAGAATGAATGGAGTATGGATGACAGGATGGAAAGAAAGTGATGAGATATTGCTGGAGGACTTCTTCCTTCTAGGGGACGGTATTCTGAGCCCGCTGAAGCCGACATCTCTCCCGATCCTGCGATCCAGGAAATCGAGGAGAGAAGCCGCACGCTTAACATCACCGAGGTGGCTCCGCTGGAGGTGAAGAGCCAACAGGCCCAGCGAGAACTAGAGGAGATGGTGGCAGCAACAACTTGCCCCTCCAGCGCGCCAGAGAGGAGTGAACCACCTGCCTCATCGCCTGGGAAGGTCGAGGAGACCTCCTGGGACAAGCCTTCGGCTCAGGTGGGGTGGTCTGGCCAAAATCCGGCGGTGATTCGGGCCAACGTCATCCGAGTACTCGGGATGTACGGTTTGGCGAGGGGAGCGTAGATGGTGTGGGACAGGTATGACGCCGAAGGTGCCAGGCATACCGACGCCTATGTCGTCTCGCTCTCCTTTGGGCGGCCCGAATCTGCTGCGGTGATGTCGCAGGCCCCAGCACCGTGTAACCCTCCAAAGAAGAGGGGGCGTATCTCCCGGAGGGTTACTCGCGCGATGAGCGCAGGAGGGCGAGGAGATCGCTGAAGAACGGAAGAAGCGAGGCATCAAGAGGATCGGCAGGCTCCCCGATTTCCACCGTGACATGGAGTCATACCATCTCCCGACTCCATCCGGTGATGGCGTGAGGGAGACCAGCCGACCATCGCACGACCCACCTCCCCCGCGCAAGGCCTCCAGGCGTGTGGAGCAACGGAAACGAGCGTTGCTTCGGAAGCGCCAGGAGAAGGCCGCTATGCGCTACGGGGGCTCAGCGGGTTCGGAGCAGACAACTGTGAGCCCTGTCATGGCGACGGGCGTAGGAACGCCGCTGTTAACAACGTCAGTGGCCAGGACGGAGGAGAGGCGGGCCCTCTACATATTCGTGGATGGGGTCCGTTTCCGCGTGCTAGAGGATGGCGCGCTGATCCCTGCCAGACGAGCTGGCAAAATAAGGATGCGCGCCATCGGGAGACGCGAGGACGTGGCGGCGAGCACCAGTGGACGTAAATCGACCACATCTAGTTCGCTCGCCGCGCCCTCTGTTGCGACTCGTCGCCCGTCGTCTGCTCTGGGGGCCTCTCCGTCAGCCGTGCCCAGGGGCCCTTTAATCTCTGGGGGCGCGGTTGGGGAGGTCCTGAAGCGGTATTGGGCCCTGGACGAGGAACAGCGGGGGTACTTCGTCCATTGCGTCTCTGGGATGGCACCGCACCCTCAGGAAGCAGGCGCAGTGGCCACCATTTGCGCCGCCTGGAGGTGTTTGAACGGCCTCCATCGCTCGGAGTTGCGGGCTCGCGCTGAGGCGATGGAGCCACTGGCGCACCTGCGGCTATATGCTGGAGGTGAGGTTGGCCCCACCGGGCGGCAATATTTTTTTTTATTTATTTTATTATTATTTTGTATTTGGTGTTGGGTTGTTTTTTTTGGGTTTTTATTTTTTTTTTATTATCTTCTTTGAGATGGCGGCCGCATGTAGTTGAGCTGTCGCGCCCTCGGGGGAGCGTCAGTCTGGTGGGGCTGTGACGGAGCTCCTGGCCGTTGGCCAGAACTCGTCAATGTCAACGAGCCTATGACGGGGCTTGTTTACTTTCCGAGTTCGTGAACCTCTGAAGGTCAGCTAGCCATGCACAGCATAGATGAGAGAGAGAGAGAGAGAGAGTGAGAGAGAGAGTGAGAGAGAGTGAGAGAGAGAGTGAGAGAGAAAGAGAGAGAGATACGTGACACTCGCCAAAAACCAGTTAGCCTTCAGCCTCTGAACCAGGCACTCGTGATTGCGAAGTTCTTTTTTTTTTGGAGTTTTCTTGGTCGTGAGTAAGAGTTTGGTTTGTACGAGTGAGTGGGTTTCCTGGTCCAGCTGATTCGGTGAGTGGTTTTAACTGTTTTCTCTCTCTCCCTCCGTGCATAGGGTTTTAACTTTTTTTTATTTGTTTGTTTTTCTTTTCTTTATTTTTTTTTTTTTTATCTGCGTACACGGAACTTTGTTCGGTACTCCTGGCTATTGAGCCGGAGCCTTACGAAGACCGTCGCAAACAATATAATTTGTTTCGCACTTATCGTAATTTTATTTTTTGTTTTCTATGAATAAAGTTTTTTTTGTTAGTAATCGAAGTGTTCGCGGTTTTTATTCATCGCCTGCCTACTCACCTGTCATTGACCTCTCAAGGTCATCACAACCTTAATACGCGATAGGCCGTCATTGTGCCTATTACTCTCCCCGTTATTATTGATAATTCGATTTCATCCGTCTGTTTTATTTTAATTAATTTAAATTATCAAGGCGATCGGATGTGGCTACCCTTAATTAACAAGGTTTTCGTCCCTTACCTAAAGGCTACAACTCGCGTTGCAATATTAATAAGTACTATAAAAACAATTAATTGTCGGAATGTATAAATTAGAATGTACAGAATATCATTCAGACTATTCAACGGTTCTTTAACCATTTCCAACAAATATCACACTAATGTATCTTCAACATAGTTTCAGGGTTTATTAATAATTACTTTAAAAACAGTTAATTTTCCGTATTGATAAATTAGAATAATAAATGATATTCTATTTAGAATATTATTAGGAGAAATTTCACGCAATAATATTAATAATATGACTTTTAATAAATATTCACACTTATTTTGAATATAAGTAGTTAATTCGATTTATTTCTTCTGATACATCTTTTCACGGAGATTTTCAATATTCAATTTTTATAAGAAGTTATTTTGGTTTATAGACAGTCCATTATGACGACATTTCCACTAAATTTCAGGGTTTATTAATAATTACATTAATAACAGTGAATTTTCGGTATTAATACATTAGAATAATAAATGATATTCTTTTTAGAGTATTATTAGGAGAATTGAAAGGTTCTAGAATGCTAAAAGAACCATTTCCGTCAAATTTCACGTATTAATAATAATAATATGAATTTTAATAAATATTCACACTTTTTTTGAATATAAGTAGTTAATTCGATTTAATTCTTCTGATACTTCTTTTCACGGAGATTTTCAATATTCAACTTTTATAAGAAGTTATTTTGGGATATAGACAGACGTTTATGACGACATTTCCACTAAATTTCAGGCCTTATTAATCATTACTTTAAAAACAGTTAATTTTCCGTATTTATAAATTAGAATAATAAATGATATTCTTTTTAGAATATTATTAGGAGAATTGAAAGGTTCTAGAATGCTAAAAGAACCATGTCCATCAAATTTCAAGCAATATGATTAATAATATGACTTTTAATAAATATTCACACTTATTTTGAATATAAGTAGTTAATTCGATTTAATTCTTCTGATACTTCTTTTCACGAAGATTTTCAATATTCAATTTTTATAAGAAGTTATTTAGGTTTATAGACAGACGTTTATGACGACATTTCCACTAAATTTCAGGGTTTATTAATCATTACTTTAAAAACAGTTAATTCTCCGTATTTGTAAATTAGAATAATAAATGATATTCTTTTTAGAATATTATTAGGAGAATTGAAAGGTTCTAGAATGCTAAAAGAACCGTGTCCATCAAATTTCACGGAATATTATTAATAATATGACTTTTAATAAATATCCACACTTATTTTGAATATAAGTGGATAATTCGATTTAATTCTACTGATACATCTTTTCACGGAGATTTTCAATATTCAACTTTTATAAGAAGTTATTTAGGTTTATAGACAGTCCATTATGACGACATTTCCATTAAATTTCAGGTTTTATTAATCATTACTTTAAAAACGGTTAATTCTCCGTATTTGTAAATTAGAATAGTAAATGGTATTCTTTTTAGAATATTATTTGGAGAATTGAATGGTTCTAGAATGCTAAAAGAACCATTTCCGTCAAATTTCAAGTATTAATAATAATAATATGAATTTTAATAAATATTCACACTTATTTTGAATATAAGTAGTTAATTCGATTTATTTCTTCTGATACTTCTTTTCACGGAGATTTTTAATATTCAATTTTTATAAGAAGTTATTTTGGGATATAGACAGTCCATTATGACGACATTTCCACTAAATTTCAGGGTTTATTAATAATTACATTAATAACAGTGAATTTTCGGTATTAATACATTAGAATAATAAATGATATTCTTTTTAGAGTATTATTAGGAGAATTGAAAGGTTCTAGAATGCTAAAAGAACCATGTCCATCAAATTTCACGCAATATTATTAATAATATGACTTTTAATAAATATTCACACTTATTTTGAATATAAGTAGTTAATTCGATTTATTTCTTCTGATACTTCTTTTCACGGAGATTTTTAATATTCAATTTTTATAAGAAGTTATTTAGGTTTATAGACAGACGTTTATTACGACATTTCCACTAAATTTCAGGGTTTATTAATAATTACTTTAAAAACGGTTAATTCTCCGTATTTGTAAATTAGAATAATAAATGGTATTCTTTTTAGAATATTATATGGAGAATTGAATGGTTCTAGAATGCTAAAAGAACCATTTCCGTCAAATTTCACGTATTAATAATAATAATATGAATTTTAATAAATATTCACACTTATTTTGAATATAAGTAGTTAATTCGATTTAATTCTTCTGATACTTCTTTTCACGAAGATTTTCAATATTCAATTTTTATAAGAAGTTATTTAGGTTTATAGACAGACGTTTATGACGACATTTCCACTAAATTTCAGGGTTTATTAACCATTACTTTAAAAACAGTTAATTCTCCGTATTTGTAAATTAGAATAATAAATGATATTCTTTTTAGAATATTATTAGGAGAATTGAAAGGTTCTAGAATGCTAAAAGAACCATTTCCGTCAAATTTCAAGTATTAATAATAATAATATGAATTTTAATAAATATTCACACTTATTTTGAATATAAGTAGTTAATTCGATTTATTTCTTCTGATACTTCTTTTCACGGAGATTTTTAATATTCAATTTTTATAAGAAGTTATTTTGGGATATAGACAGTCCATTATGACGACATTTCCACTAAATTTCAGGCCTTATTAATCATTACTTTAAAAACAGTTAATTCTCCTTGTTTGTAAATTAGAATAATAAATGGTATTCTTTTTAGAATATTAGTTGGAGAATTGAATGGTTCTAGAATGCCAAAAGAACCGTGTCCATCAAATTTCACGTATTAATATTAATAATATGAATTTTAATATATATTCACACTTTTTTTGAATATAAGTAGTTAATTCGATTTAATTGTTCTGATACTTCTATTCACGGAGATTTTCAATATTCAATTTTTATAAGAAGTTATTTTGGGATATAGACAGTCCATTATGACGACATTTCCACTAAATTTCAGGGTTTATTAATCATTACTTTAAAAACAGTTAATTCTCCGTATTTGTAAATTAGAATAATAAATGATATTCTTTTTAGAATATTATTAGGAGAATTGAAAGGTTCTAGAATGCTAAAAGAACCATTTCCGTCAAATTTCACGTATTAATAATAATAATATGAATTTTAATATATATTCACACTTTTTTTGAATATAAGTAGTTAATTCGATTTAATTGTTCTGATACTTCTTTTCACGGAGATTTTCAATATTCAACTTTTATAAGAAGTTATTTTGGGATATAGACAGACGTTTATGACGACATTTCCACTAAATTTCAGGGTTTATTAATCATTACTTTAAAAACAGTTAATTCTCCGTATTTGTAAATTAGAATAATAAATGATATTCTTTTTAGAATATTATTAGGAGAATTGAAAGGTTCTAGAATGCTAAAAGAACCATTTCCGTCAAATTTCACGTATTAATATTAATAATATGAATTTTAATATATATTCACACTTTTTTTGAATATAAGTAGTTAATTCGATTTAATTGTTCTGATACTTCTTTTCACGGAGATTTTCAATATTCAACTTTTATAAGAAGTTATTTTGGGATATAGACAGACGTTTATGACGACATTTCCACTAAATTTCAGGCCTTATTAATCATTACTTTAAAAACAGTTAATTTTCCGTATTTATAAATTAGAATAATAAATGATATTCTTTTTAGAATATTATTAGGAGAATTGAAAGGTTCTAGAATGCTAAAAGAACCATGTCCATCAAATTTCAAGCAATATGATTAATAATATGACTTTTAATAAATATTCACACTTATTTTGAATATAAGTAGTTAATTCGATTTAATTCTTCTGATACTTCTTTTCACGGAGATTTTAAATATTCAATTTTTATAAGAAGTTATTTTGGGATATAGACAGACGTTTATGACGACATTTCCACTAAATTTCAGGCCTTATTAATCATTACTTTAAAAACAGTTAATTCTCCTTGTTTGTAAATTAGAATAATAAATGGTATTCTTTTTAGAATATTAGTTGGAGAATTGAATGGTTCTAGAATGCCAAAAGAACCGTGTCCATCAAATTTCACGTATTAATATTAATAATATGAATTTTAATATATATTCACACTTTTTTTGAATATAAGTAGTTAATTCGATTTAATTGTTCTGATACTTCTTTTCACGGAGATTTTCAATATTCAATTTTTATAAGAAGTTATTTTGGGATATAGACAGTCCATTATGACGACATTTCCACTAAATTTCAGGGTTTATTAATCATTACTTTAAAAACAGTTAATTCTCCGTATTTGTAAATTAGAATAATAAATGATATTCTTTTTAGAATATTATTTGGAGAATTGAATGGTTCTAGAATGCCAAAAGAACCGTGTCCATCAAATTTCACGTATTAATATTAATAATATGACTTTTAATAAATATCCACACTTATTTTGAATATAAGTAGATAATTCGATTTAATTCTACAGATACTTCTTTTCACGGAGATTTTCAATATTCAACTTTTATAAGAAGTTATTTAGGTTTATAGACAGTCCATTATGACGACATTTCCATTAAATTTCAGGTTTTATTAATCATTACTTTAAAAACGGTTAATTCTCCGTATTTGTAAATTAGAATAGTAAATGGTATTCTTTTTAGAATATTATTTGGAGAATTGAATGGTTCTAGAATGTTAAAAGAACCATTTCCGTCAAATTTCAAGTATTAATAATAATAATATGAATTTTAATAAATATTCACACTTATTTTGAATATAAGTAGTTAATTCGATTTATTTCTTCTGATACTTCTTTTCACGGAGATTTTTAATATTCAATTTTTATAAGAAGTTATTTTGGGATATAGACAGTCCATTATGACGACATTTCCACTAAATTTCAGGGTTTATTAATAATTACTTTAAAAACAGTTAATTTTCCGTATTTATAAATTAGAATAATAAATGATATTCTTTTTAGAATATTATTTGGAGAATTGAATGGTTCTAGAATGCCAAAAGAACCATGTCCATCAAATTTCAAGTATTAATAATAATAATATGAATTTTAATAAATATTCACACTTATTTTGAATATAAGTAGTTAATTCGATTTATTTCTTCTGATACTTCTTTTCACGGAGATTTTCAATATTCAACTTTTATAAGAAGTTATTTAGGTTTATAGACAGTCCATTAATACGACATTTCCATTAAATTTCAGGCTTTATTAATCATTACTTTAAAAACGGTTAATTCTCCGTATTTGTAAATTAGAATAATAAATGGTATTCTTTTTAGAATATTATATGGAGAATTGAATGGTTCTAGAATGCTAAAATAACCGTGTCCATCAAATTTCACGGAATATTATTAATAATATGAATTTTAATATAAATTTGTCTATAAACCTAATTAGATTTATTTAGGTTTATAGACAGACGTTTATGACGACATTTCCACTAAATTTCAGGCTTTATTAATCATTACTTTAAAAACAGTTAATTCTCCGTATTTGTAAATTAGAATAATAAATGATATTCTTTTTAGAGTATTATTAGGAGAATTGAATTAGAATGCTAAAAGAACCATGTCCATCAAATTTCACGCAATATTATTAATAATATGACTTTTAATAAATATTCACACTTATTTTGAATATAAGTAGTTAATTCGATTTAATTCTTCTGATACTTCTTTTCACGGAGATTTTAAATATTCAATTTTTATAAGAAGTTATTTTGGGATATAGACAGACGTTTATGACGACATTTCCACTAAATTTCAGGCCTTATTAATCATTACTTTAAAAACAGTTAATTCTCCTTGTTTGTAAATTAGAATAATAAATGGTATTCTTTTTAGAATATTATTTGGAGAATTGAATGGTTCTAGAATGCCAAAAGAACCGTGTCCATCAAATTTCACGCAATATTATTAATAATATGACTTTTAATAAATATTCACACTTATTTTGAATATAAGTAGTTAATTCGATTTAATTCTTCTGATACTTCTTTTCACGGAGATTTTCAATATTCAATTTTTATAAGAAGTTATTTAGGTTTATAGACAGTCCATTATGACGACATTTCCATTAAATTTCAGGCTTTATTAATCATTACTTTAAAAACGGTTAATTCTCCGTATTTGTAAATTAGAATAATAAATGGTATTCTTTTTAGAATATTATATGGAGAATTGAATGGTTCTAGAATGCTAAAAGAACCGTGTCCATCAAATTTCACGGAATATTATTAATAATATGAATTTTAATATAAATTTGTCTATAAACCTAATTAGATTTATTTAGGTTTATAGACAGACGTTTATGACGACATTTCCACTAAATTTCACTTTATTAATCATTACTTTAAAAACAGTTAATTCTCCGTATTTGTAAATTAGAATAATAAATGATATTCTTTTTAGAATATTAGTTGGAGAATTGAATTAGAATGCTAAAAGAACCATGTCCATCAAATTTCACGCAATATTATTAATAATATGACTTTTAATAAATATCCATACTTATTTTGAATATAAGTAGATAATTCGATTTAATTCTTCTGATACTTCTTTTCACGGAGATTTTCAATATTCAATTTTTATAAGTTATTTTGGGATATAGCCAGACCATTATGACGACATTTCCACTAAATTTCAGGGTTTATTAATAATTACTTTAATAACAGAGAAATTTTCCGTATTAATACATTAGAATAAAAATGATATTCTTTTTAGAGTATTATTAGGAGAATTGAAAGGTTCTAGAATGCTAAAAGAACCATGTCCATCAAATTTCACGCAATATTATTAATAATATGACTTTTAATAAATATTCACACTTATTTTGAATATAAGTAGTTAATTCGATTTAATTCGATTTAATTCTTCTGATACTTCTTTTCACGGAGATTTTAAATATTCAATTTTTATAAGAAGTTATTTTGGGATATAGACAGTCCATTATGACGACATTTCCACTAAATTTCAGGCCTTATTAATCATTACTTTAAAAACAGTTAATTCTCCTTGTTTGTAAATTAGAATAATAAATGGTATTCTTTTTAGAATATTAGTTGGAGAATTGAATGGTTCTAGAATGCCAAAAGAACCGTGTCCATCAAATTTCACGTATTAATATTAATAATATGAATTTTAATATATATTCACACTTTTTTTGAATATAAGTAGTTAATTCGATTTAATTGTTCTGATACTTCTTTTCACGGAGATTTTCAATATTCAATTTTTATAAGAAGTTATTTTGGGATATAGACAGTCCATTATGACGACATTTCCACTAAATTTCAGGGTTTATTAATCATTACTTTAAAAACAGTTAATTCTCCGTATTTGTAAATTAGAATAATAAATGATATTCTTTTTAGAATATTATTAGGAGAATTGAAAGGTTCTAGAATGCTAAAAGAACCATTTCCGTCAAATTTCACGTATTAATAATAATAATATGAATTTTAATAAATATCCATACTTATTTTGAATATAAGTAGATAATTCGATTTAATTCTTCTGATACTTCTTTTCACGGAGATTTTCAATATTCAATTTTTATAAGAAGTTATTTTAGGTTTATAGACAGTCGATTATGACGACATTTCCATTAAATTTCAGGTTTTATTAATCATTACTTTAAAAACAGTTAATTCTCCGTATTTGTAAATTAGAATAATAAATGGTATTCTTTTTTAGAATATTATTTGGAGAATTGAATGGTTCTAGAATGTTAAAAGAACCATTTCCATCAAATTTCAAGTATTAATAATAATAATATGAATTTTAATAAATATTCACACTTATTTTGAATATAAGTAGTTAATTCGATTTATTTCTTCTGATACTTCTTTTCACGGAGATTTTCAATATTCAATTTTCAATTTTCAATATTCAATTTTTTAAGAAGTTATTTTGGGATATAGACAGTCCATTATGACGACATTTCCACTAAATTTCAGGGTTTATTAATCATTACTTTAAAACAGTTAATTTTCCGTATTTATAAATTAGAATAAAAATGATATTCTTTTTAGAATATTATTAGGAGAATTGAAAGGTTCTAGAATGCTAAAAGAACCATGTCCATCAAATTTCAAGCAATATATTAATAATATGAATTTTTAATAAATATTCACACTTATTTTGAATATAAGTAGTTAATTCGATTTAATTCTTCTGATACTTCTTTTCACGGAGATTTTCAATATTCAACTTTTATAAGAAGTTATTTAGGTTTATAGACAGTCCATTATGACGACATTTCCATTAAATTTCAGGCTTTATTAATCATTACTTTAAAAACGGTTAATTCTCCGTATTTGTAAATTAGAATAATAAATGGTATTCTTTTTAGAATATTATATGGAGAATTGAATGGTTCTAGAATGCTAAAAGAACCGTGTCCATCAAATTTCACGGAATATTATTAATAATATGAATTTTTAAATATTAAATTTTGTCTATAAAACCTGAACTTCTTTTATTTAGAGATTTTCAATATTCAATTTTTATAAGAAGTTATTTAGGTTTATAGACAGACGTTTATGACGACATTTCCACTAAATTTCAGGGTTTATTAACCATTACTTTAAAAACAGTTAATTCTCCGTATTTGTAAATTAGAATAATAAATGATATTCTTTTTAGAATATTATTAGGAGAATTGAATTAGAATGCTAAAAGAACCATGTCCATCAAATTTCACGCAATATTATTAATAATATGACTTTTAATAAATATCCATACTTATTTTGAATATAAGTAGTTAATTCGATTTAATTCTTCTGATACTTCTTTTCACGGAGATTTTCAATATTCAACTTTTATAAGTTATTTTGGGATATAGACAGACCATTATGACGACATTTCCACTAAATTTCAGGGTTTATTAATAATTACTTTAATAACAGAGAAATTTTCGTATTTAAAATTAGAATAAAAATGATATTCTTTTTAGAGTATTATTAGGAGAATTGAAAGGTTCTAGAATGCTAAAAGAACCATGTCCATCAAATTTCACGCAATATTATTAATAATATGACTTTTAATAAATATTCACACTTATTTTGAATATAAGTAGTTAATTCGATTTAATTCTTCTGATACTTCTTTTCACGAAGATTTTCAATATTCAATTTTTATAAGAAGTTATTTAGGTTTATAGACAGACGTTTATGACGACATTTCCACTAAATTTCAGGGTTTATTAACCATTACTTTAAAAACAGTTAATTCTCCGTATTTGTAAATTAGAATAATAAATGATATTCTTTTTAGAATATTATTAGGAGAATTGAAAGGTTCTAGAATGCTAAAAGAACCATGTCCATCAAATTTCACGGAATATTATTATATGACTTTTAATAAATATGAATACTTATTTTAATATAAATTTGTCTATAAACCAATATTCAACTTTTTATTTATTTTGGGATATAGACAGACGTTTATGACGACATTTCCACTAAATTTCAGGGTTTATTAATCATTACTTTAAAACAGTTAATTTTGTTTGTAAATTAGAATAAAAATGATATTCTTTTTAGAATATTATTAGGAGAATTGAATTAGAATGCTAAAAGAACCATGTCCATCAAATTTCACGCAATATTATTAATAATATGACTTTTAATAAATATTCACACTTATTTTGAATATAAGTAGTTAATTCGATTTAATTCTTCTGATACTTCTTTTCACGGAGATTTTAAATATTCAATTTTTATAAGAAGTTATTTTGGGATATAGACAGACGTTTATGACGACATTTCCACTAAATTTCAGGTTTATTAATCATTACTTTAAAAACAGTTAATTCTCCTTGTTTGTAAATTAGAATAATAAATGATATTCTTTTTAGAATATTATGGAGAATTGAATGGTTCTAGAATGCTAAAAGAACCGTGTCCATCAAATTTCACGTATTAATATTAATAATATGAATTTTAATAATATTCACACTTATTTTGAATATAAGTAGTTAATTCGATTTATTTCTTCTGATACTTCTTTTAGATTTTCAATATTCAATTTTTATAAGAAGTTATTTTGGGATATAGACAGTCCATTATGACGACATTTCCACTAAATTTCAGGGTTTATTAATCATTACTTTAAAAACAGTTAATTTCCTTGTATTTGTAAATTAGAATAAAAATGATATTCTTTTTAGAATATTATTAGGAGAATTGAAAGGTTCTAGAATGCTAAAAGAACCATGTCCATCAAATTTCAAGTATTATTATTAATAATATGAATTTTAATAAATATTCACACTTATTTTGAATATAAGTAGTTAATTCGATTTAATTCTTCTGATACTTCTTTTCACGGAGATTTTCAATATTCAATTTTTATAAGAAGTTATTTTGGGATATAGACAGACGTTTATGACGACATTTCCACTAAATTTCAGGCTTTATTAATCATTACTTTAAAAACAGTTAATTCTCCTTGTTTGTAAATTAGAATAATAAATGGTATTCTTTTTAGAATATTAGTTGGAGAATTGAATGGTTCTAGAATGCTAAAAGAACCGTGTCCATCAAATTTCACGTATTAATATTAATAATATGAATTTTAATAATATTCACACTTATTTTGAATATAAGTAGTTAATTCGATTTATTTCTTCTGATACTTCTTTTCACGGAGATTTTCAATATTCAATTTTTATAAGAAGTTATTTTGGGATATAGACAGACGTTTATGACGACATTTCCACTAAATTTCAGGGTTTATTAATAATTACTTTAAAACAGTTAATTTTCCGTATTTATAAATTAGAATAAAAATGATATTCTTTTTAGAATATTATTAGGAGAATTGAAAGGTTCTAGAATGCTAAAAGAACCATGTCCATCAAATTTCAAGTAATAATATTAATAATATGAATTTTAATAAATATTCACACTTATTTTGAATATAAGTAGTTAATTCGATTTATTTCTTCTGATACTTCTTTTCACGGAGATTTTCAATATTCAACTTTTATAAGAAGTTATTTAGGTTTATAGACAGTCTATTATGACGACATTTCCATTAAATTTCAGGCTTTATTAATCATTACTTTAAAAACGGTTAATTCTCCGTATTTGTAAATTAGAATAATAAATGGTATTCTTTTTAGAATATTATATGGAGAATTGAATGGTTCTAGAATGCTAAAAGAACCGTGTCCATCAAATTTCACGGAATATTATTAATAATATGAATTTTAATATAAATTTGTCTATAAACCTAATTAGATTTATTTAGGTTTATAGACAGACGTTTATGACGACATTTCCACTAAATTTCAGGCTTTATTAATCATTACTTTAAAAACAGTTAATTCTCCGTATTTGTAAATTAGAATAATATGATATTCTTTTTAATATTATTAGGAGAATTGAATTAGAATGCTAAAAGAACCATGTCCATCAAATTTCACGCAATATTATTAATAATATGACTTTTAATAAATATCCATACTTATTTTGAATATAAGTAGATAATTCGATTTAATTCTTCTGATACTTCTTTTCACGGAGATTTTCAATATTCAACTTTTATAAGTTATTTTGGGATATAGACAGACCATTATGACGACATTTCCACTAAATTTCAGGGTTTATTAATAATTACTTTAATAACAGAGAAATTTTCGGTATTAATACATTAGAATAAAAATGATATTATTTTTTAGAGTATTATTAGGAGAATTGAAAGGTTCTAGAATGCTAAAAGAACCATGTCCATCAAATTTCACGCAATATTATTAATAATATGACTTTTAATAAATATTCACACTTATTTTGAATATAAGTAGTTAATTCGATTTAATTCTTCTGATACTTCTTTTCACGGAGATTTTGATACTTCTTTTCACGGAAATATTCAATTTTTATAAGAAGTTATTTTGGGATATAGACAGACATTATGACGACATTTCCACTAAATTTCAGGGTTTATTAATAATTACTTTAAAAACAGTTAATTTTCCGTATTTATAAATTAGAATAAAAATGATATTCTTTTTAGAATATTTTTGGAGAATTGAATGGTTCTAGAATGCTAAAAGAACCATTTCCGTCAAATTTCACGTATTAATATTAATAATATGAATTTTAATAAATATTCACACTTATTTTGAATATAAGTAGATAATTCGATTTATTTCTTCTGATACTTCTTTTCACGGAGATTTTCAATATTCAACTTTTATAAGAAGTTATTTTGGGATATAGACAGACGTTTATGACGACATTTCCACTAAATTTCAGGCCTTATTAATCATTACTTTAAAAACAGTTAATTTTCCGTATTTATAAATTAGAATAATAAATGATATTCTTTTTAGAATATTAGTTGGAGAATTGAATGGTTCTAGAATGCAAAAGAACCATGTCCATCAAATTTCACGTATTAATATTAATAATATGAATTTTAATAAATATTCACACTTTTTTGAATATAAGTAGTTAATTCGATTTAATTGTTCTGATACTTCTTTTCACGGAGATTTTCAATATTCAATTTTTATAAGAATTTATTTTGGGATATAGACAGTCCATTATGACGACATTTCCACTAAATTTCAGGGTTTATTAATAATTACTTTAAAAACAGTTAATTTTCCGTATTTATAAATTAGAATAAAAATGATATTCTTTTTAGAATATTATTAGGAGAATTGAAAGGTTCTAGAATGCTAAAAGAACCATGTCCATCAAATTTCACGTATTAATATTAATAATATGAATTTTAATAAATATTCACACTTATTTTGAATATAAGTAGTTAATTCGATTTAATTCTTCTGATACTTCTTTTCACGAAGATTTTCAATATTCAATTTTTATAAGAAGTTATTTAGGTTTATAGACAGACGTTTATGACGACATTTCCACTAAATTTCAGGGTTTATTAACCATTACTTTAAAAACAGTTAATTCTCCGTATTTGTAAATTAGAATAATAAATGATATTCTTTTTAGAATATTATTAGGAGAATTGAATTAGAATGCTAAAAGAACCATGTCCATCAAATTTCACGCAATATTATTAATAATATGACTTTTAATAAATATCCATACTTATTTTGAATATAAGTAGATAATTCGATTTAATTCTTCTGATACTTCTTTTCACGGAGATTTTCAATATTCAATTTTTATAAGTTATTTTGGGATATAGACAGACCATTATGACGACATTTCCACTAAATTTCGGGTTTATTAATAATTACTTTAATAACAGAGAAATTTTCCGTATTTATAAATTAGAATAAAAATGATATTCTTTTTAGAGTATTATTAGGAGAATTGAATTAGAATGCTAAAAGAACCATGTCCATCAAATTTCACGCAATATTATTAATAATATGACTTTTAATAAATATCCATACTTATTTTGAATATAAGTAGTTAATTCGATTTAATTCTTCTGATACTTCTTTTCACGGAGATTTTAAATATTCAATTTTTATAAGAAGTTATTTTGGGATATAGACAGACGTTTATGACGACATTTCCACTAAATTTCAGGGTTTATTAATCATTACTTTAAAAACAGTTAATTCTCCGTATTTGTAAATTAGAATAATAAATGATATTCTTTTTAGAATATTATTAGGAGAATTGAAAGGTTCTAGAATGCTAAAAGAACCATGTCCATCAAATTTCACGGAATATTATTAATAATATGACTTTTAATAAATATCCATACTTATTTTGAATATAAGTAGTTAATTCGATTTAATTCTTCTATATACGGAGATTTTCAATATTCAATTTTTATAAACCATTAGATTTATTTTAGGATATAGACAGACGTTTATGACGACATTTCCACTAAATTTCAGGCTTTATTAATCATTACTTTAAAAACAGTTAATTCTCCTTTGTAAATTAGAATAATAAATGGTATTCTTTTTAGAATATTATATGGAGAATTGAATGGTTCTAGAATGCTAAAAGAACCGTGTCCATCAAATTTCACGGAATATTATTAATAATATGAATTTTAATAAATATTCACACTTATTTTGAATATAAGTAGATAATTCGATTTATTTCTTCTGATACTTCTTTTCACGGAGATTTTCAATATTCAACTTTTATAAGTTATTTTGGGATATAGACAGACCATTATGACGACATTTCCACTAAATTTCAGGGTTTATTAATAATTACTTTAAAAACAGTTAATTTTCCGTATTTATAAATTAGAATAAAAATGATATTCTTTTTAGAATATTATTAGGAGAATTGAAAGGTTCTAGAATGCTAAAAAGAACCATGTCCATCAAATTTCACGCAATATTATTAATAATATGAATTTTAATAAATATTCACACTTATTTTGAATATAAGTAGTTAATTCGATTTAATTCTTCTGATATGCGATTTAATTGTTCTGATGCTTCTTTTCACGGAGATTTTCAATATTCAATTTTTATAAGAAGTTATTTTGGGATATAGACAGACGTTTATGACGACATTTCCACTAAATTTCAGGGTTTATTAATCATTACTTTAAAAACAGTTAATTCTCCGTATTTGTAAATTAGAATAATAAATGATATTCTTTTTAGAATATTATTAGGAGAATTGAAAGGTTCTAGAATGCTAAAAGAACCATGTCCATCAAATTTCACGCAATATTATTAATAATATGACTTTTAATAAATATCCATACTTATTTTGAATATAAGTAGTTAATTCGATTTAATTCTTCTGATACTTCTTTTCACGGAGATTTTAAATATTCAATTTTTATAAGAAGTAATTTAGGGATATAGACAGACGTTTATGACGACATTTCCACTAAATTTCAGGACTTATTAATCATTAAATTAAAAACAGTTAATTCTACTTGTTTGTAAATTAGAATAATAAATGGTATACTTTTTAGAATATTAGTTTGGAGAATTGAATGGTTCTAGAATGACAAAAGAACCGTTTCCATCAAATTTCAAGTATTAATATTAATAATTTGTTTTTTAATATATATTAACACTTATTTTGAATATAAGTAGTTAATTCGATTTATTTCTTCTGTTACTTCTTTTCACGGAGATTTTAAATATTCAATTTTTATAAGAAGTTATTTTGGGATATAGACAGACGTTTATGACGACATTTCCACTAAATTTCGGGTTTATTAATAATTACTTTAATAACAGAGAAATTTTCGGTATTAATACATTAGAATAAAAATGATATTCTTTTTAGAGTATTATTAGGAGAATTGAAAGGTTCGAGAATGCTAAAAGAACCATGTCCATCAAATTTCAAGTATTAATAATAATAATATGAATTTTAATAAATATTCACACTTATTTTGAATATAAGTAGTTAATTCGATTTATTTCTTCTGATACTTCTTTTCACGGAGATTTTCAATATTCAACTTTTATAAGAAGTTATTTAGGTTTATAGACAGTCCATTAATACGACATTTCCATTAAATTTCAGGCTTTATTAATCATTACTTTAAAAACGGTTAATTCTCCGTATTTGTAAATTAGAATAATAAATGGTATTCTTTTTAGAATATTATATGGAGAATTGAATGGTTCTAGAATGCTAAAATAACCGTGTCCATCAAATTTCACGGAATATTATTAATAATATGAATTTTAATATAAATTTGTCTATAAACCTAATTAGATTTATTTAGGTTTATAGACAGACGTTTATGACGACATTTCCACTAAATTTCAGGCCTTATTAATCATTACTTTAAAAACAGTTAATTTTCCGTATTTATAAATTAGAATAATAAATGATATTCTTTTTAGAATATTATTAGGAGAATTGAAAGGTTCTAGAATGCTAAAAGAACCATGTCCATCAAATTTCAAGCAATATGATTAATAATATGAATTTTTATAAATATTCACACTTATTTTGAATATAAGTATTAATTCGATTTAATTCTTCTGATACTTCTTTTCACGGAGATTTTCAATATTTAACTTTTATAAGAAGTTATTTAGGTTTATAGACAGTCCATTATGACGACATTTCCATTAAATTTCAGGCTTTATTAATCATTACTTTAAAAACGGTTAATTCTCCGTATTTGTAAATTAGAATAATAAATGGTATTCTTTTTAGAATATTATATGGAGAATTGAATGGTTCTAGAATGCTAAAAGAACCGTGTCCATCAAATTTCACGGAATATTATTAATAATATGAATTTTAATATAAATTTGTCTATAAACCTAATTAGATTTATTTAGGTTTATAGACAGACGTTTATGACGACATTTCCACTAAATTTCAGGCTTTATTAATCATTACTTTAAAAACAGTTAATTCTCCGTATTTGTAAATTAGAATAATAAATGATATTCTTTTTAGAGTATTATTAGGAGAATTGAATTAGAATGCTAAAAGAACCATGTCCATCAAATTTCACGCAATATTATTAATAATATGACTTTTAATAAATATCCATACTTATTTTGAATATAAGTAGATAATTCGATTTAATTCTTCTGATACTTCTTTTCACGGAGATTTTCAATATTCAACTTTTATAAGTTATTTTGGGATATAGCCAGACCATTATGACGACATTTCCACTAAATTTCAGGGTTTATTAATAATTACTTTAATAACAGAGAAATTTTCGGTATTAATACATTAGAATAAAAATGATATTCTTTTTAGAGTATTATTAGGAGAATTGAAAGGTTCTAGAATGCTAAAAGAACCATGTCCATCAAATTTCACGCAATATTATTAATAATATGACTTTTAATAAATATTCACACTTATTTTGAATATAAGTAGTTAATTCGATTTAATTCTTCTGATACTTCTTTTCACGGAGATTTTAAATATTCAATTGTTATAAGAAGTTATTTTGGGATATAGACAGTCCATTATGACGACATTTCCACTAAATTTCAGGGTTTATTAATAATTTATTTAAAAACAGTTAATTTTCCGTATTTATAAATTAGAATAAAAATGATATTCTTTTTAGAATATTATTTGGAGAATTGAATGGTTCTAGAATGCTAAAAGAACCATTTCCGTCAAATTTCACGTATTAATATTAATAATATGAATTTTAATAAATATTCACACTTATTTTGAATATAAGTAGATAATTCGATTTATTTCTTCTGATACTTCTTTTCACGGAGATTTTCAATATTCAACTTTTATAAGAAGTTATTTTGGGATATAGACAGACGTTTATGACGACATTTCCACTAAATTTCAGGCCTTATTAATCATTACTTTAAAAACAGTTAATTCTCCTTGTTTGTAAATTAGAATAATAAATGGTATTCTTTTTAGAATATTAGTTGGAGAATTGAATGGTTCTAGAATGCCAAAAGAACCGTGTCCATCAAATTTCACGTATTAATATTAATAATATGAATTTTAATATATATTCACACTTTTTTTGAATATAAGTAGTTAATTCGATTTAATTGTTCTGATACTTCTTTTCACGGAGATTTTCAATATTCAATTTTTATAAGAAGTTATTTTGGGATATAGACAGTCCATTATGACGACATTTCCACTAAATTTCAGGGTTTATTAATAATTTATTTAAAAACAGTTAATTTTCCGTATTTATAAATTAGAATAAAAATGATATTCTTTTTAGAATATTATTTGGAGAATTGAATGGTTCTAGAATGCTAAAAGAACCATTTCCGTCAAATTTCACGTATTAATATTAATAATATGAATTTTAATAAATATTCACACTTATTTTGAATATAAGTAGATAATTCGATTTATTTCTTCTGATACTTCTTTTCACGGAGATTTTCAATATTCAATTTTTATAAGAAGTTATTTAGGTTTATAGACAGACGTTTATGACGACATTTCCACTAAATTTCAGGGTTTATTAATCATTACTTTAAAAACAGTTAATTCTCCGTATTTGTAAATTAGAATAATAAATGATATTCTTTTTAGAGTATTATTAGGAGAATTGAATTAGAATACTAAAAGAACCATGTCCATCAAATTTCACGCAATATTATTAATAATATGACTTTTAATAAATATCCATACTTATTTTGAATATAAGTAGATAATTCGATTTAATTCTTCTGATACTTCTTTTCACGGAGATTTTCAATATTCAACTTTTATAAGTTATTTTGGGATATAGCCAGACCATTATGACGACATTTCCACTAAATTTCAGGGTTTATTAATAATTACTTTAATAACAGAGAAATTTTCGGTATTAATACATTAGAATAAAAATGATATTCTTTTTAGAGTATTATTAGGAGAATTGAATTAGAATGCTAAAAGAACCATGTCCATCAAATTTCACGCAATATTATTAATAATATGACTTTTAATAAATATCCATACTTATTTTGAATATAAGTAGTTAATTCGATTTAATTCTTCTGATACTTCTTTTCACGGAGATTTTAAATATTCAATTTTTATAAGAAGTTATTTTGGGATATAGACAGACGTTTATGACGACATTTCCACTAAATTTCAGGGTTTATTAACCATTACTTTAAAAACAGTTAATTCTCCGTATTTGTAAATTAGAATAATAAATGATATTCTTTTTAGAATATTATTAGGAGAATTGAAAGGTTCTAGAATGCTAAAAGAACCGTGTCCATCAAATTTCACGGAATATTAATAATAATATGAATTTTAATATAAATTTGTCTATAAACCATTAGATTTATTTAGGTCTATAGACAGACGTTTATGACGACATTTCCACTAAATTTCAGGCTTCATTAATCATTACTTTAAAAACAGTTAATTCTCCTTGTTTGTAAATTAGAATAATAAATGGTATTCTTTTTAGAATATTAGTTGGAGAATTGAATGGTTCTAGAATGCCAAAAGAACCGTGTCCATCAAATTTCACGTATTAATATTAATGATATGAATTTTAATATATATTCACACTTTTTTTGAATATAAGTAGTTAATTCGATTTAATTGTTCTGATACTTCTTTTCACGGAGATTTTCAATATTCAACTTTTATAAGTTATTTTGGGATATAGACAGACCATTATGACGACATTTCCACTAAATTTCAGGGTTTATTAATAATTACTTTAATAACAGAGAAATTTTCGGTATTAATACATTAGAATAAAAATGATATTCTTTTTAGAGTATTATTAGGAGAATTGAAAGGTTCTAGAATGCTAAAAGAACCATGTCCATCAAATTTCACGCAATATTATTAATAATATGACTTTTAATAAATATTCACACTTATTTTGAATATAAGTAGTTAATTCGATTTAATTCTTCTGATACTTCTTTTCACGGAGATTTTAAATATTCAATTTTTATAAGAAGTTATTTTGGGATATAGACAGACGTTTATGACGACATTTCCACTAAATTTCAGGCCTTATTAATCATTACTTTAAAAACAGTTAAATTCTCCTCCTTGTTTGTAAATTAGAATAATAAATGGTATTCTTTTTAGAATATTAGTTGGAGAATTGAATGGTTCTAGAATGCCAAAAGAACCGTGTCCATCAAATTTCACGTATTAATATTAATAATATGAATTTTAATATATATTCACACTTTTTTTGAATATAAGTAGTTAATTCGATTTAATTGTTCTGATACTTCTTTTCACGGAGATTTTCAATATTCAATTTTTATAAGAAGTTATTTTGGGATATAGACAGTCCATTATGACGACATTTCCACTAAATTTCAGGGTTTATTAATAATTTATTTAAAAACAGTTAATTTTCCGTATTTATAAATTAGAATAAAAATGATATTCTTTTTAGAATATTATTTGGAGAATTGAATGGTTCTAGAATGCTAAAAGAACCATTTCCGTCAAATTTCACGTATTAATATTAATAATATGAATTTTAATAAATATTCACACTTATTTTGAATATAAGTAGATAATTCGATTTATTTCTTCTGATACTTCTTTTCACGGAGATTTTCAATATTCAATTTTTATAAGAAGTTATTTAGGTTTATAGACAGACGTTTATGACGACATTTCCACTAAATTTCAGGGTTTATTAATCATTACTTTAAAAACAGTTAATTCTCCGTATTTGTAAATTAGAATAATAAATGATATTCTTTTTAGAGTATTATTAGGAGAATTGAATTAGAATGCTAAACGAACCCTGGCCATCAAATTTCACGCAATATTATTAATAATATGACTTTTTAATAAATATCCATACTTATTTTGAATATAAGTAGATAATTCGATTTAATTCTTCTGATACTTCTTTTCACGGAGATTTTCAATATTCAACTTTTATAAGAAGTTATTTTGGGATATAGACAGACGTTTATGACGACATTTCCACTAAATTTCAGGCCTTATTAATCATTACTTTAAAAACAGTTAATTCTCCTTGTTTGTAAATTAGAATAATAAATGGTATTCTTTTTAGAATATTAGTTGGAGAATTGAATGGTTCTAGAATGCCAAAAGAACCATTTCCATCAAATTTCACGTATTAATAATAATAATATGACTTTTAATAAATATTCACACTTTTTTGAATATAAGTAGATAATTCGATTTATTTCTTCTGATACTTCTTTTCACGGAGATTTTCAATATTCAATTTTTATAAGAAGTTATTTTGGGATATAGACAGACGTTTATGACGACATTTCCACTAAATTTCAGGCCTTATTAATCATTACTTTAAAAACAGTTAATTCTCCTTGTTTGTAAATTAGAATAATAAATGGTATTCTTTTTAGAATATTATTTGGAGAATTGAATGGTTCTAGAATGCCAAAAGAACCATTTCCATCAAATTTCACGTATTAATAATAATAATATGACTTTTAATAAATATTCACACTTTTTTGAATATAAGTAGATAATTCGATTTATTTCTTCTGATACTTCTTTTCACGGAGATTTTCAATATTCAATTTTTATATTTTTATAGTTATTTTGGGATATAGACAGACGTTTATGACGACATTTCCACTAAATTTCAGGGTTTATTAATAATTACTTTAAAAACAGTTAATTTTCCGTATTTATAAATTAGAATAAAAATGATATTCTTTTTAGAATATTATTTGGAGAATTGAATGGTTCTAGAATGCTAAAAGAACCATTTCCGTCAAATTTCACGTATTAATATTAATAATAAGAATTTTAATAAATATTCACACTTATTTTGAATATAAGTAGATAATTCGATTTATTTCTTCTGATACTTCTTTTCACGGAGATTTTCAATATTCAATTTTTATAAGAAGTTATTTAGGTTTATAGACAGACGTTTATGACGACATTTCCACTAAATTTCAGGGTTTATTAATCATTACTTTAAAAACAGTTAATTCTCCGTATTTGTAAATTAGAATAATAAATGATATTCTTTTTAGAGTATTATTAGGAGAATTGAATTAGAATGCTAAAAGAACCATGTCCATCAAATTTCACGCAATATTATTAATAATATGACTTTTAATAAATATCCATACTTATTTTGAATATAAGTAGATAATTCGATTTAATTCTTCTGATACTTCTTTTCACGGAGATTTTCAATATTCAACTTTTATAAGAAGTTATTTTGGGATATAGACAGACGTTTATGACGACATTTCCACTAAATTTCAGGCCTTATTAATCATTACTTTAAAAACAGTTAATTCTCCTTGTTTGTAAATTAGAATAATAAATGGTATTCTTTTTAGAATATTAGTTGGAGAATTGAATGGTTCTAGAATGCCAAAAGAACCATTTCCGTCAAATTTCACGTATTAATAATAATAATATGACTTTTAATAAATATTCACACTTTTTTTGAATATAAGTAGATAATTCGATTTATTTCTTCTGATACTTCTTTTCACGGAGATTTTCAATATTCAATTTTTATAAGAAGTTATTTTGGGATATAGACAGACGTTTATGACGACATTTCCACTAAATTTCAGGCCTTATTAATCATTACTTTAAAAACAGTTAATTCTCCTTGTTTGTAAATTAGAATAATAAATGGTATTCTTTTTAGAATATTAGTTGGAGAATTGAATGGTTCTAGAATGCCAAAAGAACCATTTCCGTCAAATTTCACGTATTAATAATAATAATATGACTTTTAATAAATATTCACACTTTTTTTGAATATAAGTAGATAATTCGATTTATTTCTTCTGATACTTCTTTTCACGGAGATTTTCAATATTCAATTTTTATAAGAAGTTATTTTGGGATATAGACAGACGTTTATGACGACATTTCCACTAAATTTCAGGGTTTATTAACCATTACTTTAAAAACAGTTAATTCTCCGTATTTGTAAATTAGAATAATAAATGATATTCTTTTTAGAATATTATTAGGAGAATTGAAAGGTTCTAGAATGCTAAAAGAACCGTGTCCATCAAATTTCACGGAATATTATTAATAATATGAATTTTAATATAAATTTGTCTATAAACCATTAGATTTATTTAGGTCTATAGACAGACGTTTATGACATTTCCACTAAATTTCAGGCTTCATTAATCATTACTTTAAAAACAGTTAATTCTCCTTGTTTGTAAATTAGAATAATAAATGGTATTCTTTTTAGAATATTAGTTGGAGAATTGAATGGTTCTAGAATGCCAAAAGAACCGTGTCCATCAAATTTCACGTATTAATATTAATAATATGAATTTTAATATATATTCACACTTTTTTTGAATATAAGTAGTTAATTCGATTTAATTGTTCTGATACTTCTTTTCACGGAGATTTTCAATATTCAATTTTTATAAGAAGTTATTTTGGGATATAGACAGTCCATTATGACGACATTTCCACTAAATTTCAGGGTTTATTAATCATTACTTTAAAAACAGTTAATTCTCCGTATTTGTAAATTAGAATAATAAATGATATTCTTTTTAGAATATTATTAGGAGAATTGAAAGGTTCTAGAATGCTAAAAGAACCATTTCCGTCAAATTTCACGTATTAATAATAATAATATGAATTTTAATAAATATTCACACTTTTTTTGAATATAAGTAGTTAATTCGATTTAATTCTTCTGATACTTCTTTTCACGGAGATTTTCAATATTCAACTTTTATAAGAAGTTATTTTGGGATATAGACAGACGTTTATGACGACATTTCCACTAAATTTCAGGCCTTATTAATCATTACTTTAAAAACAGTTAATTTTCCGTATTTATAAATTAGAATAATAAATGATATTCTTTTTAGAATATTATTAGGAGAATTGAAAGGTTCTAGAATGCTAAAAGAACCATGTCCATCAAATTTCAAGCAATATGATTAATAATATGAATTTTTATAAATATTCACACTTATTTTGAATATAAGTAGTTAATTCGATTTAATTCTTCTGATACTTCTTTTCACGGAGATTTTCAATATTTAACTTTTATAAGAAGTTATTTAGGTTTATAGACAGTCTATTATGACGACATTTCCATTAAATTTCAGGCTTTATTAATCATTACTTTAAAAACGGTTAATTCTCCGTATTTGTAAATTAGAATAATAAATGGTATTCTTTTTAGAATATTATATGGAGAATTGAATGGTTCTAGAATGCTAAAAGAACCGTGTCCATCAAATTTCACGGAATATTATTAATAATATGAATTTTAATATAAATTTGTCTATAAACCTAATTAGATTTATTTAGGTTTATAGACAGACGTTTATGACGACATTTCCACTAAATTTCAGGCTTTATTAATCATTACTTTAAAAACAGTTAATTCTCCGTATTTGTAAATTAGAATAATAAATGATATTCTTTTTAGAGTATTATTAGGAGAATTGAATTAGAATGCTAAAAGAACCATGTCCATCAAATTTCACGCAATATTATTAATAATATGACTTTTAATAAATATCCATACTTATTTTGAATATAAGTAGATAATTCGATTTAATTCTTCTGATACTTCTTTTCACGGAGATTTTCAATATTCAACTTTTATAAGTTATTTTGGGATATAGCCAGACCATTATGACGACATTTCCACTAAATTTCAGGGTTTATTAATAATTACTTTAATAACAGAGAAATTTTCGGTATTAATACATTAGAATAAAAATGATATTCTTTTTAGAATATTATTAGGAGAATTGAAAGGTTCTAGAATGCTAAAAGAACCATGTCCATCAAATTTCAAGCAATATGATTAATAATATGAATTTTTATAAATATTCACACTTATTTTGAATATAAGTAGTTAATTCGATTTAATTCTTCTGATACTTTTTCACGGAGATTTTCAATATTTAACTTTTATAAGAAGTTATTTAGGTTTATAGACAGTCCATTATGACGACATTTCCATTAAATTTCAGGCTTTATTAATCATTACTTTAAAAACGGTTAATTCTCCGTATTTGTAAATTAGAATAATAAATGGTATTCTTTTTAGAATATTATATGAGAATTGAATGGTTCTAGAATGCTAAAAGAACCGTGTCCATCAAATTTCACGGAATATTATTAATAATATGAATTTTAATATAAATTTGTCTATAAACCTAATTAGATTTATTTAGGTTTATAGACAGACGTTTATGACGACATTTCCACTAAATTTCAGGCCTTATTAATCATTACTTTAAAAACAGTTAATTCTCCTTGTTTGTAAATTAGAATAATAAATGATATTCTTTTTAGAGTATTATTAGGAGAATTGAATTAGAATGCTAAAAGAACCATGTCCATCAAATTTCACGCAATATTATTAATAATATGACTTTTAATAAATATCCATACTTATTTTGAATATAAGTAGATAATTCGATTTAATTCTTCTGATACTTCTTTTCACGGAGATTTTCAATATTCAACTTTTATAAGTTATTTTGGGATATAGCCAGACCATTATGACGACATTTCCACTAAATTTCAGGGTTTATTAATAATTACTTTAATAACAGAGAAATTTTCGGTATTAATACATTAGAATAAAAATGATATTCTTTTTAGAGTATTATTAGGAGAATTGAAAGGTTCTAGAATGCTAAAAGAACCATGTCCATCAAATTTCACGCAATATTATTAATAATATGACTTTTAATAAATATTCACACTTATTTTGAATATAAGTAGTTAATTCGATTTAATTCTTCTGATACTTCTTTTCACGGAGATTTTAAATATTCAATTTTTATAAGAAGTTATTTTGGGATATAGACAGTCCATTATGACGACATTTCCACTAAATTTCAGGGTTTATTAATAATTTATTTAAAAACAGTTAATTTTCCGTATTTATAAATTAGAATAAAAATGATATTCTTTTTAGAATATTATTTGGAGAATTGAATGGTTCTAGAATGCTAAAAGAACCATTTCCGTCAAATTTCACGTATTAATATTAATAATATGAATTTTAATAAATATTCACACTTATTTTGAATATAAGTAGATAATTCGATATTTCTTCTGATACTTCTTTTCACGGAGATTTTCAATAGTCAATTTTTATAAGAAGTTATTTAGGTTTATAGACAGACGTTTATGACGACATTTCCACTAAATTTCAGGCCTTATTAATCATTACTTTAAAAACAGTTAATTCTCCTTGTTTGTAAATTAGAATAATAAATGGTATTCTTTTTAGAATATTAGTTGGAGAATTGAATGGTTCTAGAATGCCAAAAGAACCGTGTCCATCAAATTTCACGTATTAATATTAATAATATGAATTTTAATATATATTCACACTTTTTTTGAATATAAGTAGTTAATTCGATTTAATTCTTCTGATACTTCTTTTCACGGAGATTTTCAATATTCAATTTTTATAAGAAGTTATTTTGGGATATAGACAGTCCATTATGACGACATTTCCACTAAATTTCAGGGTTTATTAATAATTTATTTAAAATCAGTTAATTTTCCGTATTTATAAATTAGAATAAAAATGATATTCTTTTAGAATATTATTTGGAGAATTGAATGGTTCTAGAATGCTAAAAGAACCATTTCCATCAAATTTCACGTATTAATATTAATAATATGAATTTTAATAAATATTCACACTTATTTTGAATATAAGTAGATAATTCGATTTATTTCTTCTGATACTTCTTTTCACGAAGATTTTCAATATTCAATTTTTATAAGAAGTTATTTAGGTTTATAGACAGACGTTTATGACGACATTTCCACTAAATTTCAGGGTTTATTAATCATTACTTTAAAAACAGTTAATTCTCCGTATTTGTAAATTAGAATAATAAATGATATTCTTTTTAGAGTATTATTAGGAGAATTGAATTAGAATACTAATAGAACCATGTCCATCAAATTTCACGCAATATTATTAATAATATGACTTTTAATAAATATCCATACTTATTTTGAATATAAGTAGATAATTCGATTTAATTCTTCTGATACTTCTTTTCACGGAGATTTTCAATATTCAACTTTTAAGTTATTTTGGGATATAGCCAGACCATTATGACGACATTTCCACTAAATTTCAGGGTTTATTAATAATTACATTAATAACAGAGAAATTTTCGGTATTAATACATTAGAATAAAAATGATATTCTTTTTAGAGTATTATTAGGAGAATTGAATTAGAATGCTAAAAGAACCATGTCCATCAAATTTCACGCAATATTATTAATAATATGACTTTTAATAAATATCCATACTTATTTTGAATATAAGTAGTTAATTCGATTTAATTCTTCTGATACTTCTTTTCACGGAGATTTTAAATATTCAATTTTTATAAGAAGTTATTTTGGGATATAGACAGACGTTTATGACGACATTTCCACTAAATTTCAGGGTTTATTAACCATTACTTTAAAAACAGTTAATTCTCCGTATTTGTAAATTAGAATAATAAATGATATTCTTTTTAGAATATTATTAGGAGAATTGAAAGGTTCTAGAATGCTAAAAGAACCGTGTCCATCAAATTTCACGGAATATTATTAATAATATGAATTTTAATATAAATTTGTCTATAAACCATTAGATTTATTTAGGTCTATAGACAGACGTTTATGACGACATTTCCACTAAATTTCAGGCTTTATTAATCATTACTTTAAAAACAGTTAATTCTCCTTGTTTGTAAATTAGAATAATAAATGGTATTCTTTTTAGAATATTAGTTGGAGAATTGAATGGTTCTAGAATGCCAAAAGAACCGTGTCCATCAAATTTCACGTATTAATATTAATAATATGAATTTTAATATATATTCACACTTTTTTTGAATATAAGTAGTTAATTCGATTTAATTGTTCTGATACTTCTTTTCACGGAGATTTTCAATATTCAACTTTTATAAGTTATTTTGGGATATAGACAGACCATTATGACGACATTTCCACTAAATTTCAGGGTTTATTAATAATTACTTTAATAACAGAGAAATTTTCGGTATTAATACATTAGAATAAAAATGATATTCTTTTTAGAGTATTATTAGGAGAATTGAAAGGTTCTAGAATGCTAAAAGAACCATGTCCATCAAATTTCACGCAATATTATTAATAATATGACTTTTAATAAATATTCACACTTATTTTGAATATAAGTAGTTAATTCGATTTAATTCTTCTGATACTTCTTTTCACGGAGATTTTAAATATTCAATTTTTATAAGAAGTTATTTTGGGATATAGACAGACGTTTATGACGACATTTCCACTAAATTTCAGGCCTTATTAATCATTACTTTAAAAACAGTTAATTCTCCTTGTTTGTAAATTAGAATAATAAATGGTATTCTTTTTAGAATATTAGTTGGAGAATTGAATGGTTCTAGAATGCCAAAAGAACCGTGTCCATCAAATTTCACGTATTAATATTAATAATATGAATTTTAATATATATTCACACTTTTTTTGAATATAAGTAGTTAATTCGATTTAATTGTTCTGATACTTCTTTTCACGGAGATTTTTCAATAATATTCAATTTTTATAAGAAGTTATTTTGGGATATAGACAGTCCATTATGACGACATTTCCACTAAATTTCAGGGTTTATTAATAATTTATTTAAAAACAGTTAATTTTCCGTATTTATAAATTAGAATAAAAATGATATTCTTTTTAGAATATTATTTGGAGAATTGAATGGTTCTAGAATGCTAAAAGAACCATTTCCATCAAATTTCACGTATTAATATTAATAATATGAATTTTAATATATATTCACACTTATTTTGAATATAAGTAGTTAATTCGATTTATTTCTTCTGATACTTCTTTTCACGGAGATTTTCAATATTCAATTTTTATAAGAAGTTATTTAGGTTTATAGACAGACGTTTATGACGACATTTCCACTAAATTTCGGGTTTATTAATAATTACTTTAATAACAGTTAATTCTCCGTATTTGTAAATTAGAATAATAAATGATATTCTTTTTAGAGTATTATTAGGAGAATTGAATTAGAATGCTAAAGAACCATGTCCATCAAATTTAACGCAATATTATTAATAATAAGACATTTAATAAATATCCATTAGTACTTTGAATATATGTACATAATTCGATTTAATTCTTCTGATACTTCTTTTCACGGAGATTTTCAATATTCAACTTTTATAAGTTATTTTGGGATATAGACAGACGTTTATGACGACATTTCCACTAAATTTCAGGCCTTATTAATCATTACTTTAAAAACAGTTAATTCTCCTTGTTTGTAAATTAGAATAATAAATGGTATTCTTTTTAGAATATTAGTTGGAGAATTGAATGGTTCTAGAATGCCAAAAGAACCATTTCCATCAAATTTCACGTATTAATAATAATAATATGACTTTTAATAAATATTCACACTTTTTTGAATATAAGTAGATAATTCGATTTATTTCTTCTGATACTTCTTTTCACGGAGATTTTCAATATTCAATTTTTATAAGAAGTTATTTTGGGATATAGACAGACGTTTATGACGACATTTCCACTAAATTTCAGGCCTTATTAATCATTACTTTAAAAACAGTTAATTCTCCTTGTTTGTAAATTAGAATAATAAATGGTATTCTTTTTAGAATATTATTTGGAGAATTGAATGGTTCTAGAATGCTAAAAGAACCATTTCATCAAATTTCACGTATTAATAATAATAATATGACTTTTAATAAATATTCACACTTTTTTGAATATAAGTAGATAATTCGATTTATTTCTTCTGATACTTCTTTTCACGGAGATTTTCAATATTCAATTTTTATAAGAAGTTATTTTGGGATATAGACAGACGTTTATGACGACATTTCCACTAAATTTCAGGGTTTATTAATCATTACTTTAAAAACAGTTAATTTTCCGTATTTATAAATTAGAATAATAAATGATATTCTTTTTAGAATATTATTAGGAGAATTGAAAGGTTCTAGAATGCTAAAAGAACCATGTCCATCAAATTTCAGCAATATTATTAATAATATGAATTTTTATAAATATTCACACTTATTTTGAATATAAGTAGTTAATTCGATTTAATTCTTCTGATACTTCTTTTCACGGAGATTTTCAATATTCAACTTTTATAAGAAGTTATTTAGGTTTATAGACAGTCTATTATGACGACATTTCCATTAAATTTCAGGCTTTATTAATCATTACTTTAAAAACAGTTAATTCTCCGTATTTGTAAATTAGAATAATAAATGGTATTCTTTTTAGAATATTATATGGAGAATTGAATGGTTCTAGAATGCTAAAAGAACCGTGTCCATCAAATTTCACGGAATATTATTAATAATATGAATTTTAATTAATATAAATTTGTCTATAAACCTAATTAGATTTATTTTTATTTAGGTTTATAGACAGACGTTTATGACGACATTTCCACTAAATTTCAGGCTTTATTAATCATTACTTTAAAAACAGTTAATTCTCCGTATTTGTAAATTAGAATAATAAATGATATTCTTTTTAGAGTATTATTAGGAGAATTGAATTAGAATGCTAAAAGAACCATGTCCATCAAATTTCACGCAATATTATTAATAATATGACTTTTAATAAATATCCATACTTATTTTGAATATAAGTAGATAATTCGATTTAATTCTTCTGATACTTCTTTTCACGGAGATTTTCAATATTCAATTTTTTTATAAGTTATTTTGGGATATAGACAGACCATTATGACGACATTTCCACTAAATTTCAGGGTTTATTAATAATTACTTTAATAACAGAGAAATTTTCCGTATTTATAAATTAGAATAAAAATGATATTCTTTTTAGAATATTATTAGGAGAATTGAAAGGTTCTAGAATGCTAAAAGAACCATGTCCATCAAATTTCAAGCAATATGATTAATAATATGAATTTTTATAAATATTCACACTTATTTTGAATATAAGTAGTTAATTCGATTTAATTCTTCTGATACTTCTTTTCACGGAGATTTTCAATATTTAACTTTTATAAGAAGTTATTTAGGTTTATAGACAGTCCATTATGACGACATTTCCATTAAATTTCAGGCTTTATTAATCATTACTTTAAAAACGGTTAATTCTCCGTATTTGTAAATTAGAATAATAAATGGTATTCTTTTTAGAATATTATATGGAGAATTGAATGGTTCTAGAATGCTAAAAGAACCGTGTCCATCAAATTTCACGGAATATTATTAATAATATGAATTTTAATATAAATTTGTCTATAAACCTAATTAGATTTATTTAGGTTTATAGACAGACGTTTATGACGACATTTCCACTAAATTTCAGGCTTTATTAATCATTACTTTAAAAACAGTTAATTCTCCGTATTTGTAAATTAGAATAATAAATGATATTCTTTTTAGAGTATTATTAGGAGAATTGAATTAGAATGCTAAAAGAACCATGTCCATCAAATTTCACGCAATATTATTAATAATATGACTTTTAATAAATATCCATACTTATTTTAAATATAAGTAGATAATTCGATTTAATTCTTCTGATACTTCTTTTCACGGAGATTTTCAATATTCAACTTTTATAAGTTATTTTGGGATATAGCCAGACCATTATGACGACATTTCCACTAAATTTCAGGGTTTATTAATAATTACTTTAATAACAGAGAAATTTTCGGTATTAATACATTAGAATAAAAATGATATTCTTTTTAGAGTATTATTAGGAGAATTGAAAGGTTCTAGAATGCTAAAAGAACCATGTCCATCAAATTTCACGCAATATTATTAATAATATGACTTTTAATAAATATTCACACTTATTTTGAATATAAGTAGTTAATTCGATTTAATTCTTCTGATACTTCTTTTCACGGAGATTTTCAATATTCAACTTTTATAAGTTATTTTGGGATATAGACAGACCATTATGACGACATTTCCACTAAATTTCAGGGTTTATTAATAATTTACTTTAAAAACAGTTAATTTTCCGTATTTATAAATAGAATAAAAATGATATTCTTTTTAGAATATTATTTGGAGAATTGAATGGTTCTAGAATGCTAAAAGAACCATTTCCGTCAAATTTCACGTATTAATATTAATAATATGAATTTTAATAAATATTCACACTTATTTTGAATATAAGTAGATAATTCGATTTATTTCTTCTGATACTTCTTTTCACGGAGATTTTCAATATTCAATTTTTATAAGAAGTTATTTTGGGATATAGACAGACGTTTATGACGACATTTCCACTAAATTTCAGGCCTTATTAATCATTACTTTAAAAACAGTTAATTCTCCTTGTTTGTAAATTAGAATAATAAATGGTATTCTTTTTAGAATATTAGTTGGAGAATTGAATGGTTCTAGAATGCCAAAAGAACCGTGTCCATCAAATTTCACGTATTAATATTAATAATATGAATTTTAATATATATTCACACTTTTTTTGAATATAAGTAGTTAATTCGATTTAATTGTTCTGATACTTCTTTGGAGATTTTCAATATTCAATTTTTATAAGAAGTTATTTTGGGATATAGACAGTCCATTATGACGACATTTCCACTAAATTTCAGGGTTTATTAATAATTTATTTAAAAACAGTTAATTTTCCGTATTTATAAATTAGTATAAAAATGATATTCTTTTTAGAGTATTATTAGGAGAATTGAAAGGTTCTAGAATGCTAAAAGAACCATGTCCATCAAATTTCACGTATTAATATTAATAATATGAATTTTAATAAATATTCACACTTATTTTGAATATAAGTAGATAATTCGATTTATTTCTTCTGATACTTCTTTTCACGGAGATTTTCAATATTCAATTTTTATAAGAAGTTATTTAGGTTTATAGACAGACGTTTATGACGACATTTCCACTGAATTTCAGGGTTTATTAACCATTACTTTAAAAACAGTTAATTCTCCGTATTTGTAAATTAGAATAATAAATGATATTCTTTTTAGAATATTATTAGAGATTGAATTAGAATGCTAAAAGAACCATGTCCATCAAATTTCACGCAATATTATTAATAATATGACTTTTAATAAATATCCATACTTATTTTGAATATAAGTAGATAATTCGATTTAATTCTTCTGATACTTCTTTTCACGGAGATTTTCAATATTCAACTTTTATAAGAAGTTATTTTGGGATATAGACAGACGTTTATGACGACATTTCCACTAAATTTCAGGCCTTATTAATCATTACTTTAAAAACAGTTAATTCTCCTTGTTTGTAAATTAGAATAATAAATGGTATTCTTTTTAGAATATTAGTTGGAGAATTGAATGGTTCTAGAATGCCAAAAGAACCATTTCCATCAAATTTCACGTATTAATAATAATAATATGACTTTTAATAAATATTCACACTTTTTTGAATATAAGTAGATAATTCGATTTATTTCTTCTGATACTTCTTTTCACGGAGATTTTCAATATTCAATTTTTATAAGAAGTTATTTTGGATATAGACAGACGTTTATGACGACATTTCCACTAAATTTCAGGGTTTATTAATCATTACTTTAAAAACAGAGAAATTTTCCTTGTTTAATAAATTAGAATAAAAATGATATTCTTTTTAGAATATTATTGGAGAATTGAAAGGTTCTAGAATGCTAAAAGAACCATGTCCATCAAATTTCACGCAATATTATTAATAATATGACTTTTAATAAATATTCACACTTATTTTGTATATAAGTAGTTAATTCGATTTAATTGTTCTGATACTTCTTTTCACGGAGATTTTAAATATTCAATTTTTATAAGAAGTTATTTTGGGATATAGACAGACGTTTATGACGACATTTCCACTAAATTTCGGGTTTATTAATAATTACTTTAATAACAGTTAATTTTCCGTATTTATAAATTAGAATAATAAATGATATTCTTTTTAGAATATTATTTGGAGAATTGAATGGTTCTAGAATGCTAAAAGAACCATTTCCGTCAAATTTCACGTATTAATATTAATAATATGAATTTTAATAAATATTCACACTTATTTTGAATATAAGTAGATAATTCGATTTATTTCTTCTGATACTTCTTTTCACGGAGATTTTCAATATTCAATTTTTATAAGAAGTTATTTTGGGATATAGACAGACGTTTATGACGACATTTCCACTAAATTTCAGGCCTTATTAATCATTACTTTAAAAACAGTTAATTTTCCGTATTTATAAATTAGAATAATAAATGATATTCTTTTTAGAATATTATTAGGAGAATTGAAAGGTTCTAGAATGCTAAAAGAACCATGTCCATCAAATTTCAAGCAATAATATTAATAATATGAATTTTAATAAATATTCACACTTATTTTGAATATAAGTAGATAATTCGATTTATTTCTTCTGATACTTCTTTTCACGAAGATTTTCAATATTCAATTTTTATAAGAAGTTATTTAGGTTTATAGACAGTCCATTATGACGACATTTCCATTAAATTTAAGGCTTTATTAATCATTACTTTAAAAACGGTTAATTCTCCGTATTTGTAAATTAGAATAATAAATGGTATTCTTTTTAGAATATTTATGGAGAATTGAATGGTTCTAGAATGCTAAAAGAACCGTGTCCATCAAATTTCACGGAATATTATTAATAATATGAATTTTAATATAAATTTGTCTATAAACCTAATTAGATTTATTTAGGTTTATAGACAGACGTTTATGACGACATTTCCACTAAATTTCAGGCTTTATTAATCATTACTTTAAAAACAGTTAATTCTCCGTATTTGTAAATTAGAATAATAAATGATATTCTTTTTAGAGTATTATTAGGAGAATTGAATTAGAATGCTACAAGAACCATGCCCATCACATTTCACGCAATATTATTAATAATATGACTTTTAATAAATATACATCATTATTTTGAATATAAGTAGATAATTCGATTTAATTCTTCTGATACTTCTTTTCACGGAGATTTTCAATATTCAACTTTAAGTTATTTTGGGATATAGACAGACCATTATGACGACATTTCCACTAAATTTCAGGGTTTATTAATAATTACTTTAATAACAGAGAAATTTTCCGTATTAATACATTAGAATAAAAATGATATTCTTTTTAGAATATTATTAGGAGAATTGAAAGGTTCTAGAATGCTAAAAGAACCATGTCCATCAAATTTCAAGCAATATGATTAATAATATGAATTTTTATAAATATTCACACTTATTTTGAATATAAGTAGTTAATTCGATTTAATTCTTCTGATACTTCTTTTCACGGAGATTTTCAATATTTAATTTTTATAAGAAGTTATTTAGGTTTATAGACAGTCCATTATGACGACATTTCCATTAAATTTCAGGCTTTATTAATCATTACTTTAAAAACGGTTAATTCTCCGTATTTGTAAATTAGAATAATAAATGGTATTCTTTTTAGAATATTATATGGAGAATTGAATGGTTCTAGAATGCTAAAAGAACCGTGTCCATCAAATTTCACGGAATATTATTAATAATATGAATTTTAATATAAATTTGTCTATAAACCTAATTAGATTTATTTAGGTTTATAGACAGACGTTTATGACGACATTTCCACTAAATTTCAGGCTTTATTAATCATTACTTTAAAAACAGTTAATTCTCCGTATTTGTAAATTAGAATAATAAATGATATTCTTTTTAGAGTATTATTAGGAGAATTGAATTAGAATGCTAAAAGAACCATGTCCATCAAATTTCACGCAATATTATTAATAATATGACTTTTAATAAATATCCATACTTATTTTGAATATAAGTAGATAATTCGATTTAATTCTTCTGATACTTCTTTTCACGGAGATTTTCAATATTCAACTTTTATAAGTTATTTTGGGATATAGCCAGACCATTATGACGACATTTCCACTAAATTTCAGGGTTTATTAATAATTACTTTAATAACAGAGAAATTTTCGGTATTAATACATTAGAATAAAAATGATATTCTTTTTAGAGTATTATTAGGAGAATTGAAAGGTTCTAGAATGCTAAAAGAACCATGTCCATCAAATTTCACGCAATATTATTAATAATATGACTTTTAATAAATATTCACACTTATTTTGAATATAAGTAGTTAATTCGATTTAATTCTTCTGATACTTCTTTTCACGGAGATTTTAAATATTCAATTTTTATAAGAAGTTATTTTGGGATATAGACAGTCCATTATGACGACATTTCCACTAAATTTCAGGGTTTATTAATAATTTATTTAAAAACAGTTAATTTTCCGTATTTATAAATTAGAATAAAAATGATATTCTTTTTAGAATATTATTTGGAGAATTGAATGGTTCTAGAATGCTAAAAGAACCATTTCCATCAAATTTCACGTATTAATATTAATAATATGAATTTTAATAAATATTCACACTTATTTTGAATATAAGTAGATAATTCGATTTATTTCTTCTGATACTTCTTTCACGGAGATTTTCAATATTCAACTTTTATAAGAAGTTATTTTGGGATATAGACAGACGTTTATGACGACATTTCCACTAAATTTCAGGCCTTATTAATCATTACTTTAAAAACAGTTAATTCTCCTTGTTTGTAAATTAGAATAATAAATGGTATTCTTTTTAGAATATTAGTTGGAGAATTGAATGGTTCTAGAATGCCAAAAGAACCGTGTCCATCAAATTTCACGTATTAATATTAATAATATGAATTTTAATATATATTCACACTTTTTTTGAATATAAGTAGTTAATTCGATTTAATTGTTCTGATACTTCTTTTCACGGAGATTTTCAATATTCAATTTTTATAAGAAGTTATTTTGGGATATAGACAGTCCATTATGACGACATTTCCACTAAATTTCAGGGTTTATTAATAATTTATTTAAAAACAGTTAATTTTCCGTATTTATAAATTAGAATAAAAATGATATTCTTTTTAGAATATTATTTGGAGAATTGAATGGTTCTAGAATGCTAAAAGAACCATTTCCATCAAATTTCACGTATTAATATTAATAATATGAATTTTAATAAATATTCACACTTATTTTGAATATAAGTAGATAATTCGATTTATTTCTTCTGATACTTCTTTTCACGGAGATTTTCAATATTCAATTTTTATAAGAAGTTATTTAGGTTTATAGACAGACGTTTATGACGACATTTCCACTAAATTTCAGGGTTTATTAATCATTACTTTAATAACAGTTAATTCTACGTATTTGTTAATTAGTATTATAAATGATATTCTTTTTAGAGTATTATTAGGAGAATTGAATTAGAATACTAAAAGAACCATGTCCATCAAATTTCACGCAATATTATTAATAATATGACTTTTAATAAATATCCATACTTATTTTGAATATAAGTAGATAATTCGATTTAATTCTTCTGATACTTCTTTTCACGGAGATTTTCAATATTCAACTTTTATAAGTTATTTTGGGATAGCCAGACCATTATGACGACATTTCCACTAAATTTCAGGGTTTATTAATAATTACTTTAATAACAGAGAAATTTTCGGTATTAATACATTAGAATAAAAATGATATTCTTTTTAGAGTATTATTAGGAGAATTGAATTAGAATGCTAAAAGAACCATGTCCATCAAATTTCACGCAATATTATTAATAATATGACTTTTAATAAATATCCATACTTATTTTGAATATAAGTAGTTAATTCGATTTAATTCTTCTGATACTTCTTTTCACGGAGATTTTAAATATTCAATTTTTATAAGAAGTTATTTTGGGATATAGACAGACGTTTATGACGACATTTCCACTAAATTTCAGGGTTTATTAACCATTACTTTAAAAACAGTTAATTCTCCGTATTTGTAAATTAGAATAATAAATGATATTCTTTTTAGAATATTATTAGGAGAATTGAAAGGTTCTAGAATGCTAAAAGAACCGTGTCCATCAAATTTCACGGAATATTATTAATAATATGAATTTTAATATAAATTTGTCTATAAACCATTAGATTTATTTAGGTCTATAGACAGACGTTTATGACGACATTTCCACTAAATTTCAGGCCTTATTAATCATTACTTTAAAAACAGTTAATTCTCCTTGTTTGTAAATTAGAATAATAAATGGTATTCTTTTTAGAATATTAGTTGGAGAATTGAATGGTTCTAGAATGCCAAAAGAACCATTTCCGTCAAATTTCACGTATTAATATTAATAATAAGAATTTTAATAAATATTCACACTTTTTTGAATATAAGTAGTTAATTCGATTTAATTGTTCTGATACTTCTTTTCACGGAGATTTTCAATATTCAATTTTTATAAGTTATTTTGGGATATAGACAGACCATTATGACGACATTTCCACTAAATTTCAGGGTTTATTAATAATTACTTTAAAACAGTTAATTTTCCGTATTTAATAAATTAGAATAAAAATGATATTCTTTTTAGAATATTAGGAGAATTGAAAGGTTCTAGAATGCTAAAAGAACCATGTCCATCAAATTTCACGCAATATTATTAATAATATGACTTTTAATAAATATCCATACTTATTTTGAATATAAGTAGTTAATTCGATTTAATTCTTCTGATACTTCTTTTCACGGAGATTTTAAATATTCAATTTTTATAAGAAGTTATTTTGGGATATAGACAGACGTTTATGACGACATTTCCACTAAATTTCAGGCCTTATTAATCATTACTTTAAAAACAGTTAATTCTCCTTGTTTGTAAATTAGAATAATAAATGGTATTCTTTTTAGAATATTAGTTGGAGAATTGAATGGTTCTAGAATGCCAAAAGAACCGTGTCCATCAAATTTCACGTATTAATATTAATAATATGAATTTTAATATATATTCACACTTTTTTTGAATATAAGTAGTTAATTCGATTTAATTGTTCTGATACTTCTTTTCACGGAGATTTTCAATATTCAATTTTTATAAGAAGTTATTTTGGGATATAGACAGTCCATTATGACGACATTTCCACTAAATTTCAGGGTTTATTAATAATTTATTTAAAAACAGTTAATTTTCCGTATTTATAAATTAGAATAATAAATGATATTCTTTTTAGAATATTATTTGGAGAATTGAATGGTTCTAGAATGTTAAAAGAACCATTTCCGTCAAATTTCAAGTATTAATAATAATAATATGAATTTTAATAAATATTCACACTTATTTTGAATATAAGTAGATAATTCGATTTATTTCTTCTGATACTTCTTTTCACGGAGATTTTCAATATTCAATTTTTATAAGAAGTTATTTAGGTTTATAGACAGACGTTTATGACGACATTTCCACTAAATTTCAGGGTTTATTAATCATTACTTTAAAAACAGTTAATTCTCCGTATTTGTAAATTAGAATAATAAATGATATTCTTTTTAGAGTATTATTAGGAGAATTGAATTAGAATGCTAAAAGAACCATGTCCAAAATTTCAAATTTCACGCAATATTATTAATAATATGAATTTTAATAAATATTCACACTTATTTTGAATATAAGTAGTTAATTCGATTTATTTCTTCTGATACTTCTTTTCACGGAGATTTTCAATATTCAACTTTTATAAGAAGTTATTTGGGTTTATAGACAGACGTTTATGACGACATTTCCACTAAATTTCAGGCCTTATTAATCATTACTTTAAAAACAGTTAATTCTCCTTGTTTGTAAATTAGAATAATAAATGGTATTCTTTTTAGAATATTAGTTGGAGAATTGAATGGTTCTAGAATGCCAAAAGAACCATTTCCGTCAAATTTCACGTATTAATAATAATAATATGACTTTTAATAAATATTCACACTTTTTTTGAATATAAGTAGATAATTCGATTTATTTCTTCTGATACTTCTTTTCACGGAGATTTTCAATATTCAATTTTTATAAGAAGTTATTTTGGGATATAGACAGACGTTTATGACGACATTTCCACTAAATTTCAGGCCTTATTAATCATTACTTTAAAAACAGTTAATTCTCCTTGTTTGTAAATTAGAATAATAAATGGTATTCTTTTTAGAATATTAGTTGGAGAATTGAATGGTTCTAGAATGCCAAAAGAACCATTTCCGTCAAATTTCACGTATTAATAATAATAATATGACTTTTAATAAATATTCACACTTTTTTTGAATATAAGTAGATAATTCGATTTATTTCTTCTGATACTTCTTTTCACGGAGATTTTCAATATTCAATTTTTATAAGAAGTTATTTTGGGATATAGACAGACGTTTATGACGACATTTCCACTAAATTTCAGGGTTTATTAACCATTACTTTAAAAACAGTTAATTCTCCGTATTTGTAAATTAGAATAATAAATGATATTCTTTTTAGAATATTATTAGGAGAATTGAAAGGTTCTAGAATGCTAAAAGAACCATGTCCATCAAATTTCAAGCAATATGATTAATAATATGAATTTTAATAAATATTCACACTTATTTTGAATATAAGTAGTTAATTCGATTTAATTCTTCTGATACTTCTTTTCACGGAGATTTTCAATATTTAACTTTTATAAGAAGTTATTTAGGTTTATAGACAGTCCATTATGACGACATTTCCATTAAATTTCAGGCTTTATTAATCATTACTTTAAAAACGGTTAATTCTCCGTATTTGTAAATTAGAATAATAAATGGTATTCTTTTTAGAATATTATATGGAGAATTGAATGGTTCTAGAATGCTAAAAGAACCGTGTCCATCAAATTTCACGGAATATTATTAATAATATGAATTTTAATATAAATTTGTCTATAAACCTAATTAGATTTATTTAGGTTTATAGACAGACGTTTATGACGACATTTCCACTAAATTTCAGGCCTTATTAATCATTACTTTAAAAACAGTTAATTCTCCTTGTTTGTAAATTAGAATAATAAATGGTATTCTTTTTAGAATATTAGTTGGAGAATTGAATTAGAATGCTAAAAGAACCATGTCCATCAAATTTCACGCAATATTATTAATAATATGACTTTTAATAAATATCCATACTTATTTTGAATATAAGTAGATAATTCGATTTAATTCTTCTGATACTTCTTTTCACGGAGATTTTCAATATTCAACTTTTATAAGTTATTTTGGGATATAGCCAGACCATTATGACGACATTTCCACTAAATTTCAGGGTTTATTAATAATTACTTTAATAACAGAGAAATTTTCGGTATTAATACATTAGAATAAAAATGATATTCTTTTTAGAATATTATTAGGAGAATTGAAAGGTTCTAGAATGCTAAAAGAACCATGTCCATCAAATTTCAGCAATATATTAATAATATGAATTTTAATAAATATTCACACTTATTTTGAATATAAGTAGTTAATTCGATTTAATTCTTCTGATACTTCTTTTCACGGAGATTTTCAATATTCAATTTTTATAAGAAGTTATTTTGGTTTATAGACAGTCCATTATATGACGACATTTCCATTAAATTTCAGGGTTTATTAATCATTACTTTAAAACAGTTAATTCTCCGTATTTGTAAATTAGAATAATAAATGATATTCTTTTTAGAATATTATTAGGAGAATTGAAAGGTTCTAGAATGCTAAAAGAACCATGTCCATCAAATTTCAAGCAATATGATTAATAATATGAATTTTAATATAAATTTGTCTATAAACCTAATTAGATTTATTAAGGTTTATAATAGACGTTTATGACGACATTTTAAATTTCAGGCTTTATTAATCATTACTTTAAAAACAGTTAATTCTTATTTGTAAATTAGAATAATAAATGATATTCTTTTTAGAGTATTATTAGGAGAATTGAAATTAGAATGCTAAAAGAACCATGTCCATCAAATTTCACGCAATATTATTAATAATATGACTTTTAATAAATATCCATACTTATTTTGAATATAAGTAGATAATTCGATTTAATTCTTCTGATACTTCTTTTCACGGAGATTTTCAATATTCAAGTTTTATAAGTTATTATGGGGTATAGACAGACGTTTATGACGACATTTCCACTAAATTTCGGGTTTATTAATAATTACTTTAATAACAGAGAAATTTTTGGTATTAATACATTAGTATAAAAATGATATTCTTTTTAGAGTATTATTAGGAGAATTGAAAGGTTCTAGAATGCTAAAAGAACCATGTCCATCAAATTTCACGCAATATTATTAATAATATGACTTTTAATAAATATTCACACTTATTTTGAATATAAGTAGTTAATTCGATTTAATTCTTCTGATACTTCTTTTCACGGAGATTTTAAATATTCAATTTTTATAAGAAGTTATTTTGGGATATAGACAGACGTTTATGACGACATTTCCACAAAAATTCAGGCCTTATTAATCATTTCTTTAAAAACAGTTAATTCTCCTTGGTTGTATAGTAGAATAATAAATGATATTCTTTTTAGAATATTATTGGAGAATTGAATGGTTCTAGAATGCTAAAAGAACCATGTCCATCAAATTTCACGTATTAATATTAATAATATGAATTTTAATATATATTCACACTTTTTTTGAATATAAGTAGTTAATTCGATTTAATTGTTCTGATACTTCTTTTCACGGAGATTTTCAATATTCAACTTTTATAAGAAGTTATTTTGGGATATAGACAGACGTTTATGACGACATTTCCACTAAATTTCAGGCTTTATTAATCATTACTTTAAAAACAGTTAATTCTCCGTATTTGTAAATTAGAATAATAAATGATATTCTTTTTAGAATATTATTAGGAGAATTGAAAGGTTCTAGAATGCTAAAAGAACCATTTCCGTCAAATTTCACGTATTAATAATAATAATATGAATTTTAATAAATATTCACACTTTTTTTGAATATAAGTAGTTAATTCGATTTAATTCTTCTGATACTTCTTTTCACGGAGATTTTCAATATTCAATTTTTATAAGAATTTATTTTGGGATATAGACAGTCCATTATGACGACATTTCCACTAAATTTCAGGGTTTATTAATAATTACTTTAAAAACAGTTAATTTTCCGTATTTATAAATTAGAATAATAAATGATATTCTTTTTAGAATATTATTAGGAGAATTGGTTCTAGAATGCTTGTCCATCAAATTTGTATTAATAATAATAATATGAATTTTAATAAATATTCTAGTTAATGATTTAATTCTTCTGAAAAGAATTCAATTTTTATAAGAAGTTATTTTGGTTTATAGACAGTCCATTGACATTTCCACTAAATTTCAGGCTTTATTAATCATTACTTTAAAAACAGTTAATTTCCGTATTTGTAAATTAGAATAATAAATAATATTCTTTTTATATTTTTATTGAATGGTTCTAGAATGCTAAAAGAACCGTGTCCATCAAATTTAATATTATTAATAATGAATTTTAATATAAATTTGTCTATAAACCTAATTAGATTTATTTAGGTTTATAGACAGACGTTTATGACGACATTTCCACTAAATTTCAGGCTTTATTAATCATTACTTTAAAAACAGTTAATTCTCCGTATTTGTAAATTAGAATAATAAATGATATTCTTTTTAGAATATTATTAGGAGAATTGAAAGGTTCTAGAATGCTAAAAGAACCATGTCCATCAAATTTCACGTATTAATAATAATAATATGAATTTTAATAAATATTCACACTTTTTTTGAATATAAGTAGTTAATTCGATTTAATTCTTCTGATACTTCTTTTCACGGAGATTTTCAATATTCAATTTTTATAAGAATTTATTTTGGGATATAGACAGTCCATTATGACGACATTTCCACTAAATTTCAGGGTTTATTAATAATTACTTTAAAAACAGTTAATTTTCCGTATTTATAAATTAGAATAATAAATGATATTCTTTTTAGAATATTATTTGGAGAATTGAATGGTTCTAGAATGCCAAAAGAACCGTGTCCATCAAATTTCACGCAATATTATTAATAATATGACTTTTAATATAAATTTGTCTATAAACCTAATTAGATTTATTTAGGTTTATAGACAGACGTTTATGACGACATTTCCACTAAATTTCAGGCTTTATTAATCATTACTTTAAAAACAGTTAATTCTCCGTATTTGTAAATTAGAATAATAAATGATATTCTTTTTAGAGTATTATTAGGAGAATTGAATTAGAATGCTAAAAGAACCATGTCCATCAAATTTCACGCAATATTATTAATAATATGACTTTTAATAAATATCCATACTTATTTTGAATATAAGTAGATAATTCGATTTAATTCTTCTGATACTTCTTTTCACGGAGATTTTCAATATTCAACTTTTATAAGTTATTTTGGGATATAGCCAGACCATTATGACGACATTTCCACTAAATTTCAGGGTTTATTAACCATTACTTTAAAAACAGTTAATTCTCCGTATTTGTAAATTAGAATAATAAATGATATTCTTTTTAGAATATTATTAGGAGAATTGAAAGGTTCTAGAATGCTAAAAGAACCATTTCCGTCAAATTTCACGTATTAATAATAATAATATGAATTTTAATAAATATTCACACTTTTTTTGAATATAAGTAGTTAATTCGATTTAATTCTTCTGATACTTCTTTTCACGGAGATTTTCAATATTCAATTTTTATAAGAATTTATTTTGGGATATAGACAGTCCATTATGACGACATTTCCACTAAATTTCAGGGTTTATTAATAATTACTTTAAAAACAGTTAATTTTCCGTATTTATAAATTAGAATAATAAATGATATTCTTTTTAGAATATTATTTGGAGAATTGAATGGTTCTAGAATGCCAAAAGAACCGTGTCCATCAAATTTCACGCAATATTATTAATAATATGAATTTTAATAATATTAAATTTTGAATATAATATAATTCATTCTTCTGATACTTTTATTTAGGAGATTTTCAATATTCAATTTTTATATATAACAGACGTTTATGACGACATTTCCACTAAATTTCAGGGTTTATTAATCATTACTTTAAAAACAGTTAATTTCCGTATTTGTAAATTAGAATAATAAATGGTTTATATTAGGTTTATAGAAACCAAAAGAACGTGTTCAAATTTTATTAATATTAATTGAATTTTAATATATAAACTTTTTTGAATATAAGTAGTTAATTCGATTTAATTGTTCTGTTTTTTTTTATAAGAAGTTATTTTGGGATATAGACAGTCCATTATGACGACATTTCCACTAAATTTCAGGGTTTATTAATAATTACTTTAAAAACAGTTAATTTTCCGTATTTATAAATTACAATAACAAATGATATTCTTTTTAGAGTATTATTAGGAGAATTGAATTCTAGAATGCTAAAAGAACCATGTCCATCAAATTTCACGCAATATTATTAATAATATGAATTTTAATATAAATTTGTCTATAAACCTAATTAGGTTTATTTAGGTTTATAAACAGACGTTTATGACGACATTTCCACTAAAATTCAGGGTTTATTAATAATTACTTTAAAAACAGTTAGTTTTCCGTATTTATAAATTACAATAACAAATGATATTCTTTTTAGAGTTAATACTCTTAGTTAGGAGAATTGAAAGGTTCTAGAATGCTAAAAGAACCATGTCCATCAAATTTCACGCAATATTATTAATAATATGACTTTTAATAAATATCCACACTTATTTTGAATAAAAGTAGATAATTCGATTTAATTCTTCTGATACTTCTTTTCACGGAGATTGTCAATATTCAACTTTTATAAGAAGTTATTTAGGTTTATAGACAGTCCATTATGACGACATTTCCACTAAATTTCAGGGTTTATTAATAATTACTTTAAAAACAGTTAATTTTCCGTATTTATAAATTAGAATAATAAATGATATTCTTTTTAGAGTATTATTAGGAGAATTGAAAGGTTCTAGAATGCTAAAAGAACCATGTCCATCAAATTTCACGCAATATTATTAATAATATGACTTTTAATAAATATCCACACTTATTTTGAATAGAAGTAGATAATTCGGTTTTATTCTTCTGATACTTCTTTTCACGGAGATTTTCAATATTCAACTTTTATAAGAAGTTATTTAGGTTTATAGACAGTCCATTATGACGACATTTCCATTAAATTTCAGGCTTTATTAATCATTACTTTAAAAACAGTTAATTCTCCGTATTTGTAAATTAGAATAATAAATGGTATTCTTTTTAGAATATTATTTGGAGAATTGAATGGTTCTAGAATGCTAAAAGAATCGTGTCCATCAAATTTCACGTATTATTATTAAGAATGTGAATTTTAATAAATATTCACACTCATTTTGAATAGTATGTAGTGAATTCGATTTATTTCTTCTGATTCCTCTTTTCACAGATCATTGCATTATTTAATATTTATAAGACGTTATTTAGGTTTTTACACAGCATTCATGAAAACATCTCCACCATATTTCATGGAATATATAAAATATTTCACCACGAATATTCACAACGAATTTTCCGAGTTCAAGGTTATAAAGAGCGCCTAAATCTTCCGACACTAGTGCCAACGGGACACGGACAACTTGCCTGAAATTCCGTCACATGTCCATCCACAGCTGATATTCCCGGAAGATAGCCGTAACTCTCAATACGCGGCTGTAAAAAAACAATCCCAAAATCAAAGTATTACATAAATATAAAGCATAACTCCTCTACCACAATAATAGTTAAAATGAAACGATAAAATAAACTAAAAAAAACTCAAGTGAAAAAAAAATAAAATGGCTGCCGTAAGTGGCCACCCTTCCAGCCCTAGAGCCGCAGACGTGCCAGTAGCTCCATAGCCTGGTCATGACCACGCAACACCGAGCACTGGAGATTATTAGCCGCCTCTAGACAACACACGGTGGCCACGGCGCCACCTCTCTCTGGATATAAGCTCTGAGCTGTTGAGATTTTCTCCCAAAGTTCAAGAACGCTGGCGAGACCTTGAGTGCTGGATTATGTATCATCACGACGATGATCATGCATAACGCATGACGAAACTCATCCAAATATTCATGCAAATACCCACTTGTGGTCCGGGTTCGCAAAGATGGATATCATAGTTTTAAGAATTCTTGATGGAGCGCTCTACGAAATCAGCTTGATGGTGGTTTGGAGGAGTGAACACGTGCTGTATTCCGTATTTCTGAAGCAGCTCCTCAAAACCATGGCAAGTGCCCTTTCATCGGCTATCGCCAATGACTTAAATTCCACCCACTTGGTAAAATAGTCTTGAAAGACCGTCAAATATTTAAACCGATTTTTAGTTAGTGACAGTTCTACGACATCAGTCGCAACCACTACCCACGGTCGTTCCACCAAGCGTCTGCCTATAAGGCCCAAAAAAATTTTTGCTCAACCCTAAACCTCTAGCACTCTTGACAACGCTGTACGAAATCTCTTACATCGTACCACACACTGGGCTAAGAGTATTCGCGGACAACCCAACAGGGTAGTATTAAGCTTCAACAATGGAATTTCGAAATTGTGTATCGCAAGGAGATTGTGTATGACAATAGGTTTTTTCCATGCCAAGGTGTCCAGCTGATGGCTCACAGTGTGAATCTCTCAATACGCGCTCTCGGAATTCATCTGTTAACACCAATCGCCATCGTTCTTCTTTATGTGTGATTGGGTCGAAAAGGTTGTTTCACGCCCGTTATAGCGGTACAAGATCCCCTCCTCAACCCCAGACCTCCTCGCCTCAGACACCAAGGATCTTTTACCCCTTCGATCATTGCGATTTTCGCTTCGCCTTCGAATTCGCTACATAGTGCTGATCTTCCGCGTCTAATCGTTAGGCAAGGCCGAATCGTTGGGCAAGGCCTAATAGATTTTTTACGTTATGCAGGTACGTGGTTCATCGCTCCTTACGATATACAGTCTCGAAATTCCATTGTTAGAGTTCGATAATCCATCCCGCGAGTCGGCCCAAAGGATTTTTTTTTTCTTAAGCCAAGCCAAAGTGGTGTGGTTGGATATTGTCGTGAATTTCGTCCCCTCGATGTTTGGTTGAAACTTCTTGATGGCGAACAAGAGCGCTAAACGTTCGATTTACGATATCGAGTAGTTGCGTTCATGCTCATTGAGTATTCTGCTAGTATTCTAGGATAGGATGCTCAATGCCATTATCATCTCTTTGAACTTGGCAAACCCATAGCAACGAGGAGGTAGCCGAGAAATATTACCGAATAGCCACAGAATTCTCTCTTTTCCACTACTACGTAAGTCGAATTTTGAAATGTACACGTCTTCTCGTAGTTTGTCGAGGATACTGTCCACACTCGGCGATGGATACGCGTCGACTCTAGTGACCTTATTCAGCTCACGAAAGTCTATACAACCTGTCTACTACAAATGCTCTACTCAAACTACTCTTAGACGGCTTAACCAAGCCTTTCTCCCACCACTCCTTAATTTCCTCCCTCATGAAGCTATGTATGGGCTCAGAGTACCAGCGAGGCGTTGCCATCTTATATCGCTCATTTATAACCTCTATCACGTACTCTATTAAGCTTATAAAAACCGGAGACTTTTTTTGGAATTACTCTCTTCACTAAATGGCTAATTTGATCTTTCTAACTATTTTTCAATAATTACAACATAGCAATCTCTGCCCTTAACGCTGGGCGCTTGTAGAGAATTTCACAGGGGAAATATATATTAACGTGTCTCCCCTCTGCAAACATATGCTAATTGGCACGGTCGCCCACACGCCAAACATGGTCACCACAATCTATGACCAAATCATACCCGTCATAAAAATCAGTTTGCAAATAAATCTCGTAGGCAAGGTCTTCGAGTACTGCACACGCCTCAATGACTCTTACCACCCTATCAATTTCAAAAATCAATTTGAGATGACCAGCCGTCCTCATCATACCATTCGAGGCATTTTAAGAGGCACAGTGCATGACGAGAACCTGTGAGCGTACTTCTCAGCAATCCTTCTTCTGCCCACGACGGCCACCTGCGCGCCTTGGTCCAGCAAAGTTGAATGCTTACGATCAACAGGCGTCGATTTTTCATCACAGAAACGTTCGGTCTCGGGCTCTACAATAGCCTGAAGAACTATGCCGTCTTCATGACCATGTTCTATTACGTCATGCTGAGTCATCGATTTTTGATCATACGCAGTTGCCAACGGCAGAATCCCTGACTATTGTGTACGCGCACATGCCAACGGCACGTGATTGCCAATTGAAATCGGATGAGTTACCGACTCATCCCCATACGTAGTTGCCAATGGGACATTATTACCAGTTGGAGACGGTAGAATCCTGGGATTCGCTACTGCAACTGCTACGCTCTGGTACAGTTCGTGACTCTCTCATCAGATTCATCTGAAGGTTTAGCCGTGTCGTCCACAGTACCACCCCTCCAAGGCTGACGGCGGGACTGCGATCTTTAAGCCTTTACCCAATCCAACTATGGAATTAGGGGGTCTAAGCGACTCGAAACCCATTATGGGTTCGCCCCAGAAATCCTTTATTCTTGGGTGAGGAGTTAACTACTTGGCACGTGGTGAACATCTGACCCTTCTGGCAACACCCACTTCCACCGCCCTATGGCGTTCACTACAGTGGAGATCGCAGGGTGGTTTTTTGTCTCCATTCGCTCATTTACCCACTAGTCCACCAAATCGGTACATTTTGTGTAGGTGAAAAACGAACTATTCAGGCAAAAACTGATGTCCTTTGGCCGAGTAGAGGAAGAGGCCTGCGATCGTGGTGGCCTCAACGAAGTGCAGCATTTCCTCCTGGATTTGCCGATATTCTCCTAAAACGAGAGAAGAACTGGAGGAACGTGCTCGCGGTGCCGAACTGTTGTTCGGAGTGCCACACTTCGGACAAGTCCTAAGCCGAGCATCAGACCTAGCTACGCAGTTCTTCGCGTGGCGGCCGGCCTGTGTAGACAGGCATACTGATTTTTAAATGTAGATTTAAAGCAGAAGATCTGGCTGTAGTTACGCCTGTTACGAAGACCATCTATCCCCGCTCCACTCTTTTTGGATGAGCGGGCTTGGAAAAATTAACTGCCTGTTGGACGTGGTAGACCCATTCCATGTAATTGATCGCATGAATTTGGGCTACCGCAAGGGAGTTCCTTACGCTATATCCGCATCTGGGGTACATGCTTCTTCTCGGCAGAATGTACCCGCGGGGAACCATTTGTATGTTCTTAGTGTTTTCGCGTCGGCACTCATCCCTGTATTCCGGACTCATTATCGCTCTCTCTCTCTCTCTCTCTCTCTCTCTTTCGCACTGAACTCGGACAGAGGATTTAATTTACCTCGGTTTGCTTCCCTCTGGTCCATCGAGACGCCACTTGCCCCGTGTTCATGGGAGTGCGCGCTTGTCGCAAAGGCTCCAACAACACTCGCTAGGATAGACTGCTCCTATCGAGGTTACGCGTGAATCATAACCGAAAGAGAAGTCCCTTTAGATCGTACGCTGGAAAGGACGTAAGACGGAAAAGATTAGAAGGATAGGAAAGGTTATGGCAGATGTGGTCCCTACTCGACACACCTGCCTTCGTCCGAATATCTATTCTCGCGTACTGAACCGAGGTCGCAAAAGATTTCGGAGAGGAAACTAATCTCGCCGCACCACTGGCCATTCGGCACCGCGAGCAAGTTTTCCCAATTCTTCCCTTGATTTGGCGAATCTCGGAAAATCCATGAGGAAATGCTGCACATTTTTGAGTCCACCACGTTCACGGGTCTCTTCCTCCACTCGGCCAAAGGACATCAGTTTTTGCCTGAAGTTCCCGTGACCGCACAGAACCTGTGTTGTGATGTAACTGGGTACGATCCAGCTTATGCCCAGTCGTTCACATACGCTTTCTTCGAAAGCGTGCGTGACTCTACCCTTCTGGGACACCTCCGACCGCTCTTGCCAGAGATCGAGAAGCGTGTTCACGATCTCCTTTTTCGCCACCGCATTCGGTACTATTGCGCCTAGGCTATCCCGCTGTGTCGCCAGTATGGCTACTCAACCGATTTCGGTATTCCTTCCTAATTTTCCGTTATGCAGGGCCATCCGCTATTTAAGCTGGAGATCGAAAGGTATATCTCCAGCTATCCTGCTTAAGACGTCAAACGATGTTGCCCCATACGCCTCGGTACCCGCAATCAAAGCTAGTCTGTGCGCGGATCTAAGTGCCCCTCTGTCCTTCTCGTTTGCTAAGTCTTCCCACACTTCGGCCGCGTGGGCGATCGTTCGAGTGAACACCCCCCGGTGGAGCGTAAGGAGGGTCCTGAAGTTTAAACCTCATGTGCGACACGCGTGCTTCCGGATCTTGTTGAAAAAGAGTTTCACCTTTGCTGCCTGTTTGCTACAGTGCGTACGTACCTTGAAAATATGTCGAAGTGGACACCGAGATACCTAACGCATTTTTTAAATGCGGCGTTTTTCCCGTTTCATATAATTAGTGGTGGTCGGTTCTGTCCGCGAGCTGTCGCCTGCTTTTTCGCTGCCTATCTTTCCTAACGCGAGCTAATTGAGTAAGGGGAACCGCTTTTGTAGTCTTCAGCTGGTAGCAGATACCCTCTGTCTTAGTCTCCGACAGTTCCAATGTTGCCAATTTGCATTTCTCCACCAGGACATTCACTACTCGCTGGCCTAACAACCTAAGGTCAAACCTAAAGGTTTAAGTAAAACCTAAGGTCTTTCCTACTCTTCGCTTTGATAATAACGGAGACGTGATCGGCGTAAACCGAGAAGTTCTTCCCTATTATTTCCTTAATTGTCTTGAGTATCGGATGAAACCCTATTGTCTACCCTATCGGTCCGAAGACCGATCCCTACGCGCATCCTCGTATGGACTACTCTAAGACTATCCCCCCGGCCCTACCTTTACCCCACGTGAACGTTATCTTGCAATCCTGGATGTAGTGGCTGAACACCTGTACATACCGTCCCATTGGGGCACTCTAATTTTTTGAGACCATTCCATATGTAGTCTCGCCAGATTAAATCAAACGCACCTTTTAAGTCGAAATTGAGTGCTGCCATGTATTCCGTTTGCTCCGCGAACTCCACCAGCTCCCGAATTGCCGCAATCGAATCTTCGCAGGATCGGTTCGAGTGGAAGCTGTACTGCCTGTTAGGCACCTTGCCTAATAAGTTACCTAGCCCTTAATAGAGATGTCTCACGTATAGTTTTCCTATTACCAATAATATGGTAACCGGTCTATACGATTTGGGGTCCTTAGCGTCCTTGTCCGCATCCTTCAGGAGTATTCTCACCGATCCCTCCTTTCAGGCAGTTGGAGAAATACCATGATCGAGGCAATCTTTGAAGAGTTTGGTTATTTGACCAGGTATCGCAGCTACCGTTTTATTCAGGACCGAGACCTCGATCAGGCCCGGTCGTGGCACCTTTTTGTTTTTAAAACGCTTAACCGCTTTCGGGACTTCCCGAACCACGAATTTGGTTGGGCGTCTTCCGTCTCCCATATACAGGCGTGTTCGGGCGTTTCTCCTACGATGGTACGTCAGGGAAGTGCACCTCCAGTAGCTTCTCCGCGGTCTATTCCATGCCTAGCGTGAAACCTTTGCCAGTCCGGAGGGGGCATAGCACCCTTTGGTTCGAGAGCTTTCCACGCTGGAGCTTGCATACGAAGCCCCAGGGCTCTTCATTCCGGTGCGAAGTGACGAGGTTTTTGAAGGAGCCGCGTCGAGCCGTTTTGACGGCCTTCGAGTACATTCTCAGGCACGTCTGGTAGTCGGCCAGCAATTGTTCTCGAACTTTGAGATTTTGCTTTTCCGCTGAGCCCATTTTAAACAATAGGCTTGTCTCTTCTTTTTAGTTAGCTCGATCGTCCACCATGGGTTGGACTTACGGTATAACTTCTTACGTGGCATGGACGACTCGCAGGCTTCGTGATAACCTCCGTCAGCATTCGCGCCGTGCCGTATACTTCAGCCACCGTTGTCAAGCTGAGTTCCTCCAACTTGGATCTTGAGAGGCCCGTTAATTTCTCGGTGAATTTATCTCAATCTACATGTCTTAAAACGGAAAATCTTCAATTTCAATCCCCCTCGCGTTATATACCGAGGTGCCCAGCTCAACGACGATGGCCTTGTGATCGCTAGTGAACCACTTTTCCCTAATGTTCCACGTGAGACTGACGGCCCAGCAGAGAGGGTGAGACGAGCATCACCATGAATGTACGAGACACCTTTATGACGTGACTGATCTATCCTACCTCGGTTTCTATTTTCGAAAGTCGGTGCTTGTGCGAAGTCCTTTAAGACGACGAGATTGTGCGTCTTAACTAATTCGGCGAGTTTTTCGCCAAACTGGGGGTTCATCACTTCGATAGCCGCCTTTGGCCCCGCTCAGTCCAACGCCGTGATTCTCGCGCAACTTTGCATTTCCGGTAGAGCGTAGGGTTTCCTTGTTTCTAATGGAATAAGATTCCTGCTGCAGTAGTAAGTCGATAGTTCTAGCGCTTATTCTCTCTCGGACCTCCCCACTAACCACTAATGCATTTCTGCAATTAAGCAGCAGAAGTCTAATTTTACGTAAGCCCCTAGTAGGCTCACAATCTACCTGTGGAGGAAGGGTTCTATCTACCAATGCAAACTCAAACCTCGCGTTATTAGTTTGCGTCGCATCACGCTAATTCAACTCGCGCTCTATTTACGAGCCTACTCTTCAACGACGCATTCCTTTCCCCTGACCTTTCTACCTTTACATAGGATGTAAAGGAGAGGATGTTTTAGGATGGATGAGCCTCGATTGGGTCAAGGAGTCGTTGCTCTCTTTCGCGTCCATAGACGCTGCTAGAAGGAGACGTCCTGTCTTTCCGTCGAGGTTTTTCAAAGTCGTCGACTTTTTTTTGTCGTATGCTCGGATTGATAAACTTGTAACGAGCACGGTTATCTTCGAAGGAGAGGGTCACGTTTACCCCTTCCCAGATAACCTATCCCCCTTGCACCGCGGTCTCGCGTTCGAGTTGATTTCGAAATTGCGAAATGTCCACGACTTTTTAACCACCGATTTCCAGTGTTCATTCGGCCACATCGTTGAAGCGGAGCAGTTGTCACATGCGGGTGGATCTTCGAAAGCACCCCCGGTTTCGGACAGGGCTACATTTAAAACACGTGACTGCCTGTTGTTGAGTCGGGCATGTGGACGCTTTGTGACCAGGTGTTCCACAAATGATGCACCTACCTGAAAATGGTACCGCTGACTAACCTTACCCAACGTCAGGATGGACCTGTGGAAAAAACAACGGAGCAAAGTTTGGAGGGTTGACCAATGTCATCCTGGGGCCATTATTGGGCTATTTAGCCCTATGTTGGCCCTGCTAAACGGCATTTAGCGCTGGGGGAGTTTTATCGCCACCCGAAGCGATTGCCGTTGCCTCGTCGCTGCTACCAGCCGAGGATCTTGACTTTTTTCCTGCTCTGAATGTCCTCTTCTTTTCTGAGGACCTTTTGCTCTTATGAGACTTTTACCTCGCCACAGGTGCTGCAATTCTTTTAGATTGGCCCTTGGGAGCTAAATAAGCTGCACCAGACACCAACATTTTATCTTTGGGCGGAGGAGGTACATACCCTAGCTCTCTTTCACGTCTGAGCTCAAATTTCTCCCCGTAGTATTTGAGGTCAGCAAAATCTCTTATGGTTTTGCCGTCAAAAAACCTCCAATACTTGGGGTGCAGGTTAGCGATTATCCTTTTTACCTGCGTTCTCTCTGAGGGCAGTTTCCTATAATGCCTTACGTTACATCTGCAGGCCGTTATATAATCGCTAAGGCGCTCGCCCTCACCCTGCGTTTGATGAGTTAATTCTTGATCCAAATCAGTGTCAGAGAAACGCCGACCAAATTGGGAGCGGAAATCAGCTATGAAATCGCTCATAAAACGCCAACCTAGTTCGTTATTTTCGAACCAAGCAGCGGCTACACCACTGAATTCCGTGGATAGAGCAGCAAGTATCTCCGAGTCAGGAATGTTAAAAGTCTTGACACTTTCTGACTCGCTTCAAAAAGCTGTCGGGGCTGAAGCGACTTTCTCCTGTGAACTGCAGCCGGAAGGCGGAAAGCTCGGAGGGCACTAACGTCATCGTACTGAATACCGTATGTATTTTGGCGTATATATCTCCTCCGATGCCTCAAAAACTTACCTCTACTTCAGGAGGCTGCATCGCTATCTCGCTGCGACGGCTGCCTTCGTCTGGAAGACTCACCGCTCGAGCTTGTTCGCGAGCTCTTCGAATAAGACTCCTCAGAGTCTGATAAGGACACACTGTGGGCCAACGGCGTTGGTTTACGCCTGCTGGTCTCGCAATTTTTACAGGTATTATTCTGGGGCAACCTAGTAGCGGCTACGCTCGCGTATGTTCTGGGCTCTTCGTTTGCTAAACACTTTTTTGGTCCACTATCACCCGCTAACGCATTCTGGATTGTTGCTCTATCAATGGGATTCCCATTGTTCCCATCATAGTTATAAGCGATCCCCTTTGTTCGTGCGTGCCTCCGCGCATGCGCATTTGTGCTCGGAGGTAGTTCTAACACCTTCCGAGGGCTACAAGCATAGACCGGGGACACGGCCATATATTCATATGCACTCTTACCTCGGAGGAAAGTGGCTGCACATTCCACGAGAAGTACCATCTCCTCAATGTCCTCTCAAGACGGAAGTGACGGTTGCGCACGCGTCTGCGCGTGCGCAGGTGGCGCCGTAAAGATGAGGGCCGCTCTTTTGGTCATCCATTGGTCGTGGATCTCTGTCAAACCCGTTTGATGTTGAGACATCTTCTCGCTACCGGACTATGCTCCTCCACAAGTCTGATGGGGTCTTCCGTCCATCGCCAAACTCCAAAGCAATTTACTCGCCTCCGAGGCGCGTGATCTCGCTGTCGCCAAAAGTAAATGCGTTGCGGCGCGCTGGAGCCCCTGGACCTCCGCATCGATCGCACGACTAGCGTTAACGCAGAAATTTAGCTGCCAGCTATAGAATCATGTGCTGTATTTCTACATCAGTGCCTCTACAGACGGAACAGGCAACCCCTCGAATGCCTCCACGAAGGACCCTACCTCTTGTGGTAGTGTGTGCCAGCTTTTAAGTTGGCTCAGATAATAGCTCACCCTTAAATCTGCTTTTCGGTGGGAGCCAACCTTTATTTGTGTTCGGCGACAGTTAGCATATGTAAATAGATCGCGAATTTTAGTTTGCGCTCTGTCTCATTCCGTCCTAGCACCTATCTATTTCTATTTATCGACTCAATTACGACCGCTGGCCGTGTTGTGTATGTTTAAGTTAGCCTCGATGACAGCTTACCTGCACACCACTATCTTGTAGGTGGAAGCCAACCTTCACCTGGTCTCATGGAATACCACCTTTACTCCTGCTCAGGTGTAGGCTCGCCTTTTACACTGTATCGGCATAGGCGCGCCTTAACACTACAGCCAGCCGGCAGAAACTAAAATTGAGCTTCAAAATAGAGAGAGAGAGATAGGCGACAGAAGGGAAAGAGACAGAGCACAAAGTAAAATTCACGCGTTTACATATGCTACCTGTCGCCGAACACAAATTATGCGCGCAAACTATAACAGCCGCATGCTGATGCAATCTAAAAAAAAAATAAATAGACGCAACCGCGATAACGCCTCCTTAACTCACTCACCCAACGCATGCACTTACCCCTCAAGGAATTCCATCCAACACGAAAACTCTAATTCCGCTAGAGCAGGAAAAGCTTACCTTTCTATCAGGGGAAGACTCCTTTAATCGCCCTGAAATCTATAATTCGCGAACAATAATGTAGAGAAATAAACGAAAAGGGGGAATGTAAGAAGCGCAATTACGTCCCAACACGCGTCAGGTATTTAATGACCTTGGAAGGCCAAGGATAGGTGAGTATGCAGGCGTTAAATAAAAAGACGCGCGTAAGAGAAAAAAAAAGAATTTATCGGCCGTTACACAAATAAAAATAACAAGGCGCGTAAATGCAGAAGGAAAACAAACGAAACTGCGCTAGTTGTAATTCTCTCAAACAAACAAAAAATAACGGCCGGCTCCAAGCTCCAGCTAATTAGCCAGGACGTCCGAGTGAGGCCGGACATAAACAAATAAATCAAAAGAATAATTTTGCACGGAGGGAGAGAGATTATATATAAGGAGACTCACCGGCTTAGCAAATAGGCACAAATCAAAACTTTCCATTTAATACACTCGCGAACGTCACTTATTCCGCCAAAGCAAAACTCCGAAAAACCAAAACAAAACCGAAAATTGATTGCTCTCTCTATAGCTCGAAGCATACTGAGCCGGCGAGTGTCATCTACCTCTCTCTCTCCCCTCTCCGCGCCAAATACATTAAATGAATTTTCCGAGGCCGCTAACCTTGGAAATATAAGCAAGCCCTAATGATGGGCTGTTAGTAATGATAAGCTCCGGCCAACGGCCAGAAGCTCCGACACAATTTAAATTGTATCTTCTGATCGTTAAGGTAGTTTCTACTATTGTACGTGTGTTTTACAAAATCATACTTTGTTTTAAAAGATCATAATTTCCGCATTGTTAACACTAAATAAAATCCGTGTCATATAAAAAAATAATTTTCGACTAAAGGAGAAATACCTGCAACTCTTGTACATTTAGAATATTTATTTAAAAAGCCAAATTTATCATGCTTTTCATACGTCATTTTTAAAAAACATGTTTTTATTTTTTTCTGTTTTGTGTTCAGTTTTCAGTTTTTTGATAATATTTATAACTGTTTATCATATTTAAATATCAAATTATTTCACATTTATTTAATTATATTTTTGCATTACTTCATACATCCTTATATATATCAGGATATATATAAGATCTTAATCTCATTAGCATCTGGATACTGCCGCCTTAGAATATCTTGCAAGAAAAATGACATAGTAACACTGTTTATTTTCTTTTTATTTAATTTATTTATTTCTTCATTTATAATAGAAAGGAGCACGAAATGAGCGATAGCATCGACCAGGTCGGGCAGAAGGCGAAATAGTATTGGACAATATACTCTCCCACAATATATATATTGTATAAGTGAATATTGAATAATTCCCCAATTTTACAAAATAAATGATGTTACTATCGCTATTGTTTCTAAAGCAATGTAGAGTGATATTGCCAGTCTTGCTCCTAAAAGCTACAGTTTAGATGAAAAATTATCCTTGTTGTATTTCACTTCTTCAATAATGAATATGAATAGAATATCAATGTTGATAAAAAATACAAAGATAGGGAAAAACATTAGAAGATTCAGTAGAAAAAGTAACATAGATCAATCATTAAATAAAATATGATAGTCCACAGTTGAGCTGAGCAATGTTTATTTGTAAATGAATGCTTTCTTTGTTTTGGCATGCTCCAATTACCAAATTAACTTGGATAAACAGAAAAGACAGAATTATACGAATATGAAATGGATATTGGAATATATAAGGATATTAAAGGATGTGAATTTTTCACCTTATCTCTTTGCTTTGCTCTATTAGTATATTAGGGGTACGTAGTATGTGCAGTATCAAAACTCATTAAAGTGGACATTTTTCGTACGATATCGTTAAATTTTACTTGAAACGTCTATTCTGTATTAATATTTCAAAAATTTTTAAGATTTTCAGAATAATTTAATCGTATTTTGCATAGCAATTCATATCTAAAAATAATGAAAAGTAGAACTTTTTTCGTCCAATCCTTTTCTAATACCTTCTATACAATTGAAGAATACAGCGCAATTGAAGGTGCCCTCCCTTGATACCAAAGGTAAGTTTTCCCTCCTCTAATAGAATTAGAATTCTCGCTGTGCATGGCATCCCTTGTGGGGATGGTAGATGCGTTAGGTGAGTAGGTGAAGGCGGCGTTATCGCGATTGCGTGAGGTTGTTATTTTTTTCTTTTATGTTGATTATCTCATCGTGTCGCGGTTATTGTTTGCGCCCGTAATACTGTGTTCGGCGACGGTTGGCATATGTAAACAGAACGCGAATTTTAGTTTGCGCTCTGTCTCTTTCTCTCCTGTCGCCTATCGCTCTCTGTTTTTCAGCTCAGTAACGACCGCTCGCGGCGTTGTGGCTAACTAGCCCAACTTAAGGTGAGTGTCATATACGGTGACCGATACGGTGTAAGGGCAAGCCTATACCTGAGCAGGTGTAAAGGTGGGAGGCCACTCAGGCCAGGTGAAGGTTGGCCTCCACCTACTACCTTTAAATTGGCCTCCACCGAAGAGTAGTAGGTGTAAGGGTGAGCTCTTACCTGAGCTAACTTAAAGGTTGTCACAAACTACCTCAAGAGGTAGGGGCCTTAGTGGAGGCACCTGAGAGGTTACCCAATTCGCCTGTAGGGACGCTGGTATAGGGATACACCACATACCCTAAATTCTACAGCTGGTCACTAGAGCGCCGTTAGAATTTGGTGGATCGCTTAGCGACGTGGTCAGCGACCGTTATAACGGTCATTGACCTTTCTGCAACTCCCCTAACATCAGAGTGAGTGGCGGCCGCTTTCAAATATTTTTCTTAGGTTTTACCATTTTTTTTTAGAATTTGCGCGTTTATGTTTTTGTTCTCCTTTCATTTAAGTGCAGCTCGGTACGTGATCTAACCATGGCACTTTCGTGTGACAGGGAGCTCAGGATGTGTCGCATTAAAAAAGATGCGGGCGTTCAAGCTCTGGTTACGGAGCTTTCGGGTGCAGACTTCGGCGAGATGCGCTATCTCGCGGAGCAATTGGGAGTAAGGATCGAAAGTACCTCCGAGGAGTTAAGGGATCGGCTCTTGCGAGTGATGGTCTATAGAAATAGACCAGTGCTCATCCCTCCCATTGCTCCGAGCGATTTTGCTGCTGGCGACGTCCCTTGTCTTCAGTCTCGTGAAGCGCAAAGTATTTTGCGTGAAGAATCGAGAGAGATGAACTTCCGCGTAAACGCTGATTGTGTGGTCGATGCGGAGGTTCAGGGGGTCCAGCGCGACAGTCGTGTCGCGCTGGATTTCTGTGGTGACAGCGAGGTCGCGCGTCTCGATGGCGCATGATTTGCGTGGCTGTGGGAATTTGGGGCCAGATGGGGGGGGGGGCCTACCAGACTCATGGAGGGGCGTTGTCGGGTAGCGAGACGATGACTCGGCACCAAACGCTTGTGGTCAAAGTCGACAACCAGTGGGTGACCAAAATAGTGGCTCTCATCTTGGTGCCGCCACCAGTGCATGCGCAGAGATGTGCTTCAGTCTAGGGATGACCTTGAGGCGATGGTACTCTTCGAGGAGAGTGCAGACACTTTCCCCCAAGGTAAAAGTACGCAGGAGTATATGGCCATGTCCCCTGTCTATGCTTTTAGCCCTCGGATGGTGTTGGAACCACCTCCGAGCACAAACCCACATGAGCAGGGGCACGTTCGTGAAATGGGGTACGCCTATGATGGGAAGGGAGTTTCCAATGTAGGATTGACGTCCCACGAGGTGTTCGTGGGTGATTGTGGGCCCAAATCACGTATGGTGGAAGTAGGGCCCAAGACTTACGCGAGTTTTACCGCTGCAGGGATGTCCTTACAGAGCACGCGAAAAAACTGCGATGCCAGCAGGCGTAAACCAACGCCGTTGTCCTGCAGTGCGTCTTCATCAGACTCTGAGGAGTCTTATTCGAGGAGCTCGCGGACAAGCTCAAGCGGTGAGTCTTCCAGACGAAGGCCGTCGTCGCAGCGAGATAGCGCCGCAGCCTCCGGAAACAAGAGTAGGCGTTCGGGGCATCGGAGGAGACATAAGTGCCAAAATACGTAGGGTGTAGAATACGATGGTGTCAGTACTCTCCGAGCCTTCCGCCTGCAGTTCACAGGAGAAAGTGGATTCAGCCCAGAAAGTTTTCTGGAACGAGTCAGAAAGTGTCAAGACTTTTAACATTCCTGACTCGGAGATACTTGCTGCTCTATCCACGGAATTCAGTGGTGTAGCCGCTGCTTGGTTCGAAAATAACGAACTAGGTTGGCGTTTTATGAGCGATTTCATAGCTGATTTCCGCTCCCAATTTGGTCGGCGTTTCTCTGACACTGATTTGGATCAAGAATTAACTCATCAAACGCAGGGTGAGGGCGAGCGCCTTAGCGATTATATAACGGCCTGCAGATGTAACGTAAGGCATTATAGGAAACTGCCCTCAGAGAGAACGCAGGTAAAAAGGATAGTCGCTAACCTGCACCCCAAGTATTGGAGGTTTTTGGATGGTAAATCCATACGAGACTTTGCTGACCTCAAATACTATGGGGAGAAATTTGAGCGCAGACGAGAAAGAAAGTTAGGGTATGTATCTCCCCCACCTAAGGATAAAAGGTTGGTGCATGGTGCAGCTTATTTAGCTTACAAGATCGAATCTAAAAGATTTATAGCAATAGCTGTACCTGAGGCGAAGGAAAGGACCCCTAAAGGCAAAGGATCTTCTGAAAAGAAGAGAACGTCTAAAGGACGAAAAAAATCAAAATCTTCGTCTGGTAGCAGCGGCGAGGCAACGGCTATCACTTCGGGTAGCGGTAAAACGCCCCCAACGGTAAATACCATTCAACAGGGCCAAAACAGGGTTAAACAGCCCAATAATGGCCCTAATACTTTGGTCAACCCTCCAAATGCTGCTCCGTCGCTTCTTCCACAAGTCCATCGTAGAACTGGGCTTGGTCAATCGGCGGTGCGATTTACGGGCAGCTACTTCACTTGGAGAGCATCTGGCCACAGACCGTTCACGTGCCCAACGCGTCAGCGAGCAGTCACATGTTTTAAGTGTGGACAACCTGGCCATTACGCAAATAATTACGTGACGAGGCCTGACGCTCGGGTCAGGAGTTGTCCGAAGTATGGCACTTCGAATTGCTCGTTTTTGACCTGCCCAATCTGCGCCGATCTGGTGGACCAGTGGGTAAAAAAGAGCGTGCGCAGGCGACTTCCGCAGTAGTAAATGCCATAGGGCGGAGGAAGGAGGTTCCGCTAAAGGAGGAGCCCGAGACTGTGAACTTTTCTATGATGGAAAATAGGCGCTTGTTGGTAGTAAGCACTGGAGGCAAACCATATGCCGCATTGCTTGACCAGGATGCGCAGGTGACTGACGTGGGCAAGAGAATTGGTAAGGAATACGCTCAAAGACTCTCACCATGCATTGTGCCCCTCACGAATGCCTCGTATGACACGTTGAAGACGGCTGGCAATTTGAAATTGATTTTTGAAATCGATTCGGTAGTGAGAGTCATTGAGGTGTGCGCAGTACTAGAAGATCTCGCCTATGAGATCTATCTCGGTACGGATTTCGATGCCAGTTATAATTTGGTCTAGATTGTGGCAATCACGTTTGGCGTGTAGGTGACCGTGCCAATTGGCATGTATTTGCGGAGAGAAAACACGATAGTGTGTATTTCCCCTGCGAGACTCGTTATAAATGACCAACGTTGACATCAGAGATTGGTGGGTTGTCGTTATTGAAAAATTAGCCAATTAGTACATAGGGCAATACCAAAGACGTCACCGGCTTTCACGAGCTTAATAGAGCACGTAATAGAGATAATTGATGAGTAGCTTAAGAAGGCAGCGCCTCGCCGGTACTTTGAACTCATACTTGGCTTCATGAGAGATGAAGTTAAGGAGTGGTGGAAAAAGGGCCTAATCAGGCCCTCCAAGAGTTGTTGGAGTAGCGCACCCGTAGTGGTTCGTAAACAAGATAAATTAAACAGGGTTTGTATCGATTTTCGTGAATTGAATAAAGTCACGAAGGTCGAAGCGTACCCATCGCCGAGTGTGAACAGCATCCTCGATAAGTTGCGAGGAGCAGTATATATTTAGAAAATCGACTTACGTAGTGCCTACCTACAAATTGGTACGGCAGAGTAGAGTAAGAGATAAACGGTTTATCCTGTTCCTGGTTATGGGTTATGGAAATTTGAGAGGATGCCCTTTTCAGATCAGAGTTCGAGCCGTACATTTTTAAGTACCTTGATGACTTGATAATAGTCAGCAGCACGTTCTCTGACCACATAATCTGCTCGTGAATTAAGAGCTCGTGCTGTTACACAGGCAAAGTTTTAAGAATACCCTTAAAGATTATAGAGCACAGAACGTGCTCACTCCTCCATATCACCACCAGGCCGATTTTGTGGAGCGCTCCATCAAGACGCTTAAAACGATAATCTCCATTTTTGTGGACGGCCGTTACCGCGAATGGGATAGGCATTTGCATGAATTTCATCATGTGGTCAACACGGCGATCCAATCTAGCATGAAGGTCTCGCCGGCGTTCTTGAATATTGAAAGAAACCCCGAACAACCCAAGAGCCTACGCTACGAGACCGAGAAACAAGGCCTGGTTGTGAGAATAGATCCAGAATTGTAGAAAGACTGTCTGCGCAGGTTGGGAGCGCTTCAGGATTTGGTAATTCGCCATTTTGAAGCAGCGCAAGACCGTCTTACGGGGCTTACAGGATCTTGCAAATTCTCTCTCCGGAACTCTACGTCCTCAAGGGTGAAGATGGCAGACAGGTGGCTATGGTTCACGTTTCCGAACTGAAGCGTTACCTGCCGCCACGAACCTATAATAATTGGGGGGGGGGGGGGGCTCTCTAGAGCGATGCACGGAGGGTTTGTTTGTTGTGCTGTCCACAATAGTTTTTTTTATTTATTATATTTTTTTGATAGTTTTTATTTGGGGTGGTGACCACGTGTTCGAGCTATCGCGTCCTTATGGGAGGGTCAGCTCTGGAGGGGACTGTGACAGAGCTCCTGACCGTTAGCCGGAGCTCGTCAATATGCTAATATTGACTTAAGAAGGCTGCTAAGCTCGTGATTAGTGCATGTTTATGTTTCCGAGATCAGCGGCCTCGGAAAATTCACTTTAACTGTTCGGCGCTGAGAAGAGGGAGAGAGAGAGGTAGGTGACACTCATCGAGTCAGTGTATTATTAGCCACAAACTAGGGCTATTTGTTACATTTTCCTGGTTAAGAGTGTAAGTGAGTTTGTGAGTGCTTAAATTCGTTTTTGTTTGGTTTTGTGCGAGTTGGCTTAGTCGGTGAGAGGCCCTACATTTTCTCCCTCTCTCCCTCCGTGCAATTATTTAGTTTGTTTATCTCTTATTTTTGTTATTTGCGTGCGTAAGGCCTCGCTTGGACCTCCTGGATAAACAGCCGGAGGCTGGCGACGGCCGTTATTTTTTTATTGCGTCAACGCAAATTGTCGCCGTTTCGTCGTTCATAAATTCATTTTTGTTTCTTTTGTATTCATCCGCTTCTAAATTTTTCTTTTATTTTTACGTAGCCGCCAATAAATTCTTTTTTTTGTTACGCGCGTCTTGTTATTCTAACGCCTGCCCATTCACCTGCCCTCAACCTTTCAAGGTCATTAGTCTCCTGACGCATGTTAGGCCTTAAGTGCGCTTCTTACCTTCCCTTTATTTATTTATTTATTGTGTCGCATTATTATTCGCGAATCGTAATTTCAGCGCGATTGAAGGTGTCTTCCCTTAATACCAAAGGTAAGTTTTCCGTCCTCTAGTAGATTTAGAGTTTTCGCATTGCACACTGCTAACTCAAAAACAAAATCAAAAACACCTCTCTACTGCCATTCAAACTCAATTGAGCTGGTGAGCGTGCCTTACCTAGAGAGGTATGGCGAAGAATTTTGAATAGATCTCAAAATTCTTTTAGCAACATTATAATTTATTTTCAAATAATATATGTACCGAAATATGAATACCTTGTCTTGTTTGCCTTCAGATCTATAGAAATGGTTTTACTTTTTTTGGTTTTCCAATAATTTAACAATATTTCTAGAGTACTCGTAGTTAAATCTGTACACGTTTACTTAGATTTATAACATGTGATTTTTATTTCTGATTACATGAAGAACTTCCTCTTAAAGTAGGAGGATTTCGACGCTATTCGAAAAAATTCGCATTGAAAGATATACAAAAAGATGGGAGTTATTTCTCTTAAAAATTTCATTACAAAAAATAGATGTCATTAACTTTGAAAAAAAATTATTTGTTTAGTAGATATTGAACTGATAATAGACTATCATCAAAGGCGGCATCGACGTCTTAATTTGAATTAGAAATTAAGTGAAATACACTAACTGATTACCCGTACGTTCAAATACAAGGTCTATCATAAATAATAACACTGTAGTTAGTGCAAATAAGCCTTGTCGGCTTAAAAAAGCAAAGAACATGCAAAAATCACTACACTACTTTATGCAATGAGTTAAGATATTAAAAAGCGCGGTTTTTATATGGTGCATAGGTATAATTTTATGGATGTCAAAGATACACGAACATGAAGTTTTTTACACGTCACGAAAAATGCCACTACTTACCGTTCACATGTGAAGCCACCGCAAACTCATTACTCACTTGACTTGCGTGCATGTGCATATCACTTCGCGCAATCTAAAATGTGCTACGACGCAACGGATATGATTACTTATTTATAGTTGAATACGAAATTTCTATATGTACGAAGTTGCCTGTATGTTGATGCGTATTTATTCCTTCGGTACTTCTATCATTGGTCGTAACTTTTAGGTCTATATGTTATATATTTTATATATTATACAGTTAAATATATATACAGAGTGTCCAATACAAACAATTCACATAATCTTATAATTTCAAAAATGGATGCACGATTGCAATTTAATACAAAATATTATTTTGATATACTTGTGATGAGACTCCTGGTCTAAGGGCTGAACCACATTGGCCATCTTATCGGTAAGAATAGTCGCAGGCTAGTAAGACGTGTGCGTTATTTTATTTAGTTTGAATTGTTGTTGATTCGACGTGGGAGGGGGAGAGCGACGAGGAACATGTGCCGGACCAGGACAGTCAAGCTCGAACCCCAAATAAAATCGTTTTTTTTTTGTTTTTGAAAATTTTGCGAGTATCGAGTAGTGTATAACTTTGGTGTGAAGATTTTTTTGTTTTGCGTGTTCATCCCATGATGACTGGTTTTGGCTTGGAGAGTAATTCATCCCTCTTTTCTTACTCTTAGTGCCAACAGTTTCTTTTATATGTATGCAGATTTCATTGCTGGTGAGGTGCCGTACCCTCAATTTCGTGTAGCACACAGCATTCTACACGAGGAGTTAAGAGAGGTGGATTCGCCGGTGCTGAGGAAGGGGGCGGTACAGATACTCAGGTCCACCTACGCGATAGCTGTGGAGCTTTGGATCTATCGATAGCGATGATAAATAGGCGCGCATCGGGTATATGGAGGGAAATCGACTGACGGGCATGGTTGTCAGGCGTGGGGGGAGGGGGGTCGTAGTGGATATCCACGGCAGGTTGATGGCCAAACGAGCGGCTCTGCGGTGGCATCACTATCGACGGATGTACAGTCAACGGCACAGCGGACGCAAAGGACAGACAGTACTGTAGCAATTGCGATTTTTGGGAAGAGTACAAGGACGTTCCTCCAAAGGCCGATTGTGCACGGGTATATAGCCAAATCACGAGTATATACCTCGATCCCCAGTATAGTGTTGAATCCGTACTTGAAGAGGGAGGCATATGCGTACCCGTAGCAAGAGGTTGTTACCTGCGACTTCAAGAGCATCCCAGCCGTTACTGAGTATCAACGGAATTATCAACACTATTAAGTAACTTTGTTAGTAGTAGAAGTTTCTATTTAAATAAAAAAACCGACTTGAGAAAACTTTGAGAGTTAAGTTCAATATCGATTTCAAGGGTGTGATTAAATTTGCTCATACAGAAAATAAATTTGTCTGAAACTTTTTTCTTGAAAATTTCATGTTAAAGTTATCTAAGATGATTGTTTAAAGTAGGACACCTTGTATACACATAACGTAACGTAGTAGTCTTTATGAAATTAGTCCAAAAGGCAATATTCTACTAAAAGAATCTGCCAATCTAGTATATCAGTACTGAAAAAATAACACGACAGTGCGGGAAAAATTGCTGGGTCAGTTGCATTCTTGCGCTCCGTTAAAACTGACAAGATATTAAAACAGATAGTGAAAACTGCAATTGTACGAAATAGTAATTATAATAACAGACAATTCGATATGTTCGTTCTAATAGCAAGGAATTAGGGATAAATTAAAGGGTGAAACATACCAAAAGAATAAAAAGAACCAAATACAATTTATATCTTATCTGAACTCATGCTGACGTTTTATTTAAGTTCCGAGAGCTTTACGCATTCGATTATAAACTAAAGATAAACAAGAAAGTTAATATGAAAACCAGCAGGGAGAATTTGATGAACACATTTTTAAAATGTGCAATGTTTTATAAATTGGTTGATCGTCCAAGTTCTTACACCATACGACAATCAATATGTATATATACGCTCATTTCAATATTATAATTCAATTTTCATTCTTTTGTAATTGTTCAACTTGCGGTTTTCTCTTTTTATATCTCTTTCGCTTTTTAAATTTTGTCACTTTTTCATTTTTTTGGTCTACCTACATGATTATTTTTCGATACTTGTTATCAACCTCTCTTTATCCCCTCCGCTTACATTCATTCCCAACGTACGATGCTAGTTACAGGTTATGCATCTTAGCCTAAACTGACATTCAGATCGTAACCGCTGATACGCATAACAATTGTTAAATGTTTCGAAAATCTAATATTTCAATGATTTATGGTTTATTTTCATTAATTTAATACTCATTGTAACAATTCAAGATGGCCACTGGTAAAGTGTAAATTATTAAAAGAATACTGTCATGGGCTTTAGTTAGAAATAGACTTTACCTGTATGACTGGAACAAAGAAAAGGATTTTCACATTTATATGACGTTTATTGTATTGTTTCTATAAAAATATATAAACGATTCAAGCATGATTAATGTAATTTTAAAACCCTAATGGTTTCACGTCATATATGGTCGGTATAGTACATCGTGAACTTCAGTAACATCACTTTTTAGTTTATAAGGCGATACATTAATTTCATTAAATTCACAATTAGATTCATCAAAATTACTTCTGCTAGTCTGGGTTGAATGGAGTACTTCAAAGTTTTTATTTTGATTATTTGATTTTTCTTGATGTGTTTTTTTGTTCCTCTTCCATTTCATTCGTCGATTTTGAAACCAAATTTTAACCTGAAACAATGTATGTTTGGTATGGTTATAAATTATAAATAAAATAGAGTTCCATATATTATGAAAAATTTGCTTTTAATAATCAATATGCTTATTGAAAATATTCACACATGGGTAATTTCTCGAAACTAGAAGTCCTGGTGCAAATCAAAAGTTTGAATTAATTAAATGGGCATGTATTCATTTAAATGCCTTTATATTAATATCATTGTCGCACCTGCAGATCAGTAGGTACGAAGTAGCCACGAACTTGCTTGCTCATGATATATAATCATTAAATTCCTTATTCCGAACAACTGCGAAAGTCTTTCATTTGTCTTACATTCTCATACTTCTCACATATTAGAGATTCATATTAAATATAAATTACCAATTTTTATTTAAGAAAATGTCTAGTTCAATTACTATATTTTGGAGACAATTTTTGGGTATTCGCATTTTTTATAACGAGATCACTTATCAAGAATACAATTAATGTTGGCGGTTGATACTTAATGTATATGTCGAATATCACCTGTCGTCTGCGTTTTATATGTTTAACAACGTATTATTAATTATCGAGTATAGTATAGTAGTAACACTAATAACTAATGAGTCACATCAGCAAATATGAGCATTGGCCTCTAATCCAAGAGTCCGGGATGGACACCTGCGATTTCTCATAAGAGTTTATGTGTTATAACTAATATCGCAACTCTGATGCTACGAGGACAGTTTAATAAATCAGTTACTTTTGAAATTTCCGGTGCAGCATAAATGGTGATGGTAAAATGTTCAAAAAAAGTAAAATAAAATAAACGTGATTTTGCGAATGGCTTTTTTTTGCAAAATGACATTACGTTCCCTTTATATTTTGTCATACGCTTGGATGTTATTTGAATTTATACAACTGTTTTCTCCGGAAACTACAGACTTTTATAAAAATTCTCTAGGAAGAAAAATGTCTTAGAATTGTTAAATATTCCTAAATTTTGCAGAATCATCCGAATCAATTTTTGGTTTTTTGAAAAATCACGGAATTAACAAGTTAAACCAATTCCACAATATTCTTAACTAATTTTAAGATATTTAAAAAAAATTTTCAAGTCTCTATATATAATTTTTAATTGATGTGCACTATTTATATAATAAGATATGTTACAGACGTACTTTTTTCAATGTGTATATTCGTAGAAGAATGTTCACAATTTATTAAAATTTTTCTAAACTTTTTTTCAAAATTATATCGTGATTTTTAAAAAATCAAAATTATATCGGATGATTCTTAAAAATTTCGAAGTACTCTAACTAATTATAAAACATTTTTATTCTTAGAGAATTTTTATGAAAATCTATAGTTTCCGAGAAAAAAATTGTTTTCATAAAAAATCCGAATTTCGGACGCCATTGTCTTGATAAACACATTTTTGAGTTAAACAAACCGTATTTATTTTTAGTTTGCTATCAATATCATGATCTAAATATTTTTAAACGTATAAAGCAAAGTAATGGGACCGAAAAATCATTTTTTTAAATCCAATTCTAATATTACGTTTATTTTTTTTTCAATTTTTTAATGTCACAATTTTGTTGCATCAACTTTTTTCCATCAACATTGAAAAGAGCGCCATAAAAAATATAGGATACAGTAGTTTTTTAATTATTTCAGTTAGATGTCGATAATTGAAACTCAATCTTTAAAATTGTAGCCTGTGAGCGTTATTGAGTTAAGCTAGTAGTTGTTGATTTCATTTTATTTTTTCTTTATAATTTTTTCAGTTATTACTAGGGTAGATTTATACGATAGTTTAAAAGCATTTGACTATTCAATATATCTTTTAAGCTTCATTCATTTAGTCCAATGTATTACCAAAATTATTATTCGTTTTAAATGATACGTTTTCTCAAGTGTCTCACAATAAGCGAATATTTCAATAAAAGTAAGAAAGTATTGACTTTCGACCCTACGTCTTACCGCCGAGCCATTTCTTCATGTTTGGATATAGGAAATGGTTATATGGAACTAAATCTGGAAAATATGCCGGATAAGGTGGCAGTGCAGCCCAATTTATGCATATGTATCATGGTGACTACACACGTGTACACCCTGCATTGTTTTTATACAATAGGACTTTTTTCTTTGCTCAAACCAATCTTCAAACCAATATTAAAAGTGTCTAAAAGCTTTGAATAATTTTCGTCAATGATTCCTTTACTCTTTTCAAGGTAAACAATGTGAATAATACCGCGTGGATTCTTAAAAACTACGTTCATAACCTTCTTGATCAACTACAGGTTATTAGTTTGTTATACTCTCACTCATGCATGTATGCGATTAATACATCCGTATAAGGCGAGTATAACAACCAATTGTTATATTGAATTTAATTGCTTATCATTTTTAAATGAATAATCAATGAAAGTTCAAAACGATAACATCTATAATTTCACATCTACAATTACTTAATATATTTTTTTATTTTCCATAAACTAAATCATCTTACGTCAACCACGTAAAAATAATGTAGATTTTAACTAGTAGTTTTCATTGTATTACTTTGTAAATGTTTAATCGTTTATAACTAATTATAACAATTTTATGTTTTATATCATATAATGGTAATTTCCTTAAAATTCTGTTTAAAAAAATCATTCAAATCGATGCACTTCATACTGAGATAAGTTTATAGGTTGGTTACGAAAACGACAATAAGATAAAATATATTATTCAGCTTAAAATAACCAAGTTTTCAGGGATAAATACAATTGCTTTGCGTCGTGCATATCAGAACAGCAAAAGATATAATACAGAGTGGGTTTCTATAAAACTTACAATTAAATATCTCTAGAACCTACTTTCGTAAAAAGTGTGTTACATGTTTTATTGTTTTATCGTATGATTTCAGTTAGTTCATAGAATTTCAAATCGCGTCATAACATGAATGTTAATGTTTTATTTTTAATTTGCTTAAAGATTGAAATTTGAAAGTCTAAAGGTAGTTTTCGTCAGTTATTGATAAGAATAATATCTAAATTGCTCAAATTAATCTTAAATTTTCGGGAATGTTTTTTTATGACGCATATAATTTTGAACTATGAATAGAAAACAAATTAGTTTTAGGGCATATCAGAGCAAGTTCTTTGATATTTTTAATATTTGGCACATCGAATGGCTATATGAAGGTAACCATTTATACTAAGTTTAACGCTAAAATAATAATTAATTAAAAAGTTATAAACAATTTTTAAAAAATTTGATTTTTTTTTCAACTGCTATAAATCACAAACTATTTATCAGATATGAATAATTTTCTTTTAATTACCCAGAAATAATTGTATTTTGAGAATATATATATATATATATATATATATATATATATTAATATTAAATTATAAACAATTAAAATAATATTTTGCCATTTTTGTTGAAAAGGGCAACAACTTTTATTTGAAACATGTTTAGTGCAATCGATTCCGTGGACAATATTGTATAAGAATCCGTAATAAAACTATTATGATTTTTTAATAGAGGGTAGGTAACCTTCCAAAAAAGCGTTACCGTCCGGCGTTCAGCTGGAATATCGGACCGATAGAAGCGTTTCACTCACCCGAAACTTTTCCAGATAGTTCAGTTCTATAAGTTAGTATATTTATTAGACAAACTTTCTTTATTTAAATAGTGGTACGTAGGACTAACATTTATGACAATAATATATAATTAATGAAAATAGGCTGCCCTTAAGTAAATTAGTGCGAGCAATAATGATGTTAAGGACTTAAAAAATGTTTATTTTCTTTGATCATTTTTTTAAATATTTTAGTTTGTTAAGTAGTATTGTAAGATTAGGTATACTGAAATTAGTTGTGCTTCAGAAATCAGTTAAATAAAGAATCTTTTTGCTCAGTCGGGCTATTTAAAGTTTAATGGTCTAGTGAACGGACGTCAACGAGTGTTACAGTGAAATTTCTTATTGTGCGATAGATTTTGTAAAATTCTTTCAATACAGTTTTAAAGAAAATTAATATATAATCATGCCATTATCAGAGTGTTCCAATCCATTCAAAGTACGTTGTTTTCTTTTTTACTAATATAAACATTTTGACAATGTCAGCGGTAAATACGTAGCGATAGCGACGCCAATTTAAAAGTGTAAGCGCGAGGTCGCTTTGAAGGGCCGGCCCGGACATGAGAAAGTTGTTTAGGCAGTGTTGATCGCGCGTCCGGCGTGATGCATCAAATACAACACGCATTTTAGGTTTACTCGCGTTTCCAGTTATGACCGCATGTTGAGGTAAATACCAAGATTGTGGATTACTTATTTCCGTATGTGGCACTGGTACTATATGGCCAAGTTGAATATAGGTTTGCATAAAATCTGTGTACGCGTGTTTCAAATTGCTGTCGCGCGAGAATCGTTGCCTTGATGCTTGAGAGATCCTAGGGCCATCCTATAAGTTTCCGCGGCTACGTTCGGTGGTTCCGACTTTAATGGTGTACTATGAAACGGCCTCCTTTATCGCACGTATGTGTCTTGACAAATAACCTTTCGCAAACTTCGTCTTCGGGTTTAAAGCTAAGTATGGTCTTTGGTATTTCCTCAATCTTCCAAAATCCCTCTAATACGTCACTGAGTTCATCATTAACGTGCGAGGGCAATGGCCGCCTGGTAGGTGGAAACCGCCCGCCGTGGGGCCGGCTTACGAGTCGGGCCTGAGACTGTCCAAAGTCGTATTTTGCACGACCAGCAAAATAGCAGGGAAAGTCTTAAACCAGAGCGAAGTAACTGGCCGTAAAGGTCAGCACCTATCATCATATCTATTCACTCTGACTTATAGAATTTCGGGTCAACAAGCTGAAAGTTTCGGAAGGGTCCAATGTCAAGTTCAATAAGGTCCCGAGCCGACAGATGTTCCGTTAAGCGTGGGAGGATCAACGTTTGCACCTCGAGTTTGAAAGTGGAATCAAGACGCGAGCATAGAGTAAACATCGCGAATGACTTGACGATGCCGGCTTTACAGCCACCTACTCCAATTATGCTGGTTTATGCGCGTTCTCTTTTTAGTCCGAGTAGTTGTACGAGAGAGTCGCAAACGAAAGTCGCTTCTGAACTTTGATCTAAAAGCGCACGGACGCGTGTGTGTTTGCCGTGCGGGCTAATGATGATTACTTGGGCGATCGCGAGTAGAATAGGGTATTTGTTGGTAACTGTGTCAGCGTTGCAAACTTACTTGAAATAGCTGATCGGGATATAAGCTGCACTAAATGGGAACTCACTTGCTGCGCAGGCGTTGCAGTGATTGATTTTGGTGGATTAGATTCTGGGCCTGTTGCCCGACAAGGTCCGGGTTTGTTTATCATAATGAAGCGTCGAGTGGTGTTTTCCATTACAAGTTCGGCAGCGACCTTTAGACTGACAGGCTTGAAAACAGTGTATTCTGAGGCAGTTATAACACAAACGTAGATGCCGGACCTTAGTCTGCCGGGTTTTGACATCCTTTCCGAGGTAAGCAGGACAAAACGCGAGGGAATGTGACTGCGAACAGAGTGCGCATTTTATCGGTTTAAACGGTTGCTGCGACTGCGCGTGATGCACTCTGCAAGAATTGAAGGCTCTCTTATTTGAGTTAGATGACCTCTTATTTGATTGGCTGTGCCCTTTATCGTTTTTATCCACGTGGATGGCTGACAAGGATATTGCACATTTTTCTAAAAACTCTGAGATACTGGAAAACTTTGGGAATCGGGCAAGGTAATCGCCTGGTTGATACTCGGCACTAGCAATTATTTTATAGTCCCGCTCGGTCGTTACCGCCTCCCATTGCTTCCTCGACTCCGGGTCTAAACGAATTTCTATCGCGCGCAACCGTCCCAGGTATCAAGCGGAATTTTCAAATTAGTGAGTGCACGAACAGTACTTTGCGCATTGTCGAGTAACGTGCGTAATTCTGTGGCGGATTCTTTTTTCAAGAATGGCAAATTGTAAATTGAATCTATTAAGATATTTATAGTCATTCGTGGGTTATGGAAGCGGTGTTGGAGTGCTCTCCAAGTGGAGGCATAATTGACACCTACAATCGGCACATCTTTTACATCCTGGGCCGCGGGACCGGTCAAACAAGATTTTAAATACTGAAGTTTGGTGGAATTCGCAAGCTGCCGACCTTTATGCACTAGCAACGTGAACACGTCCGAAAAGTTATCCCAATCTTCATAATTTCCCGAGAAAGTTGGTAAGTTTAATCGGGGCAGCTTTGCCGGGCACTCGGCTTCTTCGTCGCTGTCAGATTCGCGTTGGCACCGCCGACCTGTGCCTTCCTCTTCCACGGAAGTTTGATCTAATTCAGTCGATAGCCAATCAAGTATGTCATCGTAAACGAATTGCATGGACTGAAAATCATGTTCGGTAATATATGGATGTGCCCCGACTTAGCACGTATTACGATCTCATTGTTAGCCTTACGCATTTCTGTCCAGCGCTCCTTCCGACAGTTGACCGCATTTGGATTAGTGTACTGTTGAGCGTACTCGCGGCACGCTCCTTCAGATTCGTGCTAAATGCTTCGAGTTCTCTACCGCGTTGCTTTTGCACGACAATCAGACTTGCTAACCTAATGCGCGGCAGTTTGTTTATATATTTAAGTAATTTCCAAAACGATACTATAAAATTCTAACGCGTGGTGGACCTCCTATGCTAATAACACAATACGGACTAATCTAATTCACGTTTATACGAAGATATACAGGCGTCTATGATTAAACAGTATAACTATTAAATTATAACGGTGACCACTTCTTCATATTTCCGCTCACTCCTCGCCCGGGGCACCATGTTTTCTTTCTTACTAATATAGCAAATTTATATGTCTCAATTTAAAATGAAGCTATAGTATCGGAAATTAAATGATTTCTCAAGTGTATGAAAAGTTCAATGGACAAGATTGAGCGTGTAATGTGAAGAAATAACCACTGGATAAACCAACAATTAAATTTAATGGGTATAAAAAACCTCCTTGAGATGAGGAGGAAAAGCCGTGAATGACAATGGTCGAACAAATAATACAAGTATATACGTATTTCTAACGCAGAAACAATAATTAGAGTTTAGGCTCGCATAGCCTGTACAGATTAGGACGAATGGCCCAATTCGTCTTTGCGGATTGATAGCTCTCTTACCTGGGTTCTACGACGCGCTGTTTAGATATAAATGCGCAGGAAGGCGTTGCCAGTTAAAAGCCGTGTACACAGCTCCGCCGTCTCGGAAACGGGATATGCCTTGCTGTGTTGACACCAAATAGGCTACAAGGAGCCTCAGGGTTCGGCAAACGCCCCAGAGAAGCAGATACGCCTCCTACTAGCACAGCAGGCAAGCCTGTCGCTAGTCATGTTGAATGCGTCGCAGTTTTCCAGGTTGGTACGGGTCAATGTTCACGGGCTCGCACGCACAACGATGTCGTCACAACTATATCGCACAAAGATACACGGAGACTTGTGAGATGGAACGCTAAGGGCTCGTCTTAAAGTGAGACAGCTTGGGATGGTTTCTCAAAAGAGAGTGACTACTTGGTCAGATGCAGTGTACGAGGAAGACTCTGCGAAAAGGTGGGAAAATTCTCTTTTCCCCCTTTGGGCCTTTGCGTGGGTCAATAATATCATAGCAAGGGTGGAGTGATACAGGCCCGCGCAGGGTCCTGCTTGAGATGTCATAAATCACCGTACTTTCTCTTTTAGATACCAACACGCGCGTTGATATGTTTTGGATTTTTCCCGACATGTGTCGAAGAGAAAACGGTGGGTTAGCGAACGCATCTTTTCTAATTGGTTTGACCCTCAACGCACGTTCTGTCAACATGCTAACGCGTCTTCGCGGAGAAGCTAGATCTATCGATGTGGTAAGATCGGAACGTGCTATTTTTTTTACACATGACGCACGAATGTCCAAATATGTCGTTAGAGAAGCGGAAGAAAAAATATAGAGAAAGCGTGTGAACTACGCAGGAGCGCAATGCCGTGAACATACGTAAACATGGACGTTGTTGAGAATCTTTTTTTATTTTCCCACAGAAATTCAAGATAAGTGGTTTCCTTTAGTGAAAGAAAACGATAGATTATGTGCAACATGTTTGATATACTGGTATATCAAAGATCCAAAGGAAGTTTCTGACTAAAGTGATAAACGTTTAGGACGTATAAATAAAGAAAATTGTAGTTGTGAAGATTCTATTAATCAGAACAATGAGGTCAGTTTCGACTGAAGTGCTAATGAAGATCAAGATATCTGCCACGTACAATATGATGAAGAATTTTCAATCGACGAAAATGAACGTAGAAAAATATTATTGGATCGCTTAAATCCATTACTTGATTTTTTTTAACCGGAGAAATTAATTCAATGGATATTGAAATACCTGATTTAATAGAAAAAAAATCGATTCATTATCAAATGATTTGAAAAGTTTATTTGTGAGAAAATATAGCTGTGTAGACAGTAATCGAAATCAATTTATACAAAAAACTGTATTTTATAAAGATCTGAAAACAGCGTATGAAAAAGTAATTACTTATTCAGAAAGGAGATATAGGTTCGTTTCAGACTAATACGATCAGCTCCACCGGGGTAGGTAACCGATTTTAATGAAACTTGGTATAAGTATTGCCTATATAGTAGTGAACTTCTGTACTAATTTTTAGAGCATTATTTCTGCCGTATTAAAAGTTATATAAAATGACGTGTGATAGACGTTGTGAAGATTGTTTTTTAATAAATGCTCAAAATGTCCTGGATTGGCAAATGTTTTCGATATGTTCCAGAATTATTTTTAACAAATCTCATAGATTTCATTCATTCCAATCAATGGGAAACTGTAAACTAAAAGTGTGGTCTTGTAAAGCATACGTACGATATTAACCATTTGAAGGTAAAGTTTAAATTACTGAAACATGACTTTATTATCATGTCAAATAGTATCATGAATTAAACTGAAGTTATGATCATAGGCAATTTCGCTCAGAATTATACGACTATATATCAAGTGCAAGAAAACCATTGGAATGGCAATCATTGGAAGAATTCATCTATTTGCAATGTATATAAAAAGGAAGGAAAAAACTGAAAAAGATAGCTTCGTCGTAATTTCGGAAAGTACAAAACATAAAGTAAATGCTGCGATATTTTTTCGCCAAAAATTAATTAATTATATAAAAAGTAGATACGAGAACAAGGTTAAAAAAGTGATTTATGTATCTGATTAAGCTGCAAGTCAATATAAGAATAAATCTAATTTTTTAACTCTTTTTTCCCATTATGAGACATACGTAATTGAAGTTGAATGGCATTTTTTCGCAAGATAAAGCGCATGTGATGGAACAGTGAAAAGATTAGCCCAGAATGCCAGTTTGCGAAATTCAGAAGTAAGCATTTTTTCAGCTGAGGAATTTATATCAATAGGCACAAAAAGCTATACCTCGTATAGTATAACATCTTACTATAGAATTGCAGAACACATCGAAATTAAACAAAATTTATCATCATTATTAAAAACAGCATTACGTATCGATGGTACCTTAAGTTATCACGCATTTATTCCTCTAAATAAAAGCAGCAAGGAATTGATGATGAAAAGAACTTCCTATTCTACAGATTATAACATTAAAATACCACAACATAAATGTACTTGAATACTTCAAAAATAAAAAATTTTTTATTAAATTTGTATAATTAATTTATGAACAACTTTATAAAATATAACACAATAATTTTAATGATTGTTACATTACAAAATATTATGTGTATATATATATATATATTATTAAATAATTGACTATTTTAATTTAATTTTCCTAATATCTATCGAGTAATGTAATATGTTATAACTAGACTGTTTATTTCTAACTATACTTGGAAAATAGCTTTCTTGTAAACTACGAATATTTTCTAAAATAACATGAAATATTACACTCCGTCTAATTGCGATTAAATTGTTTATATTTAAGTAAATAAAATATTGTTTATGCTGATATCATCCCAATTACATAATATATAGTGTATGGTACTGACTTATAGAACTGAACTATCTGGAAAAGATTCGGGTTAGTGGGACGTTTCTATCGGTCCGATATTTCAGCTGAACGCTGGATGACAACGCTTTTTTCGAAGGTTACCTAGCTCCTATTAAAAAATCATAATAGTTTTATTACGGATTCTTATACAATATTGTACAAGGAATCGATTGCACTAAACATTTTTCAAATAAATGTTGCCCTTTTAAACAAAAATGGTAAAAACTTATTTTAATTGTTTATAATTTTATATTAACAAATATATATATATATCTGTCCTAATAATATATTTGTTAATATAAAAAATATATATATATATTCTCAAAATACCATTAGTTCTGTGTGTTTAAAACAAATTATCCAGAACCGATAAATGGTTTTCGATTTATAGCAGTTGAAAAAAAATTAAATTTTTTAAAAATTTGTTTATAACTTTTTAATCAATTAATATTTTAGCATTAAACTTAGCACAAATGATTACCTTCATATAGCCATTCGATGTGCCAAATATTAAAAAAATCGAATAACTTGGTCCGATTTACCCTAAAACTAATTTTTTTTCTGTCCTATAATGCTTCAGCACCAGCTATCATACATTCATCAATAATCAAATCATTACAGCAAAATCTTAGTTTATTCTGGAGGCCCAGGTTGTTGAATTTAAAGTATATTACAGCTCTTAACAACCAGAGGGAATATGTGTATGACCGCTATGTGCCAATGTTTATAGTTTTTAAGATCTAACCGATCAAGCCTTTTGGCTTCGGCCATTTATGCCATAGCTTTTAACTATCGCTTTCAATAAAAGTGGCATATATTTTGGATAACATGCATGTCTATATCTATGAACCAGGTTATTTCAGGATAGTCTCTCTTTCCCATCGATCGAAAACCTAATTAAGCATTTCCGTCAGTATTCTAAATGTAACCGGACACTCATACATAATCTCCAATGTAGTGTGATTTGTAACTAGTGACATTTATTTAAGCAGAAAACAGGTGTCTCAATCCATAAAGCTATATCAATATAAATGATTTATTGAGCTCGGCATCTATAAATTAAGATTTGAAGAATAATTCATTCATACAAAAATTTAAGGAATAAAGAGGAAAAGTGAAAATCTGATGATTAGGTGATTGGATTTAAGTATTTGTGTTTGAAGTGCTTAAAATGATTAAGTACATCAGGAGCTTTTATGAATAATTATTTACATGAATTGATATGGGGAGATGGGAGGTATGGTAATAATTTAAATACCCGCTTTCGATGAAAATGGTAGTTAAATGTCTTGACACAAATGACCGTTCTTCTGACGTTTAACCCGTCATAGCTTAAAATAGAAATTAGAACTTTACGGCCACAGAGATTTCTATTCTCCTAAGATACAATATCACTAATGCAAGTGAATTCGTGGAGCTCGCGAATCCCATACACTGAGTGTCTGGTCCTTTCAGTAATGGTTGATATTACTTACGCATATAATAATTTAAGTAGTCTTGAAATTGATATTTTTAGTGTCTTATAGTCAATAATTCTACTTATTACCACAGCAGCATGACGAAGATTTTTGTGACAATAAATAATGAATATGATATTAGAACAACATTTATTATTTTTATTTGCAAATCAATTAGATCGCAGAAATGTCATTACACCTCATATTTTATATATATATATATATATGTATGATTATTTATTTATTTATTTATAATCATACGAATGAACTAGCATTAGCTCTTTTAACATTTGTTTTATGTATTTGAAAAGCTAATATGTCAAAACATGGTTTCTTAAGTGATATACAGTTTTGACTATCCAAATAAATTCTATATCCATTGGAAGCATTAGATACTCACATAATACCTAACCCTAAATTTGAAAATGGTAGCAAATTAAATCTTTTGAATGCCTCAAGAAATTTTATTTTTTTTATAAAATTATCATTTCAAAAAAGAAATATTCTACCATAAAAATTGTCCGTAATGTCCGAAATAGCCGAAAATCAAATGGCGTATCATTTTGTATTAAACGAGTCTGGAAATTAGACTTGTCCAATCGTGATGAGTTTCTATCTCTTGACGAGAAGAGAATCTACACAGTTCAATTACTATCTCACCATGGCCAGTTTTGACAATTAAATTATATTTAAAAACGATATGTCCTTAGCTTTTTATAATTCAATGATACACATAGACAATATATATGGTCATACATCTATCTCAGATATTATCCATTATCAGAAAGTGAAAGTATCAAGGGAAAATCAAAACATGAATACGTCAAAAACAACAAATGATAAAAATTTAGGCTTAAAATCGTTTTTGGTGGAAAGTAACGATAATTTTATTTTGTTGGTTTCAATAAAATAATGGAGGGTATTCTAGAAATAGAGTCACCTGTTATCTTTAACGAGTTTGTGGATCATTACGATGTTCCTGCTTATAAATTTTAGTCTAATTCTTCATTAAAAAATAGCAACGAAATTTGCATACCGATTCAGCATCAATGTATTCAATTTTTATTATCTCATAATTCAACGCAAATATACATTCGATTATATGATAAGAATATCGAAGTCATAACGCATATTTAATAAATTAACATAGCTATCTGTGATAGCTATGATAGATAGGTTCGAGGAAATGAGATAAAAGTTGAACGCCACAGTAATAGATAAATGTCAATCTAAGGACTTTATGAAAAATTAGTTATCCTTCAATCCAAAGAAAAAATTGTTTTTGAAAATACTTATTGAGTATAATTCGTTTGCTCAATTCTTTAAATAATGATGAAGCAATTTCAATGCATTTTTGCAAGAAAATTAGTTATTCTTATATTATGATGTGTAATATGTTTTAAATGTTCAAAAGTGGTAAAACGATTTCATAAAAAATATATACATATGAAAAAGAAGCTTTTTATATTTAGCGCTTTTTAGATAGGTCTTCTGATGAAACGAATAAGACTATCATATATTATTTCAAAAATTTCATTGAAAATACTTGTTCCATTTGCAAGACTGGGAATGGGTTTTTATTGTTGAATATCACATTGAAGATCTAGCATGCGTCACTGATCTATTAAATAACACGATTCGGGGAACATTACATCTCGGACGTGGGAATGAGATTCATGAGCGCGTGAGGTGAGGATAAGACAATCAGTACGATAATAAGGTATATGTTGTATGTTATGTCGTACTGATTGCCAGTATGCCAATAAGATATATTGTAATAAGGTTAGCCTCGTCTCTTTATCGCCGACAACTAAATCAAGCCTACTCGCGCCGTTATATCACTGTACCATTTCCTATCCTACTCCTTTATTCCTAGTCCACTTCACTTAAACCAACTTATTCTCTTTTTACTTCGTTGAACTCTATTTATTTACCAAATTTCACGTAAATCACAAACTCATAAAGAGTTAAGAGTCTGATTTCCTTGTACCCATCGCGAATAAATATCAAGAGTTGTTTGGAAGTATTAATTGAGTATTATGGTATTGATTAATTATAAATGTAACAATGAAGGTAGGAAAATAGTGGTAGGTAGAAAAATACTCTTGATTACTTTTTTACTTACAAAGGAATGGGCTTACGAGTAGAACTTGCAACGCGAATGCAAGGGATTCACCTACCTCTTATTGATTATGGGGAAGGCTCCACTTGCCCTGTTGAATATTAAATGAAAAGAGCGGGAAAGAAGCATAAATACAGTTTCGAAGGTTAATGAAAATGATTTTGATTAATAACAAAAAAAATAATAAAAGAAAATTTTAAAAATTGCAAGTTAAAGAAAAGAAAACTTGACAAACGCATGATGAAAAATAAAATAAAATAATTAAAACTGCACAAACAAAAATTAAGCTTAAATGTTGCGATCAATAGCCGTTCCAATGTTCCAGCTGTTCAGCCTGGAGAAACAAGATGAATTCGACTGAGTTGGTGAATGCGCCTTACCTCTCCCCTCTCCTCCTTTATTCAATATATATTCAATTATTCAATTCACACGACGATTTACGAGCTCCGTTACAGCCCTCTCTAAAGCTAGCATTCCCAAAGGAACTGGAAGCTCTCTTGTCACGTGGCCGCCTACATATGATGAACAGATTTGACCTGACTTCGGAATAAAATAGATGTAGGCAACACCCAAAAATGAATGAAACGCGTAAGCAACATCCAAAAATGGAAGAAAGAAAAAGAAAATAAAACCCACAACCCCAAATAATTATTAATATATATAAAAAAAGGAAAGAATAATAATACAACTAATAAAATTTGTGACGGAGCTCTTGGCCATCGGCCTAAGCTCGTCAATAACAACAGCCCACGATTAGGGCATGTTTACGTTTCCGAGGTCAACGACCTCGGAAAATCAGTTTGCCTTGTTGGCATTGAGATAGAGAGAGAGAGAGAGAAGTAAGTGACACTCACCGACAGTTGGCCTTTAACTATTGAGGAGAGCAGTCGAGTTTTTTTGGTGCGAGAATTTTGTGAGTTTTCTATATGCTGAATCCTGCAGATTGGTGGTTGCCCTTACTTACTCTCTCTCTCTCTCTCTCTCTTTCTCTCTCTCCCTCCGTGCATTATTATTATTCTTCTTTTGTTTATTTAATTTGCGTGCGCTGGGCCTCATTCGGATCTCCTGGCTAATTAGCCGGAACCTTACGACGGCCAATTATTTTATTTGTATTTAACTTCGCTCTATTACTGTCGCCGATTCGCCGTAACGCTTGTATTTATTTTATTTTCTTTGTTGCGCTTTATATTTATAATTTCGCTCTTCAATTTTGTTTTCAGCCTTTAAATAAATTTTGTTTTTTTTATATATTAATTCGCGCGTTCAATTATTCAAACGCCTGGTGACTCACCTGTCCTCGACTTTTCAAGGTCATCAATATCCTGGCGCATATTAGGTCGTCAATGCCCTTCTTACCTTTCCTTTTAACTTATTTCACGAAAGTTGTTATTCGTTATTTTAGGTTTTAACGCGATTGGGGGTGACTACCCTTAACAATTAAGGTATGTTTTCCCTCCCCTAAGAGAATTAGGACGTTTAGCGTTGCAAATTAAAACAGGACAATAGGAAGGGGAATTAATTAGCGTGCAGTAATCTCGCTACCCCCTATATCCCTTTCATCTGGAGCATCCGCTGCGATTTCTACTTCGTCCTTGAACTCACGAGTTGGCACATCTGGAACGTGGTGCATCACTTCTTTGCGATACACAATCGCGAAATTCAACTGTTAGAGTTTGAGAATCCAACTCGCGAGTCGGCCTATTGGATCTTTTTTATTCCGAAGCTAGGTCAAAGCTTTGTATTTATTGACTGTCATGAAATTCTTCCCTTCTATGTATGGTCTGGATACTGTGTAATTGCGCTCATGGTGGTTGAGCATTCTGCTGGCATAGCAAGTATGATGCCCATAGCTATTATAATTTCTCTTCACGAGACAAGTGCAAAAGACGCTCCATCGCAATGAACAAAAAACTTTTTATCAAAATCTGGCTTAACGAGCACGGAGGTCTGAGATAGGGCTCTTTTTAGCTTCTCGAAGGCTTTTTGGAGCTCCCAGTCCCAATTCCAAACCTTTTTTATGAATATTGTAAGAGGTACCTTAATGTTTCTCTTATGCTCAATAAATCTAGCTACCACCCCACCATGCCTAAAACGCCTCAGTTATTTCATGCTTCTTGGCAATATGTATTCTAGGACTGGCTTAATTTGATTTGGATTAGGTCTTAAATCTTCAGCATCAAGGAGGTAGCCGAGAAATGTTACCTAAGAGCAATCGAATTCAGCTTTCTCAACATTTATCTCAAGGCCATTCTCTACTAGCTTAATTAATGCTAACCAAATTACCAGCTCTAGCCAAATTAGGTGGTCAGTAAACGTGCGGCTGACTATTATTAGTTACCAAGGTACTTAAAAATGTAAGGCCCGAACTCTGCTCTAAACAGGGCTTCTATTAAGCGATTGAATGTAGCATCCGCGTTTATCAAGCCGTATATTTATTACTTGACACTGTTATACTAATTTGTAGATAGGCACTACGTAAGTGGATTTTCGAAATATACACAGCTTCACGGAGCTTGTTAAGGATACCCTCCACACTCAGCGATGTATACGCGTCGAACCTCGAGACCTTATTTAGCTCACGAAAGTCGATACAAAACTCGTTCGATCCGTCTTGATTACGGACGACCACAGGTGCGCTACTCCAACAACGCTTCGAGGGCTTAACCTCCTCTTTCTCCCACCATTCCTTAACCTTCTCTCTCTTAAAGTTACGGATGATGTCAGAGTACCGACGAGGGCCACCTTCTTAGGACACTCGTCTATGACTTCTATCACGTGCTCTATTAAACTCGAGAAAGCCGATGACTTTTTTAGGATCTCTTTCTTAACTAATTCGCTAATCTCTTTTTTCTCACTTTTATTCAACAATAACAATTCAGCATTCTCTGCCGTCAACGTCGAGCGTTTGTGGCGAGTCTCTCGGAGAAAAAACACACTACCGTGCCTTCTCATTGCAAACATATGTCAATTGGCACAGACGCCCACACTCTAAACGTATTTTGCCACCATCAATGAGTAAATCATACCTGTCATAGAAGTCAGTGCCCAAACAGATATCGTAGGCAAGATCCTCGAGCACAACACTCGCCTGAATGGCTCTCACCTACCCGTCGATTTCTAAAATATATTGTAGATTACGAGCCGTTCTCATTCGAAGTATTAATAAAGGGCACGGTGCACGATGAGAGTCTTGGAGACATATCTTGGACACTATCAACAGGCGCCGAATTTCCATCACAAAAACGTTCACAGCCTCGGGCTCCATATTAGTTTCAAGAACTATCCCATCAATCGAGATATATATATATATATATACGTCTTTTATATATATATAAAAGACGACATTCAAATACACATAAAAATAAAATAATTAACGCAACAACAAAAAAATAATGACACCGGTGAATTAGTGCCACTTGTTCTCTATCCCTCTATCGCTATCATAGAGCGATAGAGTATAACCTCTATCGCTTGAAAAAGCCCAGAAGTTAAATTATCCGCTGTTACTCACGCACTCTTCATGGGGGTTGTGGTAACACCAATGACTGTAATGACGGTCACTAACCACGTCATTCTAGCGGACAGCTAATGAGTAAATGGTCAATTTTGTTCTCCAACGTCAGAGTCCCCAACGGCCAAACCAACGACCACTTCAGGTGCTCGCCAAATGGGCCTCTCAAAGTTAATGTCAAATTTACACCTTGGCCAGCCGGCTGAAATTATAGTTGGCTAGTTAGCCTCAACGTCGCCAGCGGCTCTTACAAGGCTAAGGAAAGAGGGAGAGACAGAGAGAGAGACAGACAGACAGACAGAGATAGAGCATAAATTTTAAATCCACGCTTCGTTAACTGACGCCAAGCGTCGACGAAAACAAACACGCGCATAACCGACAAAACAAAATAAATATAAATCAGATAATTACCGCACGCCCTCTTTCCCACAAGGGATGTCATTCAACGCTAAAAGGGTCTAATGGGAGCACTTATGTCACACTAAAAGGGGATCTTGATATCAAATACCCACTCTCAAACACAGTGGAAGTAATATTATTCTTTGGGGTGCATTTTTTATGAGGCATCGGCTTAATATTGAAAATAGAAGGGATTATGAACTCTGCATGTATATTGATATTATAAATTTGATTGGCTTAACCTCGAGGATTCCGCAAGAGCTAATGAATTAACTCAATTAAGAAATTAAAAACGAATTATTTTGGTAAATACAACTGCAATTGAACGATTTGAAAAATCGACAACACAACTCAATGAAAACCGGAATAGTATCAACAACAAGAGTAAGAAGGAACTTTAACTAGTCCAAACTTGAACATCGTAGGCATTAAGAAGCGTTAATTCAATATTCTGGAGAACTGGCGGCACTCTAGGAAAAATAAGCAATAGTAATTCTCTATCAATTACCTAAACTCAGAAAGTAGAAACGGAACCGAATATTTCAAATAAAAAACTAATAACGGGTCACCAAGGCAATGGAATACAAACTCAAGAAAGGCTAACTACAGCACAGACTTTGCCTTGATAAAAGTACTAAATTTTACAATAAAAGTTGATAGCGTTATGAAAGCATTATGAAAAAGTAAAACAATTTACAAATAGTAATTTAAAATTGTCAATTTTTGAACTATTTAGCTGAATTTTGGAGAGTAAAATGAAATTTGGGAACTATTATCTTTAAATGGTAATCATCACTTATGATGATCATCACTTATGATACTATCCACTGATAGTACTCTATAATCTATGATATATATATATATATAAAACCATTGGAATGAAACCAGTTAATGTAGTTGCAAATGAAATGCCTCGAATACTGAAGTGGTTGTCTGCTTTAAAATTTGGCAAAAGCCTCAGGAGAGCAAAAGCTTGTCTGAACAAAACATGAAAATTTTAAAGTTGGTACTTTATAATTACCAATTCGTAACTGGTCAACTGAAATTATTCATTGTTTACAGAGTAATAAAGATGGTCCCATTTACTTACGATTTAAGAGATTATGAATATAGATATTTTTATTTAATAATAACGTTTGAGAGAAAACGTGATTACCATTTCAAGTTTACAAGTATAAAATCATCTAAAAAGACCAAATCTGGTGAATAGGATGCGTGAGGAAGTACTTCAAAGTTTAACTCCTTAATTTTGGCTATCGAAATAACAGAAACGTAAACCAAATTTGTGGAGCAAATTTATCTTTTGTTGATTTCAACATTAAAATGCTGCAATAAATTTGAATGACATTTGACGTTGATCATTATTCCATGAAAATTATTCCGCGCTCATCTGAAGAAACTGACGCGATTACCTTACCTACAAAGCAACTATATTAATCTTCTTTGGATCTGCTTCCCTCTTTTGAGTCTATTGTTTTGACTACCCCTTCGTCTCAGATATAAAATTATGGGCTCACTGTTAATCCACTATTATGAATCGACATAATAACAACTTTGGCCATATAACTTCATCAATCATTCAACTAAAACATCCTAACGGCTCGATTTTTCTTCTATCGTAAATTTTGGCGGCATGCATCCTGCGCACAGCTTTTTTATGACCAAATATTCAGTCAATATGTGACATGCAGTACTTTTTGCAATACCTACAATGTTTTTTAGTTAACGCACTTTCGCTCGACGATCATCTAATAATATTTTTTGTATATTTTTCACCATTTCTGTCATTGTGACCTAATTTGGTCTACCGTTTTATTACTATATTTATATTTATAGCTCATATGTTCTCGATTTAACTCTACCACAATTATTCTACTATTGTAAATAAAGGAACAGACTTATTAAAAGTAGAATCTAGCTTCACTTTTATATCGGTTGAACTGAGACCTTTTAAATGAAAGTATTGTATCACATAACATAAACCAGTTTTTGTATTTTTGTGAATTAAGAATGGTTGGTATTGATGACTGCCAAACAAACGTTGAACGTAGCTTATCGTACTTTAAATTTGAAGTTTAGAAGGTTTGTATTTTCTATTATAGTCATTCTTATCAAACAACAATCACTATTAATATTGACAATGATTTCTCGATAATCTTCAGTAAATAATAGCAGCATACTAAGGGACATAGTGACGTCAATGTAACCCTCGTCAATTGTTAACATTATATCTCTATCGATAGACCAACCAACATATGTAACAATGAAACATTGAATTTACATTAGCGTTAACCAATCCTTTATCTCGTTAAACCAAAAATCTTTATCATACGTATTTGAATAGCATTAATTTCATAGCGGATTTCCTGAAATAAATAACAAAGGGTGTTGACCATCTTGTTGTTTGCAATGCAGTATGATCTAACTTAGTCGACCACGTATGTGAACCATGTTACAAGACGGGAGTAGATATAAATCCTGATATTAAATTGGTACACGAATCTCATCGTTATAATTGTAACGTCCACTGTTATTAGGCACGTGCTCAAACTTAAATCTAGATTTTTAATGTGGTCATGGACCTCTATCACCTATGCGTACTTTCTGTTGTCATCTGTTTACGATGACTGTTCGATGATTTTTGAGCGTGAGAAAGGTCTAAACCTAACCACTTCATTATGAATGGCCTCATAGAAAAACCATACCCAGCGATAAGCTAGTTAGTTCCTCCGAAAACTCATATAATGGACCCCTTTGATGCTGCGTCATCGCCCTACGCTAACGAAACTTTCCAGATGAGAAAGAGTCGTGAAAATGATCTTTTCCGGTTTTGGCCAAAATCATGCAACGCATATTGATGTAAAATATTTGTTAGACGCTTTTATAAAATAAAAATATTAATAGTAGTAACTGCGGTGGTTTATTGTAAACCAACAAAAATTGTAAGATAATTTTCATATTTGTAATTATCATAATCTGTCTTTTAGAGTCCACGGGACATAAACGAGAAACCGAAACTACAAATTAATATTTATTGTAATGTCGACAATGTTAAAATAATATTAAGTCGCCAAACTATATACCGTAGATATATCTCTCTCCTGTCAATTTCATTAGTTAAATAATTAATTTCAATGAACATTATCTCAAAACAACACTACGTGTGCCATCTCTTAAAAGAAAAGAGTATCATTTTTCTATCAGTCTACGTTAAGGTCCCTCCAATTAGACTAACGAAGGAAATCTCCTATTCCTTCATTGGCTTAATCGGAAAAGGGTCCGTCTCAAAGGAGACCCAGAAAACTCTAAGAGTAGGGAAGCGCGACGGGGGTTATGAAATGGCCCGCGCACAGTTGTACAGACAGTTCGAATCAAGCTCCAAAATTAAATCCAACTCTGACTTGTAATAGAGAGAGAGAGAGAGAGAGAGAGAGAGAGAGAGAGGGAAGGAAATCATCTAGAGTAGTAAGTCAAACAATAAATATTCTAACTTAAACTTAGTCTCTTTTCTCTATCGCTTTGTAGTAATATACTTAGACTTCCCATCGAATATATATTGGGTACTTGTCAAATCGAATACTATCTATATTCAAAATAATTCTTTCAAGCCAAATCATGGTTAAGGTCTATCTGGTGTGCGCCTATTATAAAGCAGTACGAGAGAATCGCCTTACTATTCCCTCCAATCCGCCACCTATCCTGACTAGGATAAATCTCAAAAATAAACCGATTGAATTCCCGGTTATTAGAGGTAAAACTCTGCGACAAAAAATACACTATTAATTTAAATAGTTTTGTAATATCTTGCGGATATTACATAATAATAGAATAATGAATAATAATAGAAAAATGAAAAATAGAAGCAATTTCAGTAGAAATATGCTAATGATTAAGAAAAAAATATAAGCTATATTACATAGTTGAAAATTCATTCGCTGAATCAATAAAACAACATAGATTTCAAAACATAGTCGTACAAGCCTCCAACCATAATTTTTTACAGTGTAGTTGAGATTGAAATAAAAGAAAAGAAAAATAGTGAACTACTATATAACATTATACTTGTAGTTTTTTGTGGACCTAGTAATTATTGGATAACCAAATGTTTATTAACTTTGCAACGCGATTATGAGGGTGTATACTTATTTTTCAAACTATAGGAGAATTTTAATAAAAATTAAATAAAAAGGGGAAAGTAGGAGGTGCAAATTGGCCTTGCTCGCATTGGGAGTCGTAACCTTGAAAGATCACGAGGAAGTGAGATATAATTAAAACTGATCACAATTAAAGAAAGAAGGTTTATTTAACAGACAAAATAAATTCAATCTGTAAGATATATATGAAAAAAAATGAAATCTGACAGCAAAAAAAAAATAAATAGTCACTAAAAACAAAATCAAAACAAAACGGCGAAATTCAAAATTAGCAATGGTGTCAGGTAACGGTCATACCAAGCTCCAACTGTACAGCCTGGAGAACTAAGTGAGGCCCCAAATCCGCGAAAATAAAATAAAAAGGATAAAAAATTACGATCGTACGGAGAGTTATGAGAAGAGAAATATGGTACCCATCGGCAATATAGTACAACGCTTCAAAACATTATTTAAAGAAAAACAGAGAATATAAGAGTAACAAAAGATATCAAAAAAATCAAACAAAATATTCTTGATAATAATAAAATAAAAGAAAAGCGTGACGACGGTTGGAGCGCGGGCGAACTGCTCAAATTCAGTAAATTAGCTCTCTGCTCCCATCGCAAGGGGCTATGACCACCGACCGATAGTGACATCTCAAACGTATGAATTATTAATACGAATATAACAATAATTGTATAAATAAGATGATAATTCTAGAAATGATGAAAAATGTCCATAAAATAATATAGGATGATCGCCGTATATCCTGTCAACTAAAGTGCGTCAACTAGCAATCATGGTAGATATTGCAAAAGTTACTATATATCGCATACTAAATGACAATTTGAATATGAATAATCTGTGCGCAAGATAGTTGTGGCCATAGTTATATATTATCTATTTATTATGCCGCTATTGTGAGTTCACAAAGAAAGAAAAATAGCGTCGATAGGATGTAGTCGAGTGTTTGATGATGTTACACAGCAATAAAGCAAAATTGTTATTAAGTCGATTCACAACTATGGGTGAACCGTAGGATCATCATTTTACATCTGATATTCAAAAGGACGAATCATATCCAAAAAAGATGAAAATAGTTCTATCTGTATGTAAGGTAACATCAATTATTTCATATAATTTTCGTGCATAGAATAATTTTCTTTGATTATGTTCCAAGAGAATTATCATCTCATTTATACAATTATTGTTATATTCGTATTAATAATTCATACGTTTGTGATGTCACTATCGGTCAGTGGTCATAGCCCCTTGGGATGGGAGCAGAGAGCTAATTTACTGAATTTGAGCAGTCAGGTGATTATTGATATTATGAAATGCGAATAATATAAGAGACTGTTGCTCAGAGTCTATTCTCATTTTGTGGAATTTTCTGTCGTTCAATTCCATTCAAAGCCTTATATATCGTTGCCACGGGACTCCCGGGCAAGGTAATCGCTTCACAGGCCCTGAAGGCCAGCGTTGGAGCAACGGCTTTGGTGTTCACTATTAGAGAGAGAGAGAGAGATAGAGGAACAGAAAGAAAGAGTTCCAACGTAAACAACTTTATAAATTTTCTTTTGATTTTCCAAAGAAAAACTTTCTTTAGTGTCAAAAATTTGATTGTCCAGTCTTCCAAAAATTGGTTTGTTTGGTTTTTGGCGCGTGTTTTCTTAATTGTTGTGATGAGGTTCTGTGGAGACCTAAGTGGTAATACTCATTCTGACATGCAGAGATTGATAGGGTGAGTTTCCTAGCTTCTCTCTCTGTCTCTCTGACTCTGTGCAATTCTTCGTCGTTGATCAGAACAACGAATATCGATTCACACTGTCCTTGCTTTTCAGCCGGAGAAAATGTGATTTCACCTTGTAAATGCCATATCAGAATACTTCCACAACAAATATCTCGTTATTTAGATCTTATTTTTGTATTTAAGGTATTTAAATCTTTTTTTTTATACCTTTCTTGTCGCCATCGATAACACTTGATATTTAATTTAATGGCCGTTTTCTTTTTTTTATATAGCTTCCCTTTCCCGACATTGTGTTGGGACGTATTTCCGCGTATTTGAAAACTATCGCCGTTATTCTTAACAGTTGTTACTATTCATCTCACTATTCTACTGGGATTGGCTGAAGATTTTTGAAAAATCATAGTCGAGCATGAAATCATCATAAGATCGAAAAACGACCTGAATGTTGCCATATGTACATTTAACAGCAAACAAAGTTACATATAAAAAATGAGAAAAAGTTATTGAACATAAAATTTATATTAACCCATTAGAGGCTGAGTTTTTAAAACAATTTTGTGGTTTTTTTCTTTTTATTTGGGTTGAATAATGAATTTCGATGTGTCTAAATTTTCAGTTTTAGACTGTTGTCTTATGGAAACGTTAGTTTTATTTTGAAAATTATTCTATAATTGAAATCTCGCCTTCAATGCACTTACCTCTCTTCGCTACACACCGTTCCATTCCTTTGATCTCCGGAAAGAGGAAAAAGTCGCAGCGTGATAAATTAGACGAGGACGGCACGTGTTTGAGTACTGGAGTTCCTCCAAGAACTAAACAATACATAGACAGCGCTTATTGTCAAGTTCATTGTCCTGGTGCAAAATCCAAGACTTGTTTCTCCACGACTCTGACCGTTTTTTACGAACTCACTCTCACAGTATTGTGAAAACTTTCAAATAGTAAGTTTACAGTTTACCTTTTGAAATCCAAACCCATTTAAGTCATTACGATGCCGTTGAAATAGAGAAAGGTCGATCTGGACATCGGTTATCTTCGATGCTTTCTCGACCTCCAGAAAACCTTTTATACCATTTGAAAAAACGCGTACGAGATAGAGAGTTCTTACCATAGGCCTCTTTTAACAGCTTGTAATACTCAGTCGGAATTTTTTTAATTTAACGAGAAATTTCACATTGATCCGTTGCTCGTCTTTCTTGTTGCACAAGATCGTTTATAACCTCTATATTAAAAATACTTCTACAGCGACAAAAACGTGTCTTCGTACTGGATTAGTAGACGCTTCTAGCTATCCAACGCTGTATTTATTTCCCCCCTCCCCTTTAGTACAGCTTCTGCGCGTGCAGTATCGTTATTCAATAACCAGACTTCAAACACTGTAATTAGAGACTACGAAATTGGAATGCATCTAAATCTCTATAGAGGTGATTTGTGCTGAATTTCGATTGATTAGAAAATAGAGCCTGATAAGGGTATCGTATGAATTGAGGGGGTAAGTTTTAAGAAATTTATCTTATCTCTTTTGAGATAAGAAATTTATCTCAAAAGTAATCATAGTCATTGTGACGTTCATGAGAATACCCAATCATTTATTTGTGTACGATTTGTAAAAGAAATTAACATGTATATTGTTCGTTAACATGAAAACTATAGAAAAGAAGAGCGATTCATCTTTATAGAGATCGAATGCGTTTTCAACGACACTTCATGCAACTGAGCAATGTTTTATCACTCAATAGAATTATAATTGTATGAATGTTATGCAAATAAATTATACTATATAATTAAAATAAATTAATACATACAACCAAAATATATATTGTTTTTTATTTTTAATTTTAGTATATGGACGAGCATTAGTTCTTTTATTTAATATCATTAACTTTGAATACATTACATTATATATACCAACATTAAATTTTCTTATTACAATTATATTATTATTAGTATTACATATGTGTATAGGCACTATTTTAATATAATTTTACGATTTTCATATTAGCGGAGAATAAAATAACTATACTCATAAAATAAGATTATTTAATCTTATTTTATGAGTATAGTTATTTTCCTTCTAGTCTGGTTATTGAAAAAATCAATTAATATAGATTTCTATTCTTTCTACAATACCACTGTAAATATACTGTAAATATAATAGTAAATATAATATACAATATACGATCAACCCCCTTGCTTACGCTTATGGCTACGAAAGAATTGTTATGACAACGAAAATTAACAAGCCCCGAAGAATTAGTAGTTAAATATAATCACAAACTTACCAAGTATGAAGAGTCGATACCATTTCTTATAACGAAGTCAATTACGTCTGGTAATTTGTTCAAATCTATTGGCCAATAAGTTGGTTCACATGTTGAGTTTGTGGAGAAATTTTTACTTTTCATTGTCTAATATATTTTGTTCTCTTTTAGAGTCGTGGTACTTCCAGCAATAAATAAGTGGTTAAGAGAATTAAAAAAAAGAAAGATATGTGAATATCGAATCTTTATTATTTTAATAATAATAAATCTTTATTAGTATTTTTTATTAATACCGTGGTTTAGAGGGCAGTACGCCATTGATAGCGTGATTGGTCCAGACAAGTCAGTTATTGTTATAGTAGTGCTTTGTAGTGTTTGGTTTGGTTTAAATTGGCGATTTTTTCAGTAATATTCAGTATAGTCGAATTCCTAGCAATTTAAACATTGCCATATTTTACGTTTTTTGTGCATTCCTTCGAATGGTATTATGAGGTTTAATAGTCTGTTTATATCGAATATTTTTTCGTTATTTGGACTCGCTACTATTTCAACTATGTAAAAAAGAACTGGTAATTTCTTTTATTGTTTCACATATTGTATGTATTTATAACTTTATATTTTTCATCTTCTATTTCACTTTCTAGTTCATTAATGTCCACCGATGGAAGTTAATACAACGTTTAATCTCTTGTTTTGTTTCTGTTTATGTGTATAGAATTGAATTTTTCTTTTTTTGACTTCCTCAACTATTGATACAAATTTTCCCGATGATCCTGATTTGATATTCACTTGATTATTACTTAGAACTTTTAAGATTTAATTATTATTAACAATTAACTTTAACGACTAATAGTTGGATATTTCGTACGCCGATTACAAAAATTAGCAGGAATTTTGTTAACTTTTTATTTATATTGAGTATTATATATCAGTTTTCCAGATTAGTTAACTGACACTTTTTCTTGCTCACATATTTCTTGCTCTTGTTATTGACTCCAGTTTTCTTTATTATCTGCTGGAAATTCCACATTTTTTTCAACTGCAGTGGAATTATTGTATTTTCCACAACCGTTTTTTCTTCTTTTGTTATCTAATATGTGTAAGGGTGGTATAAAAAATCTAGAAGTCAATCAAGACCAAAATAATCCCACTGAATCAATATTTAAAAGACGTTTCAGTGCCTGTCTGAATTTGAAATAAGCCGCTCAGCTACTAATACATATATACATTTTTTACAAATTTGCATTTAATCCTGAAGCATTTACAAGATGCAGAGAATCTTGCCATATAGACTACCAAAGAAACGTAAGCAGACGTAGTCATTAGTTCGGAGAATACCTAGAATCTGCAGGACGCGATCTGGTTTAAAGATACGGGAGAACACACGTAATATACGTCTGCAAGGATAAATCTCATGGCTAAAAATTATTTTTGGGAACAGCTATTTATAAATCTTTATACAGTATCTGATTATACAGAGGCTCCTCCATGAGAAAGGCGAATTTCATCTTTGGATATCTATCACATTTTAGAACACTTTCATTTTGGGAAATGATAGACATAGAGTCACTCACTGCATATCAATACACATCAATAATTATTCTAGGAAAATATAATGAATAAAAGGATTAAAAACAGCTTCGCAGATCGTAAAGGTTATGCTTCATGTCTGAATACCAAGTAAACTACTAACATGTTACAGTAAACCGACTCACTGATGGAATGAGGAGTTCACAAGACTGAGGAAAAAGTGCAATTAATGTTGAAAATGTTAACGATCTAGGAAATTGAGATGACAAAGCGCATTCCTAATAAAGTGTAATGTAGGTCCTTGGTCATATAGGCTAAGTCCTCTCGCATTCCGTCCCGTTGGTCTGACAACATAGTGAACTGAGAGCGTCTGTTACAAATATGCTTATAAACTTGATTTTGTTTGTTGCATGAAGTTCCAGTACCGATCATGAGAGGCAGGATGACAACAGTGTGGGTATGAACAGAGAGAGCGAGAGAGAGAGAGCAAAGAGACACAATGTGTTTCGCGACTATCGGCGCATGCTGATAAGACCACTGATTAAGTCAGAGTAAAACAATGGCTCAGAGATAAAAGATTTGCCAACGAAGATGAGGTTGAGTCTGCTGTCGATGACGATTTTGAGGAGTGCGACGATTCTCAGTCTAACCAAGGTATCGAACTATTAAACATTGTTAGAAAATGTGTATCGAACGAAAAATGTTCTGTGTTTTTAATATTAGGTCCAGAATATTGTTATGTAAGGTTACCGTCATAGAATTGCAACCCGTTTATTTACACTACAAAAGAAAACTTTGGCATACAGACAATTATGACCAATAATTGTGGACTCGAGACTGTATGTTGCATCGACATCTGTAACAAACTCCTTGGTGGTAATAGTAGATGGGCGCGTTATATTAACGATCATTTATTATATTAAATATGCATGTGTAACAGTGTATAATAATATAATTTATAATACAATTTATTGAATAATTATATCAAATTACCTGAGTTTCTGTAAGCATAAGTGAAGTAGCAACTTCAAATCGTTTCGGTCGACTTAAATATTTATTTTGACGAAATTGTTTTTCCAATTCCAAAAGTTGTTGGGATGTGAATGCGGTACGTGGTCTTCGCGCCTTGCCTAGTAATGTATGTTGTGCTGAACATCCTATGAAGGTTAAAATGTATGAATCAAATATTTATATGAATTCATGAAAAAAATTAAAATAACGTATCCTTTCACATACTACTAAACTAAAAATTATTGTCAGTTTATAAATAGTATAATAATCTTCACAGAAAGATGTATTAGTTATAGTATTTTGCAAAGATACAGGTCTTTAATAATCACCATTTTGTTTCAATAGTGTTTAATACTTAGTGTAGACTATTTCACTTTTCTATTATGAATTAATCAACATGTACGGTCAGTAAAATGGACTAGCACATTATCATAGCGGGTAAGATTTCATTTAATCTCGCACCGTTATTTTAATTTATTAGGATACGAATCACTTGATCTACTTCGAACTTACTTGAGCTGGGTTTAACATTAATGAAGAATCGTGTAATCTCATTTTGTCAGTTCGTTTGAATTCGTACTAGACAGACAACATACGCGTTAAGGATCTTACTCAAACAAGATTGAGTAAACGCCTCCTGCTCCTTCAAGATCAGATGAATTATTCGTACAATATAACCACCTTGATCTATTGAATACAAAAGTCATAGGAACGCTAGATAATAGACAAATAATGGACAAAATCATCATAAGAATAGACTCATGATCAACCTATTCAGTATCCTCAGTAATAAAATAGCATAATAAACAACTCTTTGAAGATTTTAATATGAAACGTCAACTGGTTGTATTGAAGAAAATTGAAGAAAAATAACTTGATAATCCGCTATAATGTAATTCCAATTTCAGAAACTCACTTCATAAATAAACACAACTTAACAATACTAAAGTAAAAAATTTATCTTACTAGTTATACGGACGATAAACCACATGGAGATGATATAATTCTAAGGTTTATTAATAAGTGGTAACTAAGGTTTATTAATTAAGGCCTTATTAATAAAAAAAATCTATTGAACTGGACCTGAAGCAGTAAAATATAGTACAATAAGCGCATGCCTACGGCTATATAATTTCTTTTCTGAATAGAAAACATACTTCTCCAACGCCAATACAGATTTAGAAGTCATCATTCTACAAATGAACAAGTCAACCGTATAATTGTAGAAATCTATAAGTATCTAGAAGGAAAGATGCTATGTACAACTATACCTTCCTATAAATCTCTTTAAACTTCTAAAATCGTAGAATGTACAAAGTCAAAATTATTGATGTAATGCAAAATTTTCCATAAACGTTATATCAGGAAGTACCTAGGGACCAATACTATATATATTATACATAAATTAGGTCTCAATTATGTAAAATATCAGAACATATGGAGACACAAGGAATCTAGGACTTTGCACATTTCAGACGAAATTAAAAAGTGGTTAAAAACATGGAAAATAAAGATTAATGAAAATAAGTATAAACGTAGAGAATATATCTCTATCAGTTATCGTAAATGAAAAGATACAATAACATAATATACTTCGGAATACATATTGATCGTCGATTGAACTGCAAAATACCACAATTGGACATAAAGAAAAAAACTCATTTTTTTCAAACCCTGGAAATCGCAGCTAAAATTTAAAATAAATTTGTTAACTGTGGACCTACCGTAAATTAAGAAGCACATAAAGAGTTGCATTACAACTCTTAAGTGCCGTTCCACACTTCATTTTTGAATTGTTAGAAAAATTTCAATCGAAAATTTATAAAAATATAGTTATATATGCTCATTAGTTTATACCTTGCAGTATCATTAAAAAATATCTGAATAAACCAACAATGAAAAGGGAAATTACATTTTATAAAAAAAGTACAAATTCGGTCTACCAACTCAATTAAACCAATTACGGAACCATTTAAAAAATATAAAAACTAAAAACATTACTATAATATATAAAGTACATTCACTAAAACTTTCGTTACTTCCAGCATCCAATAGATTTTCAAGCTGTATTTCAATTTTGTTATTTTACTGTTTTCCTTTCTTGTTTTAATTGTAGTACTGTATACGATTGTTCTGTATGTTTGTCTATTGACAATTTTTGTTTTGTTTTTTAGTTTAATAATTTTCAACTATGTTTTTTTCTTAATTTTCAATTTGCAATATTTAAAAGAATTAGTAAAACTTTTCAAAGTTATTTTCATTTGTCTCAATTTATAAAGGACTATTGTACGTGTTGCAACAAAATTTTGTTCAATCTATTGTGTTTTTTAATTATTATATGCACATCTCTATTGATTTCACGAAAAGAAGACAAAATATTTGCTTGGGGAACTGTACGTTCTAATCGTACTGGGTTACCTAAATCTATAATTCTTGACAAACAAATGAAACATGGAAAATACGATTTTCGAAAATCTGATACTGGTATTAGTTGGACTAAATGGATGGATAAAAAAGGTGATTGCTTCCTATAAAATTACCATGATCCATCTGAAGTGACAACAGTAACTCGGAGGTCGAAAGATGGCACACGGGTGCAAATAAATTATCCACTTATGTGCACTGATTACAAAAAATACACGGGCTTTGTCGATAACGCTGATCGTTTGTTATTTACATATAAAATAGATCGAAAGTCTAAAAAATGGTGGCACAGACTATTTTGGCATTTCAATGATTTAACTATTACAAATTCATTTATTATATTTTCAAAAATAAAAACTATCAGTGTTTATATAAACACTATTAGGATTATTAAACCTGAGACATTAAAAATGTACAGATTACTTTTAGCGGATCAATTAGTATCCCATAAAATTCCAACAAAAGGAAGAAAGCGTCAACCTTTCCTTGCCAATCCTCGCAAACTAACAGTTCCTGTTGAAAAGAGACGCTCTCAGTCTGCTCATATGCCAATGCCAATTGTTGTGATAGACGATGTGCACTTTGTAGTTCAAAAAACAATCCTATACGAACTAAATGGTTATAACACATACAATGTACTATTATGTTTACAATTAGGTAAATATTATTTCTTCAAGTATCATTAATTAAAGATATAGAAACAAAGTAAAGTATTGAAAAAATTTCACCAATACTCATTTTCAGAAACATATTCATAGAAATTTAAAATTTTGGCCGCCATATTGGAGCCGCTATTTTGAATAATCAAAATTTAAGTTCAAATTCGTAATTAGCGACTTCGAAAATCCCTGTATACCAATTTATTTAACAAATTAAAAAATTCTACATTTTTGCCGCCAATTTGGAACCGCTATTTTTAATTTTCATCTGAGTTCAGATGCTCAATCAGCGACCCCAAAAACCCCTGCATATACATCTTCTTAAGGATATATCTAAAAGTTTCGTCATAGATGGATTTTTGTTACAAAACAGGCTCTTTTTTAGACTTTGTTTATAAATATTAACAAATGGTCAATAATTTTACAACTTTAAGCATAAATTTCAATTTCGTATCATTCTGTGATCAAGAAATTATAAACAAACGGAGACTATATCTAAAAAAAAATACTCTGAAATAGCAAAAAATTGTACGAAAATAGGTGGTCTCTGAAAGTTACCTGTAAACTAGTTTTAGTTTCAGTAAACTAAATTTTAGTTTACTGAAGTGTCAGAAACAGCCCGAATTTTACTGCTCATACCTAATCTCCCTGAGGACACTCTCTCCATTCACCACATATGACAAATTATCCAGGGTCGCCGAACACTCATCAGCGCTCGGCTATCATAGCTAACAAGATGGCTGACGGACTCTAACTGGCTGGCCTTTTTTTCGATTTGGATATCCTGCTAAGTGGTTAACTACTGGTAAAGGAAAGCTTTTAGCGATATGATGACATTTGGAAAAAGTTATCTGTATGTGACAGAAAACAAATTAGTTTCAGTGCAAATAAGAAAAAAAGTTTACGATTTTTTTTATATTTCACACATCCAATTCCTATATGGAGATAATCACTTGTACAAAGTTTGACGCTAAAATATTAATTAATTAAAAAGTTACGAACAATTTCTTTAAATTTGTTTTTTTTTTCACATAACTCAAAAAGTATTTATTGGATCTGCATAATTTTTGTTTTCAAAACACCCGAAAAACATTGTATTTTGAGAATGGCATAAAAATATATTTTTTAATAAAAAAATTACAAACGATTATAATAAATTTTTGAATGATCTTCCAAAAAAGCGCTACCTGTGGGGCTTAGCTGGAAATTTGGACTGATAGAAGTGTCCCACTCGCCCGAAACTTTTCCGGTAGGTCATCTAGTTATATGGAGTGTAATATTTCTATATGTCAGTACACTTATCAGTTAAACTTTCTTTATTTAAATAGGGGGAAATACGACTAATATATTTGACAATAATAATTGACGAAAATATATTGTTCGAAACATTGTTTCTTCTAATATTTTATTTTTTTAAGCAGTATTTTAAAATTAGATTTACTGACATTTGTTGTATATCGAAAATCATAAAACCCCAATATACAAAATTTAAACACCTGTTTACTTTTTGAACATTTTGTGACCCGCCGTTTTGAACTTTGATAATCGGATTTCAGATTCGTAATGAATCATTGATTCTGAAAAAGAACAGTATAACTTTCATACCTGAGTGCTGCAGAAAAATATCGTCTCAATGTAGTCGCTGGTTACAAAACTGATAAACTATAAATTTTCAAAAAATTATTTTGAAATATTCAGCGTGCGAAGAATTTTGAATACAATATATGTTATAAAGAAATTTGAAATTATATTAAAGCATAGAGAATACGTAGAATAATTCAAAAATCTCAGGTATCTGCTTTACGGGAAAACACGTATATGCGCGTTAATTGTTAATAACAATCATATAAATAAATAATTCAAATGGCTAAGATTACGAACATTTTAAAATATATAAAGCTGCATCAAATACAAAGATATATCGGAAATATAAAAGAAACAAAAAAGGTTGTACATCTTTTTACAACCAACCCTAAAGGAATTAACATTGTGGTCGATTGTAATCTAATATCAAGAAAGAACACATATTTGTTATGTTCTTTTTAACACTGCTCTTACGTACAATAAACCGGAACCAGAAGCTATAATTATACTTCTATTGCAAATACATTACGAGACTGACGAATGATAACAAAACATTTTGGCGTATAATCTATAGAATAGAAGTTAAAAATATTTAGTTGAATATTATTACATGTTCTTAGTTGATATTTAAGTTAATAAACACATTTTGAAATTGTAATTAAATATTCACGCACTAATAGATACTGAAAATTGGAGAGACTCCTAGAAAATAAGATATTGAACTTGAGAAATTGAGGGAGTTCCCTTCGACGAATGTTAAGTGAACGTCTACATGGTACATAGCTAGTGGTAGTGACGCTAATAAGAATGCATTTTTTTTCATTGATGAAGGGGGTAATATTTATTATACTCGCTATCTAATAAGTTCATTAAGAAGGGCTAGAGAAAATTTATAATTGGTTAATCAATTCCTCCATTCTAATATCATTGAAAAGGTGTTAAATACCGATTTCTAATTGAGCTTTAAGGTTGTTCGTCTTTGTAGAATAATTTGAAATTTTGTTCACAAAAATGGTTTCATGGGTATTATGTTATATTTCAAAATTATTAATTAAATTATTATAATTTTAAGAGCTCCTACAATTATATAATTCAATACTATATTGAATAGAACACTAGTCGGCAATAAAAATTAGAACTGTACATTGTAATTACTAAAATGTTTAAACATAAAATTTTAAAATGTACCAAATACAATATAAATACTCAATTTTGTTTAAACTATATCTAAAATACTGAATATTTGTTAACGTTTGTAGCATTGTTCAATATTCTGTATATAAAGTTTGTAACTTATATAAAAAAACGAGACAAGTTGCATCATTCCTCACAGCACGTAAGTGATACTGTCATCTGTTGAACTTTATCTAATTCTTTTTTTCTCTTTAAGTTCACAGACGTCATCGCACCAACCATTCAATCAGTTTATATTTATGAGTAACTTTGGGTTATTTTACATATACGTTTGACATAGAACAAATTACATTAGACATAGAAGAGAGAAAAGTGATAATAAACTGAAATCCACACTTTACCACAGTAACATTTCCGTAGACCAATTTGAAAAAGCTCATTTGAACATGCATATTTTTCAAGCCATGTATCTGTATCTTAAAATTTTGAAATTTTATTGGCAAATGTATGGTAAACAAATGTGGTATTAACTATATCTACATCAGATATAGCATCTACTATCTTAATTGCTATAGTTGAGTTTTATTGTTATAGGGTTTGTAATTCGAAGATGACGAAGACATATTTTGTCCTCGCCTCGTTTCTTGTTGTCGCAAAACAATAAATTGTCATAGGAGAGAGGCGGGAATATTTGGCCTTTCGTGGGACAGGGGGGGGCGACTCTAAAGAAAGCATTCGAGTAAGAAGATCAAAGTGTAATTAAGACTTTATTATAAAAAAATCCTAAAAGAAATGAATACAAAAGAAAGATACTGAACGCAAAAAAAAAGAAAATAAATAAACCGAACGAAAATAACTTACAGCGACGATTGGCGTAAAACGCCTGTCATAATTCTCCGGCTCTACAGTTCACCAATGAGGCTCATGTTATAGTCGTTCATATTTTCTTTTCAGATGTGGTCGCCCATTTTCTGGTATTTAGCAGATTTAACACATACTGGAGTTTTATTGCAGTAATTCTTCGTCTATTCAAATTCCTGGCAGTATCAGCATTGCAGTATATAATTTCTATTATTAGCGTTTAACAATATGTTTATATTAAATATATTTTTGTTGTCTGAACTCACGACTATTTCTATTATGAAAAGAAGCATCACCGATTTAGTTTTATTGTTATGCGTTAATATTAAACATGTTGATTAATTTATGCTTTTACTGTTTGTTTCATTTTTCAGTTCGTTTGTTTACATTGAAAGATAAATTCATTGCAATACTTCCTTGTATCGCTTATTTTATTTCAAATTAGTTTCTCAACTATTAGTATGCACCTGGTTGAATTTTCACTTCATTATTGATTATAATTTTCGATGTATCATTTTTATCTCTCATTTCGTCTAGAATATTGGCGATTATTTTATAGTTTTTTTTTACTTGTAGCGAATTAGATTTCTTTGCTTCTTTCTATGTTTGCATTACTGATAACGGTTCAAATCTATTACTTACATTTACTGCGAAACTCAAATAGTTATCAATATTATATTACTTTTTCTTTTCAAATGTACTGTTCGAATCTAGTTTGGTTAACGTAATTCTTGTCGTTTAGACGACTTCATTTTCGGCAACATTTTCTTCTATTTGAATAGACATATTTGCCACATCCATATTATTGTTAACTTAATTCGTTAAAACCTGAATTAATACCTAAGGTAAGCTAATTATAATAGGCTCACATACTTCGATATTCCTGATATCTGTAGCTATAGAGCTACGTTCAGGTGTCATTGTTCAACTGATTCGTTATTATCAATAATAACATTGTTTACATACAAACTGTAAACTAATAATAGTACTATAACTTATTAAAATTCATATCTACACATATTCGTCGAATATATGATAAACTATATATTCGTAAGCGCTTAACAAAAAAACTTTAGGAGAGTTACTAAACAGACCTGGTTCTCATATAAATCCATCAAAGTACATGCATTGTTAGCACATGATCTTGAATATGGACTGAAATATGCTCAATTTGTTCAAAATTCTATAAATATTGATTCTGATTTTTTATGTAGCGTATGCTTTACCAATAATAGTATTTTTACAAGGAGAGGTGCAATGAACAATCAAAATTTGGGCATTGTGATTTAGCAAGATACAAAATGATCACATTTGACCAATTGATAATCAAGATCAATGGAAAGCGAGGATGTGGGCTGGAATTTCAGGTAACAGGTTTTTGTTTACCGTTATTTTCGAGGGAATATAAATTCCGAAACACATTTATAGTTTATGAAAGAAAATATAACATTAGAATAGCAACGGGATGGACATTTAAATTATATTGCGTATATTTACCATCCTACGCACACCTTTTAGTCGAAGACTTTCGTCTTACTAACTAAGATAGGTGCCAGTTGTTTATCCAAGTACTTTCTTCACTATGAGAAACCCTATTATCCTGTAGTCACTTTTATCACTGACGTCAATGCAGCAAAAGTACCTACTTGTCCTTCACTGACTAAGGCTTAGCAGCTCATGTAATCCGGTGACGTTAAATTTCCAATATTTATAGAATTTTGGTTTAAGTACTAATGCAGGTTTTTATTAAGTATTTTATTTAAATCTTTTTACTTACGCATTATTCGCTGTTTTCCCCTGATTTTGCAGGTAGATACTCTTTAGTACTTCTTATTGTCTCTTTTGATAGTTCACTTGCTCTGGCTAACTAACTAACTTATTTTTATACTGTTAATAATCTCACCTAAAGGTCCAATGGGCTGGGTTACGGTTTTCTCTAGCGTGAAATTAGTCAACTGGCTCTCCAAGATTTCATCGGTTCTCAAGACTAAACCTTTAATCTGTAAAAATCCAGAAGGCCAACGTGTGCCCGTCTCTTAAAATTCATGCTCTACCCTATATTCTATTTACCACGTGCAGAGCTATTAAGATATTGTTGAAACCCACACAAAAGAAAATAAACAGAACTTAACTTCATGATTTCGTTGAACGGTTGTTCAATGACTAATTTCACGAATTTTAATATCTGCAAAAAAACAAGAGAAAATATAATTTATGGTAGGACTGAAATTTCCGTTTGGCTTTTCTATTTTTTTTTGTTACTTCTACATTAAACACTATTTTTATATTATGACCTTCCCTTTTTCTCTTTTTTTTAGGTATCAAAAAATCTACAACTGAATGCTCGGCCACTTCTTCGAGAAAGAGAAAAAGTTGGTATTCAACTGTATCGACCCGTAAAAAAAACGAATATTCTTTCGTAGATATAGATATTTGTTTTATGATTTGATGTTAGAAAAATATCCCAGGAATATTTGGTGGACACCCTGTGAATATAAAAACGGATGGTACATAATACAGGGGATATATTTACATTTCTAACACAGAGATTCAATAAGAGATGGTTATTTTACGTGAACCATACAAGTGGCTAGTTAGTTTCCCGGACCTGACCCTCCTCGATATCTTTTTGTGGGCACACATAAAAAATATTGTATATGTCCGAATATCAACCACTCAAGAGGATATGGAGAAGCGAATTCGTGATGCACTTGTTACGGTAATTCCACTTCAATTACGCGTTAGTAGAAATATTTAGGAATGGATTTCATGAACGATCTAAGACAGAGCAGTTCAAAAAGTCCTCAAAAAGTTCTCCGAAAGTCTTAAAAAGGCCCTCGATATATCCTAAAAACATATTTGGTATTTCAAGGACTTTTTGAAGACTTACTAAGTGGAATTATTTTTAATTATATCTATTCAACCGTTTTATTTGATCATTATTCTTTTGTTACCACATTATTAAATGTTAAATTGATTAGATATTATACATTAAATTTTGAGTTATTATCCCTTTTTTGTATCGTAATGGAAATTTCCACGAAACCATTCAAATGAAAAGATGCGTCGGCATAATGTCTTAGGTATGTTATACTTTTAATTTGGTAGATTTTATTACAAAATTATTCAATGAAATGGAACGCTATCATTAAAAAAAAGTAAACGTCACTTATCACGTTGCTTTTAAAAACCTGGTTTTCAAATGATACTATTTTTGTCAATTCAGTGTTATAAAATATTAGTTTTTCGAGTATTTCTGTGAAAAGAAGTAGATAGTAAAGCTATTATAGAGAGACTGAAGGTTATTATTGTTGATATGTTATAAATTACAACCCGAATTAAAAATTTTATATGGAAATTCATGTACATACGGTATTATATCAATTTATATCATCCTACAGTTTTAGTAATAAACATACATTAAGGATTTTTTAAATTATCTTTCCGTTAATCTTTAGATTCAACTACATATACACAATTTTGATAATTATAAAGAATATTATTTTTATTTTTCAAACTCAATTTGAATTATGATTATTTTGAATACCTGCGCAATACACCGTCATAAATTGAAAAAGTGATTACTTTTGTTTTTTCTTTGCTAGTAGAAGTCATAAAAAGGGAGTTCATTTGTTATAATGATGATATTCACTATCTCGACCACCAATTTATGACTATCCGTGAGTATTTTAATTTCATTTTCCTGCTCTCTTGAGTAAGTTAACATGCTGTAACTAGACTGTTATTTCTAAATACACTTGGCAAATTCATTTTAACCATATATATATATATTCTCAAAATATAACATTAAAACAAACATCATGCAGATCCTATAGATAGTTTTTGAGTTGTAAGTTAAAAAAAAATCAAAATTTTTAAAATTTGTTTATAACTTTTTCATTAATTATTATTTTAGCATAAAATTTAGCACAAGTTATGTCCTCCATATGGACATTTGATGTACCAAATATAAAAGAATGGAAGACCTACCTCCGATTTTCCCTAAAACTAGTTTTTTTTCTGTCATAAATGAAAAAGTAATAAGTAGAAATATGAATGCGTCTTAGTGAGTGTATGTGTGCGCGCGCCTATTAGTAATAATTAATAATTTAATAATAATAAAATTAATAATTAATAACATATAATTTATCTATAATTAACTCATGCACATTCATTTTAATCATAATTCAAACAAGAACAAAATAAAAAATGCCATGCACTCATTTACATAAAAAAAAATTTTAATTTATTATCACATTCAATAATCTCGATATCTAACCATTTTTGCTCCACTTAGCCTTAACCTCACCGTTTTCACAAAATATTCCTTGCTGTACTGCATTTGGTCCATTTCTCTAATAACGTTTATGCAGGAAAAAATTATATTTCCATAAAGATGTAACTGTAACGCCTTGAATATTTATAATATTGTACGGAATAAAACCTATAATTACATAATCGAAGAGAATGGGTCAGATTAGTTGTTCTGCATGTATCTAATCTTTTATATCATGTTATAAGAACAATATAACACGACATAATATTTTAAGTAGTTTTTTAGAATATTTAGAGATTATTATTGACATTCTGTTATAAACGAATCCAAACGAACGCAATACAAAAATATCAAACTTACCTTAACGCCATATTGACAGTTTCGATGATAACTGATCTGTTGAGATCAAGAAGTTGACAAGTGACTTATTGGTAGTTTTTTAAACAGTAGAAATTATAATTTATTGACTACATTATGGAGAATCACTTATTGTATATTTAAATGTTGAAATATTACATTTTTCTAATTAGATAACCTACAGAAAGATAGGCGATGATGTTTACTTCGCTAATTTGTATAACCTACAAGTCGAAATTTTTATTTATATATGAGAGTAGATACAGTTAAATATAATCCTAAATGATAGTAAAATTTTCACATCTTTGACTCCAATCATCTTTGTTTAAAATTTTTGTGTAATAATCTCAAATGAACGAATATATAAGATAATATAATTTGCAAATCTCCATTATTAATAATGAAACTATCATGGAAAACTCATTTAAGTTAAGTATCTCAAATATTTTCCTTATTATCAAACAAAAATTACTTCTCAGGTTTGGTAGAAGAGTAGTCCAAAGAAAAATCTGACTTAGCATATAGGTGTTGATCTTTGTTTGAAAAAAATGGTAATGATAAATAGTACCAATATTATAAAGTTCAAGTTTACAATTTCGCGACGCTGCATTTTTCAATATTTATTTAGAATCCATCAAAAATGAACGTTTTTAGTAAATTCGTAAACATATAAAATAATTGGTCACCGTTATGTGATAAAATACTTTACTTTGAAAGATATTAGTCCAATCGATACTAAAATGTAGCTAGATTTAGCCTGTTGTTTCGTTTACAACAATAAAATATTGGGTAGTAAAGTTTAAACGAGGATGTACGAGCTGCCAAAAGTAACAATGCAATGGTCAAACAAGTGAGATAACGTCAAAAATTATGGTAAAAATCCACAGAATATTATTCTATCAGGCATGGTAGGCATTTTAAAATCTACTGCATGTCCTATACTGGCTAAAATTTGCACATGAAAAAAAAATGAGTACCACAATCACTCACAATGGAACAAAAAAAGCGATGTGAAGATGTTTGAGTCGAGTTTTCGATCACATTACACGGCAATGAAGCCGTGATTTATAATCGTGGATGAAACGTAGGTCCATCATTTTATACCTCAGAATAAGGCTCAGTTAAAATAATAGACTGAAAGGAGAGGGGGATCGTCTTGAAATAGACTAAAGACAGCTCCATCCGTAAGTACGAATATCCGTTTTTGGGATGAGAGTAGAATAATTTTCATTGACTCTCCTCCGAAAGGAAAACTGATCAACATCAAGTAATATAAAAATTAATCTTTAGCGAAAAAGAAAGTTTTGTTTCATTAAGATTATTGGTTTACGTATTCGTTAATGCAATGCCGAAAATCAAGAAGTTTAACTTCGAATTTCTTTGTCACGTACCCTTTCACCGGATTTGGTTCCTTTAGATTATTTTCTACTATCTAAAAGGAGACTATTTGGGGAAATAAAGATATTTGTTCTCAAATATTTTCTGTTTTTATTGATACGTAAGTAATTCTAGAACTATCGTTGTAAAACTGTTGTCCTTCAAATCGAATCAAAATATCGTCTTGCGTAGCAATAAGTTTCATGTGAGAAAAGAAGAAATCAATTTATTTACGAAATCTAAATAAAAATTGTTGTGAAAAATAGTTTGGCATTTAAAAGAATAAATATTAGTCTCAAAATTAATAATAATTCTCTTTATACTGTAATGAAGTGTTGACTAGATAAAAAAATATATGTATGTTATAAGTTATTTCCATTCATCCTCACCCCTTAAATAACTTATAAACTCTTATCAATCATCACAGTCCAATAACAACACTAAAACATATCGTATTCTGTTTCGACAAATTAATGGACGTATTTTATTTATCAATTTTATATACCTTTAAATCAAGATATGTAATTGCTAGAAAAGAGTTCCATTAAGTTAGAGACATGAATATTTTCAATGACCACTCTCTTAATTTTTCTTTCTTGAAATTCTGTTTTTAAGGTCTATTTATTGTTTAAACTAACCTCCTATGATGTGTTACTTATAATTTGTATTTGAAAATGGGTGTATAGTTACAATAATTTGCTTAAGCAATCGCGTACTAATTTTATTTGCACATTTCCTTCGATCAACAATTCATCTCATCGTGTAACAAATCTCTTGATCTTCGTTGGCAAATTGACTAATAAATTATGTTTCGACTTGTATCGCAACTTGTATTATTATGGTTAACAGCATTTTCTCATCCACCACCTCGTGTAATTTTTTAATTGCAACTTTGTAAACATTTGGTACTATAGTACCTGTAGTCTACGCTCATCCCAAAAACGGATATTCGTGCTTATAGATGGAGCTGTCTTCAGTCTATTTCAAGACGATCCCCCTCTCCTTTCAGTCTATTATTATTATGGTTTCATAATAATAATACAAAGAAAATATCAAGTAATATAAAAATTTCATAGATTTGACTATAGTCAGAAATTTTATTTGAATAATTTTTAGAGCAGTATTTCAATTATATTGCACATAATCGAATATTTTCTTTCACTTTTCTGACTTATTAGAAGTTTGTATAGCAATTTAAATTAACGATTCTCAACGGTTTCTGTATTTACGTAATTCAAATGGATTATGATATTTTTACAATAGTATAATTGATTATACAGTTTTCTTTATAAATTAAATGACGATCTTTTATAAAAACTATTGTATGATGAGAAAATTCAATTCGACTTCCGTTGACGTATCTTTACTTTGACGGATGAATTAATATACTGAGCGAAAAGATTCTTGATTTATATGGTTCATGAAGCATTAAAAATATGAGCATATTTATTATAAAATATAACCTAACAAACTGCAATATTTGAAGAAGCAATAAATGAAAATTAAAATATTTATAGCTCAATAATAAAATTATTGCTTTGATTAGTTCCCTTAAATGCAGGACAATTTTCGTACTTATACATAATTAATACATTACTGTAGCGTACAATGAAAATCACACAGCGAATCGACTACGTGCGAAATCTATAATAATAGAGCGTATTTTTGGTTAAAGTTTTACCTCAAATAACCAGGAAATTGATCAATTTGTTTTAATAGTTATCCTACTTGTGTTAGATTATGGGGACAATGAGATGATAGGGCGATTCTCAGGTACGGTTCTATAAAAAGGTGTACGCTAGAGTGACGAAGATTAAGATTGGGACAAAAGAAACATTTTGGGGTAGACAGTACTCATGTATACCAACACCTAGACATCGCTAGGTAACATCACTGTATGTTTTCAATAAGCAACAGAGAAATATAGATAAAAGGAACAGAATTTAACCATTAGACCCAGTACGTCCTACTAAGTTGTATTTTGTAAAATATTTTGGAATATTGTAGATCTGATTCGAATTATGATGTTATCATTATATTCCAATTTTAATTTAAAACGATTCATTCATTTATACTCAATAACCACAAAATGTATAGATTCGAACGTAATTTATTTTATTAATAAAATTATTTACAAATATTTATAAAAGTTTACAATTATATTAAATTGTATTAAAAGTACGTATGTCGCATAATTACAAATTCATAATAACTAAAATAAATAATAATATTTAGTCATCACATTCTATCATAGAAATTATTGGTACATGGTAACTAATATATAATACATATATTTCGTTGTACGAAAATTGCAGAGAAATGCCTTGCCATATATTTTTTGCTATACTCTGTAGTATACTATATAAAAAATACTATAGAGTGAAAAAAATATAACGAGAGAGTAAGAGAGGGAGAGAGAGAAAGAGAGAAAAGATGAGTCCTAAGAAAATGAGGAAGCCGAGGCAGAGAGTGGCCCCAGCGCTTGTCTTTGCCTACTCTATATACCGATCTTGTGTAGGCTGTAGCATACTTTATGGAGTCATTAGTCAGCCATATGTAGTATATCGTGTTCTAATTTTTGTGTTTCGTTCTCGTTATATCAGTGCAAGTTACGTCGAACGTTCAGGCCGCTCAAAAGAGGTCGATACACGAGACATCGTTGATAATATCCATGCAATGATATTGATGGTCGGATAATAAAATTGCGAGAAATGTCCGACACTATAAGCATCTCATCCACTACATCTTGTATCCACTACAGTGGATACATCACATTATACTTGAATATTTGGATATGAAAAACTATCTTCAAAGCAGATGCCGCGATTTATTACTCTCGACCATATATGCAATCGTATGGCCACTTAAAGCAGTATTTGGCGTTGAGTAATCTTGAGTTTCGATTTTAATGAGTTTTTGTTGTTTTGTAACTGTGGACGGAACGTAAATCCATCGCAACACACCGGAAATGGCTCAGTTAAGTTCGTCGGCCAATAAGGTGATGGTCACAGTTTTTTTGAAATACAGGCAATAATGTTCACATAAATTAATTTGAAATGATAAAACCATCATTGTTGAATATTATTCAGAACTTTTGAACATATTCGATATTGATTTGAGGCAAAAACAACCGCGAAAAAAAAATGTTTTACCAAGACAATGTATGAGTGCACCTGTGTGAGGTCAAAAATCCATAGATTGAGCTATGAACTGCTACTTCATCCAGCAAATTCTCAGATTTGTTCCCTTGGGACTATTTTCTGTTTTCAAAACTATAGAAATAGATGGGTACTAAGAAATGTTGAACTGCAAGAGGTATTACTGAATCAAACGCCTATTTTACCAACCTTGAAAAGCCCTTCATTTGAAAGGAATAAAAGTATTTATCAATTATTCTGGTCTGAATATAACTCAAATCCTGTATGAAATTCCTTCGTTATTAATCAATTCCTTGAAAATAGGTCCCCCGAACATTAGTTTAATAGTAGTTGAGAAAATTTACAAACTTATTTGAAATCTTAAGAATATTAGTTGACATATTTTACTAATATTCAAGATAAAATATTTCAAGTCACTTTTAACTCAAGGGCGTGTGGGCATCAAGAGTTGTACAAGATATATTTCAGAAATGAGTTGCATTATATTCCTCACAAGTTACTAGCTGGACGAATGCAAAGAAGCCGGCTCATAGCAGGTCTACTTATTCTAGAGATAACGTTTTTTGTTATAAGGCCATAATTTCAAAACCTTCAAAACCATCTAGAAAATACTTAGAATACAATCATAAATAAAATTATAAATTAGTCCCTATACGTAAACGTTAAAAACAATTGAACAAGACCGTTACAAACCTGTGAACTTCAACAATATATTTATTCATCGAAATTAAATTTAAACACCCGCGATCATTTCATGCGTTAATCAATAAATCATGTATGGCAACCAAATCCGGTGCACTATTATTTTTAAGGTTATGCTTTTCTGAATAAGATATATTGTTAATAAATGTCGATCTATAAATGTGTAGTACTCTCAATAATTATAAAAATAGACTACTTATGTTTTTAAAATTAAATTGATTCTACTATTTTCGTGTCTCAAGGATTGAAATCATTGAACTTTTTAACTTTAATCCTTAATAATGATAGAATAATTTTCGATTAACACGTTTTTTGCATGTCCAATTAGTAATTTAATAAAATAATGATTAAATATTTTTTTACATTTCAAATTTGAAATTATCCTATTAAAACATATTTATTATTGCATCAGATAAATTTCAACTGAAACTTATTATTTTGTTGATCAGGATAATAAAAGTATCGTACATTGCAATTAATTGACGAATTTAAGATTTCTGCACTCTATCACAGCTCCACTAATCGTTATGCTGGAAAGCGGCGAGGAAATCAAATTCAGTTTTTAGAAAAAAAATCAACTATAGGCACTATACAATACTTCAGAAATACTACACTATACGTCAACTATACATAGTTGAACATTTTTTGTTGATACAAATTCTAAAAAAATGTTCCATTTTCTACAGGATTTAAAATATTTTCTTCCCCATAAACGTTTTTATATTTTAGAGTTACGTCTTAAAAAAGCGAACTGAATGATAGGAAATCGATGAATTTTTACAGTTACATTATCATATGAAATATAATAAGAAGTAGGGAGCTTTCAAACACGACCATATTCATCTCTGTACAATAATTTTTTACTTTGAATTTCGGATCGTTTTTGTGTAAGTTGACTAAAGCGATTGTACAGTACAGTATACGTTCTTTGCAAATTTATTTCAGAAGATTTAATACAAATAAGCAATAACATAACAAAATAAGTATGAAAAGCTTGATATTAATCAAGACTTATGTTTATATTCATAAAAGGTATCAATTATTTCGAACATGTTATAAATTAACGAAATTTTTGGAGAATTATGGTACAGTCCGAAGAAATGTTATAATAGGTACATAGTTTAATTATTATTTTAATTTACAGTATAAGTAGAAAATGCAAGCATTCATATTTGTAAACTATTATAGTTTATCCATGAAAAGATATGCATTAAAATGATTAATTAATAAATTTAATTCATTAAATAACTAATATTGATAATACATGAATAGTTTTTCAAAAATTATTGCCCGTTTTATATAACGAAACAAAACGATGTTTAAATGTTTTTCAGAGATATTAATAAGCATTAATAAATTACGCATCCTTAATAACAATTCTTACATTAATACATTAGCCAATATATATCATAGTAAACGAATTTTTGTATTACTAATAGAATGAATTTGGTGTAAATTAAATTATTATATGGAACACTGAATCTTACCAGAAAGTATTTAAGTGGAACCCAAAATAAATTAAATTATCATGATAAAGGGCCGAAGCGTTCCTTGTGTCGGTCCCCCTTCACGTAGCAATATTACAAATAAAAGCTTAATAGCGATATGTTCACTATACACAGCCGCCTCCCTCATTTAGAAACATCTGTCACTGTATACTGTACGTGACTTACAAATATATTTATACACATGGGCATGCCTAGAAATCTTGATTCGGAATGTTGAAAAAGCAAAAACTGACAATTAATTTACTTACAAATTTCGCTAACTTTTATTATCTTTCAATTAAATCACTGTTCTGTTTTACTTTCAATATATAACATGTTCTTGTTACATCTATATTTTTACTTCTAGAAAAAAATGTTATAGAATTCGATTGTTTTAATAATCAAGCAAGATGTATAGAGAAGTTCTAGTTATTAATAACATTTGTTATATATAAGAAATTGTAAAATATATCAATAATTATTAATTCATCGATTCATAAAAATTTATTATTAAATCATTTTCACAATTAAAATTTACAAAAGTGAAATACCGTAAAATTTTGAAAATAACTCAATATTACTTGTTTTATAGAATTAAAATTTATAGCAACAAATTTATATAAAAAGGATCCTCAGATCTTGAAATCACATTATTTGGAACATAGAAATTTTTTATACTATATATACTTTCAGAAGAACACATAAATATACTAATTTTATGCCAAGATAATTTAATTAACTTTAAAAATTAAAAAATCATTTAACCGCTTAAAAGAGATGATGATACCTTTATTTAACAATTTTTATGAATTTTATTCAGTTATTCAAAAATTTTATCTTATTTTTTTAAAAAGATTATAAAAAATTTCTTTATGTATGTATCAGTTTGTGTGAATATTGAAAAAATAAATACTGTATACCATCCATAGTAATATAACACAAAAAATTCATATATTCTTACTTTTCAATGTAATATTTTAATTTGAAATTCTGTTTGGCTCCTTCGTTACCCAAAACTTCTTAAAAAACGCAAATTGAACATCAACTATGCATTGTAGTCACCCCCTTTACAATAATATAAGACATATACTTAATTTCTTTCATATAACATTCACACTAAATTTTGATCAATAACGGTATTTAAATTTTAACAAATGCCTTAAAAATGTGATGATTGTGAATCTATTACAAATAAAACCTTGTTGAATAATTTAGTTTTATTTACATAAATTTAGTTTGCATGGATATTTTGTTTATAGTTTCAGTTTTATTTTATTACTGTTTCAAAAATTGTATTTATATTACATTCAAATTTCTTTTTGAAAAGCATTAGATGTATCTTTCGCGTTTTGGACTGACCTCCACATATCTAATTGCTTTTATTACTTTTTTAAATGTCTTTAACAATTTTTAAAAATGATATATTATATGCTATAAATTAGTTTTAAAATTTATAAATAGAAATATGAAATAATTTTAACAAAACTGAACCCCTCTACACATTAAAAAATGGTAGTCTTTCAGACGTTTGGCTATGAAAAATTAAATGCCTAGAGAATGTAATTAAAACCGATTTCAAAAATCAAGCAAACTAATTTAAAACCAGGTAAATTAGACAATAAAAAATGTTAATTAGTATATTAAGTAATTACTTAATTCGAAAGTAATCTCCTGAAGTTTATTTGAAGTTTAATAGTCATTCAATACATTAAATGATATTTTAATTTTCTAATTTTAAGTGAATTTAAATCAGTTTACTTGACTTTTGAAAGGGCATCTCATCCAATTTTTACTAAAGATTAACTTTTTGAAAGGACTTTTATTTGAAAAATCTCAGGTAAATCGATATCAAGACGGAGATTCCACTTCGGGTGTTCATTTGAAAAGGTAAAATATTGAGTGGCATATTTTAAATGTGGATATGTGAGCTGCCAAGACGAAGATCGCAGTGTCAACCAAATGAGATGACAACGACAGAAATCATTTCCAAAATCTACATAATGATATTAAATGACCGTTAACTAAAATTTCGTACGCTAGGAGATATGGCAAGTATTCTAAAAAGTGGTATATATCGTATACTAATTAAAACTAAGAACATGAAAAACCTGTGCGCAAGATGGGTACCGCAATTACTCACAATGGAATAAAAACAGCATCCTGAGGATGTTTAAGTCGAATTTTTGGTGAAATTACACGGTAATAATTCAGTTTGATTAAGTCGATTCATAATCGTGGATGAAACATGAGTTATATCTGTAAACGTGAGGTATAATTCGTATACCTGAAACGAAGGATTAATTAAAATAATGAATTGAAAGGGGGAATCGGATCCAAAGAAAATGAAGATATTTCTGTCGTAGGCAAGGTTCTGACATCAGTTTCTGGGATCAGAATATAATAATTTTAATTGATTATTTTCCAAAAGGAAAGTTGATCAACGGCATGTATTATACAAGTTTATTGCAGAGTATAAGCTACTTAATAAAGAATAAAAGGCCGTTTTTATCAAAAAAGAAAGGTTTCTTTCATCAAATCAGACTACTCAATCATATGTGAGTTATCGCACTTGATAGTTGTATGAATATACAAAACTACCTCTCACATCAAAGCATGTTTTGAATGTCAAAATATCCAATCAGTTGATGGAGCCACGCCTTGTCATTTTAGCTTTTCAGACTCAATAAGTGGACGCCAATGGTAGTCATTTTGATTACTGCGACATTAGTAAAACTGTTTTTCAATTCTCAGTACTGTCCATATAGAAATTTCGATTTCAATATTCATCAAAATCAGTATAGGATACTCTATCAATGTATGTTAATTTTCAAAGAAAGTAATATGGATTGAAAAATTAGCCCATGCTCAATAAGACAGATTTAATTAACCTTTAATTGTTATAGACTGCTCGGAATGAGCATATTAAAAACGCGTCTATGGATTTTATGTTTATAGATAGCGCGTCTTGGATTTAAGACAAAACTTCTCTTGTGTTCATTTGTCCTATAAATTAAAATCTGTAGAAAATTTTAATTTTTCTAATAATATCGCTGCCTACTAATTAATTATAAACGATTGAATTGTACAATACAATCTAATTATAACAGACGTTATAAAATTTCTACATCCCTAATAGATCTATAACTCAATAAAGGGAGTTGTGAAGAATTTTGATAAATTAATAAACATATCTTATGAGTGGAATAGGAGGATAGAAGTGTTATCTATTTTCTTAGAAATGAATAATAGTCGTCATGATGTCCACGAAAGACATACAGAGTCTTATCCAATGTCTTAATCGTTAATATTTTGTGTAGAAACTCACATCAATATTGTTCCTAATCATAACAACTACAGCATAAGAGAGTGGAATTAATTTTCGGAATATCGAATGCGCTTTTAACGGCGTACCATGCGTATCATATGGTTGAGCGACGCTATATCACGTATAATCGTTAAATTCCTATAAGAATGAAAAATCTATTACTTAGCTCTATACTCAAAAATCAATATATTACAGATATACTCAATAAAATGAGAATTGTATCAATATTTTATAAATATATTATATAATATCATTGAAATAAATAAAAGTAAATACAATCATAATTTATGTTGCTTTTATTTAACAAAAAAAATGTAAAAACATTAGTTTCTGTGGTATTGAAAATATTACATTATTATGTTCATCGGTTCTTGTATTAAAATTTTTATTACAATTATATTTTTTTTCTTAGCCTCTGATTATGGGAAGAATAAATTATTATACTTTCCCTAGATGATGACTTTCTTTTTGTTTCATTTACAATTTTAAAAAACATTCATTCAAGCGGTCATCAATTTCATTATCCGTTACTAATCCGACCCTTCGCTCATTTTCTTTTATTTCAATTCCCCTGTTATTCTAATTTTTTAATTCTTGTTTTTATCGATATTGTAAACAAGTCCTTTGCACCGCTGATTTCGATAGATTGGTCCCTTTAATCTTCTTTCCTGTGTTCTTATTTCGCTGATAAAATATGCTCAAAACTAAAGCTCGGTGTGAGCAAGAAATACCACAAGGAAGAAAAATAGCTGGACCACTATATAATATGAGAGATACGATCTTGCTGAACAGTTTAAGGTAAACCTCTTTATCCAACTTATGGCTGTCCTATAAGAATGAATGTTCTTACAGAACTGCATTCAATTACACACATTAATATTGATAGACACATAATAACATATAAGATTGAAAACAGATATAGATGTTGTCGCTAGTAATTCTACTCCTCAAATTAACTGTCACCCGCGCTCTTGATGAGCCGTACACATTAACCTTGGTAAATGTATCTATACTGAAGTAGGAATTAATTATTTATAACCGTAACTATTTGTAGAATTCTTACTTATAAGTATATATATGAATTAGATTAGTATAAGACAGACGAAGAGAAAAAATAAATACGTTTATAAACTGTAATATACAATTCTTTCTAAAAGTATGACTGAATCTACTAATGTTACCATAAGTAAGAAATACGTAACCAATTATAAATTGAAGATGTAAGGTATCCAAGCCTGCCTGATTCTTTTATATAACTTTTTTGTTTTACTATCGAACAAATAGTACACGAACAGTGTAACATTTTATAGGTGAAATATTTTGGTTGATATTTTGTATATGTTTAATCAACTTTATTGTCTCGTAAATTGCTTAAATATAATTATCGACTCATTTTGAAATATGATTAAAATTAAGTTTAAAGAGAATTTTTTATTGCAACATGAATATATAAAATACGAATTTCATAAAAAATTAATTACGTCAAACGTAAGTAGACGATTAATTGGTAGTAATATTTTTACAATCCGAAGGGGGTTATATTATACGGTATTATAAGGTTTTATAAAAATGGTAGCATTGAAGAATGCAAAAACGAAAGTGCTTCCAGTGGTAAAATAATGCAAAAACATTCACAACCTTTAATTATTGTAAAAACTTCTATGGTAAATGAAATAAAGGAAAAAAATATCTATTACTAGAAAACACACTTTTTGAAATCATAGAGGATTTCATGATTTACCAGATGTTAATAAAAAAACAGTAACTTAAAGTGAAAAAACATAAATAAAAGATCTAAAAAATCATGTTTTACACACAATTACGCAGAAATAAAACATACCGGAAAACTTACGAATTTAAACGATATTATAAGAATCTCGAACAATATTTGCTGTTACCTTCAATCATTTCAAGACAAAAGAACCATAAACCCAAAAACATTAATTATAAAATAACATATATTTCTTTTTGCGTGAAGACCTTAATACTTAATATAAATTATTATAAACTTACCACAGTCGCACTACATTTTGTCAAAACTGATTACAATTGTTTAAAACTAACTCTGATCACAGAACTTCTTGAAACTCTTTCTCTCTGCCTTTTTCACATTGAAGTTGTCTAAAATCTATTATATATCGTTTCCTTTCTATAAGAAACTTTACATTTAGGCTTTTCTCTCATTTTTTGTTTAAATTTTAAATACAACGCAACAATTTTGCACATCGTTAAAATACACTGAAATGGTATTCCGTTATTAAGGTTATGAGCATTTTCCCTTAAATAGGTTAAATATTTCATTCAAAAATCGCATTTCCATGAAGTTTAATTTCAAGTATATAAATCTAATTACTAATTAAACAATCTATGCACGAGCCGATTGCCTTAACTTCGTTGTATGTACCGTTGTATGTACGTTGTATGTACTCGAACACGAATTCATTATCGCACGTTAAACAATTGTTGCTATTCTCAAGTCATCTCAACCTATTGTCACAACTTTTACTTAAGACTCAACAATTCACTAGAATAATATTAACAGAGCCTTCTAAAATCCAACGACACTGATGTAATAACTAATCTCAAAGATCTTAATTTAATTAGATGTTAAAGCTTGTTGAGGAATTATTTCATACGAATCCAAAGACATTCTAAAGAAAAATTCATTTGTGAAAGTGGACGCTGCATCGTATGCTAAGTACGCATCACAAAAAATTATAAGAAAATAATTGTTATCAAAGAATTCAATATAAAAATGGCTCTAAAATACTTGGATACAGGCTTATAAGAATGGATTAACAACATCGTGCTAAAATTTATGAATATCATTGTACAAGAATACAGAACCAGGTTCATCATTTCCTGTAACATAAAATGTAACCGTCAGTATTAGCAAGAACAAGCTAATAAGAACTGCAAAACAATGATGATAAGCGTATGACAACGAATTTATCTCTTATAAATCATCCTCAACTAACGTTATACTTAGCTATCCTTCCACTCACGTCTAGTCGAGTATATGTAGAACATGCAACATTGTTCTCTGTCTCTCTCTCTCTCTCTCTCTCTCTCTCTTTCATTCTTTCTCTCTTTTGAGGTGGAGTGATAAACTATTTGGAGAGGTTAGCGTCTATAAAAGTTGCTTTGAATGAAACATTTATTATTTTTTATTTATAATTATGACTATAAACAAACAATATTATGACAATATAATCCTTGTAATTACAATTACTACATATTTACATACATATTAATTAATATTTGTTTAATAGCGATTACCATTTCCTCTCTACCACGTGTCTCGCGACACATTCAGATCTGTAATATTGCTATCCTCTCCTTGATTTGTGGAATTCCTTTTCAGTTTTCCGTAGTTCATTTTTGCATTCCATAGAATTCGTTACAATGGTCATAAACTTAATATAAATCCAATTTATATTAAGATTGTGAGAATATTAACGAATTTAATTTGAATGAGATTATTATGTTTTTTTGTATGATCTTCTTACTGTCCATACTCCAATATCTTCCAGACACAAGTATTTGTATGTATTTACTGACCCTGTGAAATCTAAAGAGCTCAGAATTTTTTAATCTTCCAATCCCATGAGCAAAAATGATTAACGAGTATTACAAGCAAGTATCAACGAACCCATTACAAATATTTCAAGTGGATTATTCTTTTCGCGATAAATCCAATTTCGAAAAAGCGGTATATTATGGTATTATATATTCATCATCATGAAAGTCATACTTTCGAGCATATTATATTTCCCTTGAACCGAGACAAATTGATAAGTTTAAAACAAAATCATATCGAGAATGATATCTGCCTTTTAAATATAAGAGAAGAGATGAATATGAATTTTTTCCGCCACATTTAATTGCTAAAAAAGCGGTAAAATGTGCTAATCTTTTCTTAATGGAGATTTCTTGCAAATGTAATATGACAAATAATAATTTAGTAAATAGAAACAATGCTTTTTTAAGCACAATCAAACGCGTAGTGAATAATTACATTAACCACAGTACTTACTACTAAGTTGCATTTCGTAAAATACATTGAAATATTATAGATTTAATTGGACATATAATGATGTCATTATAGTCAATTTTGTTTTGATATAATTTATTCAATATACCGCATAATATAATCAATATACCACAAAATGCGTAATAATATCTACAATTAAAGTTATAGATAATACAAGAGTTATGAATCCGCCATGTGTATTCTTCTATAGTATGTCATATGTTCTATGTCGATCGTGAATTTTTATGTCGTAACAATTTTTACCATTTTAGTGTCGTTCCTAAACGTGTAATAAAAAGTATAATTTCATTAAAGAAATATTTAAATTCACACAAACATACATATATGCGAAATTCTGATTCGTAGCTAGAAAAACAAATGTTTATAATTCGATAATTTTATCGTGAATATTTACTTTGAGAGTGTGTAAAGTCAGTTATGAATAATGACGTTGTCTATCTACATAGAATACTATATAGTGTCAGATTTTTCATAATGTATGTATAAGGCTATACCAACTCTCCTTCGTATTATGAAATTTACAATATGAATATTGTTGATGAAATTGTACCTATTAAGTGATTTGTAAATCATTTCAATAATCTAGCCAAAAAAAGTAGAAAAGCTTTATAAGAATCTACAACTTATGGTGAATTTGATATTTCAAGAGAAATTTGGCTTTCTTCATGCAACAACATATCATATATGTTACCTTTTGTATAGCTTTTTGCATAAAATGCTTTTCTCCATCGATCATGATTAGAAAGCTCGCGATCTTCTCGCTTCTGACTACAGGAAAATGGAAATATAGTAGCGGCCTACTCTCAATACTTCTAATATGACTTGTCAACAATCAGGAACATTACCTGCGTTTTTTCACAATTTCAATGAGTAAGATCGATATCAATTTATCTAAGAGGATTTCGGGGTCGAGAAGGAATATATCTCAGACGAAAGAAAAATAAATATCCTTTACCAAGTATGTCGAAAGCATCATTATCGAATTATATTTTGTTGATTCATTCGAATTAAGATCTTTATTGTCTATATACGTTATTTCCGATTGATTTACTGAAAAGAAAATATATAATTATCTACGACTACCTATCATTACTGCAGAAACTCGGGAATTCCTCATAAGCAGATTTTGAAAGTGATCGCATTAGCAGATATTGACATCTACTATAGACCGATATCTTCCTTTTGGCTTCGACTTTCAAAAATCGTAGATCCAACTGTTATTATAGAACTTTTATATGGTCATGGTATATGTGTTTTCAATTTTATTGTCTTATCGAAAGATAGCTAAAAATCAAAGCTACTCATTTGATGTCATCTATCATAATATGTTTAAAAACATAAACATATGTTTAAAAAGATAGAAACAATTACCACGTTTGTGTCTACATATGCAAAGAAAAGCTTAAACTTTGTTCTGTTTTTTGCAAGCGATATCCTGAAATAGATAATAAAGTTTGGTAATGAACACTTGGGATCACTAACTCAAGCTCTGTGAATGAAAAATTCTGTTTATAGGCTTCAACATCTGTACCAATAATTGATACTTTGGTGAGTTGAAAGATTCCAAGAGACATGTAACGATTGCCGAATGATAAGTAATTTTATCAGAATTTAACGAACCGCAAAAAATAGCTTCAATATTATCTGGAAGTAAATTCCCATTATATTTGATCATTTTACTCTTCAATGACATCTAAATTTGTTACAATAAGTTTTACAGTTGTCTATTTAAAATCCATGTTCATGGGCATTGTGCAAACCACGACTAGGCATCTATCTGTATAAACTTACAACTTTATAGCTTCGAACATAAGTTATATAAGAAAATTTATAGAGCGATGATAGTATGTAGGAAATAATTAAGAAAATAACCTCGAAAGCAACAAAGACGAAAACTGATTTACAACGAAACCAAGCAATATCATGCACTAAATGATTATTAATATTAATGTGAAAGTATTAATGTAAAAGCAGTTACTTACCATTTATCTAATACTATAAGTTAAAAACATAAGTTTCGTATCGAACTGAAGAAAATGCAAAGCAGGATAAATGAACAATTTGGCAAACAGACTAAAAAGCCTTCCTAAAAATCAATCAAATTGAAATATGGTATTGAGGAATCTCTTTTAAATGACCACAATAATACAAGAAATAAACAACCACAAAGTAAATCTGCACGACTCATTCTATAAGTTGATCACTGAAAAAAGCTAGTGCAGCCGTTAAGAGAACTTTCGTTAAAATCGACATTAGAACTCTTTGAACATCTTTGATTTCAATTTCATTAAAAAAGTAGAACCCTTAGCATATATGAGTACTACTTCTCGCTGTTTTAGACGTCATGGGAGCTCTATGTGACTCATTCGCAGTATTACCAAGACGAAAAATTATACAAAGCAAATATTTCAAGATAATAGAAGGCAAAAAACGTATATTACAAGAAAAATAGAAGCAATTGTCAAAAAATGTACAGTGGATTTGATAAAAACTCATACGAAACGAGTTTTAGATTTTATCTTGAAATAAAAAACAGACTTAAATAGAACTTTCAAATGAATATATACAATAGAGCTCTTACAAATATTCACTTGATAAGATATGCATAGACTTTAAATATATGTATTTTTTAAGGACCATTTACGAGAAACGCGATGCTAAATTTTTGACTATATCATCGTTAATTAGTTGTAGTTAATTTTATTGATATTGAGATACTTGGTACTAGATTGTTTATAGAAGAAGTAAAACAACTTAATTTACTTTGATAGTGTTTGTAAACTTAGACCTTCAATATTGGATAGAAAGTAAATTAGTTTTGAGGCAAATCGGAGCAAGGTCTTCAATTTCTATATATTTAATGCATTAGATACTTATATGAAAGTCATTACTTGTATCAAATTTGACGCTAAAATACGAATTAATTAAAAAATTATAAACAATTGAACTAAATTAAAGATTTTTTTTAATTTTATGACTTTAAAACTATAAATTGGGTCTGCATGCTTTTTTCTCGAGATACACAGGAAAGATTGCATCTTGATAACGATATATGTTATAACTATACATTTTTAGATTAAAAAATTATAAATAATTAAAATAAATTTCTGTGATAATTGTTGAAAAACGCAATTTTTATTTGAAAAATAATTGTTGCCAACGATTTCTTAAAAAATGTTCTATAATAATCTGTAATAAGACTTTCTTCATGTTGAAAAAAGATCTCGGTATTATATGCCGCGCTCAGAAGGATGCCGCAACTGATAATGTGTCGATTCTTCCCGTGAAATGTTTCCAGGTAGTTCGATTTATAACTTAGTGAATTTATCGGTTAAACTTTTTTTGATTATTCAAGTAAGTGCATCTGAGAATGATCTTTCTTTACAAAATACTTGAAAATTATTCTGCACTTTATCAAATTAATTGATGAAATAATCAATTGAAATAATCAAGATGAAATTTGTTATCGATTTACAAATGTTCAAATTTTCTTGTATTATTTCTCCAAATATTCTAATTTGTTAGGTCGTATTTTATAATAGATATACAGACATTTACAATTTACAGAATATCCTAATTCATTTTAATTACGTAAACATAGATGTTGTCAAGAATCTTTGTTTTATGTTGCTGCGGAAATTCAGAAAAAGTGGTTTTCCTTAGTGAGTATTTGAAATACTGTTATGTCAGAGATCCAAATAAAGTTTCTGACTACAATACCAAATCTTACAGAATACGAATGAAAATATTAAATGGATTGGTGATTATGTAAATTCTATTAACCAGAACAATAAAACTAGTTTCGACGCAAGTGAAAAAATAATTTCTGAGATATTATTTGACAATGATAATAAATTTGTTATGTATAATGTAATGTAGAATTTACAATTGAACAAACATAGTAAAATAATATTGGATCGTTTAAATCTATTCGATTGCTCGATTTTTTTAAACCGAAAAAATAAGTTTATTATATGTTGAAATACCCCATAAAACTGAAAGAAAATTGATTTAATATCAAATAATTTGAAGAGAAAATTTAACTGTATAGAAAGTAATCGAGTAGAATAGAAAAAATAGATTTTATAGAGATGTGAAAGAAGCGTATAAAAATATCTACCATTTTAAAAATGATACATATGTTAATTACTATTCCACTATATATTAGTAATTGTGAAATAGAAAGAGAAATTAAATGTTCGTTTCATTTCGTACAAACATTTGGAATACTTCATGAACAAAAAAGCATGTTAACGATAACATGCATGAGACTACTTCTAAAGACTAGAACTTCTATTATTAGTAAAAAAATAAGTGCTGCTGCGTTATTTTTTTTGAAGACGACATAAACTGGCCATGTCTATGTACTAACGAGATTAAGATCATGTAAAAACATAATGAAAACAAGCCGGAACTTCAAACGTGGTTACATGTGTTTAATTTAAAAGAAATCTACAGGATGTTTGAAAAACACTGTGATGAAATTGGATTCAAATTTCGACTTAGATTTACATATTTTTATGTACCACCACCTGGTCAGTATATTTTAGAAAACAAATTTAAAGGTTTGTAGCAAAGAAATTCATGGTCAAATATGAAGAGTTACATGAAAAAGCAAAAGATATTTTAATTAAAATTAAGTATAAAAAGCCTGGCGAAACTTGTTTTCTTATTAAATACTCGAAATGTCATCGATTGGCAGGTACTTTATATTTGTACAATAATTATTTTTAAAAAATTCCGTACGTTATATTCATTACAAACAATGGGAAACTATGAAATAAAAGTATGGTCTTGTAAAACATACGTATAATATTAAAAATTATCTTAATCATCTGGAGGTATAGTTTAAATATAAGTTATTAAAATATAATTTTATTACAAGAAGTCAAGGTGAATATATAAGAACTCGTCGGCACAATTTAAATGAATCTGAAGTCATAGTCATGCGAACTTTTTCTCAGAATTATACGACAGCATACCAAGATCAGGTGAAACCAAATCGTTGGAACGAGAACCCAGTAACGATTCATCAATTATGTAAAAGGAAAAGAAAAAATTAAAGAAAAAAGCTTCATTGTCATTTTGGAATGTACGAAACATGATGTAAATGCGGTTGTATTGTTTCGTTACAAATTAGTAGATTATATTAAAAAATGTATGAATTGGATTAAAAAGAATATTTAAATTTCAAACTTATAAACATTTGTTTCTCTAATGAGTTTCTCTATGATACACATAGATTGAACCCTAATGAAACCTTATTTGCAAGTTGCCATAGAAAAAATGCGTACAATAGATTAGTTGAACAATGAAAAGACACAGATCTAGTTTGCGAAATACAAATGTAAACATTTCTGCAGTAGACGAATTATATGAATGGGCTCAAAAATCCATACCTGCTATAGCATTTGCTTATTGTACTATGGCAGAGCATATAGAAATTTCAAAAAAATTATCATTAAACCAAGCGTTGCGTATCGGTGGTATCTTAAGTTAGTTTTTCTTTATTCATTTTATTACATTTATTATAATTAATTAATTAATTAATTTATAATTACAAATTTTCTTCATTATTGTCAAACTTGGCACTAATGACAACCTGCATACAGGCATTTGATGTGCCAAATATACAAATAATTTAAGACTTGACCAAAAGCTGGTTTCTTTTTCTGTCATTGATCTGATGACATATCACAAATTTTACAAGTTCATTCTACATTTTAGTTTTTACCATACTTACATACATGGACATCTCTTTGTACGCCTTTTGTGAGAGGACTATAAATAAAGGCATTGAAATAAAATGATCGCTCATATTCGAATAATTATGGGGAATTCATTAAGTCTAAGCCTCTCTATTCCGTAATTTTTCAGTTTGAGAAGCATAATATTTTCCAACAATAACGCTATCGCTGCATAAAAATTGCACCTCACATTTTGTGAAGCCGTTAATATTCAGTTTGATATCTTCAATATGTGTAAATATATTGTAACGCCTGCCACAGTCAATACGTAAAAAGTAAAAATAAGACACTTGAGACTCACATACTACTATCATTTGTATCTATTATCCAACCATTTGTTTTAAACGTAAGAAAATTCAAATCTAAAACTTATCCACTTCTAAAATTCCATGAATATTCATGGAATTATAATATTCACGAATATATAATGAATATTCATGGTATATACCGTGCACCCACCGATAAGTGAGTAAAATGTCTCTAAAAATATAAATCGGATCCTCTTAGTGACGCTTTCTGCTCCACGCTATCGAAATTTTTCAGATGTGTAAGGCCATAAAAATGATGTTTTCCTGTCGTTCCAAAATGACATAATGCATATCTAATCTAATTATATATCTGATATAAATAAATTAGTTAATAATACTTCCTTTTCAAAACTATCGTTACTTGTTTCTTTTACTGTTTTAGTCAAAGCGTTTATTAATTATGAAAACTAAATATGTATATAAACTATTTCCTAATCAGTATTAGTCATGGCTTGTTATATAAAGTCACATTCGTAAAAAAAACAATCTCGCCTAAATAATATTATAAAGAGCCTACGACATCAATATTATTGAAATATATAATTTTAGATCACTTGTAATCAATTAAGCTCTCTCTGTCTCTCCCTCTCTGCATCTGACAAAATGTTAAATTCATTGATTAATTAATTAATGGCAACTAGCAAGTTTATAAAACCAAAAAAATACAATATATTAAATCTCTTAAGGAAAATTCATACCATTATTTTATTCATCTACGCTTAAATTTCTTCAATTGGGCTAATGAAGGAAATCTTTTCTTTCATTGATCTAATCAGAAAAGGGTCCTCTTGAAAAGAGACCCAGAAAAATGCTACAGGAGAAAGTTTTTAATAATTCATATATACTAAGTGTGATTCTTTGTAAAGGTTCTGAAAAAGTCGAACGGAAGAACGTCAGTGGTGCACACACAAACTGAAACAAAGTTTACAATATTCGCAAATTTTTTCCCTGTAGTGTGATTTATATCCTACTTGTCGAAAAGTTTATAGATAATTTATAATTGCATATCATCGATAAAGACAAAAATTCGATAAATTTATACGGTGAAATACTTATTAATTTAACAAAAAAGAGATTGACGCATTTCAATAAATTTTCAGTGTCCAATTATGTGAGTGTCCAATGCTTTTTTTTAAATACAAATCAATCTATACGAACAAAATAGAAAATTAATTTCAAAAATACGATTTGTCATATTAGCCTTCTACTGACATTAATTCTTCAAACTGATTAATAAAACACGAAAGGGATTAAACATGTCAATTTAATCACTGCAACATCATAAATTTTACCTCAACTCTCAATATTTTCCATATGATAATATTAACATCGATATACATAGAAATCAATATTCACTGTTGTATGATACATAAGCCGAATTGACAAATATTCATTGAAGAACACTGTAGTCGATGTACATTTTGAGTCTGAAACAAAACAAAATATACCTGATGGCACTTTGGTGTACCTACTGATTCTGCTTTCATATAAGTTGGAATTTGAAAATATTAATTTAGTGAACGGAAACAATTAATTAATTAAATAAATGTATCTGTGATTTATAAGGCAAGACCATATGATATATATTCGTAAGCAGCATATAATTCATAAATTGGAGTATGTAGTGAATATACTTAATGATACCTCAAAAAAATTATGCTTTGAAGGAGTTAGCGATAGCTCGTCAATTATGACGAAGAATAACTTATTGAATTGTTCAAACGACACTTTTCTTGTCACCAACTTATGGAAAAACGGAATTATTATAATTTATGTTAGGAGCGCTGCTATTATGAAATAGCTCGAAACTCGGACGTTCTTCTTTACTTTGAATTCAACTAGCACGTCTCGACGCTCTTGAAGAAAGCTATCAAATTTTTCGTTTGCGACAATCTAAAGAAGAGTTCTATGGAACATTTTAACCTAATGGTTTTCGATTTGAACAACTATGTGCTTAAATTACAATGTCCAATTTATGAAATATTAACGATTTTGTACTAAGATGGAACCGAATATGTTGTAGAAGAATATTAATCATATTAACATTTTTTAATTAATAATAGCTTAAAAATTTCATAAAACAGAAGTTTATAAGTTTTATTAATAAAAATAGTGTATAATATAAATATTTTATTTATTCTTATAAACCCAATAAATTTTTCAACTGCTATCAACTGACATGAAATCGCGAGGGCGGCGATATAACACGCAGACCTTAAGAAGTCTTATTATATAACTTTTTATAACTTTTTATATAACTAGAGACATGGAGAGCCCTACCGATTTTTCATGTTGATATTAATTAAGATCCATTACTATTACATAAGAACTCACATTATTTCGACAAAATTATAAACAACCACATGAAATTTTGAAAGATAACTTTTCATTTCCTCGAAACGATGTTCACTATTGTAAATAAAAAATCATAAAATAATTCCACCTTTATATTCATTCATTTTTATTTGTTATGGCAGAAATTATTTAAATTAGACTTTTACTAATTGCATTTTCAACTAAAATATAGTATTTAAATATGTAAACTTTATAGTACGGTGTAATACATGTATTCGTTGAAATTTAACTAAATTCAGTTCTATATAATCAAATATATCGTTATATTCAAGGTTAGAATATATTGTCTGAAAGGCTGGCCTATATATATTATTGTGGCGTTATTAATATATCCACAATATCAATTTTCTGATTTTCAACGTTTATATTATTGATATTTTCACGTCTCTTTTGACACAGCTGATAAATCATTTTGATTATCCGCGCTTTTTTATGTTTAACCAACCAGAATGTAGATGTCGTCATCTCAACTTTTTTTTAATAGGAAATGCAGTTTCATCTCATCGAGAGCTGAAGGAACGCCTCAACTCAGATGATATATCAATTTAAATGATTAAAAACCGTCTTGAGCTAGTCTCTTATCTCTACCTTATTGTAATTTATTTTGTATATACTTGGAATTTACTTCTAAAACATAGCCCTACTATAATCTAAAATATAGAATTTCATTATCGGTGTGAAATAAATATGCTTAAGTTATATACCATTTTATAATTGCCATTCAGTCATATTTATATGTAACTATTTCATATTCCAAAATGGTTGAAATACGTTTTCTTAATTAACAATATTGTTCAAAGAAACATGGATTATGCTTTGTAAAATCTAATTTTACATTACACATGCGTGAAATGCTTATAAAATGAATTTTTTTTAAGTGGAAACTTTGCAAGAATTATTTTTTTGGCGTTATCACTATCGTTCTAATTTTTTATAAATATTGATTTAATTTTTTAATATAATTTTTAAAGACTATATATTCCATTCTAAAAATGTTATTTTTATTTAGTAGGACACATGGAAATTTTTTACTCAAAGATTTACCTACATTTTAAATAATTTATATAATTGCTAGGCTTTCACGCCTGAAAATTTCAATGGTTCAGCATCTTCTCTACATTCTGTGACATACATATTTTTTATTGTAATTGATCTGGAATATATCTTACTATTTTCATTTCTCATTCATGTATGTGATAATCCTTGTAGCTATTATATGATAGACAATCGCTCTAAAGAACACTAAAATTAGTATTTAACATGAGTTTTCAAAGTGCGTGGAAAAAACATAAAACTTACTATATTTGAATAAATTTATTTATAATCTTCTATAAACATATTTGATGCATTATAGATAGTAAATAGATTTATAAAAATAGTTAAAATAGAGTTTTATCAAAGTAGCTATATTTTACAGATATTAAGGAATTAATTATTTTACAAGTCAATATACATTTCATAATTATTTTTACAGTATTTTGATATTTAAAAAAATGGTAAAACAGGATTATTGTAAACTTAATGGAAAATTTCTTAAATGCTATAAATAATTATTCAATAATTTTTTCAACTGAGTTACAGTGCTATTTCATACTTTTCCTTCCCAGTCACACCACACATACAAACATATATTCAAAACGACAGTATTAGTTCCGTAAATGACAAAATCACAAAGAAAATTAAAAAATGCTATTATTGTTTCATTTTATATTATTTATATCTATAATATGAGGCATATCTTTTCTTTCTACGGTCAAATTGCAGGGTTCTTCACTATATTGCGGTCACTAAGTATGTTTTATTTTTATGTAAATATAATACAAAATTGAAGTAAATTTGAATTTGTATTTGTACTTGTATTTTAATTTAGGTTCGTTATCATACTAGTGAAAGCCTGTGGTGACTCTTAAAATAACAGTATAAGAGATTCTACGAAAATATCTATATTGTTATTAGCCGATGCCAGTCTTTAAATTAACAACCTCCATATAAAAGTAAAAATAATATTAAATAAGAAAATTATTGATTTATTTTACCATCACCTCTGGTACCTACAGCCTATTTCAATGAATTTTATATATTATTCTTTTTGCAACAAAATTTAACTTTCATTATATATTATGCGTGCACAATCAATAAGATATAAGCATCCACGCAATGAATAAATCGAACTTTCAAAGATACTTACCATTAAGGTCAACTGACAATTTAGGATACAAAATTCCAGCACGTGCTAACCATTCAATCTGCATGGTATGTATGCCTTGTTGGGGACAAGTTATGTTTGGTTCGGATTGAATATGTTGCCCTTGTTTTTGTAACGAATGAAATGCACTATTGCCACTCGAATAATAATAAACATTTCCTGGTTGAAACGATGCACATTCAGGATTAGAAAAAAAATTATTCGGACTCCAATCATTCACATTATTCGATTTGATTTTTTCATCATTTTTAACTGATACTTCCATAGAATCTTCAAAACCTAAAGATACTAGTGGACTATTCGTTAAACTTCTACTAGTATTACTATCTGGACTTATACTTATTCTTCTACTCAATTCCAAATCGTTATTAAAATCAACTATTTTATTATGACAGTCTGAAGAATCTTGATTTGAAACAGCTAAATCATGAGAAAAATGCCTTTGCTCATGATTTTTACTATTTTTTTCAATTAATCCATGATTATATTCCTCGAATACAATATCTTTAGAATGTTGGCAACAAACCAAGTCAACATAATTATCATGTTTCTTGTCCATAGGAACATGCTTCAGCTTATTACCTTCTTTTTCAATATCATTATCTTCTCTATTTTTAATGGCTCCACGATTACAGATTTGATTAACACGTTTGTATGATTTAAGTTCTTTCGAAGTTGGATCCTTTCCAAGTAAAACGTCGATACAGAAAGACGTTTTAGTAACTGTATTGCAGGTTGGATCCGATTCATAAAACTTATAATCGTTTGCTTTATCATAATTATCTTTATCTAAATTTTGAAAATGATTTGGCACATTACAATCAATGTTTCTCATAATTGAACTTTTCTCAGATACATAATCATGACTTATGCTTTGCAATTCTTTGTAAGATTCTAATGTCTTTGAGCGTATCATATACTCTTCATTTGAATTACATGTTGCATTATCAGTTTGTTTTAAATTACTCTTTCGTTGCATTTCAGGAGACAATTTTCGTCTCTGAAAATAACGAGAATGAAATATTTGTTGTTCAATTTTTCTAAAAGTGTTTTGTACATGAAAATTCATATTCCACGTAAGCACTTTTCAATAATCTATTAATTTTTTTAATCAGTAAACCAAAAAACACATTATAATTTTTGTCACTATTATTTCAAGTATTTGCCGTCAGATTGTCCAGCAAAATATCTTTATCAGTACAAACTTTTGAGAATTGATAGTAAATTGGTTGATGTACCACATGATGGTTTCAAACAATCCAGCAGAATGAAACTACTCTCTGCATGGTCTGAAATTGATTAGATAAGATTGATGCTCCGCCCATATTCTTCTAGAGAGTATTTTATAACTATTATTTTTTTTACTATGTAGCTTCGCATTATTATATGTTGCTTTCTAAGGTACCAGCACTCATCTCGTACTACAGAGGATATTCACTTCTCTATGCTATATTTCATGGACCACGCCCCCAGTGTCTATTATGTATCCCCACACAAAAAGGGAAGGGCAATCCCTACTCTTGATCAAAAAGAGAAATACCTCAGCGAATAGCATTGTTTCTGTGCGATAAGTGGGCTTTACTTTCACTGTAGTACTCGCCCATAGTCATTTAAGAAAACCAATCACATTGTTGATACATTGCTATAAAAACACTACGCAATAACTATCTCCGTATGGCGAATCCAGGTACATGAATAAAATAATTTATTTATACTAGTATATGGATAAGAAGAACATGTAAATTACTTAATCGTTTAATACATAATTAAAATACATTTATTTAAATGTCTACAGGAAGGCACAACATTTTCAGTAAAAGAAGACATTTTACCAATTAATGTTTTCTAAGCAACTAGTATATCTTATCGTGGAATACACTTTCATTTATTGATTTCTTTACTGATATTCATAAATGTCTTTATCATCACAATATAAATCAGATTATTCAGTAAAAATTATAGATAATCAAAACCCATTCTGTAACATAAATTTCAATTGTCTCAATTAATATTTATTTTTGTTACAGAAAATCATAAAATAGTAATTACATAAAATATTGCTATACATGCACCATTTGATCAAATGTTTGTATATCATAAAATATAAAAAATGTTCATTCTTAATTACTATCAAAATTAATCCATACGAATTTTTATAAATTGAATGTTCTACTATACTTTATAGCTTAAGAATCCTTGTTGTATGAAAATATCTAATCTAGTGTGAAAGATTGGAGAAAACATGATACGATGAACTAGTTCTATAAAATTGTAATAATTCGTTTTCAATGCATTTAATGGAGCTGATCCTTAAAAAAACAATTTCAAAATTAAATCTCCAACAGTGAGCTATCATTTCTTAACTGTCTACTTTTGTAAACAAATCGAGAAAACAATATATATGGAAGATTAATTTTTTAAAACTAAATATTCACAACACAAGTGTTTTATTCAGCAACTATTTTTTAAATAAAAATGAAAAACAGGCGGAAAAGATCGCGGAAGAATAAAAATAATATAAATTAAATTAGGATACGTATGTGGAACATAATAGAATAGCTTTCTGCATACAATAAAAGAATTAAATTAAAATAATTCAGAAGTGACAGACCAATGTTATAACAAAGTTGATTTTTTTAATTTTCTTTCAAAGATCGAAACGTAAAATAATCATTATAATTTTAGAAAATTAATATATAGATATATAGAGTAGGCAACTCAGCAACCAGAAGAGATAAACAAAAGTGCAAAAGCGTGGACTTTTTAAAGTCGTCATATAAAGCTATTTAGAGCTATTCACAATTGAAATAATCAACTATTTTATAAATATATGATTTAATTTCATAGTCTTACAATTTTAATAATTATTTTGCTATTTTTTTCATAAATATGTCCATAAGTTTAAAAAAATTGCATCAGTATTCACTCAGCTATTCATTTACATTTTTTCTAAATTTGTAATAGTATACTTTTAAAATACGATTTGATTTTTGTGATTAATTACATTTTGTTTTCTGTATTTATAGGAATGAATAGGTGATAACTTAAGATACCATCGATGTCCAAATCATTGTTGATTAGCCTAATACATTAACAATTTTCATTAATAATATAATTCAGGTTAATAATATAGAATTATTGATTTCATTCAACTTTTTAAATATATAACTGCGCAAGTTGTACAATTAAAAAACATTAAAAATGTTTTGCTTCTAGATATAGACGTACAATGACTGACATTGAAGCTGAAGTTTGTATTTTATTTTGTAGGACTGCTCCAAGGCACAAGTGAGTAGGAGTATTAAACTACATAAAATAAAAGCAACTTGCTAAACGTCAAATATTAGTGTACGATCCGATTAGCTAATCTTATGAAAAAAATATAAAAGTGGCCAATAATGCCACTATTCAAGTATAAAAAACTGTTGTGAACCATGTAACTGTAGTTGAAAATTTTGTAAAATATACAAAAACTGACAAAGAAGTGTGTAAACAGTAAGGGCAAGAAAGGAACTTTAATTAACCCAACTTCTGACAACGTAAGAAAGACGAAATATCAATTTAATACTCTAGACAACTGGCTGAGTAGTCCGGTAAAAATAAGCAATAAATTTAAATCCCTATCAATTACGCAAACTCAGAAAATAGCAATGGAACCCAGTACTCTAATTAACAAAAAAAACCACCACCCATTTTCATGAGCGGCGGTTAGAGGAAATATCCAACCATTAACGGTAGTACTATATTTAATCACTAATAAAAATTATACCTCAAAAGTTCTAAGCAATAATGTCGTCGAAATCCAACTAGAGTCGTCCGAATTGAATGAAACAAAGATCGGAAAAACCTACGTCAAAAGGAAGAAAACTAGCGAGGTACAAAAATATATATTAAATCTCATGTCTATAGAAGTTACGGGTTATTCACTACAAAAAATTACAAAAAATTTAAATATATCTAGATATAGAAGGAATAAAAATTCCTTCTATTCGTTAACTCTGCCGAAGCTGGCTAAAACCAATGAGCGAAAAATCACAGCCTCTTCAAATGATCTAAGTGGCGCATTTACGCTGAAACCGAGAGACATCACTGAACAGAAAGAAAGTGAACAATTGAATATCCTTACGATTCAAAACAATGAACGGCTTAAAGCAACTAAATTTACAGAAGCAGTTAAGCCCTCAACACTCGGTATAGATAATGTTACAGTCAGGATGACCAGAGAATTGGCTACAAACACTAAAAACATATTGTCATAATCTTTATTATCCTCAACTGTAAAATAGAAAACGGCCTAATTTATGCTCATTCCTAAACCAGATAAAAATATAGATCTAGTTATTCCATAAGACCCATAAACTTTCAATCTATAATTTGAAAAAGATTTTAAAAAAAATTGTACTCGCAAAACTGACTGCTATATCTGAAGAAACAAATTTACTCCAAAAATATAATTTGGATTTAGATGAAACAGAGTATAGTCGAATAGATAACGCTTATAGGTTTTTAAATATCAAAAGCCTCAAAAAAATTCTATTCTGCTTTATTTCTGAATGTCCAGCAAAATTTCGACAAAATTTGGCATCAAAGAATCTTTAGAACAAAATCTACCTTTTCCGCAGATTTGTCTAAACACTGTTGGAATCTTACTTAACAAACAGATCTTTCTGTGTTAAAATCGATGCTGTAATCACAATAAATTGTCGGATTTCTTATAGAGGTGCCGCAAAGAGACGTTTTGGATCCAATTCACAAATGTTGAAATATAATTTAAGTCAATTCTCTGATTATCCTGACTGCAACATTATCATCACCGAGTGTTGAGGATATTAGCTGCCTCAGTGCATTTAGTTACTTTAATTGGTTTGTTATTCTGGACTGTATAACAATTTAATTATTTAATTTCTTCCTGTTCAGTGATCTTTCTAGATTTGGCTGAGATAATTTGCAAACGTTGTGACTTTTTACTCATGGATTTTAATCCAGCTTTCGGAGAATTGGGGAATAATCTGTTGATGCTGGACCAAGGCGCGCAGGTGATTGTGATAGGCAGAAGGATAGCCGAAGAGTACGCTCCAAGGCTCTCACCATGCACCATGTCCGTTACTTTAAAATGTTACAAATAGCTCAATGAGGATCGCTGGTAACCTCAAATTGGTTTTTGAAATCGATGGGGTGGTGAGAGCTATTGAGCTATTGCTCTATGACAATTGAAGCTATTCTATTAGTCATATCTATTATATTTACTTATCTATTCGTATTTCTTTTTCCCTTCCTTTTTTCTTTTATTTTTTGATTTATGTGGAAAATCCTTAACCTATTCAAATGAACGTTTTTATTACACTTTTTTGTTTCTATTTTACTATTTTTTTCATTTAGAATCATTAGAATTTCGAAAAATACTGAATAATGATTGCCAAATTTACCTGGTTTAGATGGAGAGAATTGGTGACAGGCTAGATTGAGAAACTAGGTCCCGTCAATAAAATGAATCCTGAAATATGGAAAGACCGTCTACGTAGGTTGAGCGCATTTCGAGACTACTAATTCGTCGTATTGAAGCAGTGTAGAATTGTCAGAAATGGTACTATGACCTAGGTAGACGGGATGTGCGTTTCGCTAACGAATGCAGCCGTTGGCCAAAATGCCAAGCTTGACCTGCAATACGCGGGGCCGCGTAGGGTCAAATAGACCCTCTTGCCGGAAGTTTATATCCTCGACGTTGAAAACGCCAGGCAGGTGACCATGGCACGCGTTTCAGATTTGAAACAGTATTTGCTACTGCGAACCCATAACAATGTGGGACCCTCTAGAGTCGACAAGCGAGGAGGTGTTTTCTGTTGAGCCATCCACATGTTTTCTTTTTTTTTATCTTATTTAATAATTTATTATTTTTATTTTTGTTTTTGCCCAGGACTGGAATGGCGAATTTTGACAAAAAAGTAAAGCTACATCAAAAGATGATGTGGTCGATGGGTAGACTGTAGAGACGCCCATCGAGCCTACGCTGGAGCCTTTGGCCCCAGCGGAGCGCCTCGGAGTGGCGCCGGGTTGGCACCCAATACCCGATGCCGACCCATCTATGCGGGAAATTGAGGAGAGAAGCAGCTTAATTAACATCAGCGGAAATTTCGTTTTTTAAAGTCTCTTTTTAAACCAGATAAATTTGGCGATCATTATTCAGTATTTTTCGAAATTCTAATGATTCTAAATGAAAAAAATAGTAAAATAGAAACAAAAAAGTGTAATAAAAACGTTCATTTGAATAGGTTCAAGATTTTCCACATAAATTAAAAAATAAAAGAGAAAAGGGAGGGAAAAAGAAATACGAATAGATAAATAAATATAATAGATATGACTAATAGAATAGTAAAAACAAATAATTAAATCTCACTCTTATTCACAGCCATCTAATCGCTTAACCTCATTTTTATTGCCTCTCAAACTCAAAGGGCCTCCCCAGTTCCAATATGTAGACTTGAAACAAAAGGCTTTTCGACAATGCTCGAAAGGTACAAATTTACTCAATGAAATATAAAGAATCACCTAAAACGATTAGTACTGCTCCGACTCAACTATTACACACAACAAAACCATTATATGAGCTTTTTGCCGAATCAATACAATGTAACTTTGTTTCTTTGTCTTTCCAGATTATTTTATTAATCTTGCGTACACTGTAAAATTGTTTATAACTTTATTTACTACAGCAGCCCTAACGTTTTTTATTTGCAATCACTATTCTTCGTTACACTCATTTACTCATTGTTTTAGAGCTGAGGGTCTAACCTCTGGTAATCAAGAAAAAAAAATGTGTATCTGTAAAAATCAAAGAAATACGTTATTTGTAGAACCATTTGTAGATATATTTTCGTTTTACCTTTTTTCTGTTATTTTATAGAAATCATAAAAATAAAAGATGCAGTAGCAATTTTCGGAAAACAAAAATCTTCAAGTATACAATGCAAGACAAACTCATTTTTAGGTTTAGAGTTAAAGGGGACGGTCTCGCATAAAATTAAAAAAATTTGTAAAAATATTATAGATGGGAAAAAGAAGATCGCAATATAAAATTAGTGCCTAATGTAGAAATAAGAAAAAAAGGAAAAGAGAAGATTAGCTTAGATATAAGGTACTGTTTCGTCATAAATCACGTTTTCCCTTTTTTTTTTTGCTTTTTTTTAGAATTCAGGAACAATCTAAAACGAACATTTGTTGGATGAACTCACAAAATCTAGTTTTCTTAATTCATTTGGTATAATTTTGTAATGGTTCTACACGGTATACCAGGTAGAAAGAGTATACTTTTTCAAAAAGGCACGCCCATGTATGGCTTTCCAAGATGTTCACAATCTGAGGGCGTATCTTTCAGAGCTATAGAAATTTGGGAGGAACAATTGACCAATTGCGTCATTGAGAAATCATAGTCCAACTCTTGGGTCATTAAGTAGGAATTGACTTCCTTAAGAATATAAAAAGCCTTTTCTTGCGGAAAAATATCGTTAGTTTGTGCAACTATACTGCTAAGTGATGTGCAAAGATACCTTGAAAATTCTGGTGTAAATCCAAAGGGAATCGGGAATTAAAGAAAATTTGTAAGTAATAAAATTTAAATAAAATATGCAACAGAATAGACAGAATAATTCCCGTTATTTTGCGTACCTAATCTCTCACTATTCCTAAATCCGAATTATTTGAGCTGGCCCATAGAGTCAGTTCTTGCTAATTTTTAGTTATAACCCGTTTACTATTGAAACTTAGTCAATGAAGGTGACATATAGATGTTGATATGTTAACGTCAGTGAAAAAAGGGTAGCTATAAAATATTAGAATTCCTTAAATGAAGGAATATACCTTATTAAGTAACTTGCACATGTCCTTGAGAGTAAAACGAAATTCTTAGATTAGAAAGTGTGCGTAGGATAAAAAATGACCGCAAGGGAATTGAATATCCGTGTCATTCTTAATCGGACGTCACAAAGAATGAATTTTAGGTATACCCGACCATATTTTTTTCGACATAAAAGGATTTGACAAGATCGGATCTTGTCAAATCGAGTACTATCTACATTCAAAATAATTCCTGTTTATCCAATCATGGCTAAGGTCTCTCTGTCGTGCGCCTATTATAGTGCAGTACGAGCGAATCGCCTTACCATTACTTTCTATCCATAACCTATACCGAGTAGAATAATTTACGTAATTCGTAATTCGTAATTCAATGTTTACTTCTTAAAGCTATGTTACCTCATAATCATAATACGATATACGCTATTATATTGCACCAAGCTGCTTTTTAGAAGACGTTGATGAAGATGATCCTAAAAATTTGTAGTTATTTTTAAACTTTCTAATTCAGAGATTATTTTCAATTGCTTTTTCAATCAATTAATGTTTTAGCGTAAAACATGGCTCAAGTGATGACCTTCATATAAACGTTCGTTATAACAAATACAAATGTAACGTCCAATGGATATTACAGACTAGTTTTAATAAAAAGTGTATTTTTGGTCGTAGAGTTTTACCTCTAATAACCGGGAAATCGATTTGTCGAATTACGTAAATTATTCTACTCGGTATAGGTTATGGATAGAAAGGAATGGTAAGGCAATTCTCTCGTACTGCACTATAATAGGCGCACGACAGAGAGACCTTAGCCATGATTGGATAAACAGGAATTATTTTGAATGTAGATAGTACTCGATTTGACAAGATCCGATCTACATTCGATGGAAAATCTAATTATGTTACTACGAAGCGATAGAGAAGAAATAGACTGAGTTCAAAGTATGATATTTATTGTTTGACTTACTACTTTTTAGATGATCTCTCTCCCTTACAAGTCGGAGTTGGATTTAATTTTGGTTGGATTTCTGGTCCCTTTGAGGCGGTCCCTTTTCAGATTAGGCCAATGAGGGAAAAGATGATTTCCTTCGTTAGCTTAATTGGAAGAATTTTGGCGTGAGCGGATAGAAAAATGGTACATTCTTCTTTTAAGAGATGTCGTGTACAGTATCGTTTGGAGAAAATATTAATTGTATTTAATTGTTCAACTAATTAATTAAATAATTCTAGCGGGCGAATTTGACAGGAGAGAAAGATATCCATTGTTTACAATCTATCGAATTAAGTTTATTATAAAAATAGTAGCGAGACTATGACAAATGTTAGCTTGTTTAGTCGTGATTTCTTGTTTTGTCTATGGACTTTAAGAGATTTAGTTTATGACTATTACAAATATAACGATGGTTTACAATGTTGATAAACAGTAGTGACTATTATTAATATTATTAGTTCATACAAATGTCTAGCGGATGTGGCATCAATATGCGTTGTGTGATTTTAGTCGCAGCCGGAAAGATAATTTTTACGACTCTACGCGTCTGGGAAATTTCGTTAGCGCGGGACCATGGCGTATCATCAAGAGGGTCCGTTTTATTAGTTTTCGGAGAAAACTAACTTGCTTATCGGAGGGTATGGTTTTTCCGTGAGACTTTTCATAAGCGAGTGGTTCTATTTAGACTTTTCTCACGCTCGGAAATTATAAACAGTCACAGTAAACATGTGACGCCGGAAAATAGACATAAACGATAAAGGTCTATGACCTCATAAAAACTAAATTTTATTTCTACCACGTGCTTAGTTTCAGCGGACGTCACACAAAAAAAGATGTCAGACCTTGCTGCGATTTTATCTAAAATTAATTTATTTTCTGTAATATAAAGCTCCTCAAATTAGCCATTAACAGCAGATTCCACCTCATCCTTGTTGACAAATCTTTTACTTAGATATTTTTGCAAGTTTGGAAATAGAATATTATCTTAACGTACCTTATCTGTTGCATTGTCTTAATGAAACAAATCTTTCTTTTTCACTAAATATGGCCATTTTTTCTCGATTTTGTCACTCAACACTGCAATAAATTTGCATATGCATTACTCGCTATTGATCGTTCTTCCATTCAGAGATAGTCAATGAAAATTTCTTTACGTGCATTCCAAAAAACTAACATCGTGACTTTACCTACAAATGGAACTACCTTCGTCTTATTAGTACCGATTCCCCCGTTCAATCAATTTTATTGACTGATCCTTTTTCTCGGGTATAACGTGATGGACTCATGTTTAAACCACGGTTATAAATCGACATAAAAAGTCTGCATTATTGCTGTCAAACTTCGTTAAATACTCGACTGAAACATATTCACAATACGACGTTGTTTTATCCCATTATAATATAATCACGGCACCCATCTTACGCGCAGCTTTTTCATGTCCAAGTGTTCAGTCAGTGTATGGTGTAAAGCCCTTTTTTGAAATTCCTACCATGTCTGTTTATGGAATTGTTTTCCCCATTTCTGAGGTTTAAACTCGATTACCCAATATTTGACTGAGGAACTGACTTAATCTGTTCCTGGTGGCACTAATCTGCTGTTGCTTGTGTTGCTCTCCCACTGGGGTTCGCTCTTGCTAGCGTTCGGGAGTGAGCTGGTTCAGATCTCTGGTCTTCGGTTTGATGTTCTTCAAGATCTACGTTATTAATTCTTCATAAATTCTCTGTTTTTATCGTTCTCATTTCCCTTTGTTCGATTCGCTTCCTGCTGGGCCAGCGCTGTCTACCGTGTATTCACGACAGTGAAATTACTGATAGGTAATAAAGGGCAAGTAAGCAAGTCTAAACACGTTTTTAAAAAAGGATATTTGTGTAATTGGTCGACAGAAATTGTTACTATACAGAGAATTTTGAAAACACGATTCATAACATATCTTCTGCTAGATTACAAAGATAATCCCATTCCCGATTGTTTCTACAAGCAAAAACTGCAGAAGCCTATGTATTCTGATGTATTACCTTGCAATAAAGTTGATTTAAAATAGTTAGGATTTGACAACTCTCATAATTCATGGGTCAACAAAAGTGAACATGTATGAAAAAATGTATTTTTTCGTATTGTAAGAGCCCTCAACCTTCTATCTTGTCCTGTATGATACTTCCATTTATACATCGCCACTTGTGAATCCATTAAAACTAGTTGAAGCCTATACAAAACTTGCATTGTCCTTAAATAACTCACTTATGACATATTTGACCTCTAAAACTAAACGTATTACAACATGAATTGACTTATACACATAATCTTTATTTAAATTAATACATTATTTTTACAAATAAAAATACAAATACAAATATAATACCATTAATAAATTAAAATACAGATCATAAATTAAAATATAAATCATAACGTTGTATTTTCTCCAAAAGCAGCACAAACAGATTGTAGTGTTTGATTATAACCCTTACTCATGAAAGTTTTACATCGAGCCGAAACTCAGTGGAAGAAAAGACAGCAGTAACTATTTTATCTCTCTAAAAAAAAAGATATGAAACTGGGAAATGAACAATTCATTATTAATAACACGCTACATATATATTATAAACCTTAAAGTAATACAATATGTTTATTCTATTGAACACTGTTCGAAATCTTTTACAAAATAGGAAGACACAATATTCAGGAAGATAAATTTTCATTGTAAATTTAGTCAATTGACTACCTGTAAAAGCAGATAAATTTTTTATATAAATGTATTGGAATTTTGCAGTAAAATTTGTATTGTTAAATTGCATTTTCATCAATGTAATATTCTTGTATAAGACGATTTATATGTCCAGTTTGTTTTGATTTTGAGATATGCTTCATATTTTTTCCCATATCTTTTGAGTATATATATATATTTATTGATATACTATTTAGCTTTTTAAATTTATTGATACTTTTAGTTTGTACCCAGAAGTTGATACCTCGAAATTCAATTCGTTTGCATAGGTCACGTACTGAGTTACTCTATCAACATTCTGGTCAGTTGGATGAATGCATGATAGTACAGCCCATTTGAAACATTAATCGTCTTTTTTTTTTACATTGACTTTTTTTTTACTTTCTTATTAGCTATCGCCTTCGGTAATGAGATATATGAAGAGGGTTTTAATGGATTCTACTTATTTAAGTTAATAGTGAGACCAACAATACATTTTAGTGACCAACCGGAATCTGTATCGTGAAATTCTTCCATATTTTTAAGTATAACGTCTTTAATACATTCTTCAAACCAACCGAATAAATTAGTTGTTTTATATATAAAAACATTTTCCATATTAAAATATTTTATTTGAATATCTTCATTGTCGTCCTATTTAATAGTAAATTGATTTTCGAAAATTATTTGTCATTGACATTTGAATCTAAAATAAATTTCCATAAATCTATCCAGGAGTTTTCGAAATGTAAAATTGGATCCATTTGATCAAGCTAACAGTCTTCTATTATTAGTCATAGGAAATGTACAACAAGAGCTAAATGTTAAAAGTAGGAAAAGGAGGACTTCCAAGAGTAGGAAATGCAAGAGTTAGGTTTGCTGCCTCGGTAGGCAGCATGAAAGACTAGAATACTTTGACTTTATACTTTAGGGATGGCGCTATAAGCGAAGCGGAATCGAAACTGTGGGACTCAAAGAGAGAAAGCTAAAAGTTAACATATAGACGAATAATTTTCTTCACTATAGTTTGACTTCAGTGTTACTAAGACGACAACCTATACAGAATCATAACCTCATATTGTTATGATAGCATATTCATTATGCTATCTGCTAACATTTTTCTCAATATACTACCTTAGTTTTTCAATATTTGTTAAGATTATTTTAGTATCTTATAATTATTAAAAAGGACAATAAAAATAAATACACTAAATAATGTCTATAGATCATACTATATTATTAAATACGAAATATTTAAGATTATATATTATAAATATATTATACGTATTTACGTAGAAATATTTTACAAAAACAATAATTCAATAAATATTAATTATATATACAAAAAATATAAATATATTAAAAGATATTGTTTTTTACAATCTTTTTTATTAGCCAACAACCTTAGACGGTCTATATAAAACACACTTTGGTACGTACGACAAATTGTGTTTAAATATAATGGCTATTAATTTATTTTTCTTTTCAACAGCTCCTTGGCTTCATATTGTTTGACAAATTCAATTTCTATTTTTTTTATCTTCTAGTCCTACTTGTTGTTGCTACTGTTGCTCTTGTTTTTTATGTTCGTTTTGATGTTGCTATTGCTGCTGTTGCTTTTGGTATTTCTGTTTTTTCTTTGTAGTTGATATTGTCTCTATGGCTCTTGTTGATGCATTGTATTTTCAATGCTTAATAATTAAAATTTTCAAAAAAATAACAGAACTGGACTGTTGAAGATTGGAGGAAAATTCTATTTCCAGATGAATCTGAAATTAATTTGTTTATAAATAGTGAGAAAAGGTATGTTAGATTACTAAATCATATTATAAATGATTCGCGATACCAAATACAAATTGTAAAACTCGGCTAGTAAGCATTGTGCTATGGAGTGCATTTTCTTGGAAAAACGTTGATAAAATTCTTAAAATCAAAGACACTATGGACTTTGATATGTATAATAATATTATATTAGAAATAATGGTATCTTATACTCGTGAATCGGCCATAAAAATGGATTCTTTTACAGGATAGTCCAAACTTCAATTACAGCTCATTTAGTGGATTTTTGGAAAAAAAACATACAGGTTTTAGTGTTAAAATCAATTTTCGGATTTGAATCTCATAGAATATTTATAGCAAGAGATAAAACTAAGAATATGAATTGAAAATTATGTCAATAAAGCTGCTTTATGAAAAAAAAATACAAGAACGGCGGAAAAATACCTGTCATAATAATAGAATCTTCAATTTAATTGAATCATTGCCTTCGATAATGTAACATGATATGTTCGAATGGTATATCTATAAAGTATTAATAAAAGTCTTACCTTTACAACCATTGTCAATGTTTTTTCTGAAGTCGCTATTTTTTTCATCTGTGAATAATTTTTAATCTATAATAGTTATGAAAAAGTGAAAATTATTACCTTTATTATAAATCATTATTAATAGTTGACAAATTATTTGGGTTACACATTTTTATTGCACAATAAAAATACTTTAAGATAATATATCTACGTCTCCATATCACCCCATTATTAGATATTTCATTATAAAAGTTAATTATTTAATCTTTAGCCGGATATTTTTGAATGAAACGATAATGTCGCGTTACACTCAAATGTTCTTAGACATACACAAAATAAACAACATTGTTTAGTATGTTTATATATACATTTTTAATTTAAAAGTACTATATTAATAAAATTTTCGACGTAGCCTTTTATTGTTAAAAAAAGCGCCTCTTTGTAAATTAATATGTTAGCCCATTTATCACGATGTTTAAGTAATTTTTTAAAATAAATTATTTAAAAATGGCTTTAAATTTGAAAATTTAAACATGTCGGAGCCGGCGATCTCGTTTTGCCTCTCTCTTCCCTTTTTTCCAAAAATTCACACAAAAAATTTTTTTAGGACAGGGACCTCGCATTGATAAGTGGTTTGTTAGCTGACAAGATGGCCGACAAACTTCGGCCAAAGGCCAGGAGCTCCGTTACATATAGAATCCGCATTATCACACTTTTGATCATTACAATTAAAATAATATTCCGAACAATTTAGACCGTGTTTCACACAACCCCACCTTTTTCTGCATTTCGCCTCACATTTGCAACTGATATCTTTTAACAAAGTATCAGGTACTAACGCATCATTTGTTTTAATTGGTTTCGAAAAATTTTTGATAATTTACCAGTCCCGATTCGCTGCATTTGTTTGATTACCTGATTATTGTGAAATGGTGGGTACCTTCCAAAAAAAGCGCTACCTGCGGCGATTAGCTGAAAACTCGGACTGACAGAAGTGTCGCACTTCTCTGAAACTATTCCAGGTAGTTCAGTTCTTTAAGTTTGTAAATTTATTTGCTAAACTTTCTTTATTTTATTCAAATATTGGTAAGTAGAACTAACATTTTTAATTATTTTAATATTGTTTCTCCTAATATTATTACAATTAGATTTGCTGAAATTAGTTGTACTTTGATAATCATATAAATAAGGAACCATTAATCCTACTTGGATTACATACAGTTCAATGGTCGAAATGAATGGACTTCAACGAACGTCAAAATAAAATTTCTTATTGTATGATATTATACTCTCAAAGATCCAAATATAATTTCTGGCTACAGTAACAAACGTTTACGACATACAAATAAAAAAATTGTGGTTTTGTAGATTCTATTAATCAGATTAATCAAGTCAGTTTCAACATAAGTGATAATGAAGATCAAATCTATTGCTTGATTTTTTTTAAATCGAAGAAATAAATTTAATATATATTGAAATACCTGATGTAACCTTTTTATTACGGGTACGGAAAAAAAAATTATTATTTTATGTTACTATATTAGTAATGGGTAGCAAACCAAACAACATATTTATTTTAAAATTTTTATTAGATATCTAACTACTATTATTGAGATGTAGACTAGTACTGTCAGAAACTATGATAATTATAATAGTTATTCGCCTAGGAATATTTTTTCACAAATTTTTGGTATAACAAATTAAATAAAATACTAAATAGTTAAACGTTAACCTGATGATGTTCAATAAAACAGTTCTTTATTCATTCTATTTCAAAAATTACTCCAAACAATAGCACCCCGCGTTCCTCAAAAATGTAGATAAGTTTAAACTAGATCGTCTCACAAAGTGCGGGTGAATAGACAAATTTTTAAATGAATCGCTCTGATTGGCTAGCCTAATGGTACATGAATGGATGGTCAGTTTGAAATATAAAGTGTGTGACGAAGCTCCTGGCCGTTAGCCAAGGGGGGGGAGGGGGTAAGTGACACTCACCGACTCAGTAGGACTCGAGCCAGAGAGCAATTAAGTTGTTTTTCTTTTTGTTTGGAGTGTTGTGGCCAGAGCAGTGATTTTTCTTTTCTTGTTTTTCGAGGCGTCAGTCAGGGAAATGTTACCGAAGAGCATCCAAATTCGCTCTTCTCGACATTTATCTCAAGACCATTCTCTACTAGCCTCTTTATCGCCAGTTCAAGCCAAATTAGGTGGTCAGAGAACGTGCCGCTGACTATTATCAAGTCATCTAAGTACTTAAAAATGTGTGGCTCAAACTCTGGTCCAAAAAGTGCATCCATAAGCCGATTGAACGTAGCGCCCGCGTTCATCGAGCCGAAGGACATTCTCTCGAACTCCCATCATCCATAACCAGGTACAGGGAAAACCGTATACCTCTTACTCGACTCTGCCATACCAATTTGTAGGTAGGCACTACATAAGTCGACTTTCAAGATATACACTGCTCCTCGCAATTTATCGAGGACGCTATCCACACTCGGCGATGGGTACGCGTCGACCTTCGTGACTTTATTCAGTTCACAAAAATCGATACAAAACCTGTTTGACTCATCTTGTTTACGGACCACAACAGGTGCACTATTCCAACCACTCTTGTAGGGTCTGATTAGACCCTTTTCCCACCACTTCTTAACCTCATCTGTCGTGAAGCTAAGTATGGGTTGAGAATACCGGCAAGACGCTGCCTTCTTAGGCCGCTCATCAATTACCTCAATTACGTGCTCTATTAAGCTCGTGAAAGCCGGTGATTTCTTTGGGATTACCTTCTGTACTAATTGACTAATTTTGTCTTTTTCGTTACTTTTACAGTAACGACAACCCAACAATCTCTGCTGTCAACGCTGGTCGCTTGTGGCAAGTTTCGCAGGGGAAGTACACACTATTGTGTGTTCTCCCCGCAAATACATGCCAATTGGCACGGTCGCCTACACGCGAAACGTGGTTGCCACAATTGATGACAAGATTAAAACTGTCATAGAAATCTGCATCTAGATAGATCTCATAAGCGAGGTCTTCCAGTACCGCGCACACCTCAATGACTCTCACTACTGAATCGATTTCAAAAATCAATTTCAAGTTGCCAGCCGTCCTCATCATGCCGTTCGAGGCGTTCGTGAGGGGCACAGTGCATGACGAGAGTCTGAGCGTATTCTTCAGCAATTCTCTTGCCCACGACAGTCACCTGCGCACCCTGATCGAGCAATGCGGAATATGGTTTACCCCAATGCTCACTACCAGCAGGCGCCTATTTTCCATCATAGAAACGTTCACAGCCTCTGGCTCCAGGATAGCCTCAAGAATTATGCCGTCTCCATGAGCGTGTACTGCGACGCCTTGCTGAGGTACCGATGTCGTCTCATAACCGCGTTCCATTACGTCACGGCGCGTCAACGACTTCTCTTTATGACAAAGTTCCGGGACGCAATCCTGAGTTATTGACTTCGGCACATGCGCAGTTGTCAGCGGCACTTCATTGCCAGCTGGAGACAGCAAAATGTCTAACTCCTGCGCATGCGCACATGCTAATGGCATATTGTTGCCAATATAGCACGGCGAAGTCTTGGTGTTTCTTGACGCAACTTCCTCTTCTCGGTCACACCTTTTATCAGCTCCTTTGGGAGTAGACACACCCCGGGTCGACATTCCTACAATGGGAACTCCTTTCCCACCATAGACGTGCTCCACTTCACGAGCGTGTCCCCGTACATGCGCATACGTGCTCGGAGGTGGTTCCAACGCCCTCCAAGGGCTAGAAGCGCAGACTGAGGATACGACCGTACACTCCTGCACACCCTTACCTCTGGGTAAAGTGGCTGCACTCTCCTCGAAGAGTACCTTCGCCTCAAGGTCTTCCCTAGACCGAAGCGAGGGTTGCGCGTACCTCTGCACATGCACTGGTGATGGCACCAAGATGGGGGCCGCTCTTTTGGCCACCCACTGGTCATGGACTTCGGTCACAACAGTTTCGTGCTGAGGCATCGTCTCGCTACCATATATATACCTCCCTACAAGGGATGCCATGCAATGCGAAACGACCCTAATCGTTAAGGGAGGGAAAACTTACCTTGGTTGTCAAGGGTAGTCACCTCCTATCGCGCTGAAATTAAAATTTAAAAGCAACAACTATCGCAAAAACTAATAAAAGGTAAGGTAAAAGACGCATTTACGGCCTAATATGCGTCAGGATTATGATGACCTTGAAAGGTCGAGGACAGGTGAGTTGGCAGGCGTTCAACTAAATGTACGCACAAATTAATGTAAAAACAAAAAAAGAACAAAACTTTATTACGCTAGGCACAACGAAAAGAAATTAAACTAAGTTATAAAGCGCAGCGCAAGAAAACAAAATATAATCACGACAATGAAACGGCGGCAACAACGAAGCGCAAACAAAATAAACAAAATAAAATTATGTTACCAGGCGCAGCGAAGAAAAGAAAATACTAACGTGATAATGAAGCGGCGACGACAGCAAAGCAAGGGCACATTCAAATAAAATATCAACGGCCGTCGTAAAGCTCTAGCTAATTAGTCAGGAGTTCCGAACGAGGCCCAGCACACGCGAATAAACGATAATAAAAGAAAGAAAGGACAAATAATGCACGGAGGGAGAGAGACAGTAGCCAAGTGCACTCATCGATTTATAGAATCTGGCACAACAAAAGAAACGACACCACCACACTGCAATGACTCGCGAAAAAAAACTATCAATCCAAACAAGAAGCTCGACTGCCCAATTAAAAGGCTAAAGGCCAACTAACTATCGGTGAGTGTCACTTACCTCTCTCTCTCTCTCTCTCTCTAGCTCAACGCCAACAAGGAAAGCAAGGAAACTAAACAAGCCCTAATCGTGGGCTGTTGTCATTGACGAGCTCTGGCCAACGGCCAGGAGCTCATTCACAAGTTTTCGAGTTATAACATTTAAAATTAAATCACATTTTTTAAAAATTCTATAACTTTTTAATTAATTAATGTTTTTGCGTTAAACTTGGCACAATGATATGACCTCCATACAGGCATTCAATGTATTAAATGTAATAAAATAGAAGACCTTGCTTCGATTTGCCCTAAAATAAATTAAAAAATTAGAGTACAGCATTTTATACAAAGCAGATGACAACTAAAAGCATGAAATATTGAAATATTAAGTATTACGTATATAAAGATGTTTTTTGTGGCATTGTTTTAATTTCTATAGAGCATGCGCAGTTTGCTTGTTCACTTGGTTGTTAGATATTTATGTTTTTCTTGATTATTATAGGAATGCGAAAAAAAAAATTATTTTCAAAAGGTGCAATTCTAAATAAATGAGAGGCATACGTTTTGTATGTAAAATAATTGACATGCATACGTTTTGTATGTTCATCAAAATCACATATATTTTTATGTCAGAGTATTACTTTTCCCGTACTTTATTTTTATTTTGTAGTTTCTCTTTTTTTTTATGAGTATACAAGCGATATAATTAACATAATTGAAGGGTTCATTTAATAATTGAAAGGAATACATCAATTTCCTTTGACAGTTATGTGTCTGTTTTCCCATATAATTGTGTACATACATACACTGGAATATAATAACTTACTTCTATAATCTTGTTTTTAATTAGAAAACTCATAAACAAAACGAGAAAGAAAGCTTTTCTTACAGATTTTACGATTAGCCTTAAAGAACCTTCTTAATAATACATTTTCCATTTTTTTTGAAAATTTTATTTTACTTGGTTACTATATTCACTTTGTCATTGTTTTACATTTATTTTGTATTACATTGGAAAAATTCAGAGTTTTTTGTTCTATAAAAACAGTGCATTTACGTACATATATATTTAAATAATATTAATTGTATTCATATCGTCTATTATAGAAGTATCAAGAAAATTAAATATAACGAAAAATGTCAGAAAATAAAGTTGATAAAAGCAAGATTGATCTAGGATTATTAGAGGAAGACGATGAGTTTGAAGAATTTCCTGCTGAAGGTAACGTGTTTGAATTTCCTCATTTACATGTTTAAACAACATTTTAAACGAACGAAATATATAACAAAATAATATAATTGCCAAGATGTTTTTTTAATAAAGTTTCATATATTGACGGCATTTTTTATGCGTATTTTTAAATATGAAAGAATCTCATTTGTTGATTAAGTATTATTAAGATTCATGTATAGTATTAATTTTTTGTCAACATGAAATGCTGATAAAACTCTGTTATATTAATCAATTATCAAATTAGAATGTGGAAAGTTGAAAATGGAATAAATTTTTTCATTATTTCTATCTGTTAGTTTGCCATATTTGTATATCTATTTTATTTATTTATTACTATATCAATAATATATATATATATATATATATCAAGCAGGGAGGATGCCCAGATATTTTTAAAGTTGAAAATTGTATAAACATAATAAAACCATTGAAGGAGTTTCTTATATTAATAATTATAGGTTGAACAATAGATTTTTTGTATAATGTATAATACTAATATTATTAGATATTTATTTTAAGTACGAATTTTGTACCATTTTAACTTCAATACGTTTCAAATAAATAAATTATATTAAGAAACATAATTAAATATTTTTTATAAAACATGTGCAACGTATTAAATGAATATAAAGTACTCTATTTCATTATAGATGATTTTTATGATTAAAAATTTGGACAATACATACATTTTTATGGTAAAACATTACTGTTACTTGAAACAAGAAAAATGATATATGTTTTGATTTCTAAGTTTGCATATTGATTTGTATATTTACTGAATAAAATGTAAATTTTAAAATACAAGTTATATAAAGATTTTTCTTTTATATAACAAAAAATATTATTTGATATATTTGTTTTAATTCTATAGTATGCATGTAGTTGAGTTTATGTTTACATACATTGATTTATTTATATTTAATATTTATGTTTCTTAATATAATTTATTTATTTTAAATGTACTTATGTTGAAATGGTACCAAATTTGAACTTAAAATATATATCTAATAATATAAGTATATAATACTATAATATAATCTATAAGAGTATACAAAAATCTAATGTTCAATCTATAATTATGTTTATATAATTTTCTCTTAAGTTAAATTAGATAATATAATGTAATTATTTCCACTGAAATTGTAAACTTTGTTATATGAAAATGAAATATTAAATTAAAATAATTTAATCTAATGAAATTACTCTAAATAAACATTTTTTCAGGAGAAGTTGATTGAAAACAAAATGTGGGAATCATTCAATATAATATTATATTTATATTTTATACTTATGTTGTGACAAGTTTCTTAATGATTATTTGAATAGGATATTTTAATTTAAGCTAACTTCAAAAGCGATAGGACAAATTTGGTAGCAGTAAATGAAATTAAACAGAATTATGCTTGGAATCTAATATAATCTTTGAAAACACTGTTAATGTAATTATATCAACTTTGACCAATTAAATAAGAAAAATATGCGTTACAAATTTAGTTCATGTAATATTTATCATTTAAAAAAAGCTTGTTTTTCAACTTTCTTTTATAAACCTATCTGGTTCAGTTGGTTTTTCAGACGGAGAACATTTTTATTTAGTCTTGCCCAAGCTGTGACGATTATTGATCGCCACCTGTTTTTGTCGTGATTTCTCGCATTAATGATTGTCGCTGTCCGTGATATAAGTTTTCATTGAAATATTTATCACCGATAATAAAACTTGGTATTAAATTTAATGGTGTTTGGTCTTTTTCCTGCCTGTATCCTATTTGCATACCCTGATTTTCATGGATCGGTTAGCTCATCAACATTGCGTTAAGCTGTATTTTCATCTACAAGAAAATGTATTTAATTATAATAACGAGAGCTGGAGCTAAAGCCGTCCTCCATTCCCATCAACGTTGACAGGTAGGTCTACTTAGTTGAGACGGTTCAAAGAGTAATGTAGTCCTATGAAAAACAACAATTCATTCGTTTAGGAGAAGTGTAGAAAATTCTTATAAATATCCGTTTATTTACATGTTATAATAATAAATTTGTTGATAAAAAAATTATAAACAATTAAAAAACATTTGCGATTTTCAGTAAAGAAGGAAGTTTTATTTCTAAACTTAAAGTTGCAATCGATTTCTAGGAAAATTTTTTATAATAATCTATGAAAATATTTTTTTATATTTGAAGTGGCTCGGTAAGGAGCATGCATACATAGCACACCTGTATCTCTCAGCCAGCTGACACGACCAATGTTAATTCTGTTAACTCTGCCTCAAAATATTTCTATGTAACTTGGTTCTATAACTCAGAACTGTGGCCCATATATTTTATATAGGTATTGTTATCAGTATAAACATCTTATTTAGCCGAATATTAATACTTTAACCGAAGTCAGGTAGAGTGCAATATTTTATATAATTTTAGAAAATAATTATGCTACAGAATAAATCTATTTTCTACTATAATTATAGTAAAAAATTCCAGTTAAAATATATTCATAGAAATTATTTTTAATGTAATATGGCAAATTGATGTTAAATTTTTGTCCATTTGATTAATAGTTCTCAGAAATTTTGAAGAAAAATAAATTAAAATAGTTAACTAATTTTAAACTATGACCCACAGTTCTGGATATATGAACCATATTATACACAGTTCTGGATTAATGAACCATATTATATGGAAATATTTTGGGACAGAATTGACTTTTATATTGATCACGCCACCTGAGCGATTCAGATGAGATTTATTTGCATCCTTATTACCGAGTCCCTACTAGACATAATAAAAATATTATAATGGATTATTATAATAAATGTTCTAAGTAATCAATTGCAACCAAAAAGTTTTCAAATAAAACTCCCTTATTAATGAAAATCGCCAAATGTTTTTGAATGGTTTATAATTTTTTTATCGACATGTGTATTATTACAACATATATTTTCAACATATAATATTATCACGTATTTTTGTAAATGTAAATGTATGCGAATCCGATTAACAGTTTTCAAGTTATAGCATTTAACAAAAATTCACATTTTGTTTAAATTATTTATAATTTTTTAAATAATTAATATTTTACCATAAGACTAGGTATAAATGAAGACATTCGATGTACCAAATAAAAAATCCGATACCTTGCTCCAATTTCATCTAAAACTGATTTGTTTTCTGCCATGTATTTATCTATTAGTTGTTTCTAGAAAACCCATAATATGTAACAGGAATAAACTTGCATAGTGTGAAGTGTGAGATGTGGATATGGGAGGTAAACAGATACAGTTCAAAGCAATTGTTAGTTAATCTTTATAAAATTGTCCTTCATTTTAGACATGTCTTTCCTTGTGGAAATAGAATAAATTCTCTCTAATTAAATTGTATTTTATAATGTATTTAATTATTAAGTTATCACTAACATTATACTAACTTCACTAACATTATTTATTTACTTTTGTACGACAAATTTCAGCGACTTATCTTTTTCTACAAAGTCAATACTGCTTTCCTATTGCTATCAGATACAAGAGCAGTTTTATTTGTAAGTGACATTTTTAATAAAACATATTTCTTCGATAAAAAAGTAGTTTACTCGTACTTTTCAATATCTTTTAGCTCAATATAGTTTATCCAGCGTTTTTTTATATTTTGTTCAGTTCGTAACCCAATTTATGGATTTTTGCTATTGTGACTATACATTTGTGCATTCGTTCATTGTCTTGATGAAACAGCACTCTTTTCTTCGCTAAATGTAGTCCTTTTTACTTCAAATCAGTATCAAATCTGTTCAAAAATACTAAATAATATTCGTCAGTAATTGTTTTACCCTTTTCATTATAACCAATAATACTGTGTGTACTCCAGAAAACTGTTTCCATGATCCTGTTGGTCCAATTCCCGACCTCAGCCTTCTTTAGTGTATGTGCACCCGGATAAATCCACTGTATTGATGTTCCACGGTATTTGATGATCCATGTTTCATCCACAATTACAAAATGATACGTAAACTCATTTAGATTGCGGCTAAACATTGTCAATCACTGATTTGAAGTGGTTACTCACTCACGCTTATGGTTAAGTGCGAGAAATCGCAATATCCAGCGAGCGGATAGCTATTTGATATAAAAATATTCATGTTAAATGTGAGGTTTCCGCTCCGTTCATATGCGCGTAACCATAGACACCTGACGTACTTCCATTCTTCATTCGTCTAATATATATCATTGAATTTTTATCGGTGATTTCTGGCATGATGATTCTTTTTGCGCGATTTGGACATTCAGCGTTACTTGTACTTATACAACCACAATAGAACTGAGTAAACTATTTCTTAACCATTGAAATGGATGCTTTAGATCACATTTATTAATCCCATTATTTATAAAACCATTTGTTCATTTCCGTGATGGGTACTTTAGGCAAAAACTGATCTCGATAGTTTCAAACCAATTATGCCATTCATAGACAAATGGAAAAAAGAATATTACATAAGTATGTAACTACCAAATTTAATCAATTTTATATTTATGCTGGAGTTTATAATATTTTGTATACTTATTGATACAAATATACTATAACGTAATAAATTCTTTTCTCGTAATGTGTACTATTATTGAAAATGTATACATGTTGTAACATTATTTTCATAACAATACATTTGTTGATAAAAAATTTATAAACTATTGAAAAACATTTGGCGATTATTGTTAAAAAGGAAATTTTATTCGAAAACTATTACTATAACCGGACACTAAAATTCTCTTTTTGACCAATAATCATGAAAATTAATCATTTTTTAGTATTAAATGTAAGTCCTTCTAAATGTTCATGTGAAGTTGTAGGAAGTAAATGAGATGATATATCTTAATCTACTTCGGTTAAAATCTCCATCCGAGCTTTTATATATAGTAGATATGAAATGTAGGAACTTCTTTAGTTCCCATAGGCTCTATAACCTTGATTCCTCGAAAACTTTACTTCAAAATGATTAAAAAAAAAACAAGTACTATCAGCTCATGCTAACAAGAACGTTTATAGATCCGTAGAGTTTCAGTTGTTATTAAGTTTCGGAATTAGAATTCTGAAAATAGAAAATGCTATAATAGACTTGAATCTAATGCAAAGTATACTATCTTTAATTCTTTATATCTGACTTCATATTTCATTTTAACGATTCCAAATATCCCTATCTATAGGTGTTCATCAAAATTCATACAATTTTTTGATTCACTATGTTTAATTTTCATTATTTACGTTCAGATTTAGATTCAGATATCCCAAAAACTGTAGAATGATATGTTGTAATTTACATTTGATAAACAGACCAGTTATTAACACTAATTCATAGTTTAGCTCTCAGAGGAGCGGTGGTATAAATATATACCACCTTATTTGTCTCAGTTGTTTTTAATATTTCCAATATATTTTTCTATTTGATACATGTAAATTTATATTTTTTAGACTATGCAACGGGAAAAATCAAACTCTGCTAGAGGAGGGAAAACTTACCTTTTTATCAAGGGAAAGCTCCCTCGATCGCGCTAAAATCTACAAACCGCGAACAATAATGCAAAAAAAAATAAACGAAAAAAGGGAAGGTAAGAAGCGAAATTACGGCCTAACACGCGTTTGAAAGGTTGAATGATTTTGAAAGGTCACGAACATGTGAGTAGGCAGGCGTTAAATAATAAGACGCACGCAAAGAAAAAGAATTTATTGGCCGCTACGTAAATAAAAAAATAAAAGAACAAATTCGCGAACAAAAGCGGAAACAAAAGCAATCATCGGCGACAGATACTATCCGTGTAATCTTAAATGTAACGGACGTCGCCAAGCTCCGGCTAATTAGCCAGGAGGTCCAAATGCGGCCCAACGCACGCAAACAATATAGATAAAGAAAAAAGAATTGCACGGAGGGAGAGAGATAATAATTAAGGGGACTCAGTGGCTTGAGGCATACTGAGCCGACGAGTGTCACCTACTATTCACTCTGTCTCTCCCCTCTTCGCACCGAATACAAGTAAATAAATTTTCCAAGGTTAGCGACCTTGGAAACATAAGCAAGCCCTAATCATGGGCTGTCAGTAATGAAGAGCTCCGGCCAACGGCCAGGAGCTCCGTCACAACTAGAAGTCTTAGTTATTAGAATTTGTTAAAGAATTACAATTATCTATTTAATTTTATGCTTGTTATCAACAATTAACATGAGAAGATGTGTTTTTTAATGATAAAATCAAGTTTTCCGTAATTCATAGAGTTGAGACTCTGGAATTTCTTTTACGTATCGTTTATCCAGATTTTTAGAATATATATTGTTTTCAAAATTTTTCATACACTGAATATTTAAACAAAAATTTTTGAAAATGATCCGTTTATCAGTTTTTTAATCAGCTACTACTTCGACGGAGCATTTTTCTGCAGCATCCAGAAAGTGACTTTGAAAATTGTTAGGGTCATTGATTCAGAATCTGGAGTTAAATTTTCAAAGGCCAACTTGGCGAATTCAATATCGTAGAGTACTATTAAAACAATTAATAGATAAGCTATATAAGAACTCATATCATCTCTAGTAATACTTCTATGTTATAGGATAAAGTAATATTATTCTCTTGTATGTTTCATAGTTAATTTTTCTCTTGATGAATAAATTTATGGATGAATCCCTTTTTTTATTTAATCATTAGATTACTCAGCTCAAAGTGTTATTTAAGTGACAAAAATTTTTTATGGTTTCTACAGAATAACGTTTATAACGCAAATAAGGTCTTTTTTCCTATTATTTAAAAACTTTCTAATGCTAGGGTAAAAGCATGCACCGCAGTGACGATTAATGCAGCGTATATCACGCACGAAGACTCGTCCATGAATCGTTCGGATTTTCATTATCTCTTTTCGATAGATGATTCGGGTTGTTAAATTATTAAGTAATTTTTCAGAATAAATAGACTGTAATATAAAATATACACGATCTTTGATTGATCATATATGGTGCTTCGATTGCGATTCTGAAACAAAATACAAATCTCATTTGTCACGCAATTGCGATTGAGAAAGTGTGCCTATTGAGAAAAATCATAATAGCTACCGACCGTCGGCAAGGATTCGTGAACACTGATCGACAGTGTATTTCTTTATTCTCAATTAGAGAGGGAACATCGATACGGAATTGCTATAGAAAGTCTAGACAATCAGTGAATATGTGAAAATCCCTGATAAAGAGGACGGGGGGGGGCAAAGAGTTAATTTCCAGAGACCGTAATAAAGAGGAATTAACGGATGGAAAGAAACAGCTGGAGACGCTTGGTTATCTTGTATGAGAGTCACAGTTGATTAACCTTATTGCTGTTTGTGGTTGCTTGCGGTATATCAGCAGTTGGAGGCTATCTTGTGTACGTGTACGGTGCGCCAGCCAATGGGTCAAGAAGAACCATAAACCTACAGTGACGCGTACGTCACAATTTTGTCGACTCTTGTTTTTTTGTCATTATTTATAGAAAAGTTACACGTTCGAAATCATAATCCAGTACATTATACAAATTGTGGTAAGAATTACGGTTTTGTTTAATGTGTCAAAATTCACAATTTAACACATAGTGAGTTATACTATGATATTGAAAAAGACGAAAATAAATGTTCATTCTAGCAATGGAGGTATTTATAGACAATTATACATTGATATGCAATAATATCTATATATAATTGTAAACGATAGAAATTACGATACTTCGTTGAATATTTGGGTTGCTAGAATGGATAAATATTGAAAAACAAAAGGAAAAGCCGTGTCAATTCACCATTTACTGAACACTAAAGCCCGAAAAATTTGTCTAAAAATATTACTATCTTATCATTCCTGCTGGTCAATAAATATGCAATTGAATGATTCTTATGTTGTACTAATAAATAAAAAATAAAGGACCCACCATGTAATTAATTATTCAAAACTGTATCTTATCTGAATAAAACGTATGAAAAGTTATATTATTCAACTAGAGATCAATCAATCGATAAAAGTATAATCAAGTTCAAAGGTAGAAGTTTCATAAAGTAATACTAGCCAATGAAACCAATCAAGAGGGGTTACAAAAATTGGATGATCTGATTTTCTAAATTTTCTAAATTAGAAAAATTTTTAAGAGAAAAGAGTAATAAAGATTTGAGTCGTGATTTAGTATAAAAGAACTATCGATTTTTCTTTGTGAATTTCTTTATGATTAAATTTGATATCATTTTTGCCAACTGGTAGAATTTTAGCATGTGGAACGGTAAGAAAAAACAAAAAAATTACCAAAAAGCTAAGATACCGACAAAAATGTCTTTTGGAGATAGTGACTCGTACTTTATATATAGAAATTCAACGGTTGAAACAGATTGATAAAAAAACAAAAACAAAAAAGTAAAAAAAAAAGGAACAGATACAATTAAAACTGCTCAAACTTTTCATTATCCAGGCTACCGAAGTACTTGAATAACATAAGGGTAATTTTGAATATTTTTTATTTAATTGTGACGCACTGTGTACCGCGTACACGTTTTCCTATGGCTCTGGTTCCGTTTTTCCATTTCGCTAATATTGTTACTTTTAACTATAGTTTCTACACACGAGTTGATTGTACAATACATTGTTATTTGTGAATTATATATTCTCTTGTTCGTATTCCGTAATATTGCAATGCATATCGTGAACCTTACCACTTTTCAATTCAAAATCTATTTCACTTTATCAAATTATATTATTTATCTTTAAATAATTTGATGTTTCAATTACAGCTCTGATACAGGTCACAATTATATCATATATTCTGTTATTAGAGATATTAATATGCTAAGTACATCTGAAAGTGATAGTTTAACTGAAAAAAGGTGAACGTAAAAATTTATTACTTGTGTTTGTTATTATAAATTATACTTATCAACTTCTTTCCATAAGCAAAACTCTATAACTACTACATTTTACTTGGAATAAACTAAATAAAGGATCTTTTTTTTAGACTGGACATCTAAAGATGAAGATAATGAGGATATCAGTGTCTGGGAAGATAATTGGGATGACGACGATGTGGAGGATGATTTCAATCAGCAATTAAGGTACCAATAAGTATTATAAGAATTTCTGAAGTTACATTATTTTAATAATTTTATAGCATACAGAACATAATTTTTTACCTTTTAGTAAATTTAGTCATAAATTTGTTATTTACGTTTATATAATCTTGAATCGCTCATGAATTATCTTTTTCTTTTTTAAAAAGAAGAGTGTTATGATAGTGAGAATTGTCTATTCTATCATTTCAATGTTTTTCTGTGTTTTCGAGGTTGATCATTATGAAAATGCTGATGCTGGTGTTAATTAATTTCTGAAGTAATCTAGGACGTTGATCCTCGAGTGATTAAGTGTGTATGTGAGGGGCGATTTTTGTCAATTAACTGAACTGTAAAATTCGACTCTTCCGACGTGTGTGAGAGAAAAATTAAGAATAGTGAATACGTGTTTTTTATGGTGTAGCACTAAGGATATATTATATTCCCTTTCTTTTTTGAAAATGGATGAATCTAAGCTTTTAGATAAATCTAATGCTTATGCCATAAACTTTAATACCATTTGGAGTGCATATGCCACAAACAATATAGTTTCGTTATGTATCAAGTACAGCTATAATGTATAAATATACTGCTGCTATTTACATAATGTAAAATATAATTCACATAGAGACACCGCAATAATAATAGAATAAACACTAAAAAAAATTGAAGACACAGCTTCTAGATACTTAGCCATCAATCTACCAACATAGGAATAACTGACTGGACTGGACCAATCACTCCGTCAACTGTTTTATTATCTTTCAAATCAAAGTATTAATAAAGAATATGTCTATTGTCATTGTTATTGTCAGAGATGAGTGCAATGTGAAACATTCATGGTGAGGCTTTAAAATATCCATCTCTACTCGAAAAGAGAAGCAGCTATACGAAACAATGAAAAATAATGATTGTGCTACAATCTCGACTGGTCAAACCACCTATTGAACGATATCCGGCAAAATCCCCTGTCTTGATTGTTCTATGATTTCTATGATTTTTATGTATGTTCACGTCAAAGAGATATGATTATGTTGATTAACTGTTAAACTTTCGAATTATAACTAAAGTAATATTTTCAAAATAAAATAAATAAAACCAGGAATATCAAGATACTTTAAAATTTGTAATAATTAGCTTATATGAAAAATGTATTCACTAGAGCTGTAGCTATGTAATTCACAACTACTGATAATTACAATGAAATATAAATGGAGTCTAATTGCTTCGGTAAAAATTAAAAATAATTTTATATAGATAAAATCGAATATCATTCAAATAATAAAAATCAAAATTAACTATACAGCTTGAACTATACATAGTAGATTTTACCTGTATTTATTTCAAATGCTGGAAGTTGATTCAATGCTTATAAGGATAGACATAGAACTAGAATATAAAAATTGACGTATGTTATCATATGTTATCCTATCGGAAATCTAATAATGAAATTTCAATAATGAATGATATATATTTTTTCACGTATTAACAAATACGTTTTGGCATTAATTCGTATCCATATACTGAAAGTAAATTCATTTGTATTTTATAACAATTTTGTATATATCTATAAAAATGAATTGTAAATTCTATAAATTCTTAATTATTTATATTTTTCAAAGTATATTGATTCCAAATTTGTAAGAAGTATAAATATACCCAAATACCTAAAAACGTTAATGCATATGTATTTGAAAAAAATAGACAGATTCAAAAATAGCTGACATAAAATATCATTCCATTATTAAGGTACGATAAAAAAAGTGCCTACGGGACATGGTGGACCGATCCCATGCGATTTCTTGCATGAATTGGGGCTACCGCAGGAAAGTTGCTTTCGCTATATCCGGCCGTGGGGCAATCATGCTTCTTCTCGGCCTAATGTACCCGCAGGGAACCACGTGGAGTCGCAACTGCTAGGTATCGATCTGTACTTACACTGACCCTGTTATGTTTTTAATTTTTAACTTTCTAGTCGCCCTCACACTCGTACATTTCACTATTCGTTTCGATCCTCGCTCAGTTTCGTCTTTTACCGAGGCGCACCGTGTGTGTTCGTGTGTTTGCGTGTTTTAGTGTTTCGGCGTCAACACTCTTTCCTGCACTCCCCTGACAAGCTCGCGCTCACTCTCTTTCTCTCTCTCTCTCGCTTATACTGGACTCGTACCAAGGTTTTAGTTTACTTCGGTTTGTTTCCCTCTGGTCCATCCAGACGCCACTTGCCCCGTGTTCACGGGAGTGTGTGCTCTTCGCTGAGGCTCCGACACCACTCGCTGGAATAGATCACGCTTATCTAGGTAACGCTTGAAGCGTAGTCAAAAAAAGAAGTCTCTTTAAACGCACGCTGGAAAAGACGCAGGACAGAAACGATTTTGCAGGCGTAGTTCCTACTTGATACTTGCCTTCTCGCGAAGAGCTATCCTCGTGTACTCTACTAAAGTCGCGAAAGATTTGGGAGAAGAAACTAGTCACGCCGCCACCCCTGGCTATTCGGCACCGCGAGCAAGTTCCCCCAGTCCTTCCTCGATTCGACGAATCTCGGACAATCCAAGGCCGCCACATTCGCAGGTCCCGCTTTCCGCGCGGTCAAAAGACATTAGTTTTCGCCTGAAGTCTTCGTGACCGTACAGAACATGCGTTGTGTAGACTAGGTATAATCCAGCTTGTGCCCAGCCGTTCACACACGTTTTCGAAGAATGCGTGCGTGACTCTACCCTTCTGAGACGCGTCTCAGTGCTCCTACCAGAGATCGATAAGCGCGTTCTCGATCTCCTTTTTCGGCGTCGCATTCGGTGGCATATCTCTAGCTATCACGCTTAGGGCGTCGTACGACGTTGTTCTATATGCCCTGGTAACCGCAATCAGAGCTAATCTATGTGCGGATCTGAGTGGCTCCCTATCCTTCTCGTTCGCTAAGTCCTTCTACACTCAGGCCGCGTGGGCGATCGTTGGAGCAAATACCCCATGACATGGTGGAGCGTGAGAAGGGTCCTGAAATTTAAACCTCAAGTGGTACCCGCGAGCTTCCGGATCTTGTTTAGGAAAGGTCCAACCTTTATCGCCTGTTTACTACAGTGCGTTCACACTTTAAATCCTAAGTCGAAGTGGATACCGTGATACCTAATTCATTTTTTAAACGCAGCGTTTTTTCCGTTTTATTTTATTAGGGGGGGGGGGGGGTCCGCGAGCTTTTCTGCTGTCTGCCTTCCCCAACGCGAGCTAATTGTGTGAGGGGACCACGTTTCTAGTCTTCAACTTATAGTAGATGCCCCCTGTCTTTGTTTCCAACAGTTTCAATTTTGTCAACTTGCACTTATCTACCAGAACATCCACTACTCGTTGGCCTAATAACCTAAGGTCTTCCCTGCTCTTCGCCTTGACAATAGCGGAGACATCGTTGGCGTAGACCAAGAAGTACTCCCCTATTATCTCCCTGATTCGTAGACTGTTTTGAAATCCTCCCCCCGGTCCTGTCTTACCCTACGTGAACATTATTTTGCGACCCTAGAAGTAGTACCTGAGCACCCGGTATACGTTTTTGGAGCACTCAAATTCTTTGAGACCATTCGATATGTAGTTTCGCCAGATTGAATTAAACGCATCTTTAACATCAAAGTTGAGTATCGCCACATACTCCATTAGCTCTGTGGATTCCATCACCTCCCAGATTGCCTCAATCGCATCCTCGTAGGATCGGTTTTCGCGGAAGCCGTACTGTTTGTCGGACAGCTTACCTAACACGCTACCTAACCTAGAGCAGAGAAGTCGCTCGTGCAATTTACTTATTACTAATAACAATGTAACTGACCTATAAGACTTGGGGTCCTGAACGTCATTGTCCGCGCCATTCAGAAGTATACAAACCGATGCCTCCTTCCAGACAGTTGAAAAGACACCGTGATCGAGGCAACCATTGAAGAGACTGGGTTTTTGGCCAGGCAGCTGGTTGATGATGACTGCAGGCCCGCTTGCGCACCTGGTACAGTCGCCGGATCTTGGGCCTCCGACTCCCTGGACCGGTAGTGTCCTACGTTGGACATGCCTGTCATGATGGTGAATTTTTGGACTGTCTATAACCAAGGAGCGCCCATTTCCCTTGGGGAGATTTCTATAAAGTGTCCATTCTCTTGATCCGGGCGTCTAAACCAAAGTCCCCGCTCCTGCCCTTATGGGCAAGTTTAGAGTGTGCCGTCTATCCTAGCGAATGACGTTCCTACGCTGCTTATTATAGTACAATCTGCTCAGGGCTCTCCGCTCTTGCAGGGCGCGAAGCTATTCGTATCATACGACAATACGGCCAGTAACCTCGTCACACAAGTTTTATTTCATCTCAAATACATTTTTAGTTTAACAAATTAACATTAAGTAGTATCATGCGTCATATCTCACATTATATAAAGATTGTTGATCAGATAGGTTTGAACTTACATTATAATAATTAAAAATTTATAGTCGTCGTAATTCAAATGATGCTATAAAAATTTACTATTGTGACGACTCGAATTAAGACTAACAACATAATTTACTTTATATTACAAATAATTTTATGCATTCATATGCTACACTATGTACAGTCTTTGTATAAGTAAAAAAAAACCATATCCAATTATCATAAAAGAACATCACGTTCTAGTCAAATTGTCTACGAGTCCGTATATCCTTTATTTTTAGTTTATTATAAAGACATTGCTTGTAACTGTATCAATTTACTGAAATATTATTTTCTGCTAATGCTTCTAGAAGCCCAGTTATTCTATTAGAAATATATGCTTAACATGAAGACTTCTGATCCAAAAACAATTACACAATATAAATTCCTTATATTGATACAAGAATAATTGAGCAACAAATAATTGAGAATAAGTTATCCGACAGATTCAGTTATGACACTGCATCATTCTTGTATTTCGCGTAATGCTAAATTAATATCTTTATTAAATACTTTGCATCGATATTTATGTTCGTTTAGAAAAGTTTGTATTGACAACTCAAAACCATCACAACAGTTCCAACTTTAAGCATAGACCATACAACTCATGAGTAAAAAATTGTATACGTTATCTCGATTCTTGCAAGTTCAATTTGCAATCCTGCAAATTCCTATTGAAGAAGGTGACATTGAATTTCGCGATCGCGATTTAAGTTCTGTTCAGTGTACCTCATAAAACAATGAAAACCGAACATAAAAGTATGCTTATAATTAAGCACTCTCAGCTCGATATCATAGTTAGACCATTTTAATTGCGCGTGGAGAGGCACGACCTCAACGGGCAGGACACTTGACACACAACTTAAAAATCAAAATAGTATTTTTCATAATAATTTTTGAGGAATAAAGATTAATATTTTAATTAAATTATAATATCAATATGGTAAAAAAAATGTCTTCTTTTTTTGTAAACTAATACATATATTTTACTGACAAATGAAAAGTTCTCACAGTGTTGAGTACTTAAAGGACTGAGATGAATGTTTGTTAAGCTTGTTGCTAAGGTTATGAGTATAAGAGAATTTGATGATGGGAATAAATCTCAACTTAAGTGTTAAAGTTCGTTTAAAGATAATACGATACGAGTGAGTAGGGTGTGGTACAGTACAAACAAGAACACAAATCAGTTAAAGATAATTATTTATTCATCCGGTATAAAAAACCCCAGACCTGAGTGACGAAAAAGCCTTCTGAAAGCAATGCATTACAGAGTAAATGATTATAAAAGACAGTACATTAATCGTAACATACGAAGCCAGATAAAATAGTTACAGCGCAACACGGTGAGGTCGATTAGGTCCGCTTAACCTGTACAAATCTAGGTTTTCGGTAGGACAGAATGAACGGATAGATGAATGAAGTTGGTCGCTTACCAGCTGGACGCACGTATGATACCGCCGTTGGTTAGGTGTATGGAGAGCGGTGAAAAGTGTCTTTGCTTTGATAGCGCGAACGTAGCTCAAACGGGGACAGCCCTCGCTAACGTTTCTAGCTGCGGTGATCCAAAGAGAAAAGGCAGAAGACCCCCCAGAGGACGCGGCGCTTCCTCTGTTAAGGTAGCAGGCACTCCTGTCCTTAGCTCAGCTCCAAAGCGTCGCTGGTCGTGGCGAGCAACGGATGTAGTGCACGTCTGCACAAGCGCACACGCAACACACACACACAAACGCACGCAAGTCGCGATAGAGAAATTAGGAAGCGCGTAAAAGAAGCAAACGCGTTCGCACACAACACCTCACCGTGGTCACGAAGAGACTCTGTCGTAGAGACGAATGATCGACAGCAGCAGCCCGCAACGTACTCTCCCTACCCTTTGGAAATCGATAATGGCCCAATCCGCGAACGCAAAAGTGTAGTCATTTAGGGTCCACCGTGCAACCCGTATTGGCCGTTTATGGTTACACGCGAAGAGCATGCCGGACATGTGGCGAGCACATGTCGGGCTTTCTGCACACGTGGCCCACAGACCCTCAGGATAACGTTTATGTGGGTACTCGTTCGGGTACGAACGCGTCGGGGTCTGCCGCTTTCACCCTTTTGTTCGTCCTCTTTCACAAGTCCTTTACGAGCTGGACATGTAATGGGCCACTATTGTCGGGCTCCTAATTGCTAGGGTTATAAATCGACCCCACTCTATAAGGAGCGCATATGGCGCAAACAATGTTACTAAAATTACACAACCTATGAAGTCTCAATTTTTAATTGACATTGTACGCAATATATTATTCTTTATTTATTTTTTTCACTTTTTCCAGATGACAATGTATTTTTATGATCAACAATTTTTCAATTATTTACAGTTTTATTCAGTGATAAACTAGAAATTATGTCAGTGAAATTATAAACGAGTAAATTTTTTTATTCAATGAATAAATTTTCTTCTAATAAATCATGCAATTTTTAGTATTATATTTCGCTGTATTTGTGTTCTTATTGGGTCTATCGCTTTTACATGAGCAGTAGATATTGTAAAATATTTGTATATAGGACTGCTTATATTAATAAAAAACGTTAGTACATATATAATACGATATTAAGTATATTTTCATACAAAGGACTGAGAAAATATAAAAGTTTCTATAAATGAATTATAATTTTTATATTTGAACAGCTTACATATTGACAGAAACATTTAGTTATAAAATCTAGTTGAACATAAATAACTGAATTTTTATAAGAGTTAAATAGAAGGAAGTTAACCACTTATAGAGGATGAGATAAACTTAAATAAAAGCGAAAAAACTATTGTTTAAGATTATTAGCGTTTTTTTATCGAAAATATATAAAATTATTTGCAATAAACATTAAATGAGTAATATTTATATAATTTTTAATTGTAAGATTACGTGGTTTTATTAGTGTATAGTTTCACTATATAAAGTATATAGTGAAATTTCTAGTTCATTTATTCCCTTAAAAATTATAGGTTTGGTTGATACAAAAAAGATTCAGAGGTTTATAACACATCTACTTTTAACGAGAAAATTAAAATAAAAGTTTCGATGCATTTGAAAACTTACCAAAGATATTTCAAGCACAGTTTCGCAATGATGATCAAGAAATTTTTCTGACATCTTTCATATTACCGATAAGTAGCCGACTTTCAAGTTTTGTTTTCTTTTTATTGTCTTTCAAGAAAAATGACACTGCGGCACTTTGTACTTCTTCACTTACAATAAAACTTCTAGTTTTTAGGAGTGGGAATTATTCATAAAGTTTTTTAGCAGTTTGTATCAATCAAAACAAAAATGTAATGTCTTTTTTCTATTTGAATATTGAAATATCTCAAATAGTTACAAGAAAAATTGATTCATTATCAGATAATTGAAAATGTCATTTGTGAGAAAGCATGCTATATAGAAAGTAATCGAGACGAGTTTATATATGAAAGTGAAAAAAGAAGCATATGAAAAAGCTACTACCAATTGAGAAAGACCACATATATAAATTGTGAATCACTGTCTATGAATAGGTATTTATAACGAATGAAAAAGCAACTACCAATTCAGAAAATTTACATATATTCTGTAAATTGAGTTTGATAGAAATTGAGATATCACTATCTATATAAGTGTCACTATCTAACACTGTGCTGAAATTGGACTCAAGTTTCGCCTGGGGTTTACATTTTGTTATATATTACGACCTGATTAGTGTATTTTAGTTAATGAATCTAACTAATGAAATGGTGTTTACAATGTTTGCATTTTTATATATCACCAAGATCCGAAATTATTATGACAATGAAGAATTTGAAAATCAAGTATGATCCCTCAAACACCAAAGATATTCGAATTAAGATAACACGTGAAAGACTTAGTGAAAACTTTGTTACTAATAAATGCTCGATATATCTTGCATTGGGAAGTGTTTTAGATATGTTTGAGAATTATTTTTAAACAAATGCCATAGATTTCATCCATTGCAAACATTGGAAAACTGTAAACCGAAAGAGTGATCTTGTAATACTTACGTACAATATTAAAGACTATCTTAACCATCTCGAGGTACACGTTAAATGTAACTTATTAGAACATTACTTTATTGTTAAAAGTTGTGACGGAGCTCCTGGCCGTTGGCCGGAGCTCGTCTGTTTAAAAGTAGGCGAACGGTTGAGTTTGTTTACTTTCCGAGGTCATGAACCTCGGAAAGTCGGCTTGCCGTGTATGGCAGGTGAGGGAGAGAGATAGAGAGGGATGAGTGACACTCGCCGAAGTTCAGTTGGCCTTTAGCCTCTGAACTGAGTAAGTGTGCCGAAGTAATTCTGTTTTTGGTTGGTTTTTTTTGGTTTGTGAGTGAAGTGAGGAGGATTCTTTTTTTTGTGTAAGGTGTGCACCAGGTCCGGATCTTCGGTGAGTGTTTTCTTGTTGTCTCTCTCTCTCCCTCCGTGCATTTTCTTTTTTTTGTTGTTTTATTTTGTATTGCGTGCGCCGGGCCTCGTTCGGATCTCCTGGCTAATTAGCCGGAGCCTTACGACGGCCGTTAAATTATATATTTAGCTGCGTGGTTTTGTCGCCGATTCGCCGTCACCGATTATTGTATTTTCTTTTGTTGCGCCTTATATTTTAGAACTTTCTTTGTCAATAGCGTTAATAAATTTTGTTTTTTTTTTTACGTTATTTCGCGCGTCCAATTATTTACACGCCTGCTAACTCACCTGTCCTTGACCTTTCAAGGTCATTATATCCTGGCGCATATTAGGCCGTAAGCGCGCCTCTTACCTTCCCCTTTTCTCATTTTTTTTCGCGTTTTAGTTGCGGTAGTTAGACGGTAAAATTAATTTCGACGCGACCGGAGGTGATTGACCTTCATCCACAAGGTAAGTTTCCCTCCCTTGGTAGCTTTAGGGCTATTTCACGTTGCAAAGTTAAAATTATTATATAAAAACTCGTCGGCAAAATTATTTATAATTTATTTCGTGAAATTAAAATTGCAAATGGCATTATTTTAATAATTGTTGTGTACATAGTGAACGCTGGTTAAACAAAATAATAAGTTATGTTTGAGATTTGAATTTTTTTTATTTATAATTTTTACTAGATTTCTAATAATAAAAATATTAATGTATGAAAGAATATCACTCAACGAAAACAATCAGTTCTACTTGTAGAAAAACCATTGAAAAATTATATTGAATCCTAATTAAATATAATCTTTTTTTATTTACTAACATACTTTTATTATTTATTTGTTGCAGAAGGCAGTTAGAAAAAAAAAAAACTGACCGACAGTCAAGGAAAGAAAATTAATCTACATGAATGACTGTATATATAAAAAAGTATGAATAAAATGATTATTTAATGATAAGGTTTTTGGTAAAGCATGACGTTTATTCCTATTTTTTTCACAAAATATTAATTAATTTATTATCATATTTAGGAATTTCATTCTCTATATTTTTGTCTATAATAGTCAACATTTAAATATCAAGACTTATATATCAAGATAATCTTTTAGCCTGATACAGTTAGTTCAGCGTTCTTTCTTTTATTTTTATTCCTTTCGTATAATATCTCTAATAATAGGCCATTTCTTAACTACGAGATAGGTTTCAGTGTTTCAAAGCCCAATTTATGAATATTTGACATGGTTAATGAAAAAGGTGTTCACCCGCGTATTGCTTTGATGGAATAGCACTATTTTCTTGATTAAATCATCAATCAATCATTTTTTCTGCAAATCAATATTGAATCTAACCAAAAGCTCCATATAATATTCGCCGACGATCGTTTGACTATTTTCAAGATAATCGATGTAAATGATCATGCATTCCAAATTGTATTCCAAATTTCTAACCGCGTGCATTCCAAAAAAATTGAACATGGCCGATAGTTCTTGTTAGCCCAAAGACTCACATTCGCCTTCTATAATTCTCATAATGAATTCATATTTCATCCACGATTACAAAACAGTACAAAAAATCGTTCTAATTATGGCTAAACATCGCTAAACATTCCTTTGAAGAGATTATACAAGAGCTTATGATCAAGTGTATGTAATCAATTATAATACCCATTGCGTAAATACCTTTTTCATATTTACATATTCATGTAAAATATGATGTACCTGTTAAGTTGATATTCCTAGAGCTTAACCTATCTCACGTACTTTCATTCTCCGATCGTCCAAAACATTCCATGGATTTTGTCGACAATTTCTGGTGTAATCGACTCTTTTTGGAGGGCCTGAAAGCGGCGCCTGTTATATTAGTACAACAATAACGGTAGTCAATAGACTATTTCATAACTATGAAATTTGGTAATACAGCGTCTCAATAGTTTTTATCGTGCCTTTCCTTGTTTTCGGTGTTGGTCTTTATAGGCAAAAAATAATGTTTAATTATACGCAAAATTTAATTTTATTTATTTTAGTTCAGATATACGATGTTGTCTGCTTTTAATCGCTATCAAACAGTAAGTAAAATTTAACAGTAGTATATTAATAGATGGCAGTTGACTGGAACAGTTGTGACGGAGCTCCTGGCCGTTGGCCGGAGCTCGTCAATGTCAACGAGCCTACGACGAGGCTTGTTTACTTTCCGAGGTCGTGAACCTCGGAAGGTCAGCTTGCCATGCACGGCATATATGAGAAAGAGAGAGAGAGAGGTACGTGACACTCGCCGAAAATCAGTTGGCCTTCAGTCTCTGAATCGAGCACTCGTTTGCTGATAGTTTTCTTTTAGTTTTCTGTTTTTTTGTGAGTGAGTGGGAGTTCTGGACCAGCTGATCGGTGAGTGTGTTAATTATTTTCTTTCTCTCCCTCCGTGCATAGGGTTTTGCCTTTTTTTTTTTCATTTGTTTTTCTTTTCTTTATTTTTTTTTGTTATCTGCGTGCACGGAACTTTGTTCGGTACTCCTGGCTATTGAGCCGGAGCCTTACGAAGACCGTCGCAAATATTATAATTTGTTTCGCCGCTTATCATTATTTTCTTTTGTTTCTTTTGCGCCGCGCTCCCTTAATGATTGGGATTATTTATTTTGTTTGCGCGTCATAGATTTGGCTACCTTGTTAATTGATTGTTTGTTAATAAAGTTTTTTTTTATTTAACCGAGTGTTCGCAGATTTATTCATCGCCTGCCTACTCACCTGTCCTTGACCTCTCAAAGTCATCTCGACCTTAACGCACGTTAGGCCATTATTGCGCCTCTTACTCTCCCCTTTGTTATAAATAATTAGATTCGTTTCGGCTGTTTTTTTTTATTTTATTTATAATTTCAACGCGACCGGAGGTGACTACCCTTGATTAACCAGGTAAGTTTTCTTCCCTTAGCTAAAGGCTACTATTCGCGTTGCACAGTATTGGATTTGAAGTTACTGTGCGAAGAATTTAAAAAGTCACTAGCATTAAATTAATGCTTCTGATTTAATTTCTCTTGAGATGAGTCTTATCAAACAGTAAAATAATCAACTTAACCCTTAACTGATATCATGGGGATTGTGGGTTCCTCATATAAAATGTGTTTATACAGAAGCAAATTTCAACGATGTGACTCGATAAATGTTAATAAATTGTAACACGGTGAATTCACTTTTATATTTTTGGCTCACGTGATGCGTTATTGTATATTTTTAATTGTCAGACTCTAGAAGCAAACGTTCCTTCCGTAGGTACTTTATAAGAACGGTGCAAGATAAACGGGAACATCTATAAATTGGATGACGCATCTTAATTGAACTTCTATATCTCATCAGGCATTATACAAAGACAGGCGTAGTCGTGCCATAACCTGATGTTTCGCGGAAGCCGACGTCGATCACCTTATAAAAAGAGTGCGGTCCCTTCTCTCTTAACATCACATTTGCACTAGCAGTACAATCAAGCACCAAGAAGTTCCTCTTCAGAGGTGTTGCTGCCTGTTGCATTGCTTATTGTAAATACCTTCTATTTCTTGTCCGTGCACTTCGCTCGAAACTCAACGGTCAACTATCCCCAGACAAAGGCACGTTGGAACGAGCCCGATTACCGCGACAGATATTCCTCCTAATTAGTGCTAAAAACTATTATGCATAAGCGCGCTCATTTCAGATTTTCATATTTAAGGCAAGGTCGTCTTACCAACGAGTATGAAGATAAGAAGACCTAGTCGATACGACTCGTAGCCTAGTCACACAATGATTAATAATATATTTTTTGTGTATAATCAACATGTTTTTATTTATTTAATTCTTCTTACTTAGTTACTATAAGAAATCATAAAATTGTTATAATGTATAGGTACATTTTTATTTTATTAAAGAAAAAGAAAAATTTAATAAAAAAATTTGGTTTTCCTAGTCTATATAACCTATTCTAAAAAAAAATGTTTCTTTGGCCTCTAATTAACATTTCACAAAAAACAAAATGCAATACAATATTTGTAATCTTACGACCCATAAAAATTTGAGAAAACATATTTCACTTTTGACAGTTGCGAAGTCCGGGTAAATAACACTTGAAATTCGCTGTTTTTGGCATTGCAATCGTGTGCTCGCCAATGCACGGCAGATTCTTCGCGCGTGACAATAAATGGGAAGATACAGATTGACCGGTGGTTACGTTCAGGTAGCTGGTTACTCACGTGGACTCTGGATGGCTACATCCTCGCGCCTCACGGATTATGCCGTTACCGACGACCTGAAGGGTAGCGATAGTCCGTGGTGGGCTCTTACTGCCAAATATTCATCGACGCGAGGGAGTTCCTTCTGGACAACTGTGAGTTAATTTGTTCTTTTAACTCCGCTGGACAAGTCGTGCTTCTCTCTGCTCCCGCATTTATTTGTGTACGATCGTGTCCACTTTACTTACGCGCTATATCACCGTTGTATCACGTGAGCGCGTGTTCGTATTTGTGTTTGTGCGTTTGTATGTGCACAAGTACAGACGTGCACCTATTTAGTTTTTCGAGACGACCAGCGACACCTTTCTACAGATCTAAGAACAGGGTCGCCTGCTGCCTTAGCAGAAGAAGCGCTACCTTCTTCTGGGGTGTCTTCTACCACTACCCTTTGGATCACCTCAGCTAGGAACGTTAACGAGGGCTGCCCTGTTTGAGCTGCGTTTCCGCTATCAAGCAAAAGACTCTATCTTACTCTCAACCTACCTTCCTATCCGTGTATTATGTGTGTGTCATGCTGGTAAGCGAGCTATCTCATATTGAATGGACATTCACTTCTACCGAATAGTTATGATTGTACAGTTTAAGCGAACATTATAGACTTCACCGTGTTGCACTGTAATTGAGCTACCTTGCTTCGTGTTTATTAAGATTAATGTATTTTATTCCTTTTGTGATTTCATATGTAACACATTACGTTCAAAAGACTTTTTACCCACTCATGTCTGGGGTTTTTTATGCCGGATTATTCATCCGTTTATATAGACTAGGTAAAGTACTATTTGTATATGGTATTAAATTCTTATCCTGATTCTACTCAATTTCTGTTTTACTTATTTGTATTATATCATGTACCTATTCAATAGTATTGAATTATATATACATCATTCAATTGTTCTTGACTTACCTCTAATCAAACTCCAGCTCTTTAAAGTGAGACTCATTTTACTTAGATCAGAATACTCTTAGCGTCTAAGCAAAATATAATTACTTAATTTAATACTATGTTAGTGTATAAAAAAAAAGACTAAAATTTGCAACTCGCCACCAAGTGGAATCAATTATTCTTTCAGGTAGAGTCATAAATCTAAAAGACGCACGTAAATTGATACCTACCTTTAATGGGAGTATCGACAAATGGATTCCATTAATAAAAGGATGCAAATAAGCTCAAAATATGCTTCCGCTCACGTACGAAGGAAGCTTAGTCGAACTTTCTAAAATTAAATTGGAAAGGGAAGTTAGAGCTCGTGTTATTGGTATAACACTCAAAAACATCGATGAGTCTATCAGTCATCTAGCTGATGTATTCAATCCAACAGAAACAGTTAATCAGTTAGTTGGAGAGCTAGGTAATTAATTTCAAAGAGAAAATGAAAAGTTTCTAACATTCACAAATAGATTACGACTTTTGACAGCTCGTATCATAGAATCCAAGAAAAGAGAAAACGGAGTCGAAACACTCAAAAGCTGCAAAATAAAATGTTGAAGCAAATATGTTCGATTATTTTAAGAAAGGGTTGAAGAAAGACATCTGATTTAGCTTACCAGCTAACACTACAGCTTCAACTACTGTAACGAATGCAGTTAAAATAGAAAAAGAACTAAAGAAACAACAAATCCTAAGGAGTGCTATTGAAAGAAGAAATATAAACAGTCGTCAATTGTGTAATAGTGACAGTCATGAAGCATTAGTATTATTAGCATGTAGTAAAACTGGACACACAGCAAAAGATCATGACAATGCTTTCGTTAAAATTGTTAAACAGTCCTCGATCTGCACAAAGCTTGGGCATTTGATTGAAAACCAATGTTTTGCCAAACAATGAAACAAGGATACCAGGTGCCAGATCTGCAATAAAAAGCAGTGGCACGTGACTGTCGGTCTCAGTTGAAATGTCTTACATGTAGTAAAACTGGACACACAGCAAAAGATCGTCGGAATCGAATGCAAACTAACTCTGAAACTGAAATATAATGCTAGATTTGTGATAAATCTGGACATTCAGCACCTGTAGGTCAGGTTCTAATTAAAATAACAGTAACTTCGATAAGTACAAAGTTGAATGCTTTTATTGAAGAAGTGTGGCCATGTCATATTAGAATGTTATCAATGTTTAGCAATTGAGAATCAGCGTCAGGGAAATGAGCAATAGTTCTCTCTGTCGAGTGCAACTCAGCAAAGGAATGGCACGAAGGCTCTCACCAGCAAGGGAGTGGACTAATTACTACTTCAGTACCTCAATAGACAATAAAATTCAGTTATAAAAGCAAACATCCTTGGTAACAAAAAAATAGAAATTATGTTATGTCTAACATAATGCCTCTTTTTGGATTTGTGACGTCGGAATTCAGTCATAGCAAAAGTGTATACATTTTGGTTTAAGACTTTTGTCCTCTTAAACGGGACATATACAGTTCACTTGTATAAATGTACGGGGCGAATATTTTTAATTTTTCCTAATGGCCATTTGTTTGTTACGAACCCGTTTTCAGTAATAATGTTCACTTTTCTCTTCCAACGTTCGTGGAAAAGAGCATAAAATATTACTAAGATTAACTGAAACTGACTCACAAAGGCATAGCAGAGATAGATGTGTCGAATGGTTGCGAACAAAGGAGAGTATTGATGTTGTTAATTTAAAAAATTTTTTTTCACTTCTTGATATTTGTAACGTAGGTAGCCTCTATGGCTAATTTATCACCTTTTTATACACGATTCGGTTAGACTAGAAATCGACTATGAGTTCAAAAAGCGAAGAAAAATAGGGTCAATGTACGCTTCTTAATCGGATAAGTTTTTTCGTGACTTGATACAAATCTGATATGTCTCCATGTGAAACCGATTGCGCACTCGTATCTTTTCTTCCGGAATTATTGTCTTTATGACGCATACTGTGTGAAAAGCCCCATAGGTTCTTTACAATCTTATAACACAATGTTTATTCAACAAAATTTCTGCAGATAAATCATTCAATTTGACATATGATTTACAATCTAAGCAAATGAATAAAAATTTTATCTTTATCTGATAAATAGCGTGAAGATTCATCAAACGTCATGCTCTATTGGTTGGTGTTGTTAGACAACTTATTTATTCTCAAAGATAACTATTGTACTACATTTGTTATTACTGAGATTTCTAATATGTGTGACGGGGCTCCGGGTCCTTGGTTTACTCGATCACTACGGCGTCCGATCATTGGATGGTCATAAGTCGGTTTCTATGGAGAAATTATTGTTTATAGTAAGGACTTTTCGATGGGCCTTGATACTAGCTTTCTTTTTCCATTACTTTTTGGAGCGCCAATTTAATCGGTTTAATCGCTAATTTAATGTGAATGGTTGAACTATTAAAACTATCGCCGAAGGCCGTAGGCGCTCATGTCGGCCGATTAGCCGCTCATTACTCCGAGGTCGCTGACCTTGGAAAATTCGTTGCGAATTTTCGGCGCCGAGAGAAGAGGGGGAGGTAGGGTACACTCGCCGGCTCAGCCAGAATTGAGCCGTCGTAGAAATAGTTGATTTTGGTTTTGCTACTGGTGCCAATGTGTAGTTTTTTTTATTTGTCTATTGGATTGAAAATCTGCTGAGCCGGTGAGTAACCTTTGCTTGTTTTCTGATTATTATAATTATTTTTTTTTATTGTTAATTTGATGTTATTGGGTCTCGTTCGGCCTTCCTGGCTGTACAGCTAGAGCCAAGCGACAACTAGTTTTGCGCAACTGTCACCGTAACTTTCATTCTTCTTTTTATTATTTAATTATTTTAGCTGTTTATTTTGCCTTTTTCTTTTTATTTTAATTTCCTTTTATTGTCGGGTGCATTTGTATTTTCTTTTATTACTTTTTTTTTTATAATAAAATTTAAATTTATTGAAACCGTATTTTTGATTATTTGACGCCTTCTAGATTTACATTCCCGTGATCTTTCAAGATCATTGCTTCCTGGTGCATGTCAGGCCGTTTTGCGCTTCCTATCTTCCACTTTTTTTAATCTGTTCGTGGTCGGCTCATTTTTTTTACTTAATTCAACGCGCCTAAGGGAGCAGTGTCATTTAGACAAGATAAGTTACCTTAGTTATCCCGTTGCATATGATTTAATGATTTCGACATAGTAGACAGGTGTTTAACACTTATAGAATTGTCCAATTAGCCCATTAACAACCAAAAGGCCTAATTTTTTTGTTGATTTCCGACGATATATTTTCCGTAGTTACAGGCCTTAGAAAAATTTTTCAAACATGTGTTTCGACATAAAATTTTATTCCCTTTCAGAATCTGGGCTCAAAATTGTGATTGACTGCGTAATAAAAAAGGTATAGCTAATTAAACAAAAAGAGAACGTAAACATTTTTGCAAAAAATCAGATTTGCGATTTTTTAGCAATGTTACCGTGAAGAAATCATAATATAAATATAATCAGGGATGATCACGACTATTAAAGTATCTCAGGGAATTTTGGTGGAACTTTTGAACCACTCCTTCCAACAAAATGGTGGCCAAATCGAAAAAAGATCATAAAAAACATAACTCATTTTTTTTCTTGGAAACTATTAAGTATAGAGAAAAAGTTTATGGAACAAAAATGTATTAAAATTGATCATAGAATATCATAAAATATTATCAGAATTTTTGGAGAAAATTTGTGAGTTTGGAAAATTTAGAAAATACAATTTTCCAAAATCATCTCCGAAAATTAGGAAAAAATTGGAGGGGGTTCTATGATCTACTCTAAGATATTTCTGTTCTATAATCTTTTTCTCTAAACTCAATAGTTTTCGAGAAAAAAATGTTTTATGTCATGATCGCAGAAATATGTAATATTTTTCACAAAGAATAAAGAACAGCTACTGTAATATTCCATGCTGTGAGTGATGAGGGAAAAAGAGTTGGAACAAAAGATTTGTACTTTCAATAGCTAAAAATTATATGACGTAAGGGCAATGAAAAAGAGGGGTTCTGTGATCTATTTTAAGACATTTATGTTCTATAAACATTTTCTCTAAAATCAATAATTTTCGAGAAAAAAAACATTCTACTCTTTTGCATAACCCAGAGACAACGACGAGGACGTAGTAGAATTTTGTCTCCTTTGGGGTGCTTAATTCGAGCGAGTCCCCTTGCCTCTCACTGGAATACGAATATTTTAGTGTTTTTTTTAACATTTAACACAAAACGATAAATCACAATTTTCGCAGATAATTCTCGTTCTTACGGGACAATAAGAACAAACTTTGAGTTTCGTTTGCTTGGGCATATTGTGTTCCTCCCTTTTTCGTTGCCCTTGCGTCATGTAATTTTTAGCTATTGAAAGTGCAAAATCATTTGTTCTAACTCTTTTTCCCTCATCACTCACAGCATGGAATATTACAGTAGCTGTTCTTTATTCTTTGTGAAAAATATTACATATTTCTGCGATCATGACATAAAACATTTTTTTCTCGAAAACTATTGAGTTTAGAGAAAAAGATTATAGAACAGAAATATCTTAGAGTAGATCATAGAACCCCCTCCAATTTTTTCCTAATTTTCGGAGATGATTTTGGAAAATTGTATTTTCTAAATTTTCCAAACTCACAAATTTTCTCCAAAAATTCTGATAATATTTTATGATATTCTATGGTCAATTTTAATACATTTTTGTTCCATAAACTTTTTCTCTATACTTAATAGTTTCCAAGAAAAAAAATGAGTTATGTTTTTTATGATCTTTTTTCGATTTGGCCACCATTTTGTTGGAAGGAGTGGTTCAAAAGTTCCACCAAAATTCCCTGAGATACTTTAATAGTCGTAATCACCCCTGATCATATTTATTTTATGATCTCTTCACGGCAACATTGATAAAAAATCGCAAATCTGATTTTTTGCAAAAATGTTTACGTTCTCTTTTTGTTTAATTGGCCATACCTTTTTTTATTACGCAGTCAATCTCAATTTTGAGCCCAGATTCTGAAAGGGAATAAAATTTTATGTCGAAACACATGTTTGCAAAACTTTTCTAAGGCCTGTAACTACGGAAAATATATCGTCGGAAATCAACAAAAAAATTAGGCCTTTTGGTTGTTAATGGGTTAAGACGTTTTATTTTAAATTGAATTTATTTATTTTTTCTTATTCTTATTCATAAACCAATTATTTATTTCTGACATCATTATAACGTTATTAAATAATGTGATTGGACAAAAATAAAAATAATGCATGGAACTTATTTTTTTTTAAATAGCTTCACCAGATTCCGTCAACGCTATTTGTATTTTCTCAAACGCCAATTTCCCTGGATCCATCAATCCACGCCATTATTTGCATTTCCTCGACAACACATCTCGCTAGACACTTTTATCGAATTACCGCCTCACATTGAGCCCGACGTCTTTGGAAAATGCAACCTTCGCCTGTGCTTTTGCCCATTCCTTGATTACCTCCAGAAATCTGAGACAAGTTGGAAAACAACAACTTGAGGTACGACATTAAATAGAAATCCTTTGGTCAAGCGTAGGTCTAATCACGCAATTTTTATTAGATTATTCGCAATTATAACATTCTCTTGGTGGCGTCATAAATTGGCGCTTACTGGTTCAATTTATCGCTTAGTGGCTAATTTCTTCGTAAAGTAATTTCTCGTGAATTCCGATCAGACACCCAGTTAAACCTGTCCAGTTTTATGCCTTCTGGTCGAATTTATTGTCGCCCCGCTTTATTCGGGTTACAATGATGGAACGGTACTAATTAGGTCGAACGAATTTTCTGCGTTAATCTATCGCGTCGCATTTCGGGTGCCTAGAACGGTCTGACGATTCTATTGTAATTGCCGTGTTAGCTTGATCCACAGGTGGTGCTACATTAGTCGCGCTCAGCCACTAATTAATATTTGCATCTACTTTCTTAGTCTTTTCTTGATTTTTCACTCTACCATTTTCTCAATATCTACTGCTCTTGATCGTCGGAGCCTCTGTTGTACGGTTTTATTTCTTCACGGTTTTAAGTATACCTATGAATGCGACATACTCTTAAAGAATTTTATCGTGAACTGGTGGTGGCGCATAGTCAAGCTCACGATTGCGTCTATGCTCCAACTTCTCTTCAAAATGCTTAGGGTTGAAACGAATTAATTATCATGATGTCTATGAGAGACATACATATTTACCATTCACACTTTGCCAATGGAATTAAATACATACGATGTGCAAGAAAACTTCGAATATATATATGGGTCATCATCATAAAAACTTTAGAAATAGAGAGTAGAAGCAGAATGCAAGGGATTGGCCGCTTTTCTTACTGATAAAACTTCCTCAGCTACAAATCTTACAGCATTCAAATCAGCAAATAGTGGAATTTAAAATGGAAGAACTCCTCCTATTGCACTTGGTATAAAATTTAACGTTTTCTGTTAGTCTTTATCATAGTTGCTTTAGTTTCATTCAAAGCTACCTAAAGCATATCTAAAGGCTGCACTAATAAGTTTCTTCAATGTATTAAATAACTTCTGACTCTTTCGTTGAGATCTTTGCCTAGGTTTATTTTTTATTTTTTGATTACATATTTTCGTTACCATTTGATATTTACTTCTAGGTTATCGATTACTTTCATAATATTCACTTTAACAACAGAAGCTATTCTTTTAATAGCAGTACTGTATTTAGCTAGAACTTTATTCCAAGCTTTTTTACAGACAATTTAATCCGCTTTATTTCCTACTATAATGTTTTTTTGGTGTTATGAGTAAACAATGTTGTATTCCTAATAATCATATTTTAATATATAACACAAGACAACAGTTTTTACACCCAAAAACCAGACCTCACATGCCCAAAGGTTTTTAATATGCAGAATTCAAATCCGATGGCAGGATTGCTCCTATAACCCCATTTTTTAGATATCCTAACCTAAAAAGGCAAAAAACACGTTTTTTGTTATATTTGAGCTTATATCACAAAGCAAGAAACATTTTTTTCTAATTTTTTTTCTAAAAATTAAATATTGAAGAGTATAATGATCCCATGTTATTGTATCTGACTCATTATTAATATTTTGATACAAATTGTTATTGCTGGGATGCATTTTGTTATCATTTTCATCGATATAATACTTCTATATTGGGAGAATATTTACATATTTAGTTTGTCTCGGTTTCACGTTTAAAAGTATAATGTTCAACGTTTAAAATCTAACGATACTTTCATTAGGTACGGGGAAGTTTATACCTTCAAAATTCAATTCGTCTGAATAGGCTATGTACTGATTTACTCGATTGGAATTTTGGCCAGGTGAAAGGATGTTAGTATAGCCCCCTTGAAAGATTGATCGTCTGTTTTCTTTATTTTGCTTTATCTATCTCCTTCGGTAAAGAAATATATAAAAACTGTTTTAGAGGATTACATTTATTAAAACTAATGGCGAGACCAACAATAAATTTTAGCAATCAATCTGAATCTCTATCTTGATATTCTTTCATATCATTAAGTATTACATCTTTAATACTGTAGAATTGACCTGTAGGCTTTTATGTCAAAGGCAGTATTGACGCCTAAATTTCAATTTGAATAAAGCACTATTCGATTGCACGGATGTTTAATCTAGATATTCGATTTGTTATTTTTAATTCTAAATCATTAATTCTCCTTTAGATCTCCTTTCAGAAAGGATAAATAATTATATGACAGAAATAATAGGAAAACGCCTTAATAACATAGAAAACCTAGTTTATTGTAATTGCAAAGAGAAATAGGATATACGCACAACGACTCTAGTAAATGACACACGAAATACTCACATTCACTTTCAGTCGAATTCCACTACAGAATTCGCTGTAATCAACCATGTGGCGATATGCGCTTTGACCCTTTGTCTTCCTGAGCATATATATTTACATCGGTAATTTTGTAGACAATTATCTCTTCTTTTAAAGTATCGCTGGCGCACCTGTTATACATGATCGCCCGTAATTACTTCAGAGACACGTATTTTTCAACTTAATATTGGCGCCATGGTCCACGTGGACAGAAGGAGCTTTAATATAAGCTACCTTACCGAAAGGAAGAAACAAACAAAAAACAACACATAAAACACTACACTACCGAATAGAAATAACTAAAGCGATTAGATAAAGCGTATTTCAGGTAATTCACAATTGTCTATTTGTGGATTTCACGAATACACTGGGATAAAGTTTTCTACACACCTCGTAAGAGACCAAGAACGTGACGGATTCACATATGAGCTACGGAAGTCTCTTTCCCGATGACAAAGTGCTCAATAATCAATATAATAAATATTATAATAATGAAATAGTAACTTATTAGTGGAATGCGTCAATGTATATGGCAGGAAAAGTTTAATGTTAATAGGAGGAGGAGAATTTCCAAAAGTAGCTTGATGTGCTATCGCGGTACCCTTGTGGTAGCGCTGTGAGCAAACGGGAAACGGCGTTGTGAACCTCATAGAGGGGATCGCTAATCAGCTGAAAGTAAGATTGTAGACTACATGCTGAATATTTTTCTTCTCTATAGTTTGAGTTCAGTTTTGTTGACGCTTCAAACTATAGAGAAGAATAGTATTAACCATCTTGTTGGCTAATGTACTCCTTTACATACTTTATATCTCTAGCGGTAATTGGCTATAGACTCTACGTTCTACGATGTTCTGACGGTAACCATAATATATAGAAACTACTTTTGAGTGTTTAAATAACTTTTTAAGATATATAATAATAAAATTATGTATTGATAAGGATAAAAACAAAAAGCAACAATGAAATAGTACAAATTATATAAACAGGAATTGATTTTAAATTATTCTTCAATTACAATAGAACATAAGAATTACAATAAAAAATTATTTAATTATTTTTTAATTGCAAATAAAAATACAAAATATATTTTTTTATACTACAATCCCAGCAGTTTGCAACGCGAAATGACCCTAATCGTTAAGGGAGGGAAAACTTACCTTGGTTGTCAAGGGTAGTCACCTCCTATCGCACTGAAATTAAAATTTTAAAGCAACTACTATCGCAAAAACTAACAAAAGGGAAGGTAAGAGGCGCATTTACGGCCTAATATGCGTCAGGATTATGATGACCTTGAAAGGTCGAGGACAGGTGAGTAGGCAGGCGCTCAAATAAATGTACGCACGAATTAATGTAGAAAGAAAAAAAGAACAAAACTTTATTACACTAGGCAACAACGAAAATAAATTAAATTAAATTATAAAGCGCAGCGCAAGAAAACAAAATATAATCACGACAATAAAACGGCGGCAACAAAGAAGCGCAAACAAAATAAAATTATGTTGCTAGGCGGAGCGAAGAAAATAAAATACTAACGCGATAATGAAGCGGCGACGACAGCAAAACAAGGGCAAATTCAAATAAAATAATCAACGGCCGTCGTAAGGCTCCGGCTAATTAGCCAGGAGTTCCGAACGAGGCCCAGCGCACGCAAATAAACAATAATAAAGATAAAAAGGAAACTAATGCACGGAGGGAGAGAGAAAGTAACCAAGTGCACTCACCGATTTGCAGAATCTGGCACAATCACAAAAAACCCAAATCACCACACTGTAATCACTCGTGAAAACTACCAACTCCAAGAAAATTCAACTGCCCAATTTAAAGGCTAAAGGCCAACTAACTATCGGTGAGTGTGACTTACCTCTCTCTCTCTCTCTCTAGCTCAATGCCAACGAGGTAAGCTGATTTTCCGAGGTCGTTGACCCCTAATCGTGGGCTGTTGTCATTGATGAGCTCCGGCTGATGGTCAGGAGCTCCGTCACACGTTTAATATAACACACGATTTGGTGTGTAATGTCTTCCATTTTTAATTGCAACGCGAAAAACCCTAAAGCTATCAAGGGAGGGAAACTTACCTTGTAGATGAAGGTCAATCACCTCCGGTCGCGTTGAAATTAAATTTTACCGTCTGACTACCGCAACTAAAACGCGAAAAATAAGAAAAGGGGAAGGTAAGAGGCGCGCTTACGGCCTAATATGCGCCAGGATGTAATGACCTTGAAAGGTCAAGGACAGGTGAGTTGGCAGGCGTTTAAATAATTGGACGCGCGAAATAACGTTGAAAAAAAACAAAATTTATTAACGGCTATTGACAAGGAAAGTTCTAAAATTTAAGGCGCAACAAAAGAAAATACAATAATCGGTGACGGCGAATCGGCGACAAAACCACGTAGCTAAATATATAAATTAACGGCCGTCGTAAGGCTCCGGCTAATTAGCCAGGAGGTCCGAACGAGGCCCGGCGCACGCAATACAAAATAAAACAAAAAAAAAGAAAATGCACGGAGGGAGAGAGAGAGACTATAAGAGAACACTCACCGAAGATCTGGACCTGGTGCACACCTTACACAAAAAAAAAGAATCCTCCTCACTTCACTCACAAACCAAAAAAAAAACAACCAAAAAGAATTACTTCGGCACACTCACTCAGTTCAGAGGCTAAAGGCCAACTAAACTTCGGCGAGTGTCACTCATCTCTCTCCATCTCTCTCTCTCTCTCACCTGCCATACACAGCAAGCCGACTCTCCGAGGTTCATGACCTCGGAAAGTAAACAAACTCAACCGTTCGCCTACTTTTAAATAGACGAGCTCCGGCCAACGGCCAGGAGCTCCGTCACATAATTATGCATCTATATACCACCAATCCAAAAATGACTTTTTGGAATGAATTTTATGTTGTACTGACTCTTTGGCAGCACAACGTTCACTCTCCTTTCCCAACACTTGTAGGGAAGTGATAACATTTTTGTAAGGCTACTGAGACTGATACACAAGGGCAGACTTAGTTGCGTGGAATTAGAAAATGGGTAGTGGCTTGGTCGCGAGTTAAGAGTAATATTTTTCTTATTTAGTAATGATATTTATTTTGACTTACTCTTTACAGTTGTCAAACTTGCTCGCTTCCTGGCTTGGAAATGGTTGTAGCAGGTACTCCTGGGGCAAATAGTACCGACACCAAGACCAATTCGTAACCTTTCTATATGCTTCGTGAACCGAGATTATCACAGATCACGAGTAAGATTTGGCGGAAAATAGTTTAAGCGCACGCTTTTTGTTATGATAAATTTTCTCATCTAGTCATATGGAAAACTTATTATACGATTTCGTTATATTTACTTTATGACTTTCTACCATATTGAGGAAGTTACTTGGTTATAACACATGCTTTGATTAACGGATCACAAAAGACACTATTGAAAGCTTATCATGATCAGATTGCGTTCTAATAGGGATCATCGCACTACGTGTGTCTAACCAGTTTCTACATCATTTATGGTTCCCTTGTTGCTCCGAATATTTAGAATAAACATTCGCGCAATCATATAGTACTTTGTTTAGATTCAAATTTAAGCGTCGATGCCGCTTTTGGCAAGAGCCTACAATTATATTCACACATTATCAATATATTTTCAGAATATTGAAATATTTATAGTTATCAAAAAATGTTAAATTAACTTTTGATAGAAACCTAAATGAAGAAATAATAGATTGCTATATTGATGCCGCTGGGCAGGTGATAAAAATAACATAAAATCGAATACAGGATACCATGGAAACGTAACTTATTAGAAAGCAAAAAACACAAAGCAGCATAACTATGTCGTCCATAGCTGCCGAATACATAGCTTTGTCTGATATAGTTAGCGATGTGAAATTCATTAAAAATTTAGTAAAGTACTTACAAATAGAAATTGATAAGCCAATAAAAATGTATGAAGATAATTATAGAGCAATAGCTATAGCTAAATTTGGAAAGTTAACAATAAAATTTAAGTAGCAAATAAATTAAGTAAAAACATAAGGAGTATAGGGGTCTAAGGTTATAGCCACCAGGTTATAAAAGTCGTTGTTTAATAAAATTGAGTTATTTTCTAGGTTATGAAATCTCAAAGATAAAATAACCCGTTAAAAAAAATTCATTCACGATGTAAAGAATCACGTAATATCGTAGAAAATAGAATTTTTTGCACTTTTAGGATAGGATTGCCCAAAATCTTGACGTGATGGAGCAGTTCTGAGGCCAGATTCAAATTTTACCTTGAAATTACTTCGGGAATAATCCATATTTGTTCTAGAATAACTAGGAAACTATTTTTTTGCAGGTCTGTGTTATTTCAGCAAATTTCAAAATTGTTATTATAGAATACATCGCTGCGTCGTAGTAACTTCACGAAGTTACGCCAAGCATGCACGTATGTCGGGCTGTCAGGTTGCGTCAAGATTACATGTGAACTGCTAGTAGAAGAAGCATTTGGTCGCTGTTGTAAACGAGACTTCCGTAACTCACATGTGAATCTGTAACCACACTCATTTTGAAAGTACTTGAAATTCCGGAAACGGATGAGAATTTTGTTACAGTGAAACCTAAACTTCATTACAAGATTATGTTTTACATATACAGCTTTTCTTCTAAGACAGAACGACTCTTGTACAGTAGCCCATCGAATGTCTTTACTGAAAGGCTTATACTCACTTACTATTCTTTCCAAGTACTTTGTCAGACTACCTGACATCACGCATAATATTACGTAAGACATTATATAATATATGATACATAATATTACATAATATATGATATCTAGATTATTGAATAATAATTGGTAAAATAAAAATCTTAAATATTAAAATCACTTTAATTTCAATGTCGAACATTTTCAATCACTTCATACTACTATATTAAAAAGCTTAATTACCTACAAGACGGAAACATTTCCCAAATTTTCACGGGAGCTGCAGCAACATCCAGAGGCAGAGAAGAATGTCGTAAATTTTTAAATAATCGTTCTTCTGATATCGTCGACTACCATCTGACTTGAACTAAATATAATAAGAAAAAAAAGCAGAAGAACGTGAGAAGAAAATGGTTTTCTCAAATATTTGAAATATATAAAATAACGACAAATAACAAAACTTCCTTCAAATAATTATTCATCAATCACGTATTGATCGTTACGGTGTTCTTAAACTTCATAATTTGTTTTGTGAAACTTTTATTTACAATTCGTTTAGTATGATATTAAGTAAATTTAACAATTATACAATTAAAGAAAATTATAGAATATTGTGAAACTATCATTATATTAAGGTACTTCAACAATGATTCGTACCATTTTCATTGTTTACAATTTGGGGCATGCACCGTTGGCACATGTTCTTCTAAATTGCCGTCTTACAATTTAAATATATCATAAGCAGTTTGGACCTATAGAAACCGAAATTCCGTTATTTTCTCAAATTTATTATGACTTTACCATATTAACAATCCATAACTAAATTATCAAACAATACACGATACACGTATTTCAAGCATATTGTTAGAATAAATTGTATGTGCAGATCGGAGGCATAAACATTTATCGACTCGAACAATTTTAAATTTTAAGCGACACACAATGCCTTATAACATTACTATTTAATTATTATCTATAAAATGTCTATTCCTTGTATATTTTGAATTTCTACCAAAGAATTTACTGAAAAGTCGTTACCGAATGTGTGAAAACTATCACCACATGAAAATCCATTAGAGAGAGAGAGAGAGAGAGAGAGATATGAAAAATTATGAAAATTACATTTTTTAATTATTATCTATAAAATGTAATTTTTAAAATTTTTCATATATCTTAAGCTGACATTCCTACAATGCAGTGATGTATTACGTAATAACAATTATGAAATCTGCTCAAATAACACAAACCTACAAAAAATAAGGTCCTAGTTATTCTAGAGCAGGTATGGGTCATTCCTAAAGGAATTTTAACGTAAAATTTGAATCTGGCCTCAGAATTGCTTCATCACGTCAGGATTTTTGGCAATCCTATCCTAAAAGTGCAAAAAATTCTATTTTCTGCGATATTACCTGATTCTTTACATCGTGAATTAATTTTTTTAACGGGTTATGTTATCTTTAAGATTTCATAACTTAGAAAATAACCCAATTTTATTAAACAACGACTTTTATAACCTGGAGGTTATAACCTTACACCCTTATACTTCAATTTCCTTCATCTACGGAATACTTTTATATCTATTCATTTTCATTATGATATTTCGTTAGTGTTTGAATGATCCTAACAAATTTTTCTATATTTTTGAACCTTTTGCGTTTGATAAGCAAAAGATTGCTCCCAGTTACAGGAGTTGTTGGTTACAAAAATTGGATTATTTTATAGGTTATGATATCTAAAAAATTTAGAGTTATATAGTAATTGTATCATTAAATTTAAAATCAGTGAGTTAAAAATTAAAGAGATACACATTATCTACTTTCTAAAAAAGTTGATCTTATTGTAAGACTTGCAATGAAACCTCTATAATACTAAACTCCAATTAATAATATCTCGGTGACAAAAAAATATTTTATAAATCTGAAAAATGGGGTTTAAAGGACAAAAGTGCTAATTTATGATGGCATAACCCGTTAAAAAAATATCGCAAAAAATAGTGTTTATTGTATATTTAGGTTATGATTGCTCAAAATCATGATGGCTCAAAATTCACGATAGTCCGAGCAACATTGAAATTCATAAAAAATCTTATTTTACATAGAGTTGCAAAACTTTTTATGTATTCAGCGTCAAATGTGATAGAAATTTTTTTCTTTGCCAACTAGTGTGGGGAAGTAGTGTAGGAAATTAGCCAATTGAAAAAAAAAAAAATATATATACATTGTTTAATAACAAATAAAATCAATCGATTTCATGACAAAGATAGTGATATTCACGATGGACAGCTTTTGAATCGTTAAAAAAATGTATTTTAATTACCTTGATGGTCTGGGGAAATTAAAATTAGCTCTTGACGAATCACACATCGGGAAAGCGACTGCAAAATTGTCGAATAATACTTTGCGACATAAGCGCAATGTGAAGGACCTCGATGATGATTTCATTTGGAATTATTATCTGTTAAGGAAACGCCAAAAACAAAAAATAAGTATTTTCGCGTCTTATGCGCTCCTTATATAGAATGGGGTCGATTTATAGCCCTAGCAATTAGGAGCCCGACAATAATGGCTCATTACATGTCCAGCTCGTAAAGGACTTGTAAAAGAGGATGAACAAAAGGGTGAAAGCGGCAGGCCCCGACGCGTTCGTACCTGAACGAGTACCCACATAAACGTTACCCTGAGGGTCTGTGAGGCACGTGTGGAGAAAGTCCGACATGTGCTCACCACATGTCTGGCATGCTCTTCGCATGTACCCAAAAACGGTCAATACGGGTTGCACGGTGGACCCTAAATGACTACACTTTCGCGTTCGCGGATTGAGCCATTACCGATTGTCCACGGAGAGGTGTTGTGTGCGACTGTGTCCGTTATTTTTACGCGCTTCCTAATCTCTCTATCGCGACTTGCGTGCGTTTGTGTGTGTGTGTGTGTATGCGTGCGTGCGTGTTGCATGTGCGCTTGTGCAGACGTGCACTACAGCCGTTGCTCGCCACGACCAGCGGCGCCTTAGAGCTGAGCTAAGGACAGGAGTGCCTACTACCTTAGCAGAGGAAGCGCCGCGTCCTCTGGGGGGTTTTCTGCCTTTTCTCTTTGGATCACCGCAGCTAGGGACGTTAGCGAGGGCTATCCCCGTTTGAGCTACGTTCGCGCTATCAAGGCAGAGACACTTCTCACTGCTCTCCACACACCTACCCATCGGTAGTATCTTGCGTGCGCCCAGCTGGTAAACGAGCAACTTCATTTATCTATCCGTTCATTCTGTTCCACCGAAAACCTAGATTTGTACATGTTAAGAGGACTTAATCGACCTCACCGTGTTGCGCTGTAACTGTTTATCCGGCTTCGTGTGTTATGTATTAATGTACTGTTTTTTATACTCATTTACTCTGTAATGCATTGCATTCAGATAGCTTTTGCCCTACTCAGATCTGGGTTTTTTTATGCCGGATGAATAGCATATGCAATAAATACTTATCTTTTAACTAATTTTGTGTTCTTGTTTGTACTGTACCACACCCTACTCACTCGTATTGTATTATCTTTAAACGAACTCTAACACTTAAGTTGAGACTTATTTCCATCATCAAATTTTCTTATACTCATAACCTTAGCAACAAGCTAAACAAAGTAGATGCTGACGGTAAGATAATTTTGCAGGACCACGTTAGTAATATTATTAATTGTAAATGTTCAATCTTAACTGTAAATAGTAATAATAACATTTACATACTCCGTGCTAGACATTTCAGACACTGAAATTAAGGAACTGGTTATCGTTACGCAGAAGGCAGAGGGCATGCGCCAATCAATCGGGTCATTTTTTGATGAGAGGCAAAGCAAAGTGAAAGTAATTAAATAGACGAAAAATGATAAAATTAGTTAAAACAACGTCATTAACACTCGCATAATTGTATAAAATGATTTTTTATTTCAGACAATCTAAACAATAATACAAAAATGAAATTATTAGTGTGCAGTCACTGAAACAAGCTGACGGCATTATTGCGATTGGACCAGAAATCTCGGAATTTATTTTCTATCGACTGTTTGCAACGAGTGGATAAAATCACTGATTGTATGAGCAGCAAACTGGACAACTTGTTAAATCGTAAACTTCGGAAGCAGAGAAACTGCGCTGTATCAAGTCAACACCGTTGCTCAAGGAGTGGAAACTTGATCAAGTATCTCAGAATCTCTGCTATTTCAGACGTCCCTCGAAGATTATTCCAGTCGTCTCCTAGTCGATGTGGAGCAAAAAAAAAACTTTTGTAAATGTTTTTATTATTTATAAATTGAATTAGTTTATTACAATAAAAAAAAATACAAATAATTCCGCGAACTAGACAAACAAAGAAAATTAACTAAAACAGAAAAAAAGGGAAAGAAAATCGAAACTAAACAAAAAAATATTTCAAATTACGTCGTCGAGTACGCATCAGCTGTCGCCAAGCTCCAGCTTTACATCTTGGAGATTTTAGCGAGGCCCAACAACCTGAACAGATAAATAAAAAAAATAATCAAACGGGGTACGAAGGGCGAGGGTGGGATATTTAAAGCACTCACTGGCTCAGGTTCCTTGGCAACACATCCAACAAAAGCAACAAAAAATCGCCAGCACGCATACAAATTACTTTAAAATCCAATAATCTCTTCTCTCCAAACTATAAACTCAAACTGAGCCGGTGAGCACGCTTTACCTCTCTCCCCTCTTCGAGGTAACTGACCTTGGAGTAGCGAGTGGCTAATCGTCCGACAAGATGGTTGCCGGATTTCGGTCAAGGGCAATGAGCTCTGTCACACCTTACTAACTTATTTAGCTATTCCTTTAAATAATAATAAAATATCTTTTAAATAATTTAAATTTTAAGCATATTTAAAAAATATATTAGTTAAGGCGGCTCAACTATCGTAAGTTCGAATCCTGTCGCTGGCATAAATTTTTTTTAATTCGAATAATTTTTATTTTCTTAGTAAAATCTTTTATCTATCTTTTCTGACTTGAGGATCCATATTTAGAATAGTAAATTAGCTCTCTCATTTTTTTTATGAAATCTCATTACCAAGCTTTGTGTCTTTTTAATTATAATTTATTTTTTTCTGCAAACATAATAAAGCAGGAATTATTAAATTATGAAACCTACAACGATGACCTTATTTATGTTAATTATGAATTTTTGTGTCTTATTGTTATTTTGTACTTCGATTACAATTTAGATATCGCACAAGAACGCCAAATTATTAACCTCACGTACCTGATAAATAAATAAACTTAAGCACTTAAGCTTAAACCCGGTGGTAAGACATGAGCATATGTGATTTTTTAACCGTGTATGCCAATTGCCATCATATCAGGTTTATCTTCTCAGTGTTGTTTCTGTTGTCGATTCATTTATAATAATAATTTTGTATTCGTAATTTTTTATTGGAATAACCAAGTAATATTTACAATGAGAAAGTGTTCTGTAAGAAATTACATAAATAAAATGACAAAGTTAAAGTATCTCTATTTATCGCACCAGAAAAGATCCTCCAATTATTACTGGTATAAAGAAAATTTTATTGTAAATTCACTAGTAATAATGATCGAATCACAAATCTGATCATTTTTAATTAAAGATCCAGGATATCCTAATTCTATTCGAATAATGTATATAAGAAATAATCTCGAGCACAATTTATACACATATATATATAATATTATATACCTGTGATTTACTAGATGTGATGAATTCGAAGTCCTGTAGTTCATTCCTTAGGTAAATATATATATACATAAAGAGAAAAACATTTATTTGTAGGAAGAACTATAAAATAATCATTAAAACCAGGCGCTCTTCCTTTTAATCATGTTTCTGACAGTTATGTGTTAGTGTGAAATACTAAATCTTCTAAAAAATTTACAATTGCCTTTAGACATTCCATCAACAAGTACTAGTATTACGAAGTTTTTGAATAAGAAATGTCTTCATATCAATCTTGAAATATTCGAAATCTTCAAATATTGATTGTGTGTTCAATTAGAATTTTTTAAATCTTTTTGGAAAGAAATTAAAGTTGCATGATGATTTTTTATGGTCTCCCAAATTACGGATAAGATTCTAATTTTAATGCCGAAATTCGGGCTGAACAACAGATCACGGCTACGTATTTATGTTCTTTTCATTATCAGAACATTTTCACCAACCAGTTGCTAAATCCGTTTCCAAAACTCAAAAAGGGGGAATGTTTTAACTGCCTTACTTTTATTAGCTCTCATAAATATTGAAAAAGTCGGAGGTAAGACGCAAAGGATTGCTCGTGATGGAGAAAGTAACAATTGGAGTATATGGAAGCAACTTAGTATGTTAGGATAAATGGAAAAATGTCGCCATTATTTTGAAAATCCTTTTGATGAAAATCATCGGATATATGTTTTGTCAGATGCACCCCATTTATTAAAATGTATTCGAAATAGATTGGAAAAAAGAAAGATTCTTAAGACAAATATTATATTTTAAAATAGATTTATCAAAATTTAAACAGTATTGGTATTTCTTAAAATCATTATTTATACGGACTTATTCACTATAGATTAACGGTGTCGACGTCAAATGGGGTTACTATGAAGTCTATACAGACAAGACATGAAAGTGTACTTAAAATTTGTCCGAAATTAACGCAACATCATGTCATTGTTCCCAACTCGATGAAAATACGAGTTTCTTTTATTGGCCAAATACATCAAATTATTTATGAATTTTAAGTAAGTATCTGGTCAAGAGTAATAATCGGTATAATTATTACTCTCGATTTAATCATTTATTGTTGAAAAATTGTAATATAATGGTTACTTTTTAATAATTTAACTATTCAGTAAATTTATTACAAAAGTATTGAAGTTCTGAACGAGAAAAAGTTATATGAAAAAGAAGGTAAAGAAATTTAAAAATTGTGAGGCAATCATTCAATTTACTGAATAAATAAATAATTTATTTGATATCATGAATAAATTTCAAAGAATAGAAGGTATCAGAAAAGACAGTGCTCATTTTTAGGTACGTTTCGAAAAATATTTTAATTCAATTTTATAATTGTCAAATAGATATTACATTTATTTAACTGTAGGTGATAATCAAACAATTAAATGGTTGGATAAATGGGAAAAAATAGCGAAGAAAGAATATTTTTGATAAAATCTAGTCACATTACATTCAACACACGATTTAACAAGTTATTTATTAAATCATTGTAGATTTCAATATGTATTGATAAGTAAAATGAATTAAAAAAGAAAGATTCTCAAGGCTATCATTCTCTGTATTGACAAGTAAAATAAATTAAAATTTGTTGGAGTTTTGTTTACAAATTCATAAATTGAATTTATAGATTTATTTCTATATAATAATAACAAAATATTAATTATGAAATAACAAATTATACAATTCATTTATAACAACTTTTTGGACGTATACGTCGAGACGAATATCAAAATGATCATCTCACATTGTACATTCAAACAGTTATATCATTTATTGTCTATTTACGAGGTATTGAAACCACCTAAATATGGAAAAAGCATGGCATGGAAAGATAAAAAAATAACGCTATTTGTATTTTAGCTATATTTTTTATAGTATTGAGTATAATAATTGTTTACGAATGTTGATGATATTGGCGAGGTATGTGCTACGTTATTAATATTAAATTAAAGTAATTAATTACAATACGAAAAGTTATTTATAGTCAGCTACTTCATTTGTGTTTTAAATGCAGTTATTCTGTCAATTAATATTTTCTGACAAGTACTATAAAAAAAGAACGTTATTGTTTGCTCTTCCTATAACGATTGTAACGTGACTTATTGACGCATTCGTACTTTTTGTTTATGTATTGCCTGATATATTAATATTATTTTTATGAATAAAAAAATATCAGTTTAAAAATAAGCTTATTTTATATTTTATAATAAAAGTAACAAGAGTTTAATATTCATATTGAGTTGCAAAATAACTGAATTTAAAATAATATCAGTAATGTACATATCTTCTTATCTCTACTCAAAAAACGATTTAATACTATATACTCTACTCAATACTATAAAAAACAATTTTTATAGTATTGAGTATAATAATTGTTTACGAATGTTGATGATATTGGCGAGGTATGTGCTACGATTTACGTATATAATACCCAGTATAAAGATAAAGAAGCATGAGGTATCAGATTTTCACACATATCTTGTTGATTGCGATTCACGAATAGACGAGTCAGGGCTAATTTATGATGTCAAAAAAGTATGCCAGCGAGAGGATTCGAACCCATGATATTCTATAAAACAAAAAATATACTGTTTTTAGGACATAAAATGAAATAGAAAATTTGTTTCTAATGACAAATTCTAATTAGAAAGTTTTCATATATTGTATCTATTCGATGAAAATACCTTAATAAGTGATTACGTTTTTTATGTAGGTATTGATCATGACTGTATCAACTCATTGAAATAGTATTTTCTGCTAATACTAGAATTTCAGTTTTTCTACGAGAATCATATGCTTAAAATTCAGAGTTCTGTACAATGTAAATGACTTATATTAGTACATGAAATATTAAGCAACAAATAATTGAGAATAAGTTATTTGACAGTTTTAGTTGATGAAGCTGCATGATCTTTGTACGTTGCATAATGCTAAAGTAAAGTGTTTATTAAATACTTTGCGTCGATATTTATGTTCTTTAGATAAGTTATTCAATTGCATTGCCACATCAAAACCATAACAATTCCAACTTCAAGTATTAACCATACAACTGGCGAGCAAAAATTGTATACCTAACCTCGATTCGTGCCAATGATGCTCAATCGACGAAGATGAATATCAATTTTGAATTTTGCGAGTCGTAAATGAAGTTAAATAATTTCCGTCTAGTGGTAGTGCACTGGATCACGCATATGGACACTTTTTTGCGATCGTGGAAAGACCTTTAGTTGCATATATTTTATGATAGAAGCTATGACACTAAATTTTAACGTTGCTGAGCAGATTTTAATTGACATTGAAAATGTCATAAATAAAAATAGTAATGTGTGAGTTACGTATAGTTCATTCAATTTGATATTAAAAATTATATGATACATTTTTTTTAAAATTCATTTCAGTTATATGTGATACATAAGTAGGACATATTAATTATTATCTAAGCAAAGGATATCTTCAATAATTGCTTTTTTAATTAACATCAGTAATTTTATTTTGATTCTATGAAGTTGATTAATATACATTTATATCTTTAGTAAACAATATTTGATCAAATGTAAAAGCATAATTTAAGGAAAAAATATCGTTTTAAGTCTTATACATAATATTATCGTATAAGTTTTTGTAAATATTATTCAATATGAAAATTTATATTTGAATGTTTTTAATTTCTTTGCGTTTTAATCTCATTTTATCTTATTAAAAATGTTTATGAGGTTTTATAACGTGAAATCATTCCATAAAATGGAGCTAACTTAAAGAACTTTGCCATTTTGTTGATTATTAATGGTAATCACTATATATTATTGATCACCACTTTTAGGAATAGTTGTATTGATCAACATCCACATGGAATTAATGAACTACTAGTTAACTTGTTAATGTCAAGGATGTGATAAACTAGTTATAATTTATGTAATATCTGTGACAAGTTTTAATTATATAGGTAGATAGTTTGAAAAAAATACATCTTTTTCAATTTTAATTGACATTGTAAGTGTCATAAAAAAAATTATAATGTGTAAGTCTTCTATAGTTCGTTCAATTTGATATTGAAAATTATCTGAAAAATTTTTTTAAATTTCATTTCAGTGAGTTATTACATGTGATTCATAAGTAGGACATATTTATTAGAAAGCAGTGATGAGGATTCTCAGTTTTACATACATATATAATATATAATCTATTTTAATAACAAACATAAATCTTCCAGTATAGGTAGTCTGTATTTCCAACAAAATTATTAAAATACTAAATTCTTTAGTTTACCTCAATCTATAATTATTATCTGATAAAGGATATCTTCAATAATTTTTTTTTAATTAACATCAGTAATTTTATTTTGATTCTATGAAGTTGATTAATATACATTTATATCTTTAGTAAACAATATTTGATCAAATGTAAAAGCATAATTTAAGGAAAAAATATCGTTTTAAGTCTTATACATAATATTATCGTATAAGTTTTTGTAAATATTATTCAATATGAAAATTTATATTTGAATGTTTTTAATTTCTTTGCGTTTTAATCTCATTTTATCTTATTAAAAATGTTTATGAGGTTTTATAACGTGAAATCATTCCATAAAATGGAGCTAACTTAAAGAACTTTGCCATTTTGTTGATTATTAATGGTAATCACTATATATTATTGATCACCACTTTTAGGAATAGTTGTATTGATCAACATCCACATGGAATTAATGAACTACTAGTTAACTTGTTAATGTCAAGGATGTGATAAACTAGTTATAATTTATGTAATATCTGTGACAAGTTTTAATTATATAGGTAGATAGTTTGAAAAAAATACATCTTTTTCAATTTTAATTGACATTGTGTCATAAAAAAAATTTTTTTTTGTATTTATTGCAATCGATTCGTTGGACAATTTTGTACAGGAATCTATCATAAACTTTATTAAATCGTTGTTGGGTCTAAGAACGACCTTCCAAAAAAGTGTTATCTATGGAGCTTAGCTAGAAGATGGAACCGATAGGAGCATCGCGCTCCCTCGAAACGTTTCCGTCTTATTAGAGACAACATGTAGTTCATTTCTCTAATACAGAGGATTTATCAGCTAAAAATTTTCTTTATTTAAATAGTGGTGAGTGGGACTAATGTTTTTGACAATAATTGACGAAAATAAGCTGCACTTAAACAAATGAATGCAAATTATGATTTTGTTGAATAGCTAAAAAATGTCAATTTTCTTTCATTATATCTCCGTTACATGTAATAACTGGAATATTAATGATGTAATATTCCAGTTTGCTAAGTAGTATTATAAAATTACATTTATGGACAATAGCTGTGCTTCGAAAATTATGTATATAAGGAATGGTCGAAGTGATATTGCAATAGAAAAGGTAAATGTTAAAAAATATTAAATTTTAGTGGTAAGAATTACCAATTTAAAACTAAGATTCATCTATCGTTATACTTAAGTGTGCTAAACTCGTGAAAGCAACTGTTCATGGAGCTTACATAGGAGGAGCTGTAGATATGATTTTTTCAGCAGATATTATATATTGTACAACAAATGCTTGGTTTCAAATAAAAGAAGTTGATTTGGGCATGGCTGCTGACGCGGGATATTTGCAAAGATTACCAAAAATTATTGGTTCTCATAGACTAGTTGAAAACTTGCTTATACTGGTCGAAAAATGTTAGCACCAGAAGCTTTACAAATTGGTGTTGTTAATCACGTTGCCAATGATCAAGAAAGGTATTTAATTGACATTGATAAGAGTAACCTTCATGTTCATAAATTTGAAATATTATCGTATTAGGAAAAATGATAACTTTTTCAATTTAATGCCTAAAGCATTTGACATCGCTGGGGAAATTGTCTCAAAAAGTCCAGTTGCTATACAAGGAACCGAGCTTAGTTTGAATTATTCGAGAGACCATACAGTTGAAGAATGAATAAATCATATTGTATGTGAATGAATAAATCACATAGATTCAGCAATCAGTTATTCTACCTAAAAAATTATAAATTATTTGATTAAACACATTATAACGAATAGGTTATGTAATAATAATATTTGATATTCAACATTCTGTTTAGCTCATGAGAAATGAAATTATGTTACAAACTGAAGATTTCATTAATGCAGCATCAGCGTTAGCATTGAAGGATGAACCACCAATATTTTCAAAGCTGTGATGAAATCCTCTCAAGATCAAATTTATGTTCTATATGTTAAAAATTGTATTTATTTATTAATGTATTTATTAATGCATAATCCGTTTTATTGGTGAAATTATACAGCCTTTGTAGGAACTCTAATTTGTTTTAATTCAGGAGATGACAGTACGGCGCTTTAAGTATTTTGTTAAAAAAACTGAATCTCTGTTTTTGAAACACTCTTGATATTGTGGTTTTCGTTTTGATACCGATTAAATCATTGGAAAATCCATTGTTGTTTAATATTAGGTATTTTCACGCTATGTAGAAGAATTAAGAATTAATTTGTACTTTTTATTCAAGTTCGCATTTGAATGTAATGAATATGTAAGCAAAACCAATCTTGCTGATATTTTATCACAATATTAAAGATCTGTGATTTATCGAAAGTTGACATATGAGACAATTCGTAACTATATTTTAAAAGATCGAAAAAAATCGTTCTGATGTCTCCTATCTATTGAAATTCAATGTATGTAAATGTATAATATATGAGCACATGCTACTTACACCTTGTGCATCTCAAATTTATGCAAATTTATCTATAAGAAACGTATGTCACTGATTGCAACGAGCTTAAGCATTTTGTCATTTTTAATATTTTTTAATATTTACCTTTTCTATTACAATAAATGAATCTTGAATACGTTTAATGTACTTTTTTAATGCTTTGCATCTTCGAGCAACATCAGATTCATCAGCCATATTTTGATAAAAGTTTCATAGCATCCATTAAATCGATCCTTATAATAAAAAATATAGAATAAAAAAAATATTGTTATACTAAATTATAAACTCATTATGAATTACCGTTCAAAAAATTTTACCTTGCTTTTGAATTGCAACTTGTACACACAAAATTGTCTAAATATGAATAAACTATTCGTGAATAGTATATTGGTCAGGAGTCCTGATCTAAAAATATATAAAACACTAAATAAATGACTTACCATAGTAAAAGATTAATTGAGCAAGATATAATTGAAATTAATTTATCTGACAGTATGAGGTGATGAAGGTGCATGATCCTTGTATTTTCTATTTAATTGCATTGTCAACTAAATACAATTGTGAAAGTGCTTGCTTCAAACATTAACCACACAACTCGCGAGAAAAAAAACTTGTATCTAACCTCGATTCATGCCAGTGATGTTCGATCGACGGAGATGAAATTCCATTTTGAATCTCGGGGGCGCAAATTAAGTTCCGTTGAGTGTACAAGCAAATTATAGAAGCGGCAAACAGGTTATTCATCCATTTTTAATTTACATGAAAGTAAAGGAAAAACTGAAGAAGACAGCTTCGTCGTAATTTCGGAAAGTATGAAACATGACGTGTATAGTTATATTGTTGAACAAATTATTTACTTCTTATGGAACTGCAAGTCTATAAGAATAAATCAAATTTTTTAACTTTGGTTTCTCATTATGGTACACACGAAATTGAAGATGAATGGCATTTTTTCGCAACTTACCATGAAAAAAGTGTGATGGACTTGGCAGAACAGTGAAAAGACTAAACCAGAATGCTAATTTGCAAAATACAAATATAAGCATTTCGTCAGCTGAGAAATAAGATGAATGGGCTCATAAAGCCATACCTGGTATCGAATTTGCTTACTGTACCATGGCAGAACATATAGAAATTGAAAAATTTTTACACCGGTATTTAAAAAACCATTGCGTGTTGATGGTATAGTAAGTTACCACGCATTCATTCCTATAAATAAAAATAGCAAGAAATTGATTGTGAAAAGAACTTCATATTATACAGATTACAGAAATTTCTAATAAAAGAACTATCCACAAGATGGCATCAGAATCGCATGTCAGAATCGTGTACATGTGTGTTTTTTAAATGAAGAAGGGGACTTTGAAGGATTATTACATTAATTAATTAAACTTTCTTTCTTATTTAATTCAATTTTTTTATTTATTTATTATATCTGCAGTTCAATTTAAACCTTTTATTTCTTTTCTATTCTTCGTGCTCCATTCTTATTTTCCCTCCATCTTATTCTTCGTCTTCTCTTCCTCGACCTTTCTCTCTTTCTTTTTTCGATCCAGCCACGCTTTGTAACACTGTATGAGTTTTACATGTCTTTGTAACATTGTATAATTTTTTAAAATAATTGTTATGCATCGTGAATGAATACTTTACAATTATCTATAAGAATGTGTAGAGTAATGTTGATTTGAAAATCGTTGAGTGCATAAAATGAAGGTATGAAAGGTAGGAATAAGTAGAAAGACTGTTATTTGTATCTTTTGAAAGAATTGGCTCACAAGTTGAAATTTAGAATAAATTTCATAAGAACAGGATAATTGCGAGTCACCTTTAATTTTCGAGAAATAGGCTCAAAAGTTGGACTCAGCAACTTGAGGAGCTTAATGAAAATATTTCTATGTTACCTTTAGCTCAAAAGGAATATGCTCCCCAGTTGAAATCTAGAATATTCCATGTGAGAATCAGAAGTGTAGCAGATTAGAAAATCTAAGACCAACTTGGAATAAATTATGTTTATTCAAGGCCAGAGTAAAGATTCGCTTTGCGTTACGCCTCCTTAATGTTTGATTTTCGCAGTAAACAATGGGTCTATTTATACCAAAATTTTGGCAAGAATGTTGTTCGAGAAGGACTATTCTCATCTCGTTCTAATACATTAAATGCATGTATACAATTTCATTTAATTCTTATAGCTCCTCATAGGGAGTTCGGCTTTGTTTAAAATTAGATCCAAATAATAACAAAGAGTTTAAGCTACAATGCCATCTATTTTAATTATTTTAAGTAGGCTCCCTCAGCCGTGCTGAAATTTAACAATAAAAAAATACCCGCAACAAAATACAAAAGGGGAAGGTAGGAGGGGCAATATGGCCTAACGTGCGCCAGGTAGTTAATGACCTTGAAATATCAAGGAAAGGTGAGTAGACACGGCATTAACTAAGAACAAAGCAATTACAAATGAAAGGCGAAATCTATTAAATAAAAAAAAAAGAAAAATTGAAGGCCGCAACAAATTTAATATAAAAGAAAAACAAAAGAAAACTAAATGTCAGCGACAATTACCAAAAATAACAATAACGGCCGTCGCTAAACTCCGGCTATTTAGCCAGGAAATCCAAGCGAGGACCAAACGCGCGCAACAACAGAATTAAAATCAAATAAGCAAATTATCAGTGGGCTAATTACTTTTCTGAGACTTTTGACTGATACAGGTTGATTAGGTAAGACGTTTTGTGACACAAAAAACTCATCCGGCAGGCCGAGTGTGGTGCTGAAGACTACCTCCGTTGGTGAGGCTTCTGAATCCTTTTTGTAAGAGGAGCACAGTCCTAATAAGACTGATGGCAGGCGTTTTATCCATGGAATGTCTGCTTCACACGAATGTGTTGCCATTAACGTGCAGTTGAAGCGTTCCACCAGGCCATTGCACTGCGAGTGGTAAGTTGTGAAAGCTGTTACCGTTGCTTCCACTGAGATGTTGTCCAAAGTGAATGCTGTTGACCTCTAAAGAAGCGATATTATAGTAAGGCAGTACTTGAATTCACGAACTTATGGTAGCGTGATGAGGTCGATATTTTAATTAAAAGTAACATATGTTCATAAATTTTCTGCCATGGTTGCGTTTCAGTGATTCAATGTGAATATTTTTGCATTTTATTATCCATGAGTTATGTTGGTTTAGTAAATATTTGCAAATATAGCATGTCAATATTTTAATTTATGTGAAGGTATATCATAAATTATGATTTGTGAACAGTCTCTTCTTCAGATGCGAGGTATAGTAATTATAAGGTAATATGTACTATATGTATGAAAAAGTTACAATCGCTATGTAGTATGTATAAAAAATAGTGCCAAAAAATGATTTCCTCTTCGAATAATCTTTTCACCTTCGGTTTTTTTGTCAAATTATTATATGAAGAGAATCACTTTATAGTACTGTTATAAAGATATCTTATTTGACATTAAAAACAATTTAGCAAGAATGTATATTACTATTATTAATATGATAATTTATTTTATATAATAGTACCAAGTTACATAAAAAGCAAAGAGAACATTAAAAAAAATTTAAAGGCAGACAAGTTCGTCGCAGTCAAACTTTGGGAATGATTGTTATATTAAAAAAAGAAATCTTAGGCGATCGTAAAGTGCAGATACAGTAGAAGCACTTTCTCCGTTCATCGCTTTGCCCCGTCTCCCAAACCATGAATTTAATTTATGTAGCAGTGAAAACAGTTGTCTTTCACACCATGCATTATCGAAAACCCAAGTAACCACTTTCACATGTAGGTAATGCACTATTAGCTTTAGGAAATAATTGAAACCGATACTCGCCACGTTCATAATGGCGCCGTCATCAATTTCGACGTCGTCGAAAGGTATAGTTATATAGCACTCTTAATGATAAATTACTGAAACTAAAATTTTACCATCGAGCATTTGAATGTTATCAATCCAAATTAAAGATCTGAGTAGCGATTGTTAAATTCTTGGATTTTTCTCAGACAAACCTCATCTCGAAGGATTAAGTTAATTACGTTTCGCTGATATAAGCAATCAAAAATATCATTAACCTATTAAAACCAAAGCCGAGTATAAGCTAGATAGGCAAAATATAACTAATGGAATAGTGACATTAGTGAAAAAAAAATTACCTCCGTTTTTTTTGTATTTGCAATTGTTTATAATAAACTATTTAAACAAAAGGTAAATATTTTTGAATTTCAAAAATCTGATAATACTAATCAATTCTACAGGAAAAATGAGAAAGAAAATATCTGGTATTATTTAATCATAATAAAATCAGAGCAAAAGATACTAACATTGAATCTCCTCCAATGATAGTATTGATTAGTTATACAATTAATTGTTTAATTACTATTTATGTAACGTATTTTCATTGCACAAAATACAAAAGTTTTTATCTATTTGTTTAAATAATTTGTTATAAATAATTACAAATGCAAAATAAAAGACTGTTCATTTTTATTTCAGTAGTCACAATTCCAATAGTTATTTTAGGCCTGCCTAGCCTATACCCGGCTTGGGTTTTAATGGATTAATATCCTCACCTTCATTGCTCTAGCAACTGGTGTGCTAAAACTGTGAACAGTTAATTTGACATTCATTTTTTGAAAAGAATTAGGATCGATATATCGATCGATATTTTGCAAAGTATATCTTTTGGTAAGATTTGTATTACTTCGAAAATTTCTCCAAAATTTTAACTCGATTTATATAAATAAATAAGTATTTATTAAACATATAATATTAATATCATACAAGATTACGAAAATATTATTTCCAAGTACAAAATATGGGTATAATTTTCAGTAAAATGGGTAGAAATTAAAGTGTACATAATGTCATATAAAAATTGACATTTAAATCAATAATGTATGACTTGCAGGTAATAAAAATGTAGAATGACATTCATCTTTTAATAAATATTCTATTTCAAGTCTTGAATCTAAAAAAGAACTCATAAAACACTTCGCGGTATTTAAAAAAAATCGAGGAAAAAGTATTATTTAACTTTTAATTTTAAATCATAAAGAAACTCGCTTTTATAGATTTGCAACGCGAAAACTAATCCCGCTAGAGGAGGAAAAAAACTACCTTTTTTATCAGGGGAAGGCACTCTCCATCGCGCTGAAATCTAGAAATCTTGAACGATAATACAAAAAAAATAAACGAAAAGGGGGAAGGTAAGAAGCGCTATTACGACCTAACACGCGTTAGATAAAATAATGACCTTGGAAGGTCCAGGATAGGTAAGTAGGCAGGCGTTACAAAAAAAAAACGCACATAGAAAAAAAGAATTTATTTGCTGTTACACAATAAAAAAAAATAGTAAGGCGCGTATAAATACAAAAAGAAGGTAAACGAACGACGACAGTTAGCGTTCGCGCGAATAAGAAAATAACGGCCGTCACCAAGCTCTGGCTAATTAGCCAGGAGATCTGAGCGAGGCCCAACGCACGCAAATAATAAAAAAATATTTTAACAATTGCACGGAGGGAGAAAGAGATATTAATAGGGACACTCATCGGCTCAGCAACCTGGCACAAAAAAAATCTTGCACTTTGTGGATCCACGAATGTCACTCAATCACCTCGAGAACCAAAACCAAAAACTTAACTCTCAAAACAAAGTTCAATTGCCCTACTCTGTGGCCAGAAACATACTGAGCCGGTGAGCGTCACCTACCTCTCTCCGCGCCGAATGCATTGAATTAATTTTCCGAGGTCAGCGCCTTAGAAAATATAAACAAGTCTTAATTGCAGGTTGTTAGTAATGACGAGCTCCGGCCAAAGGCCAGGAGCTCAATCACAGATTATGAAATTAACCAGTTTTTACAATCGTCCGAGTTACGCTGATATATCGCATATAAAGTGCATAGCTGCCATGTAAACTCTTGGAAACGATCATCGAATACCAAAAGTTCGTGCAATTTCTGTAGCACATCGAGTTACTGCAAGAGATATATATATAAAAAGAGAGACTATATATTATAAGAGTCTTATAATATAAAGATAGAGAGAGATAGAAGTCTCGTTTGAATTAACTTGTGAAAATGACATTTCTGGCCGTGGAATGGAGATATCCGGCGATTTGGAGCGCCGGTGCTTCATTACCTACTAATGATGGGCCTTTGAGGCTGTTTTAGGGTTTGCCTGGGAGCAATCTAGACCTGTCTTGCACTTTAGCATCGAGCACAGAATGGAAAAATTAAGCATTATGATATAGAACATCATGGGTTATACGGTGGGAAGCGTAACCTACAGGGACAGCATCAAAGAGCTAATTTCCCGGTATACAATATCGGAAGAAACAATTCGGGACATTCATTGTTTTAATACTAAATAACAATACCAACTATAGCATGTGTATTCATTGAGTGTCATTTTCTACAAATTTCAGGAAAAAAAGTAGTCTTCCAGCTCATATAGACACTTCCATTAACCCTTAACGACCAAAAGGCCTGATTTTCGACGCGATTTTTTCCGTAGTTATAGGCTTTAGAAATTTGCAAACACGTGTTTCGTCCGAAAATTTAATTTTCTTTCAGAATCTGGGCTCAAAATTGTGATTGACTGCGTAATAAAAAATTATAGCCAATTAAAAAAAAAAGAACGTGAAAAGTTTTGCAAAAAATCAAATTGCGATTTTTTAGCAATGTTACCGTGAAGAAATCATAATATAAATATGGTCAGGGGTGATCATGACTATTAAAGTATCTCAGGGAATTTTGGTGAAACTTTTGAACCACTCCTTCCCACAAAATGGCGGCCAAATCGAAAAAAGATCATAAAAAACATAACTCATTTGATTCCTTGGAAACTATTGAGTTTAGAGAAAAAGTTTATGGAACAAAAATGTCTTCAAATTTGAGGGGGTTTTATGACCAATTCTAAGATATTTCTTTTCTATAAACTTTTTCCCTAAAGTCAATAATTTTCGAGAAAAAAACATATTCTACTCTTTGCATGACCCAAAGACAACGACGAGAGTGTAGCAGAATGTTGTCTCCTTTGGGGTGCTTGATTTGAGTGAGTCCCCTTGCCTTTCATTGGAATACGCATTTTTTTAGTGTATTTTTTGTAATATTTAACACAAAACGATAAATCACAATTTTCACAGATAATTCTCGTTCTTACGGGACAATAAGAACAAACTTTGAGTTTCGTTTGCTTGGACATATTGTGTTTCGCTCTTTTTTCGTTACCCTTGCATCATGTAATTTTTAGCTATTGAAAGTGCAAAATCTTTTATTCCAACTCTTTTTCCCTCATCATTGATAGCATTGAATATTACAGTAGCATTGACAATCGAAGCGAAGACAAATACTGGGAAGCAAATTGTTGCAATGTGCATCGTGGACATCATTGCCACCCATACAACTATTATAGACGCTAATAGCCTTTGGAAAAGATACCTCAACTTTATTTCGTTCTTGCTTACTATATCTCTTTGAAGAGGATAATGGAGTTACCCTTGCAGCAGTAGAAACAACCGAAACTAGTTTTGAATCCATCGCAGTAATGTAATTTTTATCCGCTGTTTATCACGTTCATACCGCTGTTTTTATCATGCTTCACGGCATACTCACCTCTTTGAGCTTTTTTATTTAGAATATTTTTATCTTTGACACTATCTTCTCTAATAGTATCTGTACATTTTAGCCTTAGCTTCTTCAAATGCACAACGATATCTAAGCTTGTGAAAAAATATCAAAATATACATGGAACATAGACATTTTACCTGGAGGTATAACATCAAAAACCTGTTGTAGTAAGTTCATGAAAACGCGACAACCTAATGCACATTTATTAAATTTATTTCCCGTTGTAGAATTTTTTCCACAGTATAACTGAAAACCTAATACGAAACCGTCGGAAGTGCAAAGACCCCAGAATTTGAGACCAAATCGTATAGGTTTTCCTTGAATGAATTGTTTTAGTGCCGTCCTTGCATAAGACTTAGCCATCATTTCATCGATGGAAAGAGCACTTCACCATGTACCGAATTCCAAAATATTAGTTTCATCATCCGAATCAGGATTTGGAACGTACCTATATTATCGTAGGTGTTCTCTGTTGTATCTATTTCGTACACACCATGAGAGGGAGTGGAACGTCTCTTACGTTTTTGCGACATTGTAATATAAAATAATAAAAATATGTAATGAAAACAATAACTATGGTTAACAATGCCTCTTATCGACTGATTGCATGAAATATCTCGACTTCAGACAGGGAAAACAGTCACTTCAATTCGAACGTAATGATATGGTCACAAAATAATACGAGACTAGCAAGTAATAAAAAAGAGCTTATGTAAAATTTTCTAAATTGACTTTTTGATATGTACATATACTATTATTATACGCTGTACAAATTGTAATTGTACTCGCAAAAACGAAAAAAGTCATAACATTACCATACTATTGTTAGCTTTATAAAACAGAAATTTCTTAGAATTGATAATAAAATTCCCGCAATTTTTTTCAGAATATTTGGAGATGATTTTGGAAAATTGTATTTTCCAAGTTTTCTAAAAACTCACAAATTTTCTCAAAATATTCTAAACAAATTTTAGAATATTCTACGATCAATTTTAAGACATTTTTGTTCCATAAATTTTTTCTCTAAACTCAATAGTTTCCAAGGAATCAAATGAGTTATGTTTTTAATGATCTTTTTTCGATTTGGCCGCCATTTTGTGGGAAGAAATGATTCAAAAGTTCCACCAAAATTCCCTGAGATACTTTAATAGTCGTGATCACCCCTGACCATATTTATATTATGATTGCTTCACGGTAACATTGCTAAATAAAATCGCAAATTTGATTTTTTGCAAAACTTTTCACGTTCTTTTGTTGTTTAATTGGCTATACCTTTTTTTATTACGCAGTCAATCACAATTTTGAGCCCAGATTTTGAAAATCAACAAAAAATCAGGCCTTTCGGTCGTTAATGGGTTAAGTAGTATATTTTTTCTTCAATAACGGCAATAATGAAAATATCGTCAAGGTAAAAAACGATTATTGTTAAGCGGATAAATTCTTTAAAATTCACGGTAATGTATTGTTAAAATATAACCGCAGATATACACGACTAAAATGAGGCTTTTAACGGCACATATTGACCCCATGATGTCACAACTGTTAAAAATTTCTGACTTTCCTAATTCACATCAATATGAAGAAACTCATTTACTGAATATAGGATTGAATGGAGTTTTGATGCCCTCCGCTTTCCTGTTTGGACAATTCCCAAACATGGTATTTAATGTGCTAAATATACAAAATTACAAGATGATGCTCCAATTTTATCTAAAATTAATTTGTTTTCTGTCTATTAATAATTTTCTAATGAATAAATAACATTTTCGTTAACGAAAACGCGTAACGACGGGAAAATCCATTGTGTAAACCGCTAAGCACTTCTTTTGCTAGTAAATTTAGAGAAACTAATGATCAACAAAATCATATATTATTTCACAATTGGTTAAATTATATTGGTTGATAGGAAAAAAGTTTCGGCTTTCATTACTAAATAAACTACTTGTCTATAAAAATATTTAACTAGTGTACAAATCAAGATTTGGGTAACTTCCTTTAATTCAAAAATAAAAATTTTGGAATGATTTCAGTCTCATTTGTATAACCAACCAGTTGATGCATCATGGTAAATGATACATGCCTCATAACAATATTAAAAAGGTCACATACACTAACGATGAAAGATGAATATTGACGATAAAATTGAGTTCATTATTCTTTCTATGGTTATAAGATACATATGTTCTAAAATTTCGGCTGTACATGTTATGGTATTAATAATAATAATAATAATAATCTATTAATTTACACGTGCATTATATTTTTATATCGATTTTTAAATTAAATTATATTTATTATTAAAGGTTATTAAAGTGATAAGGTGGTATGTAAACGTTTTTGAGCGATTTGGACTGTAATTACAAATGCTTGATCTATATTCCGTTATACAGCGGTTACTTTGCGCACTGTAGTAATGTAGCGAACATATATTTAAACTATACTAATATATTTACTGTGGGTGTAACATCCTTTCAAAATTATTTGTTTGGATGTACAAGTTATCGAGCATCAAGTTTTCGAGCCATTAAAAAAATATTTATTTCCATCATTATTATCATAATTTAAATTTTCTTAAACAAGTATATTCTCAAAATTTTTCTCGATCTTCTAGCGCTTCCTTACAATGAATTCCGCCAAAGTAGTTAACAGCGTTTTTGCTTTGCATATTCTTACATTATTTAACAAATATTCAACTACACGACTCGTTTATGAAAATAAAATTGTAATTAATTTTTAAGTGTGAATATAAATTATAATTAGTAAAAGTCACTACTTCGTTTTGTTGCAGAACCAGTTTTGACATTATTCCTGCTGAAAATAACAACAAATCACCAGTCATTCAAGGTGAAAGATCATTAGGTCTTGCATCATGGTGTATTCAACCTCTTTATTGTTATGTGTACAGTCATTTACTTGAAATTAAGCGAAATCAGTGTCAACAAACATCAACATGTATTTCTCGTTGGCTTTTAGGAGCTCTTTTATTAAACCCAGATATATGCACATTTTGGAATATGAGAAGAAAGCTAATACAAGATAATAAGTTAGATCCGATCAATGATTTATATTTTGTAAATATAGTTATTTATCACAAACCTCAGTGCTTTGAGGCTTTTTCGTATAGACGATGGTTATTGCAATTAATTTTAAACGTTGACAAAAGCATTACTGATATAAGGTTATTACTCCGCAATGAATATGAAATCATTACAGCAGCAACAACTGAAAACAAACATAATTGTTTTGCTTGGACTCATCGAACGTATATCACTTCAATAGCTCGACAAATTCTGATTAACACATTTTTCAAGCATTTACATGAAGAATGGGAACAATCAACTGTATGGTGCCAATCGCATATATCTGATTCCAGTGTATTCGCTTATCGTCAATTCATATTGAAATACATTTTAGTACATAAAGCATCGATTACGAAAAACGATCTCATAAACTGTTTAGAACGTCGTCAAAAAATTATTTACGAATTTATTTCAGTCGTAAACGAAGGATATTCTAAAATAAATGTTTCAAATAGGGCTTATAATCCAGAGTATTGGGACTTTTTACATGTAAAAGATTATGTAAAATATTTAGGCAAAATATTTGGTTACCCTTTTGTCAATCTATCCTACTGGGCAGAAGATTGCTTATTAAATGAAGAATTGATAAATATTTTTCCAGAACATGAAACCTTATGGTATCACAGACGATTTCTAATTATTTACTTTTTAATTTTGACAAAAAGTTTTACAAGAACTGAATTACCATATTTCGAAAACTCAAATTCACTCGAAGGTAAAACTTCTTGTAATGTAAAGATTAAAGAAAATAATTTGCCCTTATCGATTGAAACATCATTAAACACTATTCTTTATTCCAGTCTTCGTATTCGAAATAGAAAATTAATCAGTTTCGCTAAAAATAATAAACATTTCGTAAATTGTCACGGAGAAAAATTTTCAAAATTTTTAATTCGTAATGATATAAAACCCTAAAATAATTTGGTTGTTTTGTATGTCTTGTTTCTGTTTCAATATAAATTTTATACGTTTATCTAATAAACATTGGTGCTAATATTATTTATATTTTTTATTTGATTGTAACTTCTTTTGTGAATAGTTTATTAGTAATAAAAAGTTTAGTGACACTTGATGGTTCTTTTTAAATAGTTGAAATGAGTATAATTCAACAGGAAATTATCGTAAAGGTTTTATAAAAAACATCATAAGGTAAACGGAAGGAGTTTTATTTTTATTTAGTACAGCTATGAGAATTTTATTTTATATTATTTTTTCTAATTGTTCAAAAAACGTATCTTTAAACGTCACTTTTCTTCAATCACTTGTACCATTATAAACATTTCTGTTAAACAAAAGTTAAAAAAACATTTTGAAAGAATAAAAAGATATGTTATAATTTGTTCTGAAATATTACATAGTGTTATTTTCTAAAAAGAGAATGTTTCTTAATTTATACCTGGTTTAGAAGTATAATTTGGGCCGTTTTCCATTTTTCAGGATAATGGCAAAGTCAATATCAACAAAGCAAGCATTAAAGATTATGGTAATATGTCTTTTAGCAATTCTAGGCAATCTATTCTCTAGTTATGCTGATTGTAATATTGTTTACGGTGTTTTTTTATTTTGCAACGGTGAAAGGACTCATGTCCTACTTGTCGGCGATGATGGGAAAGGTTACAACCCACTTCGTGGAATCTACTAAAAATTATTTGGGGAAAAGAGTCTCGATACACAACTTGACGCAGCCTTGGTGATGTGATGACATTGAAAGAGTTAAAGGAAGCGAGCTTCGGAAAACGGCGAAATAATATAAATAATTACGGTTTAGCACGAGAAAAACCTGCGGAAACGAATAGATAAAAAGAATGAAATAGCAGAAAATTAAAATGATAATGTCGAGACGGCGATTATGCGCAACGGCCGACGTTGTGCTCCGACTCTGGAGTCTTAAGTTGCCAGCAAAGCTCAATATACCCGATAAATAAATAAATAACAAAAACTGCTGGCACGGAGGGTAAGAGAGAGGCAAGGTACTTACCAAGCCAGGACGAATCACTACACTACACAGCTAAAGCACACATCACTCGAACTCGAAAAACTTGAAAACTTATTGTTGACCTCTCATTAGCATGCGGTTAACTTTACCGAAAAGATGGCAGACGGGCTCCGATTAAGAGATAGGGGCCCTGTCACAATTTTTAATTTTTTGAGGATATTTACTACTTCTATACATTTTGTTGCTTTAATTAAATCGTTACTATGAGCCGTAAGACAATTTAATTATTCAATGTCTTCCTATTCAGTGATGTTTCTTGGGTAGATGAACAAATTTATCAAGCTTCCTAATATCGATGAAAGCTTAGTAAAAGCATGGAAGATTCTATAAAGATCGTACGAAGTTAAGTAAGAAACTATTTCTAGTCACGTGACTGCACTTCTGTGCTTGCCGTTGCAAGAAGGAAAATCTGAAAATTATGAAGGTTTAATTGCACTCATAGATGAAGCACTACAACACATACAAGTATTAGGATCTTTTGATGTACATATTCCGAAATAGGTTGTGGTTACGATCATAGAGGAAAAGCTTTATAAAACTAGGTATAAGAAATAGGAAGGAACCTTGAAAAAAAATATTTATCCGAGCCTTGAAGAAATAACTTATTTTTTGTATATTAGAGAGGCACGTTTGTCAAAATATAAAGGTGGTAGTTTAGACTAATATTCTAAAAGGAATGATAACCAGACACCCTCGATAAAGAGAAGGAAATTACACAGTCAATCCTTCGTTACAATATTGACGTAGGCATGTATAGTTTGTTCACAAGAACATTCAAATTATAAATATGAAAACTTCCTCAAAATGTTGACAAGCGAACGCTTTCAAGCAGAAAAAAGCCGCTGATTTATATTTCAATTGTTTAAAAATCATTCAGATCTTGCAAAAAATTGTAGTAAAACACATCACACGTTATTGTGTTTCGAGAAAATGGAAAAAGGGGAAAGAAGGTGACATAAACATGTCTATCAGATTTAAAATTCTGTTTTAATTCATTAACTTCGCTTCTGACGTTTCAGCTAATTAATACAGCTTTAATAGGAACATTTGATATAATTAATAAACTGATTCATGTTCGACCTCTTCTTGATACGCGTGTTACTGCTAATTTTTTTACATCTCATCTCGCACGAAAATTGCAATTACCTAATATTAAATGTTGCATTTTTATAGGAGCAGTTAATAATTTATCTACTACCGTCAACACTATGACAACAATTACTTTTAAATCTTTTTGTAATTAATTTAAACGTATTTTAAGTTTTCTAGTAGTATCAAATATTTCAGATTTGGTACCGCTAATTTCTATTCTGAGAGAAAAACTCAAAATATTCTTAAACATAGGTATCGACTATCCCAACTTTCGTAAATCTGTACCAATTGATTTGCTTATTAGCTCCGGTACAATTTTATCACTATTCTGCATCGGTACGATCAATTTATCTCAGGACAGTAACGATCTTATTTTACCACAAGATTAACTGATTTAGAAAGGAAGGCTTTTAAAATTCAAATGTCTTAAAATTTGAGGGGATTTTTATGATCAATTAATGAATAGATTTTGGTTAGTTAAAGAGATAACAAAATATACGTCATTTTCATTGGAAGAACACGAATGTGAGGAGCATTTTTAAAATATGTAACGAAAAATAAAGACGGTTGTTTTGTCGTAGCATTACCCTTTCAAAAATCCCCAGACTTACTGAACCAAATGAAATCTGTCGCGGTCAAACGTTTGCAACATTTGATGAATAAATTTTTAAGAAATCGGAATTACAAGAAACAATAGTCTACTGTACTTCAGACTTTTTCACATTAAAATCATATGTTCGTATCAAATTCGTTAAATTCTTCCGGTTATTATTTGACACATTATGCCGTAATTGAGTCACCAAGCTCTACTACAAATTTAGTGTAAGACGCGTCTGTGAAAACCATCATTAGTTATTCATTGAATAATTTATTAACGACTGGTCCCAAGATACAAGATAATCTCTTTTCTTTTATTTTACGTTTTCGAATTTATATCTATGTATTGATGGTAGACATAGAAAAATGTGCCTACAGTTTTACTCCGCAAAGAAGACCAAAGTACTTAATGGTTTTAACCAAGCAACCACCCATACTTTCAATACTGTTACATTCGGTTTCAAATTTGCACTGTTTTTAGGTATAAAATACTGATAACTTAATTACTGGTACGAATTCAAGCACGAGATTTACTGTTAACAGCAAATGACGAAACTTTTAAGTCGCGTACAACTTAATATGCGTCAATAGGTATTCAACGATGAAATAATATTGGATATAGTAGAGGAAAAATATTTAGATAATACACTTTTAATAAATAAGGATTCGATTCTGAAAGCGCTCGGGATTTATTGGAAGGCAAGGCAAGATTGTTTCAATTGCACGATTGAGCCTTTAGATCTATCTAAAACTATATTAAAAAGAATTGTTTTATCTAAAATCACAAGATTATTTGATCGACTTGGTCTCATCGAGCCGGTTATTTTATACAGAAAATGAATCATGCAAATAATTTGGAAAACGAAGTTAACGTGGGACGAATCAGTTCCGCTATCTATATATTCCGATTGACAGAATTTCTGTAAAGAGTTGAAATTGTTGAATAATATTTCGTTTCCCTATTAATCCCCAATCGATTATGTAAAAAAATTCAAATACATGGCTTTAGCGGCGCGAGGAATGTGGGATATGGTGCTTGTATTTATTTGACGTCTAACGACAGAAAAGGTAATTATTGTTGCACATTATTATGCGCGAAATCTCGTGTCGCTCCATTAACCCAATAAGGTCCATACCAAACCTGGGTAAGATGACGCCAAACTGACATCCGAAAACATCCGATTATTTTACTTAAATCTCACTTTATTATCGATTTGATTATAAGATATTGCCACGATTTTTATTGACACACATGAATACAGACGACGTTATTAACTTATATAATACATTTTTTATGATTGATGGCTGAAATGAAGTGCGTTAAATAATAAAGCGATGTGTAAGATGGATTCGAGCTAGGCAAAAATTAAATGAGCATCAAGTGGGCAATTTACCGAGGTTGCGTACTAATCTAACTCGTGAGTTCTTGAATATAGATATAGATTATTGTGGATCATTCTTTATTAGTTAAAAGAAGCATCGAAGCCGCAATAATATAAAAGCTTACGTATCAATGTTTATATGCAGGTCATCAAAGGCCATACATATTGAAGAAGTTAGTGATGCGATTACAGATGCTTTTTTAGAATCCTTAAGTCGTTTTATTGCACGAAGTGATAAGCCACAAAAAAATATGTCGACAATGCTACGAATTTACAAAGTGCAAGTAATAAACTGATTGAATTATGTGCTCTCGTGAATTCAAATAATGTCAAAAATACTTATATTATATATATTGAAATTCTTATATAGTAATGATTATAATTTATCATAGGAAATACCGTAGCACTATCATCTACCACCATCATAATATAATTTAATTTTCAATTCTTCCTCTCACTTCACAATCATTGTTATTGTCCATCGTTGCTAATTATCTTTTCTACCTGTGAACATAATTTTGAAGAACACGGTCACCGCACGCTATCATTATGCACGTAAATTTGCACCTCAATCATTGCTTTATTTATATTTCTATAATACCTCTTGCTATTTTTTACATTATGTTGTTTTATGTTTTCCCTGTATTTATTTTACTATATCGCATTTCTTTCAATTTATCTTTTAATCACTAACGAATGTTAATTAATGTAAGAAATCGATATATATATACATTTTTTCGCGCAGATATTTGTATATAGTCGTTAATGTACGTCTATTATTTGGGCATTTATCTTTATGCGCTTCTTAAGTATATAGTCACCTATAGCTATACATATATTGTATTCTTTAATTTCTCTTGAAGTAACGGATAAATAAATTGAATGGTTTCTCTGTTAACTAAATATTTAACTTTTTTTTTCTCATTTTATAACTTTTAGCTAATATTTACAACTTAATCGTAAATCTCAACACAAGGAAATAATATTAAATTTCCTTGCCACGTTTTCCACGAGGTTTCTTCTTTATTAACTTATTGTTAAGTAACTTAAACTTTATTAATTCACATCCTTCACAGTTTCTTTTTCAATGCGTCTTTTCACATTTTATCTCTCTTACACAGTCGGATGCCCGTTTGACCTACCAGAATTTTGTGAAATTTTAAATCCGATTGAGGGAATACAACGCATTTCTTTGTGTTATCGTACTGTGACAACTTTGCCCTAATGCAGGAATGCAAAAAACGACTTCCCTACCTGGATTTGGTTTATATGAAATCAGTTTGTCCTAGATAATGGAGGTTGATCCAATCTTTATCTAAGCTATTTGATATATTCCTATTTATTTTTTTTCAGGAATCATGGTAATATATTAGAAAGTAGGTTATAAGTATTTTCTCTTTTCTATTCCCTATTGCCGGAGCTATTTGTAATGGGTGCTCGAGCATCTCATCAAAATATTGATCCCTTTATGGAAGCTTTGTATTATAACTATCTGCTATAAAATAGTTTTCTAATATTTGTATAAAATTACTCCAAAATGTATGCGTTAGTAAGTGGTGTTACACCGATGTAACAGATTACTATTAGGGCCTCTACTATTAAGAAAGTATGTACGAATAGAAAATTACTATAGCATCTTATAACTTATATAGAAACCTATAAGTTTATCAAGATCATCCTGATTCACGTTTACCAAATTTGGAGAGCAGAATTCTATCTGTACGGGATTTAGACATTAAGGATAAGTTTCAAAGAATTTCAAGAGGATTTCAAATTATCGTAATAGGATGTGTTTTGGTTTTATTAAGTCTTATTAACATACAATCTAGGATAAACATCCACGGATCATATCATGATATGTATAAAGATGTATCTATACCGTGGTTTATCCATAACAATTTGGGGTCTCTCCGTATGATAATTTTAGGACAACGAACATATCAACGAAAACGAAGCTCAAGAAGAAATTACTCAAGAGCTTGTATCAAAAAATATTGCATCCATCGAACTACACCTTGTAACATAAAAACGAACGTTGTTCTCGGAATGTATAAAATATATGAAACAAAAATACCGTCCATTCACAGAATTTTATTACTTACGAAAGGCGGAATTAAATAGACTAAAATTTAACTTATAAGACTTAAATGCAGACATAATTTGCAAAGACAATTTACAACTCAAGATCATTAATGAACTGACTATAAAAAATATCAATTCAACATATCTACTTGAAATCATAACAAAAATTTAGAACCAAACATAAACAATAAAAGTTTGAACATTAATACTAATTACAAACATACTGAGGACAAAGCATGTAGTCTATACTAATCATTAGAAATGTAAACATAAAAACACCTACAGTAACTAGATCCACAACTATCATTCTGTACAATACAATAACTAATATAATTATCAAGTTGTAACGGAGCTCCTGGCCGTTGGCCGGAACATGTCGGTGCTTATGTCGGAGGATTAGGCGCGCGTTATTCGCTCTCCAATTATATAAGTATCATCAAATTGTATAACGAGCGAAGCTCATGTAAAATCTGTTATATAAAATTTCATATGGTATGTCAATGGCTTTTTCTCACAAGAATACTGGTTTTTTTATGTTATTGTCATCCTACCCTATTTACAATTTGTAATTTCTTTGAAAAATCTTATTTAGTATCCAATATTTCAATAACTTGAATGGTAAAATTACATAGTTAGCTCTATATGGAGCTCTGAAGCCGATGCGTGACTTTTGGATTAGCTGGCGGTACCTATTTAGTTTATACTTAGTTATTTGAGATGGAACAAGAACAGAAAAATTATTTATTTATACATAATAGAATTTTGTTGTAATATTTTTATTGTTAGACTAGTTTGTCTGTCTTCGTCTTTTTTTTTAGATATTTATACAAATATATTAACCAAAAACTAACGCTGATTCAGATACTTACAGAATATTTAACAAAGCTCCTGATCCTTAGCCAAATCCCGTTGACGATCTTCTCCGTTAACTATCCATACGTTGATGAGACATTGCTGATATTGGATAATTCATCATGCAAATTGTATGGCAAGGGGAGGAAGAGGTTTTTTTTTTGGTTTTATCTTTGGTGAATTGAACTTAATTTCCTATTGAACCAGTGAGTACCTTGCTTTCTATCTTCTTCACCGTACGTGCAATGTTTTCTTTTATTTTGATTTGTTATTACTATCTAGGCTTTTCTTTGTCCTCCAGGCTAAAAGTCGGTCGGGTTTATTGTGATGGCCATTGTATAACCGTCGCCGCATATTCAAATTTTATTTATTATTTTCATTTCGTTTTCGTTGTACGAATGTTGGGTTTTCTTTTTCTTTTTATTTATAATTTTCTTTTGGATTTTTTCTTTATTATTAATAAACCGTTTATTTCTTTAATTATCTTTGTATTTATTTCGTCTCCTTGCCAACTTTTTTCTTTGTAATCTTTTAATGTCACGGGTTCCTTAGGACTGTGCGAAGCCGAATTGTGCACCTCTTACCTTTCCTAATTATTCTTTTAGTTAAAATTTAAGTTATTAGTTTAATTTGTATAATTCTTTCATTTATTATTTTGTTTTCAATGTAATTAGGTATTTTTAACTTTTCCTAATTTATAAAAATACGCGAAGCAGTGTTCACGAGAAGAGGTAGAAAGAAAAAATCGTTACTCAAGTTAATGTAGTAGGATAGCGCCGGGTGTTACGTTGTAACACAGTCTATGGTTCTGGTAGTTGTGTTGTGCATATGTGGATGTATGTATGACTAACAACACATGTATGCCTGGGCTTTCCCCACGAACTGGGGAGAGCGGGGAGCTCGAATTGATAGTGAGTCTAAAAAGTTTCTGTGAACCGTGTGCGTGTCTGCTACATCTCTTGCTCATCTTTGAGTATCCGTGCCATCACAGTACCATCCGTCTAGTGGGGAGATAGCAAAGACGACATTGTGTAGCAGACGACACGGTAAAACTGCCATTGACGAATCGACAATACAACGAGTGTTTCATAAGAAAGTGTTGTAAAATCGGCAAATCTTTATATATCTGCCCTCGTGGCATTAATCGCCCTAGTGGCATCATCCGTCCTTGTGGCACTATCTGCCCTCGCGGCATCATCTGCCTTTTGGCCAAGCTAGAATCTATCTTCTAGACCGATTCTTCAATCGCCTGTATAGGCAGACAACAAAATGTTCGCTTATATAGTGAATGTTAATATCGTGTGCACGTATCATGTAACCAAGTTACGAGTACCACGTGGTGATTGAGTGAATGTGAAGGTATGTTTTTAAGTATGGTTACCTTTGTTCTCGTAGAATTTGTCACTGCGTGCTACGAAACTGTCACTCTGCGAACAAGATTGTAATTTGTAATAAATTGGGTTTTTTATGCTTTTGAAGCTTTTTCCCACAAGTGCGGTGTTTAATTCACTGATGTTAATTCCCGTCAAACAATTCAATCAAGTAACTATAACAAATACAGCCGTTCATGCCACCTAAGGCATGACAGCCTAGTACAGGATAAAAAATTATTCGTTCATTTATTTTGTGCTTTTTCACCGGGCTAAACGCGAAGAAGTAATGAAGCTCAAAAGGAAATCTAGAAAGTATGAAAGAGAACTTATAAGTTGTGCGAAAGCTACGACAGTGATGACAATGTAGTTTTCTTATCATCATCAGCACCTTCATCATTATTATCATCATATATATCAAAAATAGATTTCTGAGTAAAAGGATTTGAGCATTCCACCACTAATAACACCCATCAGTGGACCAAAGACCGAACCACGAAAGTTGAATATAGTACTTACATCAGAAAAATGATCGAACACGCCGCTGAATTTTTCCAAGTGTAAAATATTGAAAATAGTGGAGGTAAGTTCAAACAAAGAAGAGGGAAGAAGACTGGAGACCAATCAATCGAAATAATTGGTCTACCGTTGGACTTCTCTATGACATCAAAAAATGAAATGGAAAAAATAGAATAAGAGGAAGGCGATACAAAATTATGAGCGATGGATTGAATTTTTAATAGATAATGCAGCTTTTGGTGGTTAACGTAGTAAAGAAGTGCGTATTAAAAATAATTGTTGGTACTTTAAAAAGATCATCTTCGAGGAAATGTTTGTTAATTGAATCTTTCTACAATTAGATTCGAAGGAAAAAGACTCACACTAAAAATGTCAATGTTTATGAATAGCAATAGAGAAATGTGAAGAAAAATTATTAAAATAGATTATATATATATATGATAGGAAACAAATTAGTTTTAGGGTATATTGGAGCAAGGTCTTCGTTTTTTTTATATTTAGCACATCGAATGTCTATGTGGAGGAATCACTTGTGCCAAGTTTGACGCTACAATATTAATTAATTGAAAGTTATAAAAAATTTTTTTTTAATTTGATTTTTGTTTCAACTGTTGTAAATCGAAACCTATTTTTTGTTGAAAATACTTGGAAAAAATTGTATTTTAAGAAAAAAAAAATATATTTGTTAATAAAAAAAATTATAAACAATTAAAATAAATTTGTCATTTTTCTTAAAAAGGGCAACTTTGGTTTAAAAATTTTTGTTTGCAATCGATTCCTTGGACAATTTTATATCAAAATCCGTAATAAAACCATCATGATTTCTAATAGGGGATAGATAATGATCTTCCAAACAAGTGTTGCATGGGGCGCTCAGCTTTATATCAGTGTAAACAATTTAATCGCAATTAGATGGAGTGCAATATTTCATATTATTTTAGAAAATATTCGTAGTTTACAAGAAATCTATTTTTAGATATTAGGAAAATGAAATTAAAATAATCAATCATTTAATAATACTTCATTATTCAATTAATTAAAAAAAACACACACACACACACATATATATATATATATATATATATATATATATTTTACAGATGTAAGAATCATTAAAATTATTTTTTACTTCTTATAAAGGTGTTCATTCATTAATTAAACGAATTTAATATAAAATTTAAATCATTTTTTATAATTTATAAGAAATTACACTGAAGCATTCAAGTATATTTATTTTGTGGTCTTTTAATATTATAATCTGTAAGATAGGATGTCCTATCCATCCTCATTTCCTTGCTGCTTATAAAAGCAGCAAGGCGAAAAATAGAGGAATTAATGCGTGATAGCTGAAGGTACTTTCGACACGTAAAACTGTTTTCAATAATCATAATAAATTTTGTTCAATTTCTATGTGTTCTACGATGGTACAGTAAGCAAATGTTATACTAGGTATAACTTTTTGTAGCTACTGATATAATTCCTCAGATGAAGAAATGCTTACATCTGAATTTCGCAAACAGGCATTCCGGGCTAATCTTTTCACTGTTTCGCCAAGTCCATCACACGCTCTTTATCCATGACAACTTGCGAAAAAATGCCATTCAGCTTCAATTGCGTATGTCTTATAATCAGAAACAAGAATTAAATATTTGATTTATTCTTATATTGACTTGTAGCTTCATGGGATACATAAATCACTTTTACTTCACAGGTAATTTCATCATATTTGATCTTCAAATTCTAGATTGTTATTTTACAGTCTTCTATTAGTAATTTTGAATTTTGATGGTGAATACAAATCAAACATTGTGAACCCATTTAGATTAAGTAACTAAAATACACTGATCAGATCGCAATGTACAAAAAAAGGTAAGCCACAGGCGAAACATGAGTCCAATTTCAGCAGTGTTTTTCAAACATGTTGTAGGCTTCTTTTAAATTGAACATAAGTAAACGCCTTTGAATTTTAACTTTCTTTTCATTATCTTTTTGCACTATTTTTGTATCATTAGCACCTGGATACGGCCGGCTTATATCATCTTGTAAATAAAATGAGACAGCAACACTATTTATTTCTTCACTTATTATAGATGTTCTGGTGCAAAATAAAACGAACAATTAATTTCTCTTTCTATTTCACAGACACTTATAGACAGTGGAATCGCAGTTAATATATGTATCTTTTTCAGAAAATAATTAGTAGTTCCTTTTTCATACGCTGCTTTCAGGTCTTTATAAAATACACTTTTTTATATATTTTCAATCCGATTGTTGTCTACACAGCCATATTTTCTCATAATTAATCTTTTCAAATTATTTGATAATAAAAATTAGGCATTTCAATATCTATTGACTTAGTTTCTCGGATTAGAAAAAAAATCAATCAACGGATTTGAGCGATCCTATTTTTCTTATGTATAATACTATTTTTCTATGTATATTTTCGTTGATCAAAAATTCTTCATCACATTGTTCGTAGCATATATCTTGATCTTCATTAGCATTTGAGTTCAAACTGGCCTCATTATTTTGATTAGTAGAATCTTCATAATTAGTATTTCCTTCATTTGTATGTCCTAAACGTTTGTCATTGTAGTCAGAAATTTCCTTTGGATATTTGATATAGAAGTAGCTCAAACATGTTGCACATAATCGATCGTTTTCTTTCACTAAAGTAAACCACTTATTCTGAATTTCTGTGGGATTACGCAGCAAAGATTCTCGACGACATCTATGTTTACGTACTTTGAATGGTTTGGAACGCTCTGGTAATGACATCATTATATAATTCTCTGTAAAACCGAATTGAAGTAATTTTACAAAATCTATCGTACAATAAGAAATTTCATTCTGACGTTCGTTGAGGTCAGTTCACTTTGACCATTGAACTTTAAATAGCCCGACAGAGAAGATTCCATATTTATATGACTTTCGAAGCACAACTAATGTCAGTCAACCTAATTTAAAAATATTACTTAATAAATTAAAATATTAGAAAAAACGATCAAACAAAATAAATATTTTTGAACTCGTTAACATAATTATTGCTCGCACTAATTTGCTTAAGGACAACCTATTTTCGTTAATTATTATAGTTATAAATGTTAGTCCTATGTACCATTATTTAAATAAATATAGTTTAGCTAATAAATGTACTTATAGAACTGAGCTACCTGGAAAAGTTGGGAGAGTGCGGCACTATCTATCTGTCCGATCTTCTAGCTAAGCGCCGTAGGTAGCGCTTTTTCGGAGGTCATTAGGTAGCCCCCTATTAAAAATCATGATTATTAGCTTTATTACGGATTCATTTACAAAATTTTCCAAGGAATTGATTGCAAAAAAAATTTTAAACCAAAGTTGCCCTTATTAAAAAAAATGCCAAAAATTTATTTTAATTGTTTATAATTTTTTTTATTATCAAATATATATATATATATATATATTCTCTAAATACAATTTTTTCCAAGTATTTTGAACAAAAAATAGATTTCGATTTACAACAGTTGAAATAAAAATCAAATTAAAGAAAATTGTTTATAACTTTTTACTTAATTAATATTTAGCGTCAAACTTGGCACAAGTGATTACCTCCATATAGGCATTCGATGTACCAAATTTAACACAAATCGAAAACCTTGCTTCGATTTGCCAAAAAACTAATTGGTTTTTGTAACGTCCAATGGGTATTACAAAATCAAATTTATTTTTGGTTATTTAGTTTTATCTCTAATAAAACTCGATTTATTGGTTGAACTAGTTGTCCTACTCAGGTTAACTGAAATTTTTGTATAAAAATAATTACGGTTGTTATCGATGTAGGATTGCGATTTTTCTGCAATCAAATGTAAAATGGTATGTCGCAATACAAAAATACAAGTAAATCTCTTTAGAAAAGAAACAGATTTTATTTGATACATCTATATTTTTGTATAATTTGATGGATAGGGCATTAATTAAAGTTCGATATATTACTACAATATTGCTTCAATTAAGTATCATTTACGGAAATATGTTTTAATTGCAGTACGTTGAAATTTATACTCAAGTGAGAATTATATAAAAAAATTTGATATTTTGTTCCAGTATTATAATATTAGTTTGAAGCCTGTGTTATAGTATCCAATTCCATTTCACTCATATGTTGAGAGGTTTCGAAAATACTATTATCATCTTTCAAGTCTTCAGATTTGAAAAATAATTTCTTTGAATCGTTTACAAAATGCCATTGTATATTACTTAAAGTTTCTTTATTGGATGATCTGCACCCAAACCACCAATATGCTGTAGATCTTGGAAATGCAGGATTGGCAGTATCAATCTGAAATGATCACAGTAAAAGATTTTATTGCAGAAATGATATTATTAAATCATTTTAGAATTATTTATAACAATCGAAGTGAGCGAATAATTCTATTTAAAATTTTTCTTCGTTTTATTTATTTAATAAGATACAGATAGTATACATTCAATCACATAAAAATCAATATGATGATTAAGGATGTATCCAGGGTAAAAGAAGGAGAAGATTGATCAAACAGCGTAACTATTATACATTAATTAATATAATTATTAATAATACAGTAGTATAAAATAGACTTTGTACCTCAACCAAAGCGATCAAAATTGTCGAATAGTAACATGAGTGTCTCGTTAATTTCTGGTAAATAGATTCCCTCACGATAATGAATACGTCCGTCAAGGGTGTTACCGCCCCATTAAGGATGCATCTATACATAATATAGCTTAAAGAAAAATATTTGCTTTTTATTGGAAGAAGGTTGTTATGATACGTTCAGCGAAGAGACTTAATCATCCAAAAATTTGTGCTGAATACAATGTGTGACGTAAATATGTTATGAAAACGAAAGAGAGAAAAATTAATACTCCATAACTTCCACCAGTTTTCCCATCCCCATTTTCACTATTCATATGTATTGATGCCGTTTTCCTCCCCTGCTCTCTCTTTCTCTCTCTTTCTTTCATATATACCAGTTGTGACTCCTGATCTTACTCAATATTTTTTGTTATTTAATTAATTTGAAAAATTGATTTACAATTTACAATTTTTTATGAAACACGTTATTTTTTAGTGATGGATTCTTATTTACTGGTGTGACAGAACTTCTGGCTCTTTGTCGAAGTCAGCCGACCATCTTGTCGGCTAGCTAGCTGTTGATTCCGAGGTCGATGCCCTCGGAAAGTTCCTTATGCGAATTTTTGGTAGGGAGGAGAGGGATAGGTCAGACGCACTCTCTGGCTCAGTTTAGTTGGAAATTTTACAGAATAAGGTGTTGTTTTGGATTTGTGCGAGATTTCGAATTCAAGTCGTCGCTGAGCCAGTGAGTACCTTGTTATTTCTCTCCCTCACCCTCCGCCCAATTGCGTTTTATTTTGATTTCATTTTATTTATTTTGTTTTGTTTTGGGCCTTGCTCAGTTCTCCAGGCTGTAGTCTAAGCTTTGCGACGGCCGTTGAGCGTACCATCGTCAATTTAATTGGTTTTTCTTTTCTTTTTTAAGTTATTTTCTTTCTTATAATAAATCGTTTTCATTAATCTTCGCTATTTATTTAACCGCCTTACCGACACACTTTCTCACGATCTTTTAAGAACACGATTCCTTTGTGTACGCAAGACAAATTTTGTGTCTCTTACCTTCACCTTTATAAAATAATTTGAATAAAAATTCGACGCGGCGAGCAGAGCCTTCCCCTTTATTCTCAGTGTAAGTGTGAAGCCTTGCCTTCCCGTTGCAATTGATATATCAATTTACGACTATAAATTTTTGAGATTATTTTTATAGATTTATTTATTACATTTCATAACGAACGGTAGACTGGACATAATGAATATTATAAAATAAAAAAATATGCTTATTGTTGGAGTGAGTGACAATCTCGTTTGGATAATGTCGCTGGTAATTAACTGCCAGACCCCCCCCCCAGCCTTCTTGAGTTTAGTATGTGTTTTGTTAGCTGACTAAGGACTCTCACTCAAAATGATTATTTCTTTATTATTGAAAATATGATGTAGATAATTTATAAATTTCCCATTATAGATTGTATTTTGTCTTAATGTACGATAAAAAGCGGCAAAAAAGACGAGCGGAATAATGAACGTATGTTTTGATACTAGTTATTATGAGAGAGAGAGAGAGAAAGAGAAACACCCTTTAATACATTCATACGTTTCTCTTATTACATAACTATAATTAATTTTTTATTTTACGAACTACTTTAAATTACATTGTTTAGCTTAAAATGTCATATGAATGAACGTATTTCAAGTGATTTAGGATTGTAAATTATTAGTCTAACTTCATTGATGGTAAATATTCTTTTATTTGTTATTAGTTTTTTTTAATTTAATAAGTTTCTTTTCAGATGCATTAAGAATACATGAAGGTAGAAATTAAAAATTCGCAAGCTCTAAACGATAAGAGGAAGAATGATGAAGACCTGGTTCTAGTCACGCAAAGGAAAAATGAAGTTTAAAATAAAATCTGAAGGACATGAAAGACAACTTATATGACATGTAAAAGCCAGAATCAATTATGACAATTCCACGTATAACTGCATGAATAATTGCGCTTGATGGTCACTGTGCTGCGCGGACTATACTTTCATTGTGCAGAATCTAATACTTCAGGAAAGGATTGTCATATCTGGTGAATAATACGTGGAACCTCTCGCCTAAGGATCACCGAAGTCCCGCATTCTGGCAGGGTATGTCAGGTCGTTCCAATTTTCTCCGAACCTATGGCCCATCCTATGGAGGAGGTACCACAGTGGACGCGCCATGCCACCCCTCTTAACGGCTTCTATCGGTACCGTATATGTGCTTATCGTTTAACACAGTTTTTCATCTGAATATGAATGTTGTACTAAGACAATTGTTCTCTACGGTCATAATCATTGTTTTAAAAATAATATTTTTAGAATTTATTTATGCAGAGAATAGATTATGTTGCTTAAAAAGACAAAAATTTTCTTGAAAATTATATAGGAGTTATAAATTAATTAATTTGACTCCTCTCGATTATAAAATGATCAAGTCAGTTAATTTTTTATAAATATTTTAAATAAAAAAAAACGTTTAATTATAAGATTTATTAATCATTACAAAAGTGGGTTTTACATTATAAACGTTTCTATAAGGAAGACGTGTTGTTAATGTGACAGTATTGACATAACGTCTTCAACAGTAGGTTCTACTACACTTACTTTGACGGTAAGTTCAAAATATGTAGTTAAAATAGATTCAAAGTATATATGTATACACAATAAATCATAAAGAAATATAGATTGATACAAATCTAACAATAAAAAAAAATAAATATTATAATAATGTTATTTTTATATAAGTTTTGAATGCGTGGATATTTTCTTTAAGAATTTGTTAACCAAGAGTTCAAACGATTTCAATAGGATATTTCTCGTATTATTAATCGAACTTGTATTAAAAACCACAAGTAATATCTTTCTTTCCCCCTCGACCTATTATCATATATATATATATATATGTACTTTTATGTAATTCTCATACATTATCATGTACCGTACATACATATTTCCGTGCCTGACAGTCTCTTATAAGATCTGCCAAGTGCGGAACAAGAAAAGAGAGAGAGAGAGAGCGAAAGGAGAGACGCGCCGCGTCCACGAACGGTACTAAATGCTAAGCATGAGTTCGTTTTACTCAAAAACTCCATTATAACATAAAATAAATCGAACAGCATGTTCAGTCGATCATAACGATTGTTTCACAAAAATATTGTGAATAACCGAGATATTCTCATATGTTTATGTAACATTGAAAAGCGATACCATTTATTTACCTAAATATCATTAAAACAAAATCGATTATTCGTGATAAAATATTAAAATTCCAAAGATAAACATAAAATAATTGTTGTAAAAATTAAGAAATAATGATAGTGTCAAATGAGAACCAAATTTCGATAAAAACATGAAATATTAATTACGGTCGATAATTCATATTTTTTCATATTTTAATTTTTACAACAATATTTTAGACAATCACATTATCATGACCTTCGTTAAATACTATTTCTAATGAAAATACCATTATCAGTTTATGTAAATTCGCGCGTATAAAATAAATTAAGAAGAATTTGCAAGCAAGTTCATCGCTAATACAAATGTCACAATTACAAACAATGAACAAATCATTTTAACATCGTTTGTCATGGTTTTATTATAAACATTGTAATACAATTATTAAATACAATTAAGAGTTATTCGATTATATAAAAATCAGAATATATAATACCTATTCAATAATAATTATAATTGAGTATATTAACCAACAATAAATATATTGTTTAGTTTAGATTATGGACATTTTAATTAAAAAATGGTCATTCTTTGTTTCTGTTATTACCATAAAATTAATTTTTTTAACGAATAGTTAAAAATAGGATTCGTTTTACATATTGATATAAAATAATGTAAATATCGTTTGGTAAAAGGTTTTTCAAAATCAAAGACACTATTTGTTCGCGCCATGTGCGCTCCTTATAAAGAAGGGTGTCAATTTACGACCCTAGCCATTAGGAGTCCGGCAATAATGGCTCATTACATGTTCAGCTCGTAAAGAACTTGTGGAAGAGGATGAACAAAAGGGCGAACCCGACAGGCTCCGACAAGTTCGTACCTGAATGAGTACCCACATAAACGCTATCCTGAGGGTCTGCGGGGCACGTGTGGGGGGAAACCCGACGTGTGCTCATCACATGTCCGGCATGCTCTTCACGTGTACCCATAAACGGCCATTACGAGTCGCACGATGGACCCTACATTGTCTACACTTCGCGTTAGCGGATTGGGCCATTACCGATTGTCGAAGTGGTAGGGAGAGTACGTTGCGGGCTGCTGCTGTCGATCATTCGTCTCCACGACAGAGTCTCTTCGTGGCCACGGTGAGGTGTTGTGTGCGGCTGCGACCACTACTTTTACGCGCTTCCTAATTTATCTATCGCGACTTGCGTGTTTTGGTGTGTGTGTGTGTGTGTGTTTCGTGTGCGCTAGTGCAGACGTGCACTACATCCGTTGCTCGCCCCACGTTGGGCGCCTTGGAGCTGAGCTAAGGACAGGAATGCCTGCTGCCTTAGCAGAGGAAGCGTAGCGTCCTCTGGGGGGTCTTCTGTCTTTTCTCTTTTGGATCACCGCAGCTAGGGACGTTAGCAAGGGCTGTCCCCGTTTGAGCTAACGTTCGCGCTATCAAGGCAGAGACACTTCTCACCGCTCTCCACACCTATCCATCGGTGGTATCTTGCGTGCGTCCAGCTGGTAAGCGAACAACTTAATTCTTCCATCCGCTCATTCTGTTCCAACGAAAACCTAGACTTGTACAGGTCAAGCGGACCTAATCAACCTCACCGTATTGCGCTGTAATTGTTTTAACTAGTTTCGGGTGTTGCTATTAAGGTACCGTCTTTTATAATCATTTATTCTGTAAGCATTGCATTCAGAAGGCTTTTTCCCTACTCAGGTCTGGGGTTTTTTATGCCGGATGAAGAGCATATGCAATAAATACTCATCTTTTAACTAATCTGTGTTCTTGTTTGTACTGTACCGCACTCCACTCACTCGTATAATATTATCTTTACTCGAACTCTAATACCTAAGTTGAGACTTATTTCAATCATCCAATTCCCTTACCTGCATAACCTTAGCAACAAGCTAAACACTATTCAATAAATTGTGCAATACCAAAGCAGACGCTGCTTTCGTTATTGATATTTATTCTATATATAATATATATATATATATATATATATAAACATAAAATAATATATATATATATATATATATATATATATATATATATATATATATATATATATATATATATATATATATATATATATATATATATATATATATATATCTGTATACATATTGTACAAAATTTCAACACATATTTAATCAACACATTGAAGACAGATACATGTTTTGACCGAAATCAAACTCGTACTTTAACACATCAGTAATAGATAACATTGATTTTCTGAAAGTTTTTATTTTTCTGTACGTCTAGTAATGTTGAACATATTTGTTTTCTTTGACTTCATTAGTTTTCTTAGCGAATCACTAATCACTCATATCAGTTCGTACAAAATCGAAAGTAACATTTAAGTGGTGATTAAAATATTTATAATAAGCAGATTCATCGATCCGTATAGAAACACAGCAAAATAAAACATTCAAGTCTAAGAATGAAAGATAAAGTTCTTTAAGTATCAACGGTATTTTATGAAAAGAACCAAGATCGAATTCTTCTGTTGTATTAAATGGAGTATTAAAACCCTGACATCTTCGATTAGTTTTATGCAGCCCCCTTTCATCGCCCATTCTTCTATTGATTATTTTTTTCATTACATCTATTTTTTCCTAATACCCGACACATTTGGATAAACTTTTTACAAATATTAATACTTGATTTGTATTTTTTAGTATACTTTTGTTTGTACGTCTGTACGATTTTATTTATTAATATACACTATAAAATTGCTTAATCCATTGTTGGAGTCATAAGTGGACAAGATAATAGTTATTTTCATGTATATTTTCTGTTTTATTTTATTTTTTGTACATATAGTTTTTGTATTTTTTAATATTTTTGATTAATCACAGGCTTTTCTACAGTTGAATATATTTTTAGCTTATTGCGATATTCCGTAGAATTCGTAGTTGTACTATGAGATAGCAGCGGCACTTCACGGGTGAACTCCACTGTTTTGACCAGCATTTTTCACCAACGTTTAAGCTCTTCGAAATAATTCCTTTTTCGCTACTCTTATTTATCTTGAGGCAGGGCTCCTAGCAGGCTTTGACATATTTTCAGATAAAAGATTTTCTTTTTCTTTTTCTTTAACTAACTCACACTCAGGATATATTCATTTTAAGTATTTTAATCTATATTCAAACGTAGAATTTTTTCATTATTGTTACAACATCAGTGTTTTGTTTTATCTCGGACTTAGAATAATATTAGTATAAGTATTTTATTTTATTTTTACTTATTCGTACAGTGTTTGGGCCTAATCGATTCTTGGCATAGAAAGGTGTTGTCGCTGATACTCCTCGGGTAGGTAGTAATATCGTTAAGATTAATTAGTAGCCTTTTTATACACCATGAACCAAGATTAGAAATGGATCACGAGTAAAATTTGGCGGAAAATAATTTCTGGGTACGCTTCTTTGTTCCGATAACTTTTCTCGTTTCATTATGTGGAAAATTTATCGTATAGATTTCTTACATTTATTCTATGATTAACTTACTATCGTGTTGACGAAGTAACTCGGCTAAAACACATGCTTCGAACAACAAATTCGAAAGAGACCATCAGAAGCATGATTAGATTAAATATAGGTTAATTGTACTCTCATGGGGATCATCGCACTACATGTATCTAACCGAGATTTCTAATCTCAACACGATAGATAGGTGTTCTAAATTTGATCACGACAATTCTTGTCTTTATCAACAAGGCTAATTACAATTATAAAATAATTTTGTTTCTTTTTATTTTATATTTATATTCATCCTCATCTACTAGCACGTTAATATAGTAATATAACATTTATAATTGTCTTTTTTTTTCATACCTGTTAGGAAAGGGTAAAGGTTTGTTATTTTGTAAAGAATCTATTGCTTTTTCATAAAAAAAATACATGGATACACATCTTTGTAGCCACGTTGGCAAAAAGCCATACATTAAGTTACTAATTACTACTAACTGCTACTCCCTCCAGTGTATTTTCCATATTTATGCCTCTTCAACTATTTCCTATTTTAAACTATCAGACATTGTTGGTCGGTAAGAGATTTGGATAAAATGAAGACGTCATCAACTAATAAAATGCTTATTTTGAAGGTCTTGAAAAAACCTATATTTCGAAGGGATGGGAATATTAGAAAAACGCTATACTAAATTTATCGAAGTAAAAGAAGATTGTCCTGAAAAATAGAATGCTTATTTGCGCAGACTACAAATATCGGAACACTAAAAATGCAGGCATCACTGCATTACTTCTTAGTCTATAGTATTGGCACTATGCTGTAGGAGCTTCCAAAGATCAGTCCGACAAATAATTGAAGGATAGCATTTATAGATTCCACATAAGGTGGATTACTGTTTTATTTTATTATTGTGACTTCGTATCATAATTATCAATTATGCCGGGCGCGCTTTTTCTATATTTTTCGCATTATTTAAATTATAAATACATGTAAATCGATATGGATACGCCTTTAAGAAAAGCTGCGTAATTATTACCATTACAGGCACATCTCAAAGTAATACATATTTGGGAAACCCCAAACTTTAACTAGAGCAAGTAATGATTACACAACTTCATCAGAAGATGATTCCAATGAAAATTTTATGATACGAAATCCTGATGAGTCCGGTTCTGATGATTTGAATTCTGATAATGATTTCTGTGACGTCCGTTGATACTAAGCACGTGGTAGAAATAAAATTTAGTTTTTATGAAGTCACCGACCTCTATAGTTTATATCTATTTTCCGGCGTCACATGTTTACTGTGACTGTTTATAATTTCTGAGCGTGAGAAAAGACTAAATAGAACCACTCGCTTATGAAAAGTCTCACGGAAAAACCATACCCTCCGATAAGCAAGTTAGTTTTCTCCAAAAACTAATAAAACGGACCCTCTTGACGATATGCCATGATCCCGCGCTAACGAAATTTCCCAGACGCCTAGAGTCGTAAAAATTATCTTTCCGGCTGCGACTAAAATCACGCAACGCATATTGATGCCACATCTGCTAGACAGTTGTTTAAACTAATAATATTAACAATAATCACTACTGTTTATCAACATTGTAAACCATCGTTATATTTGTAATAGCCATAAACTAAATCTCCTAAAGTCCATAGACAAAACAAGAAACTACGACTAAACAAGCCAACATTTGTTATAGTCTCGCTACTATTTACATTCAAGATAATTCCTTCAAGCCAAATCCTGGCTAAGGTCTCTCTGGTGTGCGCCTGTTATTGTGCAGTACGAGAAAATCGCCTTACCATTCCTTTCATTCCATAACCTATCCCGAGTAGGATAAATTACGTAACTAGACAAATTGATTTCCCGGTTATTAGAGGTAACACTCTACGACCAAAAATACACTCTTTAATAAATCTAGTCTGTAATGTCCATCGGACGTTACATTTCGATCAAAGTGTGCAGATTCCTATAATTACCTATAGAAAATATTTCAAAAATTATTTTGAAAATTAAGATAAACTTGAAAAAAATCATGTATTTATTTAGAATGATGGTGAGAAAATAAATACAGATATAATTGAATTTAAGGTTTTGTAGGCGAAATCTATGAAAAAGAAAATACGAGATAATGTAGATATAAAATTGTTTGAAACATTTTTTTTCTATCGAAATAAAACAATATATAATTCATGCATCTAAAGAAAATGGATATGAATTGAAATTGTACGATTTGAATACGATCATAAGTATAGTCATTATAATTTTGTTCAATAAAAGAAAGCGTGATTATTGGTCAAAAGATCTATTTTTATCTTGTGATATAGAGTCTTCTGCAATGTCTCGAAAGAAATTTGAAAAAATTAAGTCAACATTAATTATTCAAAATCTAAAGACCAAGACCCTAATGATAAAGCATGGCGAGTTCATGCATTACTAAAATTTTTTCAAATTACATTCTGAAATTGGACATGTGAACAGCCGATCTATCGGTAGACGAAATGATGGCCAAATCATATTCAAAAACTGTAATTTATCTTTTCCCATATTGGTCGCCATATGTAATTAAATATGTAAAATTGAAGAAAATGTGTACATCAATATTATATCTAACATACAATAATATTTTGTTCGAAAAAGTCGCATGAATGATTATTTCTAAAAAAAATATCCAAGAAAATGCCGTATTTCATGGAATATCACATCATTTCCGCGATTTAGAAGAGATTATTATGATTTCACATACGAGCAAAAAATGTTTTCTTTAATTAATACTATCATAATCATAGTTGATCATGAATAGAAGTCAACTCAATATTGTTTCAATACGAAAAATATTATTGAAAAAAAAATGTTTCTTTTTTCTTTATATCCACCGTATAATTTTGGGAGGCATCAAAATGCGATTAGGACCCCGAAAATCGAAAGAGCATGTCAAATAATGGTAGGGAACACTAATTTTAGTCACTTTTACGCCTTGTGTCTTATAAAATTCGGAGAACAAAGATTTATCATAAACCGTTTGCTCTTGGGCGTTAATAGGTTAACCCATTAACGACCAAAAGGCCTGATTTTTTTGTTGATTTTTGACGCGATTTTTTCCGTAGTTATAGGCCTTAGAAATTTGCAAACACGTGTTTCGACCGAAAATTTAATTTTCTTTCAGAATCTGGGCTCAAAATTGTGATTGACTGCGTAATAAAAAAGTTATAGCCAATTAAACAAAAAGAAACGTGAAAATTTTTGCAAAAAATCAAATTTGCGATTTTTTTAGCAATGTTACGGTGAAGGAATTATAATATAAATATGATCAGGGATGATCACGACTATTAAAGTATCTCAGGGAATTTTGGTGGAACTTTTGAACAACTCCTTCCAACAAAATGGCGGCCAAATCGAAAAAAGATCATGAAAAACATAATTCATCCTTTTTCTTGGAAACTATTGAGTTTAGAGAAAAAGTTTATGGAAGAAAAATGTCTTAAAATTGTTCATAGAATATTCTAAAATTTTTTCAGAATATTTTGAGAAAATTTGTGAGTTTTTAGAAAACTTGGAAAATACAATTTTCCAAAATCATCTCCAAATATTCTGAAAGAATTTGAGGGAATTTTATGATTAATTATAAGACATTTATGTTCTATAAACTTTTTCTCCAAAATCTATAATTTTTGAGAAAAAAATATATTCTACTCTTTATATAACAGAGACGACGAGAATGTAGCAGAATTTTGTCTCCCCTGAGGTACTTGATTTGAGTGAGTCCCCTTGCCTCTCCTGGAATACGAATGTTTTAGTTTTTTTGAAACATTTAACACAAAACGATAAATCACAATTTTCGCAGATAATTCTCGTTCTTACGGGACAATAAGAACAAAATTTGAGTTTCGTTTACTTGGGTATATTGTGTTCCTCTCCTTTTCGTTGCCCTTGATTCATGTAATTGTTAGCTATTGAAAGTGCAAAATCTTTTGTTCAAACTCTTTTTCCCTCATCACTGACAGCATTGAATATTACAGTATTGTTCTTTATTCTGTGTGAAAAATATTAAACACTTCTGTGATCATGACATAAAATATTTTTTTCTCGAAAACTATTGAGTTTAGAGAAAAAAATTGATAGAACAGAAATGTCTTAGAATATACTATAAAACCCCCTCAAATTTTTTCAGAACATTTGGAGATGATTTTGGAAAATGATACTTTCCAAGTTTTCTAAAAACTCAAAAATGTTCTCCAAAAATTCTGAAAAAATTTAAAGTGTTTTATGATCAATTTTAAGACATTTTTGTTCCATAAACTTTTTATCTAAACTCAATAGTTTCGAATAAAAAGAATGAGTTATGTTTTTTATGATCTTTTTTCGATTTGTCCGCCATTTTGTGGGAAGGAGTGGTTCAAAATTTCCATAAAAATTCCCTGAGATACCTTGATAGTCGTGATTACCCCTGATCATATTTGTATCATAATGCCTTCACGGTAACATTGCTAAAAAAAATCACAATTTTGAGCCCAGGTTCTGAAAGACAATCAAAATTTTGTCGAAAAACGTGTTTGCAAAATTTTTCTAAGGCCTATAACTACGGAAAAACAGCGTGTTGAATATCAACAAAACAATCACGTCTTTTTGACGTGAAGTTTGACGCTAAAATATTGATTAAATAAAAATTATAAAAGTTTTAAAAAAGTGATTTTTTTAAGAAGAAATCATATTGGAGTATGCCTCTTGACGAATAGTACCCTCACCCACCGTCCCCAGTATGTTCTGATTCAGCTCTCCCCCCCCCCCCATGACCCACCACATGTTACGTAGCGATCGCGTCGGTGGAGGAGGATGTATATTCGCCACGTCATTTCGCCAGAGGGGGCGCGTCTCTATCTATTTTTTAACTCTTCTTTTTTTGTTTGAAAACCACATAAATGGTAACATAGTAAGCCTAACTGAAAAAAAATTCGGTGGTTATAAATAATATAAGTTTCAAAGCATATTCTTCGGTATAAACCAATATAAGAGAAAACGTAGAAGATATTTGAGGTTTCAATTTTTTTATAATGTTTGAAAGTTGGTGTATTGTTATAGACAAGTGGTAGGAATAAAATATATATTTTCTGGAAGGTGAAAATTTCCTCCAGGGTTTGAGATACGTACATTCTGTTTCTACACTTAGTCACTTAAAAGTATTCAGTTAGTTTTGGAAGTGTTAAAATAGTTTTGAAAGTGATAATTTTGCAACTTTAAAAAATTTGTGAAGTGAAAAAGTTAATCAATTAAAAAAAGTTACAAGATGTCCAATAATAATGTTTAATTTTGAACGAACAGCTGGTTATATAACAGTATCTCAAGTGGTGAGTGTATATTTTAGTTATATAGTTTTAATAAAATATATATTATATTTTATTCTTTATATAAATTTATTTTTGGATTTCATTAAGGCTATTCCGCTACATATAGAAGAAAAAAACTATTTTTCATGTGGTCTTTAGGGTGTTGATAGTATACCGTCAAAGTAGAGTCTATAGATACTGTTACATATATAATGTAGTATATGGAGGTGAGCGTTAACATACAGTGTAATGAAACCTTTATATAGTTTGTAGTGTTATAAAAAAGAATGAGGTTCGCAACGCCACGATTGTGCTCACAGCGCCAACGTTGCGTTTATAGCGCCATCAGTCTGGTATAAAAGCCTCATAGTCTACCGGGACAGCAAACCTAGCTCCTTTCAGAAGTCCTCCACCTGCTATTAACATTAAGCTCTTCCTACTATTTCTTATAAACCGAATAATAAGTAACTTTATTAGATTTAACTGTTAGTTAAAAAGGATTAAATTTTATAGTTTGACAATTCAATGATCGATTTATTTATGGAGATCTTTTTTTCAATCTAACGTTAATGATATAAATGATTTTCAAAGATTTAAAAATCTATCGAGCAATGCTTTAAGTGCTTTAGAAACATATATGCAGCAGCCTAATTTATCTAGAGCGATACAGCAGAGATGTAAAACTTGTCCTTCTCATTTGATTGCAATTAGTATAGAATTAGACAATGCTGTGAAAATCGGAAGTAGTTTTCAAGCATTGCTTCTCAATTATAATGACATTCAAACAGACGGAGTTGTACGGCGAGAAATTCATTCAGCATTTAAAATCCGTATTAATATATTATTAATAATAAGTAATATGACTGACAAAGATAAAAACTATCTATTTTTTATGTCTTCCCATACAAAAAAATACTCTTACGTTATCTTGCTTCTCCATGGCTCTATCATCAAAAATCATAATGGAATTTGGTAGTGCGTTATCGGGTGAGATGACTGATTCATGCTCACTAAGGGCATAATATTTAACTCCATCAATAGGTTCTAGTAAATCTTTTAGAAATTTATATTTAGGTTAGCTAAGTAATTTAGAATAGACTCTGATTGTAAGGAACATGACATTGCTTATTCACAAAATTCAGAAAACATTGAGAAACGGATAAAATTCTCTGTGAAAAAGCTTGGAATAGAGTTCTAGCTAAAAACAATACTATTAGTGAAAAATAGCTGCTTCTGCTGTATCCAATATTATGAAAGTAAAAAATAAGCTAGGGATGGGTATTACAATGACATCCAAAAGAAATGATCTAAAAAAAGAAGAAAATAAGGCACATTTTATTAAATGACTACATTGAATAAAATTATTAGCGCAGTCTCTAGAGGCGCTGAAATTGGCAATAGGTCACTCTTAGTCATTCGATCAGCTTTGTAAAGGGCTAAAGAAGCTGGTCAATAACGGAAAATAAATGTTCCTCGTATTTTAGCCATACCAAGTGCACTTGGCGGAGCACTCCCGTTCTTGATTCCGCAATTTGCTGGTTTGAGTGCTGTTGGATCTTTAGCTGGAGGTGCAGTTTTAGTAGAAAAAGTGGTAAATTTTGCTTAATCAATGCAAAATGAGTTAAAAGAGGCTTATAGATAAAGCAAAACAATGGAAGCCATTGTTCTGGGTAAAGGTCTTTATATTAAACCACATAATAAAGGTTATGGTCTCTACCTCAAGCCTTCATCAAGTGGAAAAGATCTAAAAAAAAAAGGTCCGCTTAGTTTTACCTAAGCTATCATTGACTGATCTAGATACACTTAATTATGCAAAAATATTTAAAATTAATAATTTTCGAGTTTTTATGCATAACGCGTTACCAGCCAATGGACCTCATTATAAAGAATCAGCTATTGTGAATTTAGATGATAAAAATAGCTCAGACACTCATTGGGTAGCCTATAAAAAGAAAGGCGATGAGGTTGTGTACTTTGACAGTTATGGGGATCTTCAACCTCCTATAGATTTGTTAGTTTACCTGAGAGTTAATAGAGTCATGTACAACTACGTTAGATATCAAGATTTTAATACATTTAACTGTGGACATCTTTGTCTCAATTACAGTCATTTATTATATTTATTATGAGCCCATCATGATAAATGACTACTTTTGCAATTGAACTAACTTCAAATAAAAAACACATTCTCGGTTTAGTAGAACTATTAACATTCAATTGAATAACAAAACATTGACGTAGACAACAATACATTCTATGTAGGTAACGAGGAAATTACTTTGCCAACCAGAAGCTACGAGATGGAAGATATTGAGACTTTTCTACACGCTCTTCATTTCAAGAAACATCATTTAGTTTGAAACAAAGAAATAATACACTACGCAGTATCATTCATTGTAGTCATAAAATAAATTTTAAACCTTCTGGTTTTTCTATTGTCTATTCTATTGGCTAAATTTTAGGATTTACTAGACGTGAGTTTGTTGTAAATGAATCACATAACTCTGATTTACCTATAGCTATTCTCAAAGTTAACGCTCAACGAGTGGAGTGTTCATATCAAGAAGTATAGTGATATCATATCAACAGTATTATTTAAGAAACGTATACAAATAATAAATCATGTACTTGGATCTATTCTACAATGTAATACATATGCACTAGAAAAAAAAATTGAAAATCTAATATATAATTCTGCAATAGATCTTTCTTTTCCATTAAATATAATGACTTTATTTATTTTAATTATACATTAAGTAAAGAACACTATGTTGATAATCTTTTTGCTCAGTAGTTGATATTGTTAGATCAAAATATTCAGAAGAATTTTTATTTAAGTTACAATCGTATGTAAACCATTCAACTGTATCGACTCATTTTGATTGAGCTTGATTTTGTCTTTGTGCTCAATTTTTATATATTTGTCATAGCATATACAAAATTCACTTGATTCTTACTATGAAACACACAAGGTGTTTTAACTTGAAAAGATAATTTGTTCAACGGCGGACATCTCATGTTGGTTTCAAGATCTATAATTTTTCTATAATTGAAAGAAAATTCGTTTTGAATAAATACTTTTCTATGTGTAAAATATCTCAATTATTCAAACAAGAAAAAGAACCTACTTATTTAAAAGTATTTTTTTAAGCCATTCTCTTTTCTCTAATCCTTTTACATAAATATTTCGACAATCTTTTAAATGATTATGTAAGAGATCCGATAAATCTTTGTGCGGTAACCAGAACTCCATAATAATCCTATAATAAAAAGTATTTTTTGAATAAATTATTTGAATAATGTATTATTCTATTTGATCTTCAAAAGAAATAAATAGCATGATAATGCAATTCAATCCAACTATTCGCTCGTCGAAATTCGTTGGGAAGTTTAAGCCAATGATATGGCGGTTCATATAAAAGAACGATTGGAAGAGAATCTCATCGTAAAGGTAAATAAGCAAGCTCTTTACATATAAAATCATTATTTGGATAATGAAAGCCTTGAATATCTTGAACATATTAACAATTCAAAATCCATTTTGAAAAATACAATCCCCGCTTTATCTAAGAGAGATAGATTAAGAAATGTGGAGTAATACAATATTCGTAGTTTAGAAGAAACCTATTTTCCAAGTATAGTTAGATATAAACAGACTAGTTATAACATTTTAATTTACTCAATAGATATTTGGAAAATGAAATTAAAATAATATATATATATATATATTTAATAATGTTACAATCATTCAAATTATTTTACTACATTTTATAAACGTATTCATAATGTAATTATAAAAATTAAATATAAGTGTTAAATAAATAAAAGTTTTAAAAGTTATAGAAAATTACAGTGAAGTATGTAAGTACATTTATTATATGGTCTTTTAATACTTTAATCTGTATAATATGACGTTTTTTCTCGTATTTATTTTCATATAATTAATTAATTTTTGGCGAAACAATATCACAGCATATACGTCGTAATTTCTGAAATTACGACGAAGCTGTCTTCATCAGTTTTTTCCTTCTCTTTCATGTAAATTGAACATGGATGAATAGTTACCTGTTTACTGTTCCAATGGTTTGCTTGTACCTGGTCTTGATATACAATAGTATAATTCTGTGCGAAATTTACTAAGACCATTATTTCAGATTCATTCAAATTATGCCGACGAGTTTTATATTATCATTTTGACTTTTGGCAATAAATCAATTTTCTAATAATTTTATATTTAAACTGTACCTCCAGATGGTTAAGATAGTCTTTAATATTGTACGTATGCTTCACAAGATCAAACATTTAGTTTACAGATTTACATTGTTTGCAATGAATGAAATCGATGGCATTTAAAAAATAATCATTCTTGAATATATCTAAAACACTTGCAAATCCATGATATTTCGAGCATTTATTAAAGAAAAAATCTTCATCAAGTCATTCACACGTCATTTTAATTAGAATATCTTTTGCTGTTTGAGGTAACTCTTCATCACACTTGATCTTCAAATTCCTCGTTGTCAGTTTACAGCGTTCTACTTAATTTTAAAATTACTATACTAGTAATGTTGGATTTTGGTGGTGAATATAAATGCAAAAATTCTAAACAGCTTTAGATTCATTAGCAAAAATACACTGATCAGGTCACAATGTACAAAAATATTTAAACCCCCAGACGAAACTTGAATCCAATTTCAACACAGTGTTTCTCAAACATGCTGCGAAATTTATATTCTTTCAATTTAAAAGAATGTAAATAAACGCCTTTGAATTTTAGCTTTCTTTTCGTTATCTCTTCGCACTATTTTTGTATCGATAGCATCTGGTCACGGTTAGCCTATGTCATCTTGCAAATAAAATGAGACATCAGCACATTTTATTTTTTCACTTATTATAGATGTGCTGGTTCTTCAGAGGGGATATAATAATATTTCTTCCTGTTCATGAAGTTTTTTAGTTGTTTGTACAAAACAAAACAAAAAATTACTCTTTCTATTTGACAAACACTTATACAGAGTGAAATTAATATATGTATCTTTTATAAATTTGTAGTTGCTTTTTCATACGCTGATTTCAGGTCTTTATGAAATTCACATTTTTTTATAAATTCATTTCTATTACTGTCTATCAATTCAATTTTTTCCCTATTAAATTAGGTATTTCAGTATCTATTGAATTCAGTTCTCCGATTTCAAAAAAATCAAACAATGGATTTAAGCAATCCAATACTATTCCTCTATGTTTATTTTCATCGATAACAAATTCCTCATCACATTATACGTGGAAGATATCTTACTATTCATTAGTATATGTATCGGAACTGATTTCATTATTCTGATAATAGAATTTTCACAAATACCATTTTCTTCATTTTTTTGCCCGAAACATATATCACTGTTGTCAGAAACTTCATTTGGATCTTAGATATATCAGTATCTCAAACATATTGCACATAATCGATCGTTTTCTTTCACTAAAGGAAATCACTTATCCTGAATTTCTGTGGGAATTAAAGCAAAGATTTTTGACGATGTCCATGTTTACGCACAATGAATGGATCAGGACACTCTGGTAATGGTATGACTATGTAATTTTCATTAAAACTAAATTAAAATAATTTGACAACGTTTTTCGTAAAATAAAAAATTGTTCACTTTGATGTTGGTTGAGATCCGCTCACGTCAACTATTCATTATTAATTAACCCGACTGAGCGAAAGGAATACGTATTTATATGATTTTTGAAACTTAACTAATGTCAGTAAATCTAATTTTTAAATACGATTTAACAAATATTTCAATATTAGAAGAAACAATCAAAGAAAATAGACATTTTGGAATTCATTAACAAAATTATTATCCATATTAATTTGCTTCAAATTTTTGAAGCAGGATATTTTCGTGAATTATTATTGTCGAAAATGTTAGTCCTACATACCATTATTTAAATAAAGAAATTTTAGCTAATAAATCTACTGACTTACACAACAGAACTACCTAAAAAAATTTTGGTGGAGTGGGACGCTTCGATCGGTCCGATTATCCAGTTAAGCGCCGCAGGTAGCGGATTTTTGGAAGGTCATTATTTAGTCCCTATTAAAGATTAATAAAGTTTAATGCGAATTGCGGATTCTCATACAAGATTGTCAAAGGAATCGATAAGAACAACAATTTTTCAAACACAAGTTATTCTTTTGGATAAAAAGTGCAAAATTTATTGTAATTGCTAATATTTCTTTTATTAAAATAGATGTTATCATAACATATATATATATATATATATATATATATATATATATATATATATATATATTCAGTATACAATGTAATTCGAGTATTTTGAAATATAAATCATGCAGATCTCATCGATAGTTTTAGAGTTATAACAATTAAAAAATTGCTTTATTCAATTCTTGATAATTCTTAATTAATTAATATTTTAGTGTCAAACTTGACACAACTGATCACCTTCATATAGGCATTCGATTTCTCCGACATAAAAAAAGGCGAAGTCCTTGCTCCAATTTGCCTTAAAACTAATTTATTTTGTCATATAAAATGCTGGCGTTATCACGCCACGGTAATTTAATGCGCTATGAACATATTCACATGCATAATAGCATCCTCACACAGGAACGCATACTTCAACCAAGTCGGTGTCGACATCATGCACCAGGACATTCGCTCAGTGGAAGGTGTAATGCGCCAGTCCTAAGTAATGTTGTCCACGATTTGGTCACAATCCACCATGCTGGCGGGATAAGGAAAAAACATATTCTGTAATCGAACTCTTGCAAGTATCGTTACGTTCTCTGTACCACAAAGTGGCTATTCTCGGTTGCGGTGTTCGAATCTTCGCTTCGTGATCCTATGAATGTTATCACCTGCTGTCATTGAATTACATCACTCAGTCTTCTATTGTAGTAGCCACACATTTTGTCCACATAAGTTGCAATCATCGCTAGGCATTTTTCTTTTTGTCCGCACTCACTGTTGCTTTCTAGGTTGCTCACCATTAATGAAGCGCAGGCGTATTTCGCTCCCACCCTAAGAGCCATGGGTTTCGCCCAAGATAAAAGGACAATGGTGTGCACCCATTAGTCGCGACACACACTATTCCCTATTTCAGTGGAAAAATCAAGTACACAGGTGCGTTCATTATAAATGCATCTAGCTCGGCTGGACTACTTTGCTGCGTGCAGTGGGAGTTGGTACCGACACTCATTCAAATCAACTCTTAGAGTGAACCGTACATGGAATTTTGATATAATTTTTTATGAATCTTTATGTAGTAATTCTGAATAAATTCTTCCAACCCGAATTTGAATTTTACTTTTTATTTTCTTTAGTCGATGTTAGTAAATAACCATAAATGATATTTTTTGTTATAAATAAAAAAGAAGAATAGAAATTAATTGAATTTCAGAATTAATCTCATACATCTGAATCTAATCATTTTAGTTCCTAACACATTTTTCAATTTTTTTTGAGCCAAATTATAGGGTTAAATGATCTCTCAAGCTCATTTGAAAGATAATATTATTTTCTATGATGATGTAACAATTTCTTTGATTTTAAACATAACAGATTGCTGGTTTGGAATGTAGTACAGCCCTGTATTAATATTAAGGTTTCTCACATCTAAATATTATCTTTTGTAATTAAATGATCAATCTCTGTATAATGAAATATTCAAAATAGTTTATTTCAGGGGCCTAGTGACGAGTCCAACGTGTATGGACGAAAGGTGTGACTGCTATGATAGAAGACTGAATGTTGTGAATAGATAGAAGGCACTGACATTCCCGACATCATCTAGCCTGAATAAGGTAATTTATAAACAGATTTCCCGGTTATAAGAGGTGTAACTTTACGACCAAAATACATACTGTTGGGCCATAGAAATCATTTTGATTTCAATTGTTAGTTTTAATTATATTATGTTCTATATGTTTAATTATTTATAATTAATTATAGAAAATAGTTATTATATATACATATATAGTATAAATATCAAATGATTATATTGATATTTAGAAAGTTATTAACAAAGATTTTTTTTAAACAAACTATATCCAGATCAATTCACTCTACGCTAAAGAAACTCAATTTATAATTTTGTAATAAAAGGAAAAATAAGTTAAAATAGGTATTTCAGATTAATTTAGCACAATTTTTGGATATAAATACGACTGCTCTGTACCGTGACAATAAAAAAACGAAAAGTGTAATACAGAATCAATTTCAGCTACCTAAAATAAGTGTGATTATTTAGCCCTAACTGGACTCTTTGTCAAACTTTCAGAGATATGCCCAAGTTTAAATCATACATTTATAGTAACTTTATGTGGATTATTTAATGCTATATCTAATAAAGTTACACCGCGAAAAAGTGACTTTGAAGCGAATTCAAAGGGTTCTCTATTAACTTAGTCTATTATTACTTATTATTATATTTCTCTATTCTATTACTATATTATATTACTCTATTAACCAAAAATCAATATGTATGTCTAATAACATACTAATCATAATTAAACTAAAAAAATTATAACTTACCGAAAAAGTTCTATCATTAAATCTATAATATTGTCTGTCTTTAAAAAAATAAGTATGACCGTTATGAGAATGTAATGCATCTATATTATCTGGAATTCCTTCCCAGATAGAAATCAGTTTGGGATAGTTACTCTTCACTGGTGGTTTTAGCGACGGATCGAATTTCCAAAACTTTGTGCCTTTGAAAAAGTAAATTTTTCCGTTACCAGTCCATATCGAAGCAGCGTCGATATTATCAGGTATTCCTGTAAAACCTTCACTAATATCCTTAGGATAGTCTTGATCTATTGTTTTATCAATATATCTCCAATATTTTGAACCCTGAAACCCGACATATTTATTTACATCTGAATCTTTATATTGTCTTGAATATAATGTCCAGTAAAACTATTGAAACGGAGATTCCCATCGTGGGTTGGCGCAGTGGAGCTAGCCGACAAAAAATATAATCGAATACGTTACCTTTAACTTTTTATGGCTATCGCAAAAAAATGTACACATAATGTTATTAAGATCTAATTTTGATTTAAAACATCGTATTGTATACAAAAAATCAAAACATAAGTCGAAATTCATGATATTTTTGCTGGGCATCTGTATGTTTGAAACTATTGATGTATTATGAAATTGAAGATCTTATTAGACAAAATATTTGCATACAACTAATTCAAAAAATAAAATAAACATGGTAAATACAGTCTAACCAATAAAAGTACGAGACGTCGAGCAATTCTGTTATTTACATCGCTATAACTTGTTTGCTAATAAAGTTACAGGAACCTTTGAGCAACGAAACGATTTATTATAAAAAAGATGTAATTATAGTGAATTTAATTATTTAAAATATCAACACCTTTTTTTTGATAATGAAACGGGAAGAGTAAAATAATAATATGATTTCTGATTTTATAAGCAATCTATTGGTTTGTAACTGACGTAAAGAAAATAATTAAAACCTATATATATATATATATATACATAGCATAATTATTATGCATATGTTCTAGCCAATACTTATCAAACTACATAGCTTTTCCAATTAATATTTTTACAGCTCTTTTTCTAACGTTTTTTTATTTTTTGAAAAATATGTGGATACTTCAAAATTGAAATTTATTAATTCGAAATAAAATATAGTGATTTAACTATAAAAGTTTCAGTGACTGTGCACGAGCTCCTTAGGATCGCCAACATAGCTGTGCTCCATTTTCGCAATAATTTTGTTTTATCTTCAGTTCTAATTATTTTTTTTGCATTAGCCAAAAAGGAATGGATTTCTGACAAAATCATGAATCACATTATTACTTAATTCCTCCTGTTTTTCTATAAGGAAAAAGGTGATGGCAGTTTGAGTAATTTAATTAATTAAAATGATGTATTTTTTTATTTATTAAATGCAATATCATTTATTCCAATTAATATTTTTCAGATTTTCAAAAAACAGTAGATTTCTTACAAAATAAAATATTATTATATTTCGTAACAGTTTCTATTACTTGATTAGTGAAAAATTTATTGCAGTTAATACAATAGATTTGCTCGTCAAAACATCTTAGCTTTTTATTAACCCATTAACGACCAAAAAGTCTGATTTTTTGTTGATTTTGGACACGATTTTTTCCGTAGTTATAGGCCTTAGAAAAATGTTGCAAACATGTGTTTTGACATAAAATTTAATTCCCTTTCAGAATCTGGGCTTAATCGTGATTAACTGCGTAATAAAAAAGTTATAGCCAATTAAACAAAAAAAACATGAAAATTTTTGCAAAAAATCAAATTTGCGATGTTTTTAGCAATGTTACTGTGAAGGAATCATAATATAAATATGATCAGAGGTGATCACGACTATTAAAGTATCTCAGGGAATTTTAGTGGAACTTTTGAACCACTCCTTCCAACAAAATAGCGGCCAAATCGAAAAAAGATCACAAAAAATATAACTCTATTTTTTCTTGGAAACTATTGAGTTTAGAGAAAAAGTTTATGGAACAAAAATGTCTTCAAATTTGAGGGGGTTTATGATCAATTCTAAGATATTTCTGTTCTATAAACTTTTTCCATAAAGTCAATAATTTTCGAGAAAAAAACATATTTTACTCTTTGCATGACCCAAAGACAACGACGAGAGCGTAGTAGAATTTTGTCTCCTTTGGGGTGCTTGATTTGAGTGAGTCCCCTTGCCTTTCACTGGAATACGCATTTTTTTAGTGTATTTTTTTTTAATATTTAACACAATACGATAAATCACAATTTTCACAGTTAATTCTCGTTCTTACGGGACAATAAGAACAAACTTTGAGTTTCGTTTGCTTGGACATATTGTGTTTCTCTCTTTTTCGTTGCCCTTGCGTCATGTAATTTTTAGCTATTGAAAGTGCAAAATCTTTTATTCCAACTCTTTTTCCCTCATTACTGACAGCATTGAATATTACAGTAGCATTTACAATCGAAGCTTCGATTAGGCTTAATAAAACTACCTACGTTCATTGTTTTGAACAAATACTCGGAAGCAAATTGTTGCAATGTGCATCGTGGACATCATTGCCACCCATACAACTATTATAGACGCTAATAGCCTTTGGAAAAGGTACCTCAACTTTATTTCGTTCTTGTTTACTATATATTTTTGAAGAAGATTCCCTCAAATGAATTGTTTTAGTGCCGTCCTCGCATAAGACATAGCCATCATTTCATCGATGGAACGAGCACTTCTCCATGTACCGAACTTCAAAATATTAGTTCGAAATAGGTTTAGTAGTGAACGGACACACCAACCACAGTCAGTCGGATTTTTATCTTTTGTTTTTAAATATTTTAATTTTGATTTCATATCTTCAAACTTATTACGTGGCATTGCAGAGGATACAACGTTACAAGATAAAAAGAGATCAATTGACCAGTATTCTCTCTGAGATTTCCTTTTGTTGAATAAAGTCAAAATGATTATCTTCAAATGTATTGAAGTCTTGTAAATTTAAATCGAACTTTACATATTATTTATTTTACTATAATATTACTAATTATAGTAACTTTACTTATTTTCTTTACAAGCGTCTATAATATATTGCTTTATTTTCGTAGAGAAAAATGTTTCAAACAGTTTTACTAGCTCACTTTTTCGTATTTTCTTTATTATTGAGTCTTTCAATAAAATTTTTTCTTCCATATCATCAATATATTTTTTTCTCCTTCCATCCAATTGATTACATGGTTTCCTTCTAATTTAGTTAGAGCTTCAGTGTAGGTTTTACAAGCTTCTTTGTAAGTTATATTAGAAATTTTATCATCCAAATCGGTATCGAAATCTGATGCATCAGAATCAGAATTATCACGATTTGGAACGGTAACTATATCATCATAGGTGTTCTTTGATCTATCATTTTCGTACATTTCATGAGAGGGAGTGGAACGTCTCTTACGTATATGCGGCACTATAATATAAAATAATAAAAATACGTAATGAAAAAAATAACTATGGTTATCAATGCCTCTTATCGACTAATCGCATGAAATATCTCGACTTCAGACAGGGAAAACAGTCATTTCGATTCGACCGTAATTGTATGGTCACAAAATAACACGAGACTAGCAAGTAATAAAAATGAGCTTATATAAAATTTTCTAAATTGACTTTTTGATATGTATATATATATTATTATTATACGCTGTACAAATTGTAATTGTACTCGCAAAAACGAAAAAAGGTAAAACATTACCATACTATTGTTAGCTTTATAGAACAGAAATATCTTAGAATTGATCATAAACCCCCTCAAATTTGAAGACATTTTTGTTTCATAAACTTTTTCTCTCAACTCAATAGTTTCCATTAAAAAAAATGAGTTATATTTTTTATGATTTGGCCGCCATTTTGTTGGAAGGAGTGGTTCAAAAATTCCACCAAAATTTCCTGCAATACGTTGATAGTCGTGATCATCCCTGATTATATTTATATTATGATTCCTTCACGATAACATTGCTAAAAAAAATCGCAAATTCGATGTTTTGCAATAATTGAACATAAAAAAAAGAAAGAAAAATAATTACAAACGGCGAAACGGCGATAATTGGCGTTAGAGCAATGAAAAATAAGACGGCCGTCGCGAGGCTTCGGCTATTTATCCAGGAGATCCAAACGAGGCCCTATACGCGCAAACAACAAACAAAAATAGAAAACAAACTAAAATAATGCACAGAGGGAGAGAGACAGAAAATAGGGCCATTTACCGATTCAGTCAACTCGCACAAACCAGAAGAAAACAAATCTGCTACGCACAAACTCACAACACTCTTCACCAAGAAAATCTATAACAACAGCCCTCGTCTGTGGCTAATAATACACTTCCTTGGTGAGTGTCACCTACCTCTCTCTCCTTCTTCGCAGCGCCAAACAGTTTAAGTTAATTTTCCGAAGTCGCTGACCTCGGAAACATAAACACGCTCTAATCACGGGCTGTTGATATTGACGAGCTCCGGCCAACAGCCAGCAGCTACGTCACAAGATTAATATTTTCAACAAAACCAAAAATATAAAAGCACCTACTGTCGACGTTGTTACGGTTAGGACAAATACATAATTGTTTAAGATGAATAGATCTTTTTGCGTTAGAATCGATGACATTTTTTTTTTAAAGAGGCGTGCCACAGAAAAACATTTTGGGCCGAATTCTCTACGTATAATACACAGCTAATCTACCAAAAATGCAAAATACCGTTACAGACATATACGCAGATAATACAGTTCTACTTACATCTCATTTTATTCTATTACCAAATCAGCATCATAGTACTTACAAAATATTTAAACGAAATTGGAAAATAGCTTAAAACTTGGAGAATAAAAGTGAATCAAGAAAAGTGTAACAAAGTGATTTTCATATTAAGAAAAGATACGTGTCCATCAATTACACACTTATTCTAAGGGACAAGAAGACTATGCCTGAAAGTAATCACGCGAAAATTTTGAAATTCACCTTGATTATAGACGGAACTGAAGGGATCATATTTATATATAAAGAAGACAACTTAATCTTAAACTAAGAAAAATGTATTGCTTAATATAGAAGCAATCAAAATTAAAACCTACATAACAAAATCTATAGATAAAAAACAATTCTTATGCCAGATTAGATATACCACATTCAACTATGAGAAACGACCTCTTTCGAAAAAAAATACATTCAAAAGTTTTAAGAAAAATAGTGAACGATTCTTGGTTTATTCCGAATTATCTAATTAATAAGGATCTAAAGGTACCAACAGTCAAAGAAAAAATTATCGAATTCTGTAAGAAGTATAAAACTAGACTACAAAAGATCCCTATAAATTTTCAAAGGATATTATACAAAATTAAATTTCAAACACAAGACTAGAAAATATAAATAATCAACATATCTTAATTAAGTCACCTATTAATACAGTACTAGAATTCCCAATGGAATACACATTTTTTTCCACTTGTTATTCCTCGATTATTGTGTAATAAAGGAAATTCATTTGCTAAATATAGCTTCTTTAGATTACAATTAAAATAATTAAAAATAACTAGATCTGTAGTGTGCTTAAATCCATAGAAGAAATATGAATCTTTTAGACAAAATGTTAAAAATTCTTGGCTACGATTCTTAAAGTAATAATGATATACCTGTATGCCCTTGTAGAATTAAAAAAGATACTAAAGATACTGAGTAATGCATGGGATACATATTCAGGCCCAGGAAAGTTATATAAGATGTTAGTGTCAATATATAATAATATGTTAATAGTACGTATAATAAGTTAATATATAATATGATGAGGTTATACTAACAAATAAAATGATAGCATCACCTTATTACAGAAAACATACATGTATTATTTACGATCGGGTTCATGCTAGAACTATTTACTAATATACTAGTTATATATTGAATAAAATTTTACGTAACTAGGAATCCAAAATATTTACATGGCATTTTGAGAGAATATAAGCTTTCTGGAAGGAATAAGAACAGGATCATTAAATCTTCAAATCATACGGTGATACAGTATAGATACATATATATTTAGCTTACCGAGATATCTAAGTAAATTTTTCTTCAGCCCTTTCTAACGGGTATGAAACAAAATAAGAAAAATATAAATTTTATGTTACTAAATTGGTAAAGGGCAGCAATGAAAACAATATTAAAACAAAATTGTTATTAGATATCTAAGTACTCTTACTAAGACTTAGATTAATTAGTACGATCAGGAAATTTGATAATCACAGGAGTTAATGGAGTAGAAAATTTTTGTCACAAGTTTTTGGTATAACAAATCAAATAAATACGAAATATTTAAACGGTAGCCTTATAAAATTCACGAAAACAGTTCTTTTTTAATTCTACGAAGGTCATTTGACAAGTACCTAGCCTCACCGCCACTTGTGCCACTATCGCGGTAGAAATACACCACAGTGCAGTATCTTCCTGTACACGGTTATAGACGAAATTTCAGCTGGATCGGAGTTGTAATTTATTTTTGAGAGCATGTGAAAGCAAGTGTGACCGTAGATTTTTGAAAAATAGAGAAAGAACAATATTGGTCGGTGATTCGATTCTTGTTTTTGGAAGGGAAATCGCGCAGTGAAATTAAAGAACGCTTAGATGCAGTTTATGGGGTTTCTTCTCCTTCAATGGCGACCGGTAAAAGTTGGTATAATGAGTTTCAACGTGGTCGAACGCCGGTTTTTGATGATCCACGCCCAGGTGCTCCGAAAACAGCCACTACAGAGGAGAAAGTGACAAAAGTACACGATATCGTTTTGTCAGACCGCTGATTAATGGTGCACGAGATAGCTGCGATAGTATGTATCTCAGAAGAACGCGTATAGCATTTCCTTCATGAGATTTTGGGCATGAGGAAAGTGTCAGCAAGGTGGGTGCCGCGTTTGTTGACTGTAGACAACGAGCGCAACTGTGTGACCAGTTCAGAGCAGTGTTTGGAGCTGTTTAATCGCAATCCAAAAGAGTTCTTGCATCGTTACGTGACCATCGACGAAACATGGATTCACTGGTACACTCCAGAGATCAAGGAGCAGTCAAAACAGTGGACCTTACCCAGTGAGCCTGCTCCAAAATAGGCGAAGACGGTCCCGTCAGCCGTAACGGTAATGGCCACTATTTTCTGGTATTCTCAAGATGTGATTTTTATTGACTACCTGGAGACGGGCAAAACGGTCACAGGACAGTATTACGTCGAACTATTGAGCCGATTTGACGCCGTGTTAAAAGAAAAACGGCACCATTTGTCTAAAAAGCAAGTGCTTTTCCACCACGATAATGTACCGGCTCACACCTCTGCAGTCGCCACGGCTAAATTGGTCAAATTACGCTATGAACTGTTGCCCCATCCCCCGTATTCTCCAGATTTGGCTCCGTGCGACTTTTTTTTGTTTCCGAATCTAAAAAATTCACTCGCCGGTAGGAGATTCCACTTCAACAACGAAATAATCGCCATCATGGAGGCCTATTTTGCAGACTAAAAGAAAACATTTTTTTCAACGAGGTTAAAAAAATTGGAACACCGATGGACCAAATGTATTCAACTAAAAAATAAATATTGAAAAATAAATTTTATTTTTTTGCAAAATTGTGGTGTTTTCATTTGTAGGCTAGGTACTTGTCAAATGACCCTTGTATTTTTAAAATAATCCAAGCAATACTAAACATCATCGTCATATGAGAACATGAAAAATTTCAAATGAATCGCTATGATTGGCTTGTGTGATTATATTGGCTAGATAATAGATTCACTGTACTGGAAAGTTTCGTCAGCTTGAAATATGAAATGCTCGATCATATTACTAAAATATTTAGCAAGTAATCACCCGACACAAAAAACGCAAAAGAGCCTTAAAACGTATGAAGAGAATTTCATTTCCACTTAAATTGTATCAAATAAGAAGAAATATTATTAAATGGTCAAAAAGTAATACACTAAGCGGCAGAGTGATAACAGGGAATTTGTAGTTATCGCCTGCTTCCGCGATCTAGGCATCGATCTAAAGTCACCTGATAATATTTTAAATACCATTCAATTAAAAAGATGGATATAAAGATATATTTCTAATTATAAATATATTTTACATACAGATAATACGATAGTGCAAGTATCCGTGTTTTCAAACAAAACCCAAGTTTTTCCCAAAAACTCTTTTTATTTTTTTTTTACAAACAAAAATTGTCATTGATTTTTTTAAAACAAACTGTACAAAAATAGACGCTTTCTAGGCTGTATTAAAGTCATTTATAAATTTGTCACAAAAACAAAAATATGCTAAAAGGGGCTATTAAATCAAATCACGACCGATTTTCGGATATAATTAAGACCACTCTGTATTGTGAAAATCAGACGAAGAGAAGTCGTGACGTAGTGAGAGTTTTTATAAGTTGAGAATAAATTTCAATTTCTCGACTTATAAAAACTGATTATTTAGACCTTTATATAGGAAAGTAACTTAGAATATTCTTAGTCTTACTTCCACCTACTCGTTAGTCCTACTCCTGGGGTTTAATTCTTTGCAGCCAGAAGGAACTTATATTATAATATTTTCTTTTTGCAATCATTTTTTCGATCCAGTAACAAATACTACATTCATAAGCGAACTTCTAATTTATAATCTATAGTATAATTAAATTGAAATTAGTCGCTTAAAGTAAATCTTGAATTTTTATAGAGTTTTAATTAACAACTATATGATTTTATTAGGACTAATTTAAAATTAAGTCTCATGAAGTTACCATCTCTACACCAGTTCATTAGTAACTATCGGATGGCCTGGGCGCTCTAATTCGTTGATCTAATATCTCAGTTATCATAGATTTTAAAGGATCCCCAAAGACAGTTACCAAATTTGCTTTTAATTCTTCATATGTTTTGCCGTTCAAAAGAAAAGAGACATTTTTGATTGATATTACTCTTTTTCATTATATCGAAAAATATCAAATATGTTTAGTACAAATGGATGTCAAATCTAAGTAACTTTTAAATTACTTTAAAATTGTGAACTGCGTGCTTTGGAAGATGGCAGTGCTCGATCGTAATGCTTACTAGTCTTAGGGGCGCCACCTATCTTCAAATATAGGTATTGTTTGTCTACCCTCGTAAATAGACCTCTACAATCATTCATATTTTAATTAAGTGTCGTGTCTATATACAGTTCATTAATTACCGCAATGTGTATCGTACTGATTCACTGAATATGTTTGAGTGAGCACAAGCACGAGTGCGGCCGATGAGTAATGGCTGTTGTAATGAAAGTCCATATCGTTACAATATTACAGTTTCAGATCGGTTGTTTTCTCTGTAAACAGATTTATTCTACTATTCCATAATCACCGTACTGTTAAAACTGTACTAGTAGTACTGTTTTAACTTCATACATAAGCCATTGAGCTCATTCAGTATAATAATTTTTATAAAAATCTAGAAATTCAGTATATCAACGTTTTGCTACTGAGCGACCATTGTACGGCAGAAAAAAAGGTGCCAATAATAGGTACTCTAAGATTACTAAATAGTTAAACGAACAAATGGGACTAAAGTAATCAGTTAATATTCATATCCGGGGATATCAGTTAACCTATGATTTTCGGAGTGAACAAATGACAATAGAAGACTATAAGACGTAGATATAGATACGACAATAGTTATAAACAGTTTTAGTAACGATTTTCTAGCGAACGAGCGCGTATGACATAAAAAAAGGAAAATATCCGAAAAAACAAGAAATTGGTAAAACAAATCAGACAGGTATATGTAGTTAACAGTACAATAATAAGTCCGTCGGTTAACAAAAGATCCCAATCATATATCATCGGTATTCTCTTTGCTGCATAGAGTATCTATACCGTCGGCAAGATTGCATCTCATATTCTCAAACAAAATATTGGATCAATACGTATTCCGAGTCACGTTTAATTCATTCCATTAAATTCCTGTAAAAAACATATTTTTGCACCATCTAAAAATTTCGTGAGTCCAATTATCTACATAGTGAGTACTTTGTTTTCTATTCATTCTCTCTCACTTCAAAGTCACGGTATTGTGGTATAAACTATCTCATTCATATTATCTATTGAATCTAAGAATTTATAGCCCTAATCGAAAATGCGTCTCGTTTATTTTCATTCCTTTAATTCATGACTCTAATCTAATAATTAATAGTTAACGACACAGAAGTTAAATTATAACGAAAGACTTTAATCAAAGTGTAATTAAATAATCTTTTGCTTAAAATGTATTCTTTTCATTAATTCGATTCTTTATAATACAAGGGTAGTTTCAGAAGTACCCAATCTAATGTATAGATAGTGATTATTGTTTGAAACGAATGACTACGATAGGAACTAGAAATTTAATTTTAGAGGTCAAATTTAAGTCCCATTCAAAACTAAGTCAAATTAGAGTTAAATTCCACTTTGGCTAAGTATGCTTCAATGTTTATCACAGTAAAATATTGGGTGATAGAGTTTAATTGAATACTTGTGGAAACAGAAATGGTTCAAAAATCCACGAAATATTGGATTACCGTCGATTGAAAATTGGCAATCTAGTAGACATGATAGGCATATCAAAATACACTGTTTATTTTTTATTGACTGAAAATGTATAGTATTTACTATATATATGTGTGCGAAAGGAAGATGCCAATATTATTCAGAATGGAACAAAAACATCGTCATGCGAGTGTTACAGTCAAATGCTTAATAAAGTTTCACAGAATCCAAGCAGAGTTAATACCTCAACTCATAAACGTGGATAAATTCTGAAGTCATAAACTTGCATTTAAGAAGAAGAAACAATCAAAATAATGGACTGACTTATAACTTTTAATAGCAAAAAGTATGAATCGCGAAGAAGTCAAAGCCACCTTTGAAATACTCATCCGGTACTTTACCCAGGTTATAACAAAATAATTATGTCGTATGAAAATAATCAAATATCAATCTAACAATGTTTTATAATGATTGCAATCAATCAGGCATTTCTATAACATTAGTATTTTATGTCTTACCTTAAAAAAATATGTTTTTCCATTTTTGTATGTAAATGCAGCATCAATATTGCCTGGCAATTCTTTCCATGACTCATTTATAAGTCTTGGATAACCGCTAACTATCCCTACATTACTTAATCTCCAGTAGTATTGACCTTCAAAAAAAGTAGTTTATTATATATTATAGAATAATTAAACCCGTAAAGAAAGTCAGGTAGTTGTTAAAAATATAATGTTTTGGATGAGAATTTGGATAATATTCAGAGTAACGTGAAAATAATATTTAGACAACGAACAAATTATTGGGGGCATTTGTACTTAAAACTAAAGATGTCAGCCATCGTGAGATACCTGTCCGAAGTGAAATATAAAAAATGGTTATTATAAAAGGAAGAAATTAAAGTAAAGTAAATAGATATTTATCCATTTATAAAATATATATTCTTCTTCTTCTAAAGAAGATACATATTTTTTAATTTTCAGTTTGACTTGTAATCTGTAGAGGTTAAATTTAGCAAAGGAGTTTGATAATATAATAATTAAGTAATAAACAGGCTGATCCGTATGTGTTGCCGATTAGAAACACTAATAATTTCCTCATTAAGACAGGAGTATGGTAAGGAATCGTCTTTGGCCCAATGTATGTGTTGCATAACCATTTAGTTCGTATAGGATTGTTTTTTGTACTGCAAAGTGCGCATTGTCTACCACTATTAATGGATATTGGCATATGAGCATACTGAGAGCGTCTCTTTTCAACAGGAACATTTCGATTGTGAAAATTGACAGGGAAAGGTTGACGCGTTCTTCCTTTTAGTTGGAATTTTATGAGAAACTAATTAATCCACTAAAAGTAGTCTGAACTTTTTCAATGTCTCAGGATTATTAGTGTTTATTTTTGAAAATATAATAAACGATTTCGTAATAATCAAATCAATGAAATGCCGAAAATGTCTGTGTCACCACTTTTTGGACTTTAAATCTATTTTATATGTAGAGAACAAACGATCAGCGTTATCGACAAAGCCCATGTATTTGTTGTAATCAGAGTAACTAACTGAACAATCTATTTTCACTCGTATGCCATTTTTCTGCCTCCGTTTCAACGAAAATAGGGCAAGGGATACAAAGTTGTCGTATTACGTGGGGTTCTTCCTTTGGTAGATATTTAAGAGGTAAAAAATAAAAAATAGGACAATAACCATCAAATCATAAATATACAAAATATGCGTAACAATATAACCAAACTAGAAATGCGTATTCACTTTGAAACAATCAGACTGATAAATTTATTAATTACATTCGAACCACTTCATAAAAAGTGTGATATAGCGCAATGCTTAAATTATTATAAATTTGAACATACAAAATTACTGCAACAAAACTCCAGTACGTATTATATGCGCTAAACACCAAAGAATAAGTGATTGTATCTGAAAAGAAAACATTGAACAAGTGAAATGCGCTAACTGCTCAGATAATTATTCAGCAAGTTACAAGGAATGTCCAGCATGACAAAAAAACGATCAAAAACTGTAACTAATTTAAGAAAGTGTTAAAGTTATTCAAATTTCAAAAACTCATTCCACAAACAAACGGAACCTTAGAAATCCAAACTATTCAATGTATACATATAATTATCCAGACAACAAAACCGAGGAGGAACTGCCGTAAGTATAAAACAACTCATTATGTTATAAATAGTTACCAGGCTCTAAATTTTCAAGCCAATAGTATAACAATAACTGGCTGGTTTGGGTCGATCACGCTATCTTCACTATACATTCCTACAAACGACAGTATCAATAAAGAATCTTTCTTCTTTTTTTCAAAACTTTTGACAACTGATTTATTGCCAGTGATGAATTTAACTCTAAATATCCATGGTGTGGCTCAACATCAAGTACCCTAACTCCAAGAGGAAATCAGCTATACGAGACTATAAAAACCAATAATTACTCTCGAATATCGATAGAAGAACCAACATACTGGCCAACACCAACGAAACTATCAGATCTAATTAATTTTACTAATGTAAAAGGTATCCTCAATATTTCTTATTTTGAAGCAAGTTCTTCCCTAGATCTAACATCAGATTATTTACCAGTCATAATAAAGTTAAATGTTAAAATAACGAAAACTGAATCTTATTTATATAAGATTCAATTTATATAAAATTCAATTTTCGTTATTTTCGTTAGTTAGAAATCGCAGGAGGAGAAATTGATAAGAAAAGAGTAGTTACTGATTTTTGTAGAAATTAATATTTTAATGGGAATAAAAAAATTTCCTTCGTATCGTGATTATTAGTCGAGTGACATAAAATTGAAAGATCCATTCATAAGTTCATTGATGTCTGTTGTACGTTTTGGATTCATGTTAGGTAATATACATATCTCCGATAACAGTACAGAACCTAAAATAGGTGAGCCATTTATGACAAATTGTATAAATGGAGACCTTTATTAGATAGACTTCAAGAAACTTTCAGAGCCTGCTGGAATCCAGGAAAATATCAATCTATTGATAAATCGTTGATAAAATACAAAAGCTCGAAGTACCTTGAAGCAATATATGCCAGCTAAACCGATAAATGAGGATATAAATGATGGATTCGCGCAGATCGAGTTAGATAAGTGAATTTCAATTTTATACCGGTATAACTGAAAGTTCTGAGAAATAGTTGGGAGCACGAGTTGTGAAGGATTTGCTATTAAGCACGTGATCGAAGTTAAATTTAGATTTTTAATGAGGTCATGGGCCTCTATCGCCTATGCGTACTTTCTGATATCATCTGTTTAAGATGACTGTTTAATAATTTTTAAGCGTGAGAAAAGTCTAAACCTAATCATTTCATTATGAAAGGCCTCATAGAAAACCCAAACTCACCGATAAATAAGTTAATTTCTCCGAAAACTCATATAATGGGCCCTTTTGGTTAACCCTTTTGGTTAACGTAAGCCCCACGCTAACGAAATTTTCCAGATGTGTAGAATCGTAAAAATTATCTTTTGTGGCTGCAGCCAGAATCACGCAACGTATATTGATGTAAGATATCCGTTAGACGTTCGTATAAAACAACAATATGAATAATTGTAACTGCGGTTATTTATTGTAAACCAACACAAATTGTAAGATAATTTTTATATTTGTAACTACTATAATTTGTCTTTTAGAATCCACAAGACATGAACGAGAAACCAAAACTAAACAAACTAATATTTATCGTAGTGTCGATAATGTTAATATAATAATATTAAGTCAATTTATTGTACACCATAGATATCTCTCTCCTGTAAATTTCATTCGCTAAAATCATTCAATGAATTAGTTAAACAATTAATTTCAATGAACATTTTCTCAAAAGAGTAAGAGCCTCTTTAAAAATGATTCGCTTGAAAATTTTTTACGGAGAGGGATAACAATAAGTCTATATAAAAAAAGAAAACTACAATCGTATAACAGAAAAATCAGACATGCAAAGAGGAGAGGAAATCGAACAATTAAAAAGATGCATCTTTCATTATAAAATTAACAGAGAAGTTTATCGTACTTAATAATGATTTTTAGTCATTTTTAAAAGTTATATCTCTAATTATGTCTAAAGTTAGATTGTTTTTTAACCAAGGATTATCTTTCCCCAAATGTTCCTGGGTTGTTCCGTTTTATAAGACATTAATATGAACCATATATGTATTGTAATAGACATTAATATTAGTATAAACCACCTCTTATTTGGCGAAATATTAACAATTTAACCAAATTAGATGGACTGTAATATTTAAAATTATTTGAAAAAACATTCGTGCTTGATGTATAAATATCAATTTTCAATTAGTAACTATTACAGTAAAAAATTTCTAGTTAAGATATATTTATAAAAAATTATCAATCCGGAGATATAATATATCTAATTGATGTTATATGTTCATCCATTTTATTATTATTGTTTAGAAAATTTCAGAAAAATACAATGAATAATCATGTTATATTATAAGTAGATAATACACTCCTACATAAAAAGAATCTTGTAGAACGTACGCGTGCTTACCTAAAAATATATTATTCTAAGTTTATTTACATAGTTAAATAAATAAAAATAATTATGAATACTAAACATATTTCAAATACTTCACCACTCTCATTCAATCAACAAGTCTATTCATATTTATGAAATATTTATGTTTTATTTATGTCTTTTAATTTCATAATTTTCATAATTATTTTACTATTACTTTATAAATATGTTTACAAGTTTTTCAATGTTACATCAATTTTCAGATATTTATTTATATTTTCTTAAATTTCTAATGGTATAGTCAGAGGAATCATGTTCTTTGTACAATTTATTTATAAAAATGAATGCGTTATATCTTAAGATACCACTGACACACAATACTGATAAAATTTTTGTTTCATTTCCGTATTCTCTACTATTGTACAGGAAGAAAATAAAGTTGGTTTTTTGAGACGATTGATATAAGTTTAGGCTGAAATACTTCTTATATTTGCGTATCATAAATTAACGTTCCGAGTTAGCCCTTTCAATCTTTCACCAAGTCCATTACATGCACTTTTTCATAGCAAATTGCAAACAGCGTCTTTTAACTGCAATTCCATCCTTATCATAATGAGAATACAACCATAAAAATTTAATTTTTCTTATAATGGGTTGCAGTTCTATGAGTAACATAAATAATTTCATAAATTCTGTTCTCGTATATACTTTTTATAACCTATTAATTTATGACACACAGTATAAAGACAATCACGTCTTATTTCGTACTCTCCGAAATAACGACGAAAATCTTATCTTCAGTTTTATTTTATTTTCAAATAAATTGCAAATGGAAAAATAGTTATTTGCTTCTCAATCTAATAATTTGAAATCGCCAATTACCATGACTTCATATTCATAAATGTCGGCATTTAAATAATGCCGATAAGTTTTTATATAATCTCTTTCGACTTTTGATAATATCATCATTACAAGATTGTTTTTAATATTGTATATTTGTTTTACAAGACCATAGTTTTGATTTATAGTTTCCCATTATTTACAATGATCTATAGCTGCTCTTCAAAATAATCTTCAAACAAACGCAAAACACCTGCCAATCTAATACATTTCGAGCATTTATTGAAGAAACCTACTTTTTCACACATCATTTTAATTAACATATCTTTTGGCATTTGTGGTAATTTTACATAATATTTCATTTCTGAATTCATTGCTATTATTTTATATGTACGTGTATACGAATGAAAATATTGCCAACACTTTTTGATTCATTTACTAGAATTCACGGATCAGGTTGCAGTATATAAAAATAGGTAAATCTGAGTCATAATTTGCGTCTAAGTGTTTTTCTTTTCAGCCGTAGTATTCTTTTAGATTAAACATAAATAAACACATTTGAATTTTTACCGCCTTTTTATTATCTTTTTGTACCATATTCTTTTTGGTAATACCTTTACACGACCAGCATATATCATCTTGCAAAAAAAATGACATACCATCATATTTTATTTATTTACTGGTAATAGAAGTTCTGGTCCTTGAGACTGGATATAACAACGTCCCTTCTTGTATATGAATTTTTTATCTGTTTGTACCAAATGAAATTTATAATAAAAATTCTTCATCACATTGTACGTGACAAATCTTTCGATCATTGTTGTCAACGTATATCTGAAATATGATATCTTCCATTGCTTGAAAACTAGTTTTATTGTTCAATTTAATAGAATGTGCCCATCCATCAATTTACCCAATATTTCTACTCGTACTTTGTAAGCATTTGTCATAAAAAATTGATCCTTTTCTTTTACCAAAAGAAATCACTGGTCATGAAACCCTAAAATATTTGGAGAAAATGTATTTCTCTATATAGTCTTCTTTTAGTTCGATACAATTTTCCCAGTGATGTTCGATGGTTTTGATACCTTGTTTAAAGAAAGAATTGTTTAGCTTCTCAATATAACCATCAATAGCAAACTTCACCTCTTTATCTTTGGTAAATATATTACAACCGAGCCATTTTTTCAAGTTTGATAGTAGAAAATAATCTGGAAGAGTCAAATCTGACGAATAGGATGCGTAAGGGAGCAATTAAAAGTATAGCTCTTTGATTTTGGTCATTGTCATAACGTATGTATGAATCGCTATATTCTTTTGGTCAAACAAAACTTTCTTTTTCACTAAATGTGGACGTTTATTTTTTATGTCATCACTGTACTACAGTGAAAATTTGTATAATACTTCACTGTTGATTGTCTCTTCTTACGTAAGATAGTCAATGAAAATTATCCCATGTGCATTCCAAAAAACTGGCACCATAACCTGTTACTGGTACTGTTTTCACTTTATAGTGTTCTTCTTCGTGTATCTATTGTTTCTCTTCTTTTTCGATATCTGTTTATACATGTCTAAGTTTTGGTTTTAGTTTTAATATTTCTTCTTCCTCTCTGTTGTGTTATACATGCTTTCAATTATATCAGTCCTTAAATTCTGTTTCCTTCTTCGTATATTTTTTATTTCTATATTTCCCTATCTTCCATCTTTTTAATATATTTAACAATTCTCTAATTTTCATTTTTCATTCGTTATCATGCAATATTGTCTTCCAACATTTACAATTTTTTTTCTGTCTTTAAAAATTTGTACAATTGCTATATTATTGGGCATATATGAGTAGCTATAGAAAATGTAATTGTATATACTTTTCAGATGACATAATTTTATTTGTAAAAAATCAGGAGGATGTCAGATGTATGCTATAAAATTACTAAAGAGATTTAAATATGGTTTAAATAACATAGGCCAACAAAATTTTACAAAAGTCAAAAATCAGAAACCAGACATAGTGTAATTAATAGATTTTCAAGCGCTGATTCCGGATCTGGGTGCAAAATTGCTCTATCACGCTTGGTTTTCCAGATAACTTAACCTAAATGCGCCAAAAACACGCTTTTTTGTTATATTTGACTTTTTGTCTAATTTTTGTCTAGTGCTTTTTGTAGCCCAAACGTTCTTCTTTTAGAATCTGTGGTTAGAATTACTTACAAAAAATCCCTTGTAATGTAATAGGTGGTCAAAGATAGCAAAAAAATATTTTTTACGCTTTTAGGTTAAGATATCTGGAAACCCAAGGGTGATAGAGTAATTCTGAGTCCAGATTCGGAATCAGCCCATGAAAATTCATCGAGTACACTGTGTCTGGTCTTTGATTCTTAAAATTGTTGGCCTGTGTAATTTGTCCGGACACATTTTTCTTTTTTTTTCTTCTTAGGAAAATCAATAATATAGTTTCTCTTCGGTCTTCCTTACAATTGACGACAGTCTACATTTCGAAATTTCCGCATGCCCTACCTTACTTACTATTAAAACTCAACTAGCTTTCTCCGCGAACCCCCACTCATTTTTTCTTGGCAAACGAACAGCGTGTTTGTGGGTCCTCTTTCTCTCATCTTTACTACTTATGTTCCATAGGTATCTGTCGTACGGAATTATCATAATTTTCCTTTTACAATTTTTTTTTCGTGGTGATAAAAAATTTATGAATGCGACTACACCTCGGACGGCTATTAATTAATATGATTTTTTTATAGATCATAGTACTAAGATCATTATTTAAAACATAACACCGGCGGTTTAAAGACTTAAAACTTATAAATTACATTTCATGTACATTTAAAGCTGTATATGTTATATATGTTTTTATATGTTATAAATAATATAAAACCATGATTATGGAACAGATAATTGGTGAATTAACTTTCGTGTAATAATATTCACATTACTATATTTTTCTTTAATTGTAGAATTATAATATTGACTTAATTTCATACAAGATAGATTGTAAGTAAAGATGGGAAAAAATGTATATTTGTATAATTGTAAGTCTTTCAGAAACGAAAGATATGGACTGTAATAAATAATAATAACATCAGTACTGGTATGTGATAATTTGATATCAGAGAATTATAACTTATCTATTTTTATATCAATCCATATATTTATATTAATAATCTTAATAGATTGATAATAAAATACAGGGATTGACGTACAATTAGATAATTGATCACATTTAACAAAATAACATTATTTTAGTACATGATCAAGAAAAAGAATATATATAAGAAGATTGAGTTGTAAAATATTTATCTATTGAAAATACTATATTGTACTACGTATATGTTACATATTATATATCGACTACATTATATAATATATACGATAATAATGAAAAAAAAAGAAGAATATAATATCAATGTGTTAATTTACGAATTAATTTATAAAATAGCGGTTTTCTTCGTTTTACCTTTGAAAATATATGTCTCGCCTTCTGCTGAATCAAAAATTGTATCGATTTTTGAATCTAAACATAACTGTATATCTTCTTCTCTTGTAGGGGGTAAATTCGACGTAAACTGAAAATTCTTTGTTCCTACCCCATACGTTTCTGATTTTACACCATACAGAGCCTATAAATAATGAAAATAGACTCGATATTAAAAAGAAATAATCATTTTAAATTATGATTTACTGTTGTATAATAAGTAACAAAGCCAAAATGAATTATGGTATAATCCGAAGAAAAAGGAAAATTATGCATGCAGAAGTTGAATTAGTTAGGTATAAACATATTTACAATAATCATATCTCAATGTAGGTTCCGGTTGACTCTTTTAATTATAGTTATTTGGTCTATATCTGGTTTTTTGGTCGATCTTCTTTGGCATCTTCTTATCTTTGATAAATAATGACATTTAGTATAATAGCAAAAAACGTCATTTTGTACTTGTTCGTGTGGATGCGCGCTGAGTTTCAAAATAATGTACGACTTATAATTAGCATTTCCTAATATTTGACTTTTTTTTCAAAATAATAGAAAAATATCTACTTTACAATTTACAACTTTTCAATTTTCAACTTTGTTTATGGCTAAACAAAATCGTTTTTTTCTCTATCTACTTTTCTCCCTCTCTATCTCTCTCGTCCAAATATAAAGTAAATCATACATAAAAAACTATCGCTGGTTTTGGATCTGTTTCTATTATTATGGTGGCTGTAAGTTTTATTTTGAGACGCTGATATGTCAAGATAAAAATGTCATTTTATTTAATTGTGTGACGAAGCCTACAAATAACCGTAGATAGTTAATTTCGGTTATTATGCCTACAGTTTATAGAACAGTAGGATTGGTTTTGAATTTGACATATCGACTTTTTGAAAATATTAGAAACACTTGCTGTGCTTATTGTGAATCAGCAATGTGAAACCAATACAGGATTTACTATTCACGCATACAAACACACAAGCCCGTTTTAAGCCTAAGGCCCTAAACTTATAAAGCAAATAGGCGGAGAGCGACAAATAGCAACCTTTTTAAAAAAAATCATGTTTAAATTACTATTTATCCCTTGTGCTTAGTATAATCAATTTTTCAGAAATTATTTTATGTCTTCATAATTATTTTATAGTGTTGATCGGTTAGTATAAAGATTATCAGTATATTTATTTATATTGTACAGTAGTACCTTCAGACGTTTCAGAAAAATTTGCATTTAAAATCAACAGGACTAAGACAAATTCTTCGCCACTTCTACACAATTAGAAATCGATATGACTACATACTGTTCTATTGATAGTAATTTTAATTCGACTTATTTTTTTATTTTGTTTATGAATAAACAAATCCTGAATTTTTTCGTTTGATGAAAATTGTGAAGTATATTTTTTCTATTATTTTGAAAAAAAATCAAATATTAGGAAATGCTTATTTTAAATTTTATGGTTGTAAATTGATTGATGCTGGTTCTTGTAAATTACATATCAGTCTTATTTTTGAATAACATTTTAAACATATTGAATTATTTAGTTGGAATCCAGTTATAAAAACCCAACGAAATCTAATCAATTCAGAGAGAAATCGAGGTAGAGATCAAATCGAAAACAATACAATGTGTGGCATCTCTTAAGAGAATATTACACCAGATTTCTATTCACCTATGCTTAGATTCCTCCATTTAGACTACCGTAAGAAAACTTCTTTTCTTTCATTGGTCTAACCGGAAAAGGGCTCGCCTCAAAAGGGACACGAAAAACTTAGAATAGGCATGCGTGATTGAGGCTATATATTATGATGCATGTATTCGAGCAGGCTGTTTAAATCTTCTAGTTGTGCTAAATAATTATCAAAAATGTAATCAGTTCGAATCTAGCTCTTAAATCCAACGAAAACTAATCAACTCAGAGAGAGAAAGAGATATCATTTAAGAACGAGTAAGTTCAATAACAGATAATCTAATTCTAAACGCTGTTCTTTTTATTTATTTTGCTTTATTGCTTTTTGAACATTTTGAATAATCCTATCAAGTGTTGGCAGGGTGCTTGTAAAACTGAGTGCTATCTACACCATATTTACCTTTTTTCAAATCCTAGATATAGTAGGATAATCGTCAAAACAAATTAATCGATTTCCCTGTTATTAGAAGTAAAATTTTTGATCAAAAATACACTCTAAAATAAACTAATTATGTGATATATTGGACGTTACACAAATTTTGTACCATTTTTACATGTTACTAATAGTTAAGATCATTAGCATATGGAACTACGTATGGATATAGAATAATGAAGAACTTCAAATGTCAAAAGTATTTTCTAAGTCATTCTATGAATAAAAAAATTCACATTTTTTTAATTTCTTGCAACTTTTTCGTTAATTAATATTTTAGCGTGAGCCTTGGTATAATTTGTAATGAGAATACTCGTTAATAAATAACGCACGGTTCGTATGCTCAGCGTGTTTGGGGCTGATTAGGTAGCGAATAGATGGGAGTGAGCGGGTCAGCCAAAAAGATATAGGGATACATATGTGGTGCCTACCATGCGTGACATTCATGCCACCTTAGCGGTGTTTTTCTCAAACGTGAGTACTTGAGATGAATTTCTCGCCCGCTTGGATATGCTTTTTGTTATGACGAATATCATCCCTAGGAGCGGATAATAGGACAGTTTTTCCAACTAATCACCATTGGTACGATGTTTTCGAGTTATTGTGAATAGATTCATTGGCGTGCTTCAGTGGGGAATAACAGAGCAAACTTCGTGCCATTTTTCTCTCTATCACTTTTTTTGTTTCTCTTTCATGCGAGTATTTCTGACATTGTAAACCTCTCGGCCTCAGATAATGTATTCAAATAGTGGATAGTACAAAAAAAAACGCTTGAAAGAAATTTAATAAGCACAACATTATTACACTTATTTTTACATATATTCCTGCCATTCTTACAGAAATTCACGTTAGCTTAAAAGAGCTAGTATTTGGCATTTGGCGGATCACATGAATATATGCGTGATGACTTAAGGTACCATCGACACGTATTGTTGTTTTTAATAATTTTGATAAATTTTATACAAGTTCCATGAGTTTTGCGATGGTATAGTAAGCAAATGTTATACTATGTATAACTTTTTGTGCCCATTGATATGAAAAAATGCTTACTTCTGAATTTTGCAAACTGGCGTTTCGGGCTAATCTTTTCACTGTTCCGTCAAGTCCATCACATACGCTGTTTTCATGACAACTTGCGATAAAGTACCATTCAGCTTCAATTCCGTATGGCTTATAATGAGAAACAAGAGTTAAAAAATTTGATTTATTCTTATATTGACTTGCAGCTCCATGAGATACATAAATCACTTTTTTAACCTTGTTCTCATATCTATTTTTTATATAATCTATTTACTTATGACAGAACAATATAATGGTATTCACATCATGTTTCGTACTTTTCGAAATTACGACGAAGCTGTTTTCTTGAGTTTTTTCCTTCTCTTTCATATAAATAGCAAATGGATGAATTTTGTTATCAACCAAGAGGCAAGTTACCTGGTTGCCGATCCAATGATTTGCTTTATATACAGTTGTATATAAAGACTTTATATATAGTTGTATAATCCTGAGCGAAATCTTCTATGACCATTATTTCAGATTAATTCAAATTATGCCGACGAGTTTTTATATAATCATTTTGACTTTTGGCAATAAAGTCATGTTCTAATAATTTATATTTAAACTGTACCTCCGGGTGGGTAAGAGAGTCTGTAATATTGTATGTATGCTTTACAAGATCATACTTCTGATTTACAGTTTCCCATTGTTTGCAATGAATGAAATTTATAGCATTTTTTTAAAAAAATTCTTGAACATATCTAAAACATTTGTCAATCCAGGAAATTTTGAGCATTTATTAAAAAAAATCTTCACCAAATCTTTCACATGTCATTTTAATTAAAATATCTTTTGCTGTTTGAGGTAACTATTCATTATACTTGATCTTCAAATTCTTCCTTGTCATTTTACAGCGTTCTACTTAATTTTAAAATTACTATACTAGTAATTTTGGATTTTAGTGGTGAACTCAAGGCAAGCATTGTGAATATCTTCAGATTCGTTAACTAAAATACACTGATCTGGTCGCAATGTACAGAAATATGTAATCTCCAGACGAAACTTGAGCCCAATTTCAGCACAGTGTTTTTCAAACATGGTGTAGATTTCTTTTAAATTGAACGTAAGTAGACACCTTTGAATTTTAACTTTCTTATCATTAACTTTTTGCACTATTTTTGTATCGTTAGCACCTGGACACGGCCGACTTATATCATCTTGTAAATAAAATGAGACAACAGCACTTATTTATTTCTTTACCTATTAAAGATGTTCTGATTCTTGAGAGTGGATATGATAACATTCCTTCCTGTTCTTGAAGTTTTTAAGCTGTTTGTACAAAATAAAACGAACAATTAATTTCTCTTTCTACTTCACAGACACTTAGACAGTGGAATCGCAATTAATACATATCTGAATTAGTAGTTGCTTTTTCGTATGCTGTTTTCAAGTCTTTATATAATACACTTTTTTGTATAAATTCAACTCGATTACGGTCTACACAGCTATACTTTCTCACATGTAAACTTTTCAAATTGTTTGACAATGAATCGATTTTTTTGTCTAGTAAATCAGGTATTTCAATATCTATTGAATTCATTTCTCCGATTTCCAAAATATCAAGCAATGGATTGAAACGATCCAATTCTATTTTTCTACGTTTATTCGTCGATCGGAAATTCTGCATCACATTGTATGTTGGAGATATCTTGATTTTCATTAGCAATTGAGTTGAAACTGGCTTCATTATTCTGATTGATATGTGACGAAGCTCCTGGCCATTGGCAGGAGCCCGCTGAAACTTTTAGCCTTAGATTAGGGCATATATTCCGAGGTCGCTAACCTCGGAAAATTCGTGAATATTCGTTGCGAAAGGGGGAGAGAGAGGTAAGTGGCGCTCGCCGGCTCAGTACAGCTTGAGCCACGGAGCCGTAGTGTGTGGGTTTTCTTTGTATGTTTCTGGTTTGCTTGGTAGCAGTTTACTGGGCTGGTAAGTTCCACGAAATTTCTCTCTCTTTGTCCCTCCGTGCATTTATTGTAAATGTTTTTTTGTTTCTATTGCGTACATTCTATGGCCTCGCTCGGTTTCTCTTGGCTGTACAGCGGGAGCCTGGTGACGTCAATAATATTTAATTTAAAAAACTGTCGCCGACATTCAGCTTTCCTTTTTTTTTTATTTTGATTTTGTTCCCGTTTTGGATTTTCTTTTTTTTTTTGTTAATAAATTTTGTTTTCTTTTGTAACCGTGCGTTGATCATTTAACGCCTTGCCTGCTCACCTTTCCTTGATCTCTCAAGGTCGTTAATTACCTGACGTCCGCAAGCCGGTTTCCCGCCTCTAACCTTCTCCTTTTTTAATTTTCATGTAGTTGCGGCTGTACGATTTCAACACGGCTGAGGAAGCTTTCCCTTATATAAAAGTTAAGCTTCCCTCTTCTTCCCTGTAGTGAACAAATCGCGTTGCAAATAGAATCTTCACAACTACCATTTTCTTAATTTGTATGTCCTAAACGTGTATCACTGTAGTCAGAAACTTCCTTTGGATTTTTGATATAGCATTATCTGAAATATGTTGCACATAATTGATCTTTTCTTTCACTAAAGGAAATCACTTATCCTGCATTTCTATGGGAAGCAAAAATTCTCGACGACGTCCATGTTTACGCACTTTGAATGGTTTGAAACACTGGTAATGGCATGATTGTATATTTTCGTTAAAACTGAATTGAAGTAATTTAAAAAAATCTATCGCACAATAAGAAATTTCAGTGTGACGTTCGTTAAGGTCCGTTCACTTTGACCATTAAACTTAAAATAGCCCGACTGAGCAAAAAGATTCTGTATTTATATAATTTTTGAAGCAGAACTAATTTTAGTATACCTAATTTTAAAATAATACTTAACAAACTAAAATATTAGAAAAACCGATCAAAGAAAATAAAAATTTGTGAACTCCTTAACTCGCACTAATCTGCTTAGGGGCAACCTGTTTTCGTTGGTTATTATTGTAATAAATGTTAGTAATAGATACCGCTATTTACATAAAGATAGTTTAGCTAATAAATGTACTAATTTATAGAACTGAACTATCTGGAAAACTTTCGGGTTAGTGGGATGCTTTGGTTCGATCTTCCATCTGAGCGCCGCAGATAGCGTTGTAAGGTCCATATTAAAAATCATGATAGTTTTATACGGGTTCTTATGCAAAATCGTCCAAGGAATCGATTGCAAAACAGCTTTTCAAATAAAAGTTGCTCTTTTTAAGAAAATTGGCAAAAATTTATTTTAATTGTTTATAATTTTTATATTAACAAATATATCACTATGACATATATATCTTCTCAAAGTACAATTATTTCCGGGTATTTAAAAAAAATTATCCAAATCCGATAAATAGTTTTCAATTTATTGCATATGAAAAAAATTCAAATTAAAAAAAAATTATTTATAACTTTTCAATTAATTAATATTTTAGTGTCAAACTTGGTACAAATAATTATATCTATATAGGCATTCGATATACCAAATATAAAAAAAATCGAAGACCTTGCTCTGATTTGCCCTAAATCTAATTTGTTTTCAGTCGTATATATGTCTGCGCCATGGTCATTGTAAGAGAGCCTATGAAACAAAAATATTGAATACGTTGTATCTTCATCACAATGTAAAAATAACAATAAAAAGTTAGTTTTCTGTAAATGTGTAATGTTCCAACAATATTATATAATTCTGTTAAATTAAAAATGTATTTTGGTAGTGTTATGTCTAGTAACCAGGAAATCTGTCAGCTTGTTTTTGTAATTTATCCTACACGAAATGGGAGATGGCAACGATAATGCGATTTTTTCCTATAGCTTTATAAAATCACTTAGTCATCGATCAAAAGAATTACTATATGTTTTAATAAGTAATAGAAGAAAAGGAACGAAATTAATAGAGTTCTAAATTAAAGTATCTTTATTGTACTTACTCGTTTTTTCATGGTGCCCTCTCTATTTCGCTCTCTCTCTCTCTGTCTCTCTCTTTCTATTTGAGTTGATTAGATTTGATTGGGTTTAAGGGCTGGATTCGAAATAACTTTTCTAATTCACATATGGTAACACATGACCTCGATCGCGCCTCCCTATTCATAAATATTTTCGGGTTACATTGATGGACGACTTCGGTGTGAACACGTAAGGAACGCGAGAAATCCAGATGGATATACTCCTCTGGGCCATGGTATAGAGAAAGCGGCCAGAATTCATACCGCCGCTATACTAGAAAGAATTGACGTGCATGATGATAGCTCCTCTCATTGACATATTACAGGAAAAGTCTATCGAACGTGATTTTCAACCACTTAGCGATATTGACGACGATGGGGAAGTGCGCCCGAGCCGTCTATCGACGGGGCGTGTACCGTCCTAAATATAAATGCTGCATAAAGAGTTACCTGATCGACCGGGTTCATCACCGCTCTTGTACGACACGCAGACGAGGGCAGCTGCGGGAATCTAAAGGGAACAACTCCGAAGCCGATGGAGACGACTATACTGAGTACGATTGTGCTATTGTAGCTACGAGAGGTGATGGCCGAAATATACACACGACTGCCAAGCCCTAGGACAGGAGAGATGAGCTAGTACTAGAGGATGTAGTAGAGTTCTTTACTGTATCCGTTGAAATTGGTAAACAACGCGCATACGCTTTGGTTCTCGAGATGAGTACGTAGTAACAGGGCGAAAAAGAGCTGTCGATAGGGGAACCCTAGGATTAGGCAATATAAGATGAATGCGACAAGAAGACTAAATGAGCTTCAGTGAGCGGTCACTCGTGTAATGGTTCTGGGAGACGGTAAAAGCTGCCCCCCCCCCCCCCCGATGGTACGGACGCCCCAATAATAGACAGTTTATGCTGGAAGAAGGAAAGGACAAAGTAACGTGCGCTTTTAATAGATGAAATATGTTGTGTTACCAGCAATATCCCCGTTAATGGTCACAATAGGGCATACACAGTAAGATCGCGCAGTATAAGAAGACAAAGCAATGGTCCGAGTTGCCATGAGGATGTCTAGGCTGAGAGAGGTTGGTGGGCCAAAGTGACTTGGCAATTCGAATAATTTAAAATAGAGTTAGTAGAGTTTGGGAAACCGGCCGAATACCCACGTAAAGAGCGTCAGGATGTGGGACCTCAGGTAGGTGGAAACAGCACGACCCAGGAATGTGGAGTGAAGAAGTCGAAAATCCTGGGCGGATAGTGCGCCTCATTTTGGAAATGTGGAAAGACAGATTGCAATGGTTGAGTACATTATGAGATAAGGTCATGCGACACATTGATCAGGCACGGGACTAATAAAAAAAGTATTATGATTGCAGATGCCACGATATTCGATTCCATGTGGGTACCTGGTAATGTGGAGATTGTACACACTGTTGAGCTCAATCCCAAGGATGTGGGACCATTGGCCGCATTGAGGTATATGTCTTGCTAACCTGTAATAATAAAAAGATTGTAATGGCTCATGCATCTAAACTCAACAAGTACATTTCGCCGCGTAGCACCCTGCGAGATGATGTATAATTCCGTATGATGTGAATAAAAATAATATTGGACGTTTTCACAGGTTCCTGAATAAGGAGAATACCCATGTCGATAAGTGAGGGAAAGCAATATACGAATAGTCAATAGACGAATGTGAGCGACTGAAGTAATTGCATCCTGGTGAGGGTGGTTCCGGGTCCTTGTCGTAGATTTAATGGGTCGGTCCCGGGCCCAATAACTTCCGGCTCTATATTGCCAACGGAGTGAGCTGATATTGGTACCATCGGCGTGTAACATGTCGAGGCAATAGAGGTTCTCCAAGGCGCCAACAGCAAAAGAGTTCGTCGGTGTTTAGGGTTGAAGCGACCCGTATTTTAAGAGCGACGGGTATAACAAGCGATGGAAAGCGGTTCGGCAGCGCGGGAGTGTATTATACTGATGAATATGCCATTGCTATGGCCATCGGATTCGCCTTAACATGGATTGAGTACCGCCGGGATACTCTCGAAAGTCAAGCGGAAGAGAAAAGAAGAATCACCTTACCCCACTTCCAGCTTGGCGCCGAGTTTTGACATGGCGGTAGTAGAGCCCGAATTGAATTTCTTCGATCGGCGTAGCATGGAGAACGATGGGAGATGATCTGGCAAGACCACGCTGTTCCGGTTCGAGATGTAAAAGTAAGGGTTCATCTAAAGGTAATTTTAGTTCGACATCAGATTCATGGCTGGATATGTTGGGACTTAAATCCAGCCGTGACTTGAGTGTTGTCGATGTCCATTCGTGCAACAAATTTAGAACGACGATGCATCTAGCCGTGAGTTACACTGAAAAGGACCACCATCCTCATATGTACGCTAATTACGGTAATTTGAGAGTGTGTACTCCACCTAATCAGCAGCACCTGCAGTTATTGCAGGTCTGAGATGGTGGGACCGTGGAGACAGCCAAGGTGAGTGAACTATCATTCATAACCAAAAGTACTAATGGCGATTAAGGAAGGAAATGACGCGGCATACTAACTGTCCACCGAGCCCTTGTGTAAGTACGTATAGTATAAGTACATTATCGTAGATGGTCGCCGCCAATGCGTGCTTTCTGCCAGCCGCACGATAATCTGTGAGAACAATGGAGCTAAGCGCAATCAAGGACAACGCGAGTGTAAGGTCGCCGCGGTTGCCTGTGGAGTATCCGTCGTAGTGCTTTCTCACCCAACAATATCTCGAGAACATTCGATGGGTACCTTGATCTGGAGAGTTATAGCCGGAAAAAATAATCAGAAGATTTTTGTAGTAAACACAGAATACGTTGCTAAAAGAGTTCCTTTTATGAGTTTACGGACAAAATAATTCACGTATTGATGGGTATACGTGTTTTCCGTAAGATATAGAGCTGAATAAACTCTAAGTTTGTCTACTTTAACGTTTGAGAAGAGATAATTTCAAAAATTAAATTTAAATGATAGTGGTGTATGTCTTTTACAAATAGAAACTTTTAAATATTTTAATATTTATTAACTAGGTAATGGTTGGATCACAGTGACTGTTACAACAGACTATCGTCGACATTTCTTCTAATAAAGGTACCATATCTTAATAAATAGGAGTGACAAGCTAGTGTTGCATATTCAACTAAGGATCAAGATAATTTGATAATATTAATGTCCGACTATATTTTTAAAAGACAGTTTTTGTACCATTTCTTAAAGAAATGGTGGAAAAAATACACAAGGTATTACCCTCAGATCGAAAGATAATTTTATTGCGATACGATTCTCGCTGAAACGATCTTTCGTTTATGATAATTGTGTCAAAATTTACTATTTTCTTTTAATTATGGGAAATTAAAGAATTGATAGAAAATTCAATAACAACAATACATAGTGTAGCAGTATACATTATTCATGCAATTAAAGCACTGATGTATTAAGTTAATTCTATGAATATATCTCAACAATAACCTATCTAAATGTCCGTTAGATATGTATAAAAAATAATAAAATAATATAATACAATATGTTGATCTAAAACAACATGAATTTTTAAAAAGCTAATATTATGGATACAATTTTAATAGTACGCATATTTTATTCACAAGTATTATTTCAATAAGATTTAAATTATTATTGATTAGTATGTCAAGCGTAAAAGTGAAATAAAAAAATGTTCAGAGAGACTCGGAATTACCAGATTACTTTAGAATGTCATTGCCGTCAGAAAACTATACATCAATTACATGCCCACTTAAAATTATTTATTTGATATCTTATATTTGAAGCCAGTTTATTTATATGTACGAAGGTGTGACGGGCGATGGGAAAATAGACCAATCAAATAAAATAATTTAAAAAAAATGTCTTAATAAGAAAAATTCAATTTGGTATCTAGTACGTATCTTCCGTGCTGAGGTAACTGGATCGAATTAGAAATTTCGGTATAATACATGTTGAAGAATGGTAGTATTTAAGAGTAATATTTAAAGTAATCAAGCAAAACTAATTGATAAAATATGATGTACTTTAAATTTTCACGTGATTTACCTGATTAAAGATAAATCTTTTATTCTTTTTTTTCTTTTATCTGCCATATAAATTATGTATCATACCGAAGGATTTCCCCAATAATTAATAAACAATGTTAACGACCGATTTTAAATAAAATATATGTCTTCATTATCCCGGAAAAGGTGTTTATTAGGATATTTTCTATATATAATAGTATGTTAAATTAATTAGTTTTAAATCATAATTATAAGTATGAATTGATGGAACTTTGCATGAAATATGAGTCAAGAAATAATAGTTACGGAAGAAGAGATACGAAATAAACAATTATTTTCATGTGCAAAGACATCAGATTTTTATCACGCCCAGGAGAATTTATCAAAATGGAAAGCGCTTAATGACAGCATTTTCCACGTTCTAGAGTCATTTTTAAATTTATAATCAGTAACTTATTGGCATATAAAAGCATATAAAAAAGCAAAAATATAGCCATAACATTAGTATTGCCTGTACCACGAATACCAACACCAGCAGTACCAGGAATATCAAGCTATAGAAGGTGGCCCAATAAATAAAGAAGATAACTAAGTACTACATACAAAACTACCAAACATTAGCCGATCTTCACATTACGTATAAGTTAAAAATATAAAACTGAAATGAATATACCATTTAGAAAATAAGAATACTTCTTAGTTCGCGATCTAGACGAATCATATTTCCCAATTCTGCTCATGTAAGTCATTTCTAATTAGCCTTAGAATTTCTTTAAAATTTAATCAGTTTCCCGCAAATATTAGGAAAAAAGTGTGATTATTATTACTTCAAATAGTTTTGTAGCATTCAAATATTTACATGGGAAAATTAGGAAAAATCGCTACGTTCAATTACAAGTGACTATCATATTCAATTACAAGTGATTGTCCCGTATAAAAAATTGATAGTCTCCAACCAAAAAGTGTTAATTAGTAATTGCGGTTAAGTCCGTCATCACAAAAGATTTTCTAAATAAAAATTTCAACGACTTAAAAAAGATATTTGATGAGCCATTTATGAAAAAAAAAACGATTAGTACAAACAAACGCGATGTTGGGTCTAATGGGATCTTCTTGTTCGTACCAAAGTACGATTAAAAAAAATTTAGATTCCGAGAGTAAATTTGGGATCTAAAGTGAAATAATATTATAATGATATGAAATAATAGACAATAAAATAAATAAATAAAAACGATAGAAAAAAATGAAAATATTTCATAAACGCTCTGTCTCTTTCTCTCACTTCCTCTATCTCTCAGCATTTCTATTTATAGTTTAGTATGAATTTGAATCTAAATTAACGGTTCAAGTTAATTTAACCTTACCCTTAGAAGATTTTTTAATCTTCTTATCCTTGATTTTTTTTATGGTACAAAAAACATGACTACGGTATGAGAAGCAAAAATAATGAGCACACATAGAATAGCTGTATATAATAATAGGAGTACAACAGTATTTGAATATAGATATTCAGGTTGAAAATTACGTCAGTCATATCATTAAAATCTTTCAACCCACATATAATCGCCTCGGTTTAATTGGAAGAATATTCACAAATAGCGTCGTGATAATAGTCTATAAACGATTCGGTGTCAGAAATCCACTATGATTGATTTATGAAAAAATTAATCTTTTGATATGTTACAAGCAATGTAAATAATTAAATTTGTGATTTATATCATTTTTAAATGAATAAAATGACTAGTTAATTGTTATATATTTCATGGATTACGTACTTACCTGTATGCCTTGAATATCATCACTATCCAACATAAAATTTGGATCATATCCTCTATAAAAAGGGGCCATTAGCGCTGATTTAACATCACTGTGACTTAGGCCAAGAGAATGTCCGAATTCATGAGCTGCTACTTGAAATAGATTTGTTCCCCTAAAACTGTTTATCGTCCAGTGTTCAGAATCATCGAAATGTGCATCTCCTCCATAAACAGGAAAATAAGCATGAGCCAATGTACCTCCAGGTCCATCAAAAGGATCACCATCTCCATGTTCCCCTTTTTCAAATCGAACTTCAATATGTACCTGTTGGGATATATATGTATTTGTATATATTAGGGAATCCCTTATTTACAGAAATAGAATATTCTAAAAGTATGTATTTAATTTCAAAAATATATGCTAGAAAAGTAAGAAAAACGTTTTGTGGTACACTGCAGACCTAAAAATGTGCCGTCAAGCAGATGAATTTTTAACATTTTTTAAAATTGGTTTATTTGTAGCGGTGGCTATTTTATCATGTACTATGGCGTCTAGATGATGGATAAAATTTGGAAATATAATCAACAACAATTTTACTTACTCAGATTAAATAGAAATAATCTGTAGTCTACTTAATATAGGTCAAAATATGCAAAAAAAAATTTAATTTAGGCTCTAATAGATAGTATTTAATTGATTTATTGTCGGCTTTATAGCAGTGCATTAACGCAATAATAATACGACCGGCTAGGCTATATATAAGAAAGAAAATAAAATAGATGCCACGCTCTTTTCTTTGCGTTAACAGGTGGCAGTAAAATCTCCTCATTTTAAGTGATGGAGTTGTATATATTAAGGCTAAAATATAAATAAACATGTGAATTAACTAAACACAATATCTATAATATAATTTCATAACAGATTTTCATTGAATTTCTTATAAATTATTCAATCTAAACTTTTAATTATTTATTAAGGGATGATTTTAAATATTTTTATGTTAATACCACGATAATTATCAAGAGTAGTCATTTTTAAAATAAAAAGAATTGATAGGTACGAGGTGTATGATGAATTATTATTATAAACAATTTGTAAATTTTAAACTAAATGGCGGCCAAATCGAAAAAAGATCATAGAAAACATAACTTTAAACTATTGAGTTTAAAGAAAAAATTTACGGAAAAAAATGTCTTAAAAGTGATCATAGAACACCCTCAAATTTGTTCAGGATTTTTGGAAAAAATTTTTGATATTTGCAAAACTTGGAAAATACAATTTTCCAAAATCATCTCCAAACATTCTCAAAAAATTTGAGGGTATTTGATGATCAATTCTAAGACATTTATGTTCTATAAACTTTTTCTCTAAACTCAATAGTTTTCGAGAAAAAAATGTTTTATGTCATGATCACAGAAGTGTGTAATATTTTTCACACAGAATAAAGAACAGCTAACAATAGTATGGTAATGTTTTGCCTTTTCTCAGTGTGTACAAGTACAATTTGTACAGTGTATAATAATAATATATATACATATCAAAAAGTCAATTTAGAAAATTTTATATAAGCTCATTTCTATTACTTGCTAGGATCGTGTTATTTTGTGACCATACAATTACGGTGGATTTAAAGTGACTGTTTTCTCTGTCTGAAGTCAAGATATTTCATACGATCAGTTGATAAGAGGTATTTATAACCATAGTTATTGTTTTCATTACGTATTTTTATTATTTTATATTATAATGTCGCAAAAACGTAAGAGACGTTCCACTCCCTCTCATAAAATGTACGAAATTTATATACCAAAAAATACCTACGATGATATAGTTACCGTTCCAAATCCTGATAATTCTGGTTCTGATGCATCAGATTTCGATACTGATTCGGATGTTGAAATTTCTAATATAACTTACAAAGAAGCTTGTAAAACCTATACTGAAGCTCAAACTAAATTAGAAGGAGACCATGTTTTAAATTGGGTGAAAGAAGAAAACAAATATATTGATGATATGGAAGACAACATTTTATTGAAAGACTCAATAATAAAGAAAATACGAGAAAGTGAGCCAGAAGAACTGTTTGAAACATTTTTCTCTACGGAAATGAAGCAATATATTATAGACGCTTTTGAAGAATATAATTTCGATTTAAATTTACAAGACTTCAATCCATTTTTGGGAATAATCATTTTGACTTCATTCAACAAAAGGAAATCTCAGAGACTACTGCTCAATGGATTCCTTTTCATCTTGTAACATTGTTTCCTCTGCAATACCACGTAATAAGTTTGATGAGATCAAATCAAAATTAAAATATTAAAAAACAAAAGATAAAAATCCGACTGATTATAGTTGGCATGTCCGTTCACTACTAAACCTATTTCAAACTAATATTTTGAAGTTCTGTATATGGAGAAGTGTTCTTTCCATCGATAAAATCATACTATAAATACGAATTTTTTCTCAAATTCAGGGGTCTTTGCACTTCCGATGGTTTCGTATTAGGTCTTCATTTATACTGCGGAAAAAATTCTACGACGGGAAATAAATTTAGTAAGTGTGTACTAGGTTCTCGCGTTGTCATGAACTTACTACAACAGTTTTTCTATATTATACCTCCGAGCAAAATATCTATGTTCTATTTTTATATCTTATACAAATTATTTTGATAATTTTTTCACAAGCTTAGATCTCGTTATGAATTTGAAGAAGCTAGGGCTAAAATGTACAGGCACTATTAGAGAAGATAGAATCAAAGATAAAAATGTTCTAAATAAAAACGCTCAAAGAAGTGAGTATGCCGTGAAGCATGATAAGAACAGCGGTATGAATTACATTACTGTGATGGATTCAAAACCAGTTTTGATTGTTTCTACTGCTGCAGGAGTAACTCCATTATCCTGTTCAAAGAGATATAGTAAGCAAGAACGAAATAAAGTTGAGGTACCTTTTCCGAGGGCTATTAGCGTCTATAATAGTTTTATGGGTGGCAATGATGTCCACGACGGACATTGCAACAATTTGCTTCCGAGTATTCGTTCAAAAAAATGAACGTGGATAGTTTTTTTAAGACTAATCGAAGCTTCGATTATAAATGCTACTGTAATATTCAATGCTGTCAGTGATGAGAGAAAAAAAAGTTGGAACAAAAGATTTTGCACTTTCAATAGTTAAAAATTATATGACGCAAGGGCAACGAAAAAGAGAAGAACACAATATGTCCAAGCAAACGAAACTCCAAAAATTCTACTACGTCCTCGTCGTTGTCTCTGGGTCATGCAAAGAGATCTTTCTGTATTCTGAAAAGCGTCATCAAAGAGAGAATATCTTTTTTTTCTCGAAAATTATTGACTTTAGAGAAAAAATTTATAAAATAGAAATATCATAGAATTGATCATAAAACCAAAATGATATGATTTTGGAAAACTGTATTTCCCAAGTTTTCCAAAAACTCAAAAATTTTGAAGGTATTCTATGACCAATTTTAAGATATTTTTGTTCCATAAACTTGTTCTTTAAACTCAATAGTTTAAAAAAAAATGAGTTATGTTTTTTATGATCTTTTTTCGATTTGGCCGCCATTTTGTTGGAAGGAGTGTTTCGAAAATTCCACCAAAATTCCCTGAAATATTTTGATAGTCGTAATCACCCTTGATCATATTTATATTATGATTCCTTCATGGTAACATTGCTAAATAAATCGCAAATTTGATTTTTTCCTACAAAATTTTATGTTTTGTTTTGTTTAATTGACTATAACTTTTTTATTACGCAGTCAATCATAATTCAACTTTTTTCTAAGGCCTATAACTACAGAAAAAATCACGTCGAAAATCAACAAAAAAATCAGGCCTTTTGGTCGTTAATGGGTTAACTAAAATTGTTGAAATATTATGATTATATATGTCAACTAGTAGGAGTCGTTCCATTTATTAGTCCATGGAGATAACGTCGGAAGCTATACTCGACCACCCAATCTGTTATGTGAGTCAGACGCTCGTGCGTCAGACCAAGCACGAGCGCAATCAAATAGTGTTAGAGATTGGCAGTCTGGTATTATTATTAGCATTTAAACATTTCAGACCGTATATCCAACTTAAGGCTTTTATTGTAATTGCTGATTATGCAACTCTGACTTTGCTGTACAACAAAATGAAATTAATGGGACAACTTTCTTTTTAACATACACTGCCGGTACGGCCACGCTGCGGCTATAAGATTATATAATTAATGTCGGAGTTTTCACGACTTGGAAGTTTACTCACACACGTGGAACGGCTTACGCTAGCCAAACATCCCTTTTGATATTGTACTTTAATAGTCGATCTATTATTGTAAGGATATTTGCATGATTTTTACGTATGAGCTATGAGGATCCTACAACATTCATGACTAATTTATGGAAAGCTGTGCTAGGGACATTAACGATTTACATAGGTTGTTTTGTGTCTATTTAATATTGTTATAATTCATAAAAAATTATGTAGCAATGTTAGGGAAATACATATATTAATTAACTTGTACAAATTAAAACTTTGATTGGCGTATTCTGAAAAGCGTCATCTAAAATGTTTAAAACTTTTGATCATAAGAGTATTTAATAAAGTACTGTTTGTACAATAGATCATTTTTTAAACGAATTACAACAGTAATTCTGGCACATGTATCGATGTTTTAATTATATTTTCGTGTATTTCAATTAGTGATTATGAATTTTCTTTTCAAATAAAAATTGAAAATTTGTTTTTAGTTTTGTTTTTAGTAGGTACACTAAGTGTGTACGGGTTCACATTGATTGATATGATATTAATGAGATATTGTATGTATTTGTCAGGGTTTCATCATATGTCTCCCCTTCTTATCAAGCAAGATCAAGACAGTTCATTCACACTCGCACAAGAGATTAAGAAAGGTTTATGTTAGTTTTATTTCATCGTATGCTCCCTTACCGTATGTAAGATAAGATCAAGCATGATACGAGCTTGATTACAAAGAGTCTAAGTTTGCTCAATTTTATCTCCCTCCCCTCTATCGTTAAATAAAATCACGTATCTCTATCCATCATTGTTCCGTCATTATGAATCGTTAAAAGACGAGAAAGTTCTATTTTTTTAAATATCTATTTGTAGTGCCTATAGTGTTCTGTCATTTAATATGACTTTTTTACTCAATTGATTGCTATAAGATTTAGTATGTATGTTAGAAAATATTGGAAAGTAGTTGGAATTTTCAGATTGTCTAACATACATACACGTATATGCTTAAAAAAAATTATATATATATGTATACTAATATAGGAATTGAATTCGGAATATTATTTTCGAAAGAATCGATATTTTGGAACATTACAATTTTTTAAATATTTTCTTTCCAACACTATACATTTATTATTCGAACAAACAATTTATTATTTTGTTTAATTTGTCCATTTGTTAATGTATTTGTTATTTTAATCAAATTAGAGTATTATTTTTCTAAATGAATCCCTATTTTGAGCATTAATCGATGAGCCATCGCAGAAAGTTGGTCCTCATGTTATTACCAAGAATCATGATTTGTTGCTTATGATAGTTATTTATATTTCTTCAATTTAGAGCTATATAAATGTTTGAATGAAATCTGTATGATTTAGTAATAAGTTTATAGATATATTGCAGCAGATTGACAATTCCTCTGACAATTGGTATTTCTTATTGACTTTTTGATAATGTCTCTTATTGAAACTATCGTCATATATCCTCTTTAACCATTTTAATCAACATTATTATTAACAATAAAAACCCAAAGATATAAGTAAATCAGTTCCTAATTTATAATACCCATAACTTGTTATGTAAATATGATAACAACAATAGAAATAGTCTACGATATCAATATTTTTGAAATGTATAGTTATAAGTCACTCAATGTAATTAATTAGATATCTCTCTCTCTCTCTTCCTCTAAATCTAATTTATTTGTTATAATAGTTAAATCTACTAATTAATTAATCAATTTCAATTAACAATTTCTTAAAACTGAATACAGTACAATGTGACATATATTAAAGGAGAAATATATCATTTTTCACTTAGCTTCTTTCAGTTAGGCTAATAAAGAATATTTTCTTTTCTTATATTGGTCTAATTAGAGAAGGGACCTTAAAAAACTTAAGAGTAGGAAAGCGCGATTGAGGTTATAAGTTAGCATACATAAAATAGAAAATCCAGTTCGAATTCAACTCTTAAAATCCAATTAAACTTAATTGAGAGAGGGAGCATCTAAAAACGAGTAAGTATAATAAAAATAATCTTAAAATTCCATTCTTTTAGTTTATTTTCCTTTGTCGTTTATAAATAACATATAATAACTTCATCGAGCGTGGATTAGGTGCTCATAAAATCAAGTACAGCATACATTCAAATATTCCTTTTTAACCCAAATCCTAGATAAAGTCTCTCTGATATGCGCCTTTTTTTAGAGCTTTACGAGATAATTACTTTATATCTCCTTCGCTCCACAACCTATACCGAGTACAATAATCAACAAAGCAAATTGATTGATTTTCCGGTTATTAGAGGTAAAACTTTAAGACCAAAAGTACACTCTTAACAAAATTAATTGTGCGATGCTATCATGATACATACCTTTTGACGCTACATTGGTATGTATCATGATGCATAAACTATTTTCTTTAGTACATTAGATTGAAACATTTCTAATATATCTATATTTAAATTTGAGGCAGTACCCCAATGTAAAATTCCGTATGTCCGTATTGATTTAATTATTGATTTGTAGATGAGTAGCTTGTTTTTTAGGAACGGCTGTTAATTTTATTTATTAGCTAGTAACTTTTTATTAATTTCAGGTTTAGTTGTTTTTTTTTTGTTACGATTCCAAGGTATTTTACTTTATAGATCTATGGAATAGTGTACCCATTCAATGAGACTGGTGAACAAATGTCCTTAATAAAGTCGACGATGTCCTGAGCGTGAAAGAATATAACTACACTGTTTTCGTTTAATGGAATTTTTCAGTATTTTAGCCATTTTTATATTTTGTTCAAGTAACCTTGTAGTTTAGATGATGCTGTTTCAAAATCTAAAGTTCATTGAATATAAATTCATGACAAGACAAAAAACAAATTAGTTTTAACAAGGTCTTCTATTTTTTTTTCATATTTGACACATCGAATGCCTATATGGAGGTAATAATTTGTGCTAAGTTTGACGCCAAAATATTAATTAATTAAAAAGTTATAAACAATTAAAAAAAAATTGATTTTTTTTTAACTGCTATAAATGGAAAACTATTTATCGGGTCTGGATAAATTTTTTTTAAATACCCGTAAATAATTGTATTTTAAGAATACATATATGTCATAATAATATATTTTTTAATAAAAAAATTATAAACAATTAAAATAAATTGTTGCCATTTTTATTTAAAAATGCAACTTTTATTTGAAAAATTGTTGTTGCAATTGATTCCTTGGACAATTTTATTTAAGAATCCATAATAAAACTATAGTGGATTTTAATGGGGGGCAGGTAATGATATTCCAAAAAAGCGCTATCTACCGCGCTCAGGTGGAAAATCGGACCGATAGAATTGTCCCACTACCCCGAAACTTTTCCAGGTAGTTCAGTTCTATAAGTACCATAGACTATATATTGTGTAATTGGGATGACATCAGTATAAACAATATTTTATTTACTTAAACATAAACAATTCAATCGCAATTAGATGAAACGTAATATTTCATATTATTTTAGAAAATATTCGTAGTTTACAAGAAATCTATTTTCCAAGTATAGTTAGAAATGAACAGCTTAGTTATAACATGTTATATTACTCAATAGATATTAGGAAAATGATATTAAAATAGTCAATTATTTTATAACATTTCATTATTCAATTATTTAATAATATATATGTATATATATATGTATATATACTACTATTTTCTTCATTTGTCCATCCTAAACGTGTGTCACTGTAGTCAGAAACTTCCTTTGGATCTTTTATATAGCAGTATCTCAAATATGTTGCACATAATCGATCATTTTCTTTAACTAAAAGAAACCACTTATCCTGAATTTCTGTGGGAACTTGACGCAATGATTCTCGTCGACGTCCATGTTTATGCACTTTGAATGGATTAGAGCACTCTGTTAATGACATGATTATATAATTTTCATTAAAACTAAATTAAAATAATTTTACAACATTTTTTGTAAAATAAGAAATTGTTCACTTTGATTTTGGTTAAGATCCGCTCACGTCAACTGATCATTTTTAATTAACCCGACTGAGCGAAAGGAATGCATTTTTATATGATTTTTGAAACTCAACTAATGTCAGTAAATCTAATTTTAAAATACGATTTAACAAAATAAAGTATTAGAAAAAACATTCAAAGAAAATAAACATTTTTGCACTCCGTAACATAATTATTGCTCGCACGAATTTGCTTAAGGGCAGCCTATTTTCGTTAGTTATTATTGTCATAAATGTTAGTCCTACGTACCACTATTTAAATAAAGAAAATTTAGCTAATAAATGTAGTTATTTATAGAACTGAACTACCTGGAAAAGATTCAGGGTAGTGGAACGCTTCTATCGGTCCGATTTTCCAGCTGAGCGCCGCAAGTAGAGCTTTTTTGGAAGATCATTATCTGGCCCCCATTAAAATTCACTATAGTTTTATTATGGATCCTTAAACAAAATTGTCCAAGGAACCGATTGCAACAACAATTTTTCAAATAAAAGTTGCATTTTTTAATAAAAATAGCAACAATTTATTTTAATTGTTTATAATTTTTTAAAAATTAAAAACAAAATGATTACTTCCATATAGGCATTCGACGTGCCAAATATAAAAAAAATTGAAGACCTTGCTCCGATTTACCCTAAAACTAATTTGTTTTCTGTCATATAATGAAATACATCATATGCATGAAAGAAAAATTGATTTATGTCTATTACTGCCTATTGCTGCCTGTGAAATAGACAGAGTGATTGAATGTTCGTTCTATTTTGTACAAACAGCTAAAAATTTTTATGTACAAGAAGAAATGTTATCATACCCACTACCAAGAATCAGAACTTGGTAGACGATATTATAAGGCACCAGTGTCCATGTACTAACGAGACTATGATCGCGGGAAAAGGTAATGAAAAGAAAGTTGCAACGCGAAATGTAACTTTTTACTAAGGGAGGGAAGACTTACCTTGTTTGTCAAGGGTAGTCGCCTCCAGTTGAGTTGAAAATAAAAAAAAACAAATGATATCCACCTACTATTAATCAAAAGGGGAAGTAAGAGGCGCATTTACGGTCTAATATGTGTCAAGGACGTGATGACCTTGAGAGGTAAAGGACAGGTGAGTAGGCAGGCGTTAGAATAAAGTCGCGAACAACTTAGTTTTATAAAGAAAAATATATATATATAACTTTCTTCGCTGAGTAACAATCAAAAGAAATTAAATTCGTTCGCAAGCGCAGCGCGAGGAAATTTAATACAAACACGATAATGAAAAATATCGGTACCTATAAAGCGCAAACAAAATAAATAGGCTAAATTTTGTCAAAACCTCAGCGAAGAAAATAAAATGAAATCGAATAGTAAGCGGCGAAGCAGATTCAAAATAATTATAACGGCATTCGTAAGGCTCCGGCTCAATAGCCAGGAGTACCGAACGAGGCTCTGCGCATGCGGATAAACAATAAATAAAAGGGCGAAAATAGGTAAGCTACGCACGGATGGAGAGAGAGAAAACAAAAAAAACGCACTCACCGAGAGAAGAGCCTGGCACCACACTCACAAGCACAAAAAAACCTCACAGCAATCACCCGCGAAAACAAAAACCAAAAAGAAAACAAATTATAGCAACGACTGTCCAGTTCAGAGGCTAAAGGCCAACTGACTTTCGGTGAGTGCTACATACTTCTCTCTCTCTCTCTCTCTCTCTCACTCATGTTATGCTATACACGGCAAACTGATATTCCGAGGTCGTTGACCTCGAAAACGTAAAGAAGCCCTAATCGCGGGTTTGTTGTCATCGACGAGCTCCGGCCAACGGCCAGGAGCTCCGTCACAAAGTGAAGGATCATAGCCCTTCACTTATGTTTAATTTTAATTAAATGACGTCTGTTTAGACTGACGAAACTTACCTTTTTAATAAATATTCGAAATGTTCTAAATTGGCAGATGTATTATTTTTTTTGAAAATTGTTTTTAAAAAATGCCATAGGTTATATTCATTCCAAACAATAGGAAACTGTAAACGAAAATTGTAATCTAATAAAACATACGTACAGCAAATAAAGACTATCTTGAACATCTAGAGGTACAGTTTAAATATAAATTATTAGAACATGACTTTATTACGAAAAGTCAAGATAAATATGTAAGAACTCGTCAGCATATTTCAAATGAATCTGAAATAATGGTCCTAGGAGATTTTGCTCAGACTTATACGACTGTATATCAAGACAAGGTGCAAGCAAATCATTGGTACGGCCATCAGCTAACTATTCATCCATTTGAAATTTATGTGAATGGGAAGAAAAAACCTGAAGAAGACAGCTTCGTCATAATTTCGGAAGGTACGAAAGATGACGTAAATGTTGTAATATTCTTTCGCCAAAAATTAATAGATTATATAAATAAAGTTGTGAGAACAATATTAAAAATATTATTTTTGTTTTTGATAGAGCTGCAAGCCAATAAAATAAATCAAATTTTTTAAGAAAAAAGTTCTCATTATGATATTCACGGAATTGAAGTTGAATGGCAGTATTATGCAAGTTACAATGGAAAAAGTAAATAGGATAGACTTAATGGAATGTTATAAAAGCTATCTCGAAACGCCAGTTTTCGAATTGTAAATGTAAGAATTCCTTCAATTGAGAAATTATATAAATGGGCTCAAAAAGCCATTCATGATAGCATTTGCATGCTGTACGATGACAGAGTATACAGAAATTGAAAAAAAATTTATCATCAGGACTAAACCAAGCGTTGCCTATCGGTTATACCTTGCGTTATCACGTATTAATTCTTACAAATAAAAAATGGCAGAAGTAATTTATAGAGATTATCATATTCTTCAGAATATACTATTAAACATCTAGGAATTTTGCGGATGATCCTGGTTGTATTTTCACTTTCTGTTACGTATAACTATCAATGAATAATTTTTATCTGTTATTGCATCTTAAGTTTTCAGCTTTAAGATTGTCTACAACGTTCACAAATATTGAGGAAGGTTTTGTTTTTTCTAAGGTGAAGTTATACTTTCTTTATTTGCCTGTATTATCATAAGATGAGGTTAGTTAAGGTTATTTTTCTATTCTTACTCTTACTGACGGCATCCGACTCTTCTGTTATTTCAGTGATTACATTTTCTTCAACAATTTCCTCTATATAAATAGTGGTAATATTGGTCATTTCTATATTATTATTAACAAATCTAATTAATCACATAAAGCCTACACTAATAGCTAAGTTAAACTTATTGTAATGGGATTACGCATCTTAAATTCTAGATTCGCCTAATCACTTTTGCAAGAGCGCAATTCAACTATACGTCTGCGCTTCTCAAGCGCTGAACTGAGAATTGATATAACTTATGAGAAACATTAATATGGTTTTTCAAGGAAGTTTTACTCACTATGGTATAAACTACATAGCTAGGAAAATATAACTATTAGAAATATGAACATATTTTCATCATCTCTAGTCAAGTATATTCTATCTCGTCCTCATCAACGATACCTTGAACATATGATAATAAAAAACCAAAATTAAGAAATTGGACTTATTCTTATATCGGTTTTCAGCGCTATTAGAAATGACGACGAAGTTGTGACGAAAAGATGTCTCGTTGAGTTTTTTCTTTCCTTTTCAAGAAAATTACAAATGGCTTACTTGCTTCTCATTCCAATGATTTGGTAGTATTTTATCTTGGTATATTCTTATATAATTATAAACAAAATCTCTTAAGAATATGTCTTCACATCCATTCAATCTACACCGACAAGTTTGTTTATAATTAGAAAGAAAAATGGTACTTTAATAACTCTTCTATTATCATGATTTACAGTACATTCTAGGGATAATCTTTCGCACCAGAATCTATCAGATATTTAGTGGAGCGTTTTAAATTTGGATGATTTATAGTTATCGTAGGCAGGTGTGATCCTTTGTCTATTAAAAGCGCGTTGGCGACTATTGGAGTTGGATCTGGGTCAAAATGAAAATTAATATTATGCTTATGGATAATTATGAGCTTATTCCTGTAATCTATTTTATTGGGAAATTATTATGAACAACAAGAAAGTCTGTTAATGCGTTTAAAAATTTCATTCTTATATAGCCTATAGTTGGGATAGGAATTGAATCAATTCCCGTTAAATAGTATTGGGAGCAGCTTTCAACAAGCTTTCCTCTCTTATGAGGTACAACTTGATTACATTGACTTCAAAGCCACTGTCTAATAAAAATAGATTATTGAATTGCTGGTCACTGAATTTGAGATAGAAGGGTCCCTATTTCATAAGTATTAATTCGGTTAACAAAGCATTGATTCATGCCTTGTTTGATGAGTGCTCTGGTATCTTTTGACTTACGTGGGCTACGATCGTTCCCTGAAAAGCCTGGACTTATTTTTTACTATTGTACTTACGTTTCCTGCATTGTTCAAGAGTATGTCCGCTTTTCTTGCAGTAACGACAAATTATATCGTCACGAAGAGAGTTTTTAAAATTTTATTTAAAAAATCAAATATGGCCGGTTTTTTACAAAAAAAAATCGGGAAAAATTCGATAGCATTCTTTGGCTAATTTAAGACTTTTTTGTTCTTATAAGATTATTCCCAAAGTCTATAATTTTTGAGAAAAAAATGATCAAACATTGTGCAAATTCTTTTCAACTGTTTCAACTTTTGGAATCTCACACTATAAGTTGGGATCTAAACGTACTGCATTTCCATTCTCCAAGAGGCTCTAAACAATCAAAATTACCTAAGTGCCTATAAAATATGCCTACTTTCAGTTTATATTGAGATTTTACTCTTAGCGTAATTCAAAGACAACGGGTCACACTATCTCTCCTTCAGGGTGCTTAATTATAGTGAGTCCCCTTACCTCTCACTGTAAACAAACATTCGAATGCTTTTTTTCATACATGTACCGCAAAAAAACAAATGCAGTTCTCACAGTACATATATGTTCTTATTGGGCAAATGGAATACTTTTTTTGTTATTTTATTGAAATGTATGTTTTTCCTGATTTTTTTCAGCATCATGAATGTAACTTTTAGCTATTGACATTGCAAATTCTTTAGTTCCAACTTTCTTTCCACCATCATGAGCAGCATTGAATATTACAACTGCATTTGTAATTGCTGCTTCCATAAGTTTTATGAATACCACCTATTTTTATTTCTTTGAACGCATACTTCACAACAAGTTATTACAGTGCCCATCGTGAACCTCAACCTCACCCATGACCAGAGGCTAGAAGTTTGGTGGAGCGACCGTGGGCAGTAGTTGCGATTGATGTCATAGAACTGTCACAAAGTAAAAATTTGTTCAAATACTTGGCGACCTTTCAAGACTGTTTTACCAAGTAGGTGGAATTTAAGACACTGGCGGCGGCCGATGGAAGGGCACTCGCCAGGGCTTTGGAGGAATTCGTTTTCTTCCGATGGGAAATTCCTGATTACCTAGTGACTAATGACGAGAAAAGTTACACGGGAAGGTATAAGATACCCTTAAGGAATACGGAATATAGCACGTGCTCACTCCTCTATACTACCAACAAGTTGATTTCGTAGAGCGCTCCCTCAACACGCTTAAGACGATGATCTCCATCTTTGTGGGTGGCAATGACCACGAGTGGGATAGACATTTATATGAGTTTCGTGCTGTGATCTGATGTGATCAACACGGTGATACAATCTAGCACTAAGGTCTCGCCGGCGTTCTTGAACTTTGGGAGAAACCTCCAACAACCCAAGAGCTTACGCCACGAGATCAAGAAATAAGGTCCGGTCGTAAGAATAGATCCAGTAGTATGAAAAAACTATCTGCGCAGATTGGACGCGCTTCAGGATTTGGTAATTTGCCATCTTGAGGCAACGCAGGACCATCAGAAACGATATTACGACCGAGGCAGCCGAGATGTGCGTTTCGCCGTTGAGGATTTGGCATTGTGAAGAGTGCATTCGCTATTGAGTGCAGCTGCAGGTCGAAATGCCAAGTTAAACCCCAATTACGCGAGGCCATATAAGACCATATATACCCTCTCCCCAGAAGTCTACGTCCTCGAGCTTGAGAACGGCAGGCAAGCAGCTATGGCTCATATTTCTGAGTTAAAACGTTATCTGCCACCGCGAACCCATAATAATGGGGGGGGGGGCTCTAGGGTTGACAAGCACGGACGGTTTGTCTGTTGTGCCGTCCACAGTAGTTTGGCCGTCTTGTTTAGTTTTTTTTATTATTATTCTTATTTTGTTTATTTTTATTTTATTTATTTTTATTGGGTTTCTCTTGTTTATTATTCTCTTCATTGAAATTGGAGGTGATTAGCTTTGAAGAAAAAGTGGGGATAACGGGCAAGCTTTTGGTGGATGAGCCGCCTGTCACGTCGGAGCCTGAAATGGCCGATGGACCGGCTATGGAGTTGCTCGTTCAACGTCGCCGAGGTATTTCCGCTGGAGGTTGACAGCGAATAGGCCTAGCGGGATTTGATAGAGGTGGTGGCCGCTACGAGCAACCCCTCGATCATAGGAAGAGAGTAAGCCCTCTACCTCGTCACCTGGGCCGGCCGTTGAAGCCGCCTGGAACGAACCAACCGCTTGAGTGTGGTATTCGGGCCAAAACCCGGTCGTCATTCGAGACAATGTCATCCGAGTGGTCCGTATGTATGGTATGTATGGGAGCGTAGATGGCGAGGGCGAGGTATAGCGCCGAAAGCCCCAGGTATACCGATGTCTATGCCATTTCGCTCTCTTCTGGGCAGCCTGAATTGTCTGCGGTGAGGATGTAGATACCACCACTGCGTAACCCTCCAAAGAAGATGAGGGAGGGGGGGGGGGTATCCTCCGGAGGGTTACTCGCGTGATGAGCGCCGGAAGGCTCAAGAAGCTGCCGAGGCTAGGAAGCATCGAGGCACCAAGAAAGTTGGCAGGCTTGCTGATTTTCACAAGGATATGGAGTAGACTCACGAAAGACAAGGTCAAGCTGAATAAAGCAATAACGGAACAAAAATCTCTACATCATGCGGAAAAAATAGCGAAATACAAAGATATCTATCAAACCTCACACCTACAGAAGCTACGGATTATTCGTTATAGAAATCTACAAAAAATGTAAGAGTATTAGCGTAAGCATGTAAGTAGGTTAATAAGCGAGCTCGTAGTAGGAAGTAGTATGTATTCTGGCTGTTAACTCTCCTTTGAAACGTATGTGTCAAGACGAAGTGTTGGAAAGACCTGGTGGAGCCCTTTTTGGCTCAACGAACGTATGAATGAACAGTTGTTGAAGCATAGTAAAGTGGTCTTGGTTTTTTTTCAGCTCCATTTTAAGCTTTGCATTAATTTTGTTGATCGTCAGTGTAATTTGGTCTCGAGTGCTCCAAAGCGTCTCAAATCGACTAAAAATCGTATTAAAGGTCGATAAGTAGTCTGTTACTGTCTCATCTGTTTCCTGTGTACGAAAGAATGCCTCCACCTATAGGTTTCTCTTATACACCCTCGAATTACTGTAGGCCTCTAACACAGCTTCTTTGAATTTCTCATATGTTCTCCACGTTGGGCTAACCATTCGATACCAGATTAGCATCGGTTTCTTAAATAACGAAGAGAGCGAGTCTAGGGGTTCGTGCTCTGCTACACGATCCAGTAACATTCTTTGACTTGCTCTGAAAATTCCTGAATGCTTACGTATGATTCATCGGAAAACTGTATTTTCAATTCCCTTTCTGAAGTGGTTCAGATCCTACCTAAAAGCTCGGCCTAGACGCATCATTATTACGTATGTTTGCTTGTAGGCTCGATCAACTCTTACTGGGAATACGACGTTTCGCGCTGTTGTCTATAGCTGTTTATTCACCGTTTGCGGAAGTGACTTATGCAATGTATCCGCGGTTGCTCCCTTCCCTCTGTCTGTGTTGGCTAGTCCACTAGGAGTTGCAACTAGCGCACTCTCTGAAAGCTCGTATTGCTGAGCTAAAGACGCTGCTCTCCCCCTCCCTCAGCTCACACTAGCGGGGTAAGTATTTTCGACAAGTGGACTAATATACGTGATCGGTGTCGTAACGGAGGGATGATTTGGTCGTCTTGTTGAATGGAAGAATCCATTGTCTAGGTTGAGTTTCTCTTGCCATAGGATAACATAAAAATATTCTAATTACACTTTTAATATCTTAATTATACTTTCTATAGAAATTAGACTGATTGATATTATGCGTATATTTCAGACCTTTCAATTAACTCTGGGAGTATTTGTAGAGTCTAGTTAAGTTTATTTTACCGGTCAAAAGTGACTGTTAAACATTAACAATGGGTTTCAAATATTGTAGACATTTTTTTCAAAAACGTAAAAACCATCGTGAAAATGTTCAAAAGCCATTTGAAAACTATGTGTAAATTTTTTCTTCATTTGCAAAAAAGGAAAATTTTTTTATGTGAAACATATATATTATTGAACAATAGAATTATCTGTAACTCAGATAAGCTGCATAATCATATTAATAATAATACAATAGACTAAAAATTGAAATCAGAAAATAGTAACAATGACTAGGAATGTACTGATGATAACATCTGTGATACTTTTATATCAGGAACATTTGCATCTATTGTCAACAATTTTCAAATAAAAATACTGGAATCTGTTAATGTGTTATTTACGAAATTACAGATAAGCTCATTTAGTAACGTTTAGTATTATTCAAATTGAATGCCAAAAACCAAAAATAAATGGAAGTGACATTAAAGTTAGCTGAAGATTTAAGAAAGAAACTCAATGTTACGCTACAAGTTACGCTGAAAAATTTACTGTTATAACAGTTTTACAAAAATTCTCGAATGCCCATAATGTGCAGAAGATGTTAGGTTGTTCTTATCATGCTGCTCAAAAATCAAAAGAGTTAAGAGAGAGAAGATATTTTTGCTAAACCTATACCGTGTATAAGGATACGTGTTTTTAGGAAGGTAGTTATTGAAAGAATACAAATATTTTATCGCGAACTTGACATAAGTAGTCCTCGTTCCTCAACATAAGACTACAAGATAATTCAAACTAATTCCGGGAAAGAAAACATTCAAAAACGTTTGATGCTCGTAAATTGTAGGGAAAGCTATACCATTTTAAAAGAGTTCAGAAAGAATGCTGTTAGCAATATAGAGTGCAAGCAATGGAGTATGGTAGATAAAATGTATAAGCTAATTTACATTGACAATAAATGATTATATTCACTAAGTCAAAAGGTCAGAGTAGATTTCAAGATTCATGACTATACACCAAAAAGTCAAAGTGTTTTTGTGGAAATTACAATAAATAATTTCCAAAAATAACGAATGGTTAGTGATGATGGATTTTTCAGGAAACTATTAGTTGCATTGTTAAAAATGAAATTCATGCTCATCACTTGAATCAGAAACAAGTAACCATATATCTATTTTACATTTACAGAAGAGTTGAAAATGAAGTTTATCTAGAAAATGTAATTATATCGGAAAACTTGGATGATAATATACAAGCAGTGACATTATTCCAGGAAAAATTAATTACTTACATAAAGGAAAATAAATATAACGCAAATAAAGTTATTTACATATCTGATGGAGCTACAGCTCATCATAAGAATATGTCTTCCCTTGCTGTTATTCTGAAAATCAGTTTAAAAATCTTGTAACGTCCGATGGATATTACAGACTAGATTTATTACAGAGTGTGTTTTTGGTCGTAGAGTGTTACCTCTAATAACCGGGAAATCAATTGGTCTAGTTACGTAATTTATCCTACTCGGGATAGGTTATGGAATGAAGGGAATGGTAAGGCGATTCTCTCGTACTGCACAATAACAGGCGCACGCCAGAGAGACCTTAGCCAGGATTTGGTTTGAAGGAATTATTTTGAATGTAGATAGTACTCGGTTTGACAAGCACCCAATCTACGTTCGATGGAAAAACTAATTATGTTACTACAAGCGAAAGAGAAGAAATTGAATGAGTTCGAAGTATGATATTTTATTGTTTGACTTACTACTGTTTAGATGATCTCTCTCCCTTACAAGTCAGAGTTGGATTTAATTTTGAGGCTGGATTCGAACTGTCTGTACAACTGCGCGCGGGCCATTTTATAGCCCTCGTCGCGCTGCCCTACTCTTAGTGTTTTCCGGGTCCCTTTGAGGCGGGCCCTTTTCCTATTAGGCCAATGAGGGAAAAGATGATTTCCCTCGTTAGCCTAATTGGAAGAATCTTGGCGTGGGCGGATGGAAAAACGGTACATTCTTCTTTTAATAGATGTCGCGTACAGTATCGTTTGGGGAAAATATTAATTGTACTTAATAGTTTAACTAATTAATTGAATAATTCTAACGGGCGAATTTGACAGGAGAGAGAGATATCCATTGTTTACAATCTATTGGCTTAAGTTTATTACAAAAATAGTAGCGAGACTATAACAAATGTTGGCTTGTTTAGTCGTAGTTTCTTGCTTCGTCTATGGACCTTAGGAGATTTAGTTTATTGCTATTACAAATATAACGATGGTTTACAATGTTAATAAACAGTAGTGACTATTGTTAATATTATTAGTTTATACATATGTCTAGCAGATGTGGCATCAATATGCGTTGCGTGATTTTAGTCGCAGCCGGAAAGATAATTTTTACGACTCTAGGCGTCTAGGAATTTTCGTTAGCGCGGGACCATGGCGTATCGTCAAGAGGGTCCGTTTTATTAGTTTTCGGAGAAAACTAACTTGCTTAACGGAGGGTATGGTTTTTCCGTGAGACTTTTCATAAGCGAGTGGTTCTATTTAGTCGTTTCTCACGCTCAGAAATTATAAACAGTCACAGTAAACATGTGACACCGGAAAATAGATATAAACTATAGAGGTCGATGACTAAATTTAATTTCTACTACGTGCTTAGTATCAACGGACGTTACAATCTCTTACACCTGTGGAGCTGATGGCATTAGTCTGAAATTAATGATTCTTATAATGTGTCGATTAAATTACTTTAACATTATATATATTAATATATACTATATTAATATTAAGATTGCCATAGAATTAACATTGAGAATAATCATAAAATTATGTTGATGTTAAAGTAATTTAATTAACTAGCATTACATCACACATAATTTGTCTGTTCATTTAGAAAGGGTAAGATAATAAAACTTGGCATTGAATTACCCTCTTAACTGTCTTATATTTCCAATTAAGTATATAAATTCCTGCGCTACCGCTGTACATAAAGTCTGGAGCAGGTTTCAGTTCATGCACTAAGCAATAAGTAGTCTAAGAAATCTAACCAAGAAACAAGCAGAGCAATACTAAATATAAATGATAATCAAGGACTGTCATGTATAAGTAAAATTTATTGAGCAATACCCTTTATTAGTATTGTTAAATAAAAAAAAATTATAGCTGAACCAATGAAAATAAAATAATAAAACAGAAATGTTAATATTTCATGTCAAAATAATATAGAGTGAGAAGAAATTTGTTTTTATCTCGTTCTGTCTTCTTAAATTAGAAATCCATGAAAGCGTCAATTAAATAGATATTATCTAGTTAAACGATTGATTATATTTTTCGTAAGATAATATTTAAATTCCTTTTATCTAATATTGTTTAGCCTAAGTTAGGACGGTATCAGAAGTCTAATTTGATTATTTATATAAGTACAATATATTTGCATCAATTATTAATACATTATAAGATATTCTCAATACATCTATTAAAATTAAAAATTAAATCCGCCATACCGTTAGAACACTCTAATCTCCAGACCATGAAAGAGTCCGAAACGCGACTACTCCAACCATTTCTGATAAGATTTGATATGTCCCAACTTTACAAACGTCATTAACTTTTATAATATGATTCTTTACTTACTTGACCAGATCTTTTTGATACAAAAGATAAATCTGTATATTCCGACCAAACAGAAAAGGCCTTAGCAATTTCTGCATCTACAGCTTCTTTATCCAGGGATTTAGGATATTTATTTATCTTGTATGTCAATTTTTTAATACGCCACTTGGAACCTATTAAAGAAAATAGTTTCACGTAAATATATATCAATAAGATAGCAATTTAGAAACTGTCCTACTTTGTTGTCCTACTTTTAAAATATACAGTATTTCAAATATTCATATACAACGATACATATGAAAAGAATGGCATCTTATAATTCGTCATTACTGTTTTCGCTAACGAAACCTTCTCAATATAATTTAGATAATTCTTCAGCGAATGAATCTTTCAAATAGTCCTTTAAAACACTATCCTCACATATATATAATACATATATAATCCTCACTCATAGATATATATGACGGGCATAAATAGTATTTTAGTACACATATGACATTATTTGTATAAACCGTTCGAGAAAACTTTAATTCAACTAATTGCAAAAAAATCTATGGACCCATGGTTTCTATCACTTATAGAATCTACATTATATCACCATTTCTTAAGATCGCCATGCATTGTAGATATTTGGTTACACGTTCTTAAGAAATTTTCAACATCAGTAATCTGTTTGAATTATGTTTGGAATGAAATTGAAAATAATTTGGTTTTGCAATATCTATCAATGAAATTCGACTGCACACACACGCCGATAATGATAAAATGATTAAAAAGCATTGTAAATATAATATATGATAAATGTATTATATTTACAATACTTTTATACTAGAATGGTGCTTTTGTTATATGATATTTTTGTAAATGCCGTCTACTCATAGAATTTAATAAAACTAGCTCTGCTCCTTTATTATAAGCATCGAAAAATTTTGTTAATATTGATTCGATTGAACAAATATAATTTATTTTTACTTTGTAAATATATCTTTTAATTACCTGTTCATATATATCTAATAGAGATACAGGAACATAGTTTGTATCTAACATCGAGCGGTTTATTCGAAATAAATCACCTTGAACTGTAACTCTCTTTGTTAATTTTCATCTCACTTTCAAAACTTCTGATTCCGTTGATCGCGTTATATAAATTATTCTGAGATACGACATTGGTGCTAAGTATGGGGTGTAAGTGAAAAACTTTGAAGGAAACGAGATAGTCTTGACAAAAGATCGCTGCAATATCTGTTACTGGGACTTCGAAACTCTGTAAGGCGACGTAAAAACTGTGTATTTTCTTTCACGAGAAATATGTGATCAAGTAACTAACGGAGTATAATACTAGAAGTAAGTGTCAAATTTGAATAGAACAATCACACTAATACATAGATAAAAGAACAAATGGAAGACGCGATGAATCAGATAAAGGATGCCTTATACAAGAAATGCATTTTTCGAGTGGAAAAGCCAGCAAGTTTTAGTTAGGCACTAAAAACTTAGTCAATTTTATAGCTGGAAAGATATGAAAGATTCACTCACCTCATATTACGCAACAACCAAATCCAAAAATAGTTATTTAAAAGAGAAGCGCAACAGAATTATGTAGATAGAATATCAAATGATATTTGAAACCGCGAATGCTTAAGCATGTAAACTCTTAAACAAACACAGGTTAGCAATAAAGAATGAAGATAAAAATAAGGATACACTACGAATGAAAAAGCTCAGGAAGAAGGAATCGTTAGTTTTATAATACGGTTAAGGGATGCGATTAATGCGCGACTTATAACCAAATGACCAAAAACTTTAAATAAAGCTATTAATCTTGCAAAGAATGTTGACAGCGAGGTACAAGAAGATATTTTCCTATTTTATTGAATGTATTGTAATAAAATAATAATAATATTGATATATAACTTATTAAGAAATTCTATTCTATTTTATTTTTTTTATACTATATGTAATGATACTTTCATAAACGTATCAAGAAGAGAGAGAGGCCGATGAAATGGCTCGTCTAGCGCCAAGGCTATTAATTCAAAATTAATAGAAAATTGAAAAAGTCGTATCCTAAAACACGAGTGGAAGAATATGAGAGTTATATAAGGCGAGATTATAAAAGAGAAATACGAAGAGAAAATACAATAAATGATTTTGGAACAAGCTTTATCAAAATGAGTGGAGTATATATGCATATTAATGAAAATCCACTGAAAACTGTACATAACATAATTATTTTTGGGACCACGAAAGAACATAATAAAAGATTAGAATTATTATTACTGTAACTAAAATACTACTTGAAATTGCAACCAGATAAATGCGAATATTCATGCCCTGAATAGAATATTTTGGACACGTCATAACTAAAGACAGAGTGAAATCAAATCCAAATAAATTCGAACTTTAATGATTTTAAAACGCAAAGGAAATAAAAAGCTTTCTCAGACTTTATGATTACTACAGAATGTATGTTAAAGATTTGAGTAAATTCGCCAAACTGTTAACTGTTTTATTAAAAAAAAAGGCGTGGTTTATTCGAACTGGAAATCGAGATAGAAGCTTCCAGTGCTTAAAAGAAGCATTTATAAAGAAATCGGTTTTTATTTATCCTGATCACAGTAAACCATTTATTCTTTGCACATACATTAGAAATAAAGATTTAGGCGCAGTGCTTTCATATACAAGGAAAATTTAAAAAAACATACGCTTATGCGTCTAAGACACTCAACGGTGTAGAAATATAGCCTACACCACTAAGACACGTCATACTGCATTTAATACAATTAAAATATTTATAACGGTGTATATATACATACAAAATTTGATATACGAGGCCTGTCCATTAAATAACGAGACTGCATGCGCAGAAGCCGTCCAGAGGGTTAGATATATATATAATCTTGTCTGGTAACCATCTAAATTATACTTTTCTCATTAACTATTCAACTCCGAGAGTAGTAAACTTTTCTGATTAAGATGTTACGATCCCATCAAACATTTCTACATATCAAGTTTCCTCTCAAATGTTCACCTGTTCCTTAAATCGTATCAACTACTCGTTGACGCCAATAATCTCAGTATCTTAATTTGTCGCTTTATCTTATGATGTCTGTTACCCTGTTTGCCTACTTTTTAGAGAGTATACATTTTCACGAATATCTTAGACCATCTAGAAAGCTTCTACTATCGTTTTTCTGTCTACCTACACTTTTTCATATTATAAGAAGGTTGCATCCCGCTACATAGGCATTGATGTATTTTATCTAATATCGAGCAAGTTGGATTTTGGACATGTTTTAAAAATATAGATTGTAATTTCAAAATCTAATACATAGTATAACTTATAAATTAACATTTTTTTGAATTTAAAATGCATTCTTCTTAATTTCATTTTTTTAAATATTTTTACATTTGTTAATGATAGATATCTCATCAGTAGATGTTATTCATTTATTTCTAAATTATATAATAAACATTTCTATGTATTACATTCATTGGAAATAATAGGAAACTATGTACAAAGTGGGATTATGTCAAACAAACATACAATATTGGAACCTTTCTTGACCATTTGGCGGCACACTTTAAGTATACATTATTAAAAAATTACATTAAAGTCAAAGTGATTGTGTGAACAGTTATCGGTATAGTTTGAATGAATGTGAAGTCATGGTCGTAGAAGATTTCGTTGAGAATTATATAAAAGTATACCAAGATCAAATACAAGCAAATTATTCGAACGGAACGCTAGTAATTATTCATCCATTTCAAATTTACTTGAAAGGGAAAGAAAAAACTGAAGAAGAGAATTTCAAGAAGTACAATACATGGCATGAATACCTTTGTATTGTTCCGTCACAAATTAATAGATTTTATAAGAATAGATTGTAACCAAAATTTTATAAATAACAGTTGCCTCTTTCGATAAAATCTCGAAAATTCATTTTTAATGTTTATAATTTATTATCGTTATTATTTAAATAAATTTATATATAAGTACAGTCATAGTATTAAAAAAATTTTTTTTTCAATTGTTTAAAACTTTTTAATGTACTAATATTTTAGCTTAAAACTTGGGACTAGTGATAATGTTTATATGAATATTTATTGTGCCAAAAATAATCAACATTAGAGACCTTTTTTCTATTTTACCGAAAACTAATTTGTTTTCTGTTATATATATGTGTATTTCAATAAAAATTAATTATCATTAAACCGTTACAAAAAATATATTTTTTAATAGTTCCAATCGAAAATGTTAAGAAACATTGTGGACGTTCCCCTAGTTTATTCGCAATTATATAATCAACAAGGACCGACATATGACTACAAAAACAAAATAAAGGCATTTTACATGAAATATAAATCCATAATAGCTGATCACTCTAATAAACTAGTAATGGATATCCTAGAACAACATACAAAAATCTGCAGATTAACAAATGACAAAACTACTATAACATACTTCTAGTACACCTAAACACTGTATTGGGATTTCCAATGACAAACGCATAAACCTCCAATTGTTTTTCATACATTTAATATTTTTGATTTGCCATAATCCATTTAATAAATGTATCATATATACAGAATGTAAATAAAATGTTATTTTTTTAAATGTTAGAAATTTACACAAATCTCTTGTATGATAATAACTGTCATTGACCCACTGTATAGATCGTTTTAGCTTTGTTTTTTCACATTGAATTCTGCACTCATGTAATTATTGTTGGCTTATGAATGTCAATTGGAACATTAACTAATTCTTTTTCGAATAAATTGTTATTCTCAATTAATAAACCCATATCTACATTTGTAAACAGTTTTAGCTTTTGAGTCAAATTAATTTAGGTTTAAATCAGTTTACTTTAATATTATTTTTCACGCTGAGCAGGGAGTTATAAAATAATATGCAGGGTCTAATCGTGTGCTTTCAGACAAGGTTTTCGGAAAATTTCAAATATATCAACTAGTAGTAGTACATCTTTTTTTAGATAAGGATCAAAATACTTTCATATACCTTCATCATCAAAGAAATTCCTACCTTTTTGACATACTCGTAGTCGATTACGTAGTTATCACAATCTTCTTTGACGATAGGTAGATAATTTTCTCTCAATACGTGTAAACTGTCAACATTTTTATTTGAAAAACATCTTTCCATTTAAGTAATTCGATTTATAATGGCATTTATTTATCTCTCTGAAATAAATGCTGTACTATATCTAGCTCGGTTAAGTGCGTTGCAAGCTTGTAAAGATAAAGAGTAAATTTAGAAGAGTAGTACATAAAGATTATGTTATGAAATTAAATAATTCATTAAAGCATAAATTAATATCACTGTTTGTATTTTGTTTTAGACTAGCACATTACTTTTTTCATCAAATACGGAATTATTTTCAATTTCTATCATTATAAAATGAGAATGATAACTTGTTAAATTGTAAAACATGACTGGTATAATTTTTATATTTATGTTTCTAGTTTTAATAAACTCTTTTATAGTTTAGATTATAATGATTATAAGTCACTCTCCTAAATTTATTGATCAAATCACAGTAATCTCTAAAACTCTTTATCCTTCAACAAAATTTTTATTACAAAATGTGACCTTTAATAATTATTTTTACTGTAATTGAATCGGTTTGTGAAAAATTCATTCTATAGCATTATCATATGCTTCTTTTGATATTTCTAGCACTATCTTGAATTCATTGATCATTCATTGAGTAAGTAGTTCATAGGTTTTTAACATTTTACAATGTGTCTCAAACGTTGATCCATTTAAAACTATATTTTATGAGAGTAAAACATTAAGAAAGTTTAAATCTATACTTGTTTTACCTTTGAACAATCTACCTCGTGCATTTTTAATCTGTCATCGTTTAAGATGTAGTGAAGGTAGTACTCGAAGAGACACATTTTCTTCATAAATTCAGTTAATTGACTACAAACATGAGCAGATATATTTTTAATTTAAACATAGTAAAATATTCTTTTCTTTCATTGAATGATCCAAACGATAAAGGGCCTATTTCGAAAAGGGACCTGAAAACTTAGGAGTAACGACTCGTGATCGAGGTTATGTGTCATCCCGCGTACACTCAAGCTAACAGTTCGAATCAAAGTCTTATACCTTATAGAGCATTTGAATCTACTTACCTAATGAGAAAGAGGGAGAAAGAGATCGAAGGTAAGCAAACTAAGTAATATAAATAAATTCTTATACAAGGGTCATATCCTTTTTCTTCTTTTTCCACTTATATCACTTATTAAGTATTATATTAGATTATTTTTTCCTAATGCAAACTAAGTGCTTGAAAAATTGAGTACCTATATTGTCTTCAATAAGGTCTCTCTAGCGTACGCCTTTTTTAGAATAAATGAGGGAAGCTTTATTACCTACCTTTTTCCATAACCTATCTCGAGCAGAATTCAAAATAAACTGAGTGATTTTCTGGATTAATTCCCGTAGGTAAAACTCTACGACCAAAATATCACTCTTAATCAGTTGTTGTGCAGCGTTTTCTAGATGACATATTATCTACGCTACTGGCTTTTGAATCAAAAATAGATTTCTATAAATCTATCACTGTGATTTAAAATTTAAGATAGAATCTATTTAGATATGCTACACTCAATTTTAAGTGCGTAAGAGTTACTTGTCAGTAGACTACAGCAATATATATACAGCGGACAAAGGGTAATATTAATAGGACTTCCGAAAGGAGCTAGGTTTTGTATTTTGATAGACTGCACGATGAATAAAGGCACTATCTTTTATGCCCTGGTGGTGGCGCTATAAACCTTAAAAAAACATACTTCTTCACCATGTTGTCTTCTATCGCAATCCTTGTTACACTCAAGTAGCAGTAAGATATATTTTCTATTCTTACTACTGATGCTACATTTACCATTACGCTGTAACTGTGACGTCATCATGCATAGCACCAATTTTTTAACTTTTCTTAACTTATGCATTTAAAAATTTTTTTTTATAGAGTGTTAGTAGTAATAAATAATAAAAAAGCAAATTATTTTCATACATTTTTCTATAATTTTACAATAATAAAAATACAAAATTATATTTGCTTCGGTTCGACGCCGGTATCTCTACATGACTTACATAGCACATGCCTTGATACAAATGGTAATTCGCATGTTAACAGGATTGATTTTGTTTCCTATTGCCCCTAGTCTCATTTTTTTTCACTATTTTACAAAATTTAACCAGCGGTTTTTTGTTTTAATTCCTACTGTTATGATTGTTGTTGGTATTGCTATTCCTACTGCTGTTACTGTTTATGTTTCTATTATTGATGATGCAGTTATTGATGTTATTGCTGTTACTGCAGTTATTGTTATTAATATTGCATTCTATTCTTCATGTTTAACAGAATACGTTTTTAAGTAATGGATTATTCTGTAAAAAATTTTTTTTATTAATATTATTATTTTAATATTACAATAAATAACAAAGGAAAATTAAAAATATTACTTGATTTGTTAGCGATTATGGTTACGATTTTTGCTATTGGTGTCGCTGTTGCAGCAATTGTTCCAACATCCGTTATAGATGTTGTTAAGCCTATTATTGTGAATGGATAGATAAAGAACTATATTAATATTTTGCATATTTTGCGATGATACTTCACCAATTTTAATCCCCTTCTAGCTAGTTTTACAAGCCAAGTCTCTACCATCTTTTTTGGTGTCGTTGTTTGTTCTTGAACTTCATTCTAGTTTGAGCTCGATTTTGAATATTTAGGATGCGCTGTCTATAAGTACCGTCGGGCTACTCTTCCTGCCACTTTCGTTGACTCTACAAATTAATTGAATTAGTGTTTTTTTTTGTTTAAATATAACAGAGGAACAGCATAAAATTTAATTCATTTCAAAAACTAGTATGTGTCACAGGACACGCGATAGGAATAAATTTCCTTACTATAAGTTGACATTACAATATATGATAAACGTATATCCTATACTGTAAATTGTTATTGCACCGATCCAGATGCTTGAATATACGCAATTAAAATACATTTCTTGTACAATATACAGGGTGAAAAAAAAATGGAATCACCTGACGATTTTTACATACAATTTACATTTTACGATTCTACAAACAATAATGTTTCTTTTGTAATTTTTTACATTCTTTCGAATGGATCACGTTTTTAATATGGTCCCAAATTGGACCCAACTTGAAAATTCCCATCAGGAACTCCAATTCTTCTATCGCAGATTTGAATTATATGGGAAATTTTACGTCCAAATATGACTTTAATAATATTAAAATAATTAATTATTTTGGGCCTGAAAATGAGCCCGAAACAAGTTTTTGATTTATTGTATGTACCAAAATGTTCTATTATCTTAAATGAAATAGTTGTCTTTTGCAAAAAAAAATTCTTAGTTTTCTTATGTTTATGCTTAAGAAATCTGTTAGTTTTCAATAAATTTCTAGTAGAATTCAAATCTGTAATAAAAAATAGGTGATAAAAGAAATTTTCAAATAAGATCGAATTTGGGACCATTTTTAGTATTGGATCCAAAAAGTGATATCCCCATCCAAAAGAAGGGAAACATTTACAACAATAAAATATTGGAATTTACAAAACCTTACTTCCTTTAAAAAATCATTAAGTGTTTTCATTTTTCTCCACTATATAGAATTAAGTTGTAATATATAATCATTCCTAATGGTATATGAGTTTTTAATAGAAAATAAGAGAAAGCGTTCTTTTGCACATCGATCGAAAGGTGAAAATACCTCTAATAAACTTTCATTTGGTTGTACATTAAGGCAGTTACTGAGTACTGAGACAGAAAGAAAGTGTGTATGTGTGTGTGAGAGAGAGAGAGAGAGAGAGAGAGAGAGAGAGAGAGAGAGAGAGAAAGAAAAGAAACAATTGAGGGAAGAGGAAGATAAAGGAATAAAAAAGATGACCATATGAGTAGTTACACGTAGCAAGAGAGTGGAATTGGTAAGTTATCGCTATTCCTTCATTATCTTCTTTTTTGTAGTCCATAAAGCAAAACAACGCATTCCGTTAACGTATACCGATCTCGTTTTTTGTGAACTAGATTCCATACACCAATCCGTAATAAGAAACTTGGTTAAAAAAAGTCATTTACATCATAGACTGATGTAAGAATTATTCGGAATTCTTGACGGGCGTCGTTGACCTCACCTACTACTATTTTTACCTAAAAATATGTGGGACAAATATTAGATTAAAGGTTAACAAATTTACAAAAATCTATACCTACAGAGGCGAATGCTGCTAATAGTAATTTAAAAGTTATTTGATGTTGAATGGATCTAGTAAGCTCTTAATAACATATGTGACTAAAAATAATCGGATTATTTTGAAATATATTTTGCTATTTTTGTAATACTAGATACATCGAATATTTATGTCAAGATCATTACTTATACAAAGTTTTATATTAAAATAATAATTAATTAAAAGATTATGAAGAATTAAAAAAAGAATTTTTTTAAATGCCATGAATGGAAATTTATATTATATCTGCATGATTTTTTTCAAAATACGTAAAAAAGATTGTTATTTACGAATAAGCATGAATTATGAGATGTCATTTGTAGATAATGAAATTATATACATTTAAAATACATGTTTGCGATTTTCATTGAATGGAGCAAGTTTTATTTGAAAAATTTTAATTATAATCATTCTTTGTACAATTTTATATAGTAGTCCATATAAAATTTTTGATGTTAGCGATATAAATCAAAGATTCTCGACGATATTCGTGTTTACATAATTTGTATGGATTAGGACGTTCTTACGATGGCATGATTATACAATTTTTATTATTGATAAAATAAAGATCATTTACAAATACTATCGCGAATTAAGGAATTTCACCTTGACGTTTGGCGTGATCCATTACTTTGACGGCTGAACTTTAATTATTCCGACTGTGCGAAAACGTCTCTTATTTCAAAAGTTTACTAAGCATAGAAAATGATAGTAAATGTAATATAAAATATGACTTTGTAATGTGGAATATTGGAGGAAGTAATAAAATATAATTTTAATATTTGTATATCAATAAAGAAATTATTTATATTGAAAAAATTAATTATTACAGTAATGGTCAATACGTTTGAGTTACTCCTAATTTCATTTGATCTTATTTTCGATTTTTGATGAAAAGATAAGTTAAATATGAAAAATCAATGATTTTCAAATGCTAAAAATTAAACGTCATTTGTATGTGGCTTGTACTTTTTTATAGATAGCTATTTGAAATGTTCGGCAGTTAAACTTAAAGGTTGAAATAAAGTATAGGTCAAAAATGATGTTGTGGAATGTTAATAGAAACTTTATTGAGTATCTGAAATAATGAAATCGGTGATTTGTCATTATTTTACAAAACATAATGATTTAAACTAAGATGTGCATAAGCATTTTTTAGTGAATCCTATCAACAGTTTTTTTGATTAGTTAATATCCATTTTGAGTAGAAGAATATTGAGGACATCTACTAGAAAATTCAAAAGTTCAAGTTCGTGTATAGCTTAAAAATCGGAAATTAGATAAAATGAAATTAGAGTGACCTTAATATTTTGAGAGTACTTTATTATAAATAAAACATTATTCCCAGGTATAGGTGTTCAAACAAAAGAAGTATATTTCGGTCGTAAATTTATTCAGTTCTAAAATTGAACTACCAGATAACTTTGAAGAGGGGGAGGAGCGCAAACTTTTCTATCTATAATTTTTTCAATAATTTGTCTTATTATTATGATCAGACTTTTCTATGAGTTTTCTCAAGGATGCGCTACTTAACCGAGCAGCTTATGGTCCTTTTTTTCGCTTGCTTTTTTATGTTACATTAAAATGTTTTATTAAGAAATAACATATAAAGATGTATAAGGAATCGATTGCAACTCAAATTTTTCAAAGAAAATTTGTCCCTTTCGACGAAAATCGTCAAAATGGGTTTTGAATTTTTATAAGCTTTGAATCAATGTATATATATATATTTACAAGCAACAATCTTTTATACGTATTTTGAAAAAAGAATTTTGCAGCTCCAATTAATAGTCTTCTAGTTACGGTATTTAACTAATCTGATGAGTCAGTGATTTCTTGAGTAAAAATATTTTTTCATCAAATAAGCCTTTCTTTTTCAACATAACATGTCATATATATAACTTTCTTTTAGTTCAACACATCGATTGCAGCGCTTTTTCAATATTTTTATTCCATACAAATATTAATAGTATCCAAATATACATTATGTATACGTAAAGTTATATTTTATATTTTATTATATCATATATTCCAAATATATCCTATTCTTTATCAAGGACCTCAAAGTAGGTGTTCGTTTCAGTGATGATTTCTTTATTTGACCCAAATTTCTTACCGATATTTCTTCAGGTTTTGAATTAAGAAATCGTCGCAGGGGGATAAATCTAGGGAATATGCTGAAAGAGAGAAGAGTTCGTAGTCTATTTTATGAATTTTTAACATGGTAACTAGACACTTATGCACATGCTCCTTCTGTGGATGAAACAGCATTTTTTTCTTCGTTATCAAACACTGATACAAACAGAAAGCTAGATTATGTTAATAAATAAAACGTTTATATACCAAAAAAATTTCTTTTATTCAAAAAGTTACTGCTATCAAACAGAGCTGGTATATATATATATATATATAGAAAACACAATATATAATCTAAATAGTTACTCACCGATTCAAATAATGTAATTATGTAGTTAGCAATTTGTATAAGATCAAACATTATGTTATTGAACACATTGTTTGCTTTATTTAAAAATTTTGTTTAATGTTACTTTCCACTTAATTTTTTACTTATCTTCCACGTCACCTTTCACTATTAATTTCCACTTTTCACAGTATTATTTGCCATGAGACTTTTAGTTGTTGGTCAGAGCATGTTGATTTCGTTATTCGTACAACGGCATCGATCGGCGGGGAGTAGCGATGGACTGTAATTTTTCATATAAGACAGAAAAGGGTGAATGCCTTTCTCTGTGAAAGAGAAGGAAAGGAGGAGAGAGAAAGAGAAGGATTTATTAGTTGGAGGTATTATACATTTTACTTTTGAAAATAATGAAATTTGTAAACGTTCAAGGTAAAGATCAAAAGAGAGAAAGGAATAGTGATTGTGAGAGTAAAAACCTAATGGTTTAAGCAAGAAAAGCAAGATAAGTATCGAGATTATAGCGGTAAGTGGCCTACTCAGATATTTCTTTTTTCGATCTCTCGATAATCTCTCCGCTCTTCAGTTGTTCTGGTGATGGTACGCGGATTCCTGGCTCTGTTAAGTCAGAGTCAACGTCTTCGCTAATTTCAGATGTTTCGTGTTATTTTTACTTGGCTACTGAACCCGGTAATATACTCGACATACCTCATCAGCGTCGAGACAAATTGACAACCTACTTTTCTCATCCACAAAAAGAATAATAGCATAATTAATCATAAAAACCTGAGTTGTAGTTGAATGTCGCACTTCACGACTGGCGCACCATTTCGTTATACATACAATTCATGTTGTTCCGAAACAGAAAAAGAAAGGAAGGATTGAAAAAAAATCTATCTTAAATGAGTATATCATATTCTAAATGGAAGTACTAAAGGAGCTAAACGGTTTTAATAATCGGACACCAGAAAACGTCTATGTCGATATTATTAGCTTATTTAAAATTTCTGCTGTACATTCTTATGTTGATATTACAAAGAATATATGTCTATTTGCATATCATTTAAAACAAATGGAAAGTTGACAATGATAGACTTCTTAAGGCATACATCAGAGATACTTCACCTAGGATTGGAGTTAAAAGGAATATTTGAGTGTAGACTTATTACTTAATTAATTAAGTAATACGTCTGATTTAATCAAATTAATTAGTTTATGTCTATATAGGCTTATATAAAGTTATACAGTTGTACGGTATTACAGTTATATTTTAATCTGCAAAGAATGAAAATAGTTTAAGTCAAATAACGAAAAATATTAGAGGATGCATTTGATACCTTACTCGATTATTGTTGATTACTTTAAATCTTAATAAGCTTGAAGAGCAGTGAAAATGTAATGTTAGGTAACCTATTGACAATTTTGTTGATGTAATATTTGAAAAAAGTCAGGTATAAGGTGCTGTTATATCTTTATTTTGGTTTATGGCATATCTTCTTCTTTTGGTTTTAATACTTTACTAAAAAGATTCTTGATAAGTAAGGATAAACATGTTATGTGTACTTAAAATGATTTTGAACGTGAAATACTATTAAATACTACGTTTGTTGCTATTATGAACAATCAGATATTAATATATTTATTTAAATATGTGTATAAAATTTCAGAATGGATCATGAACTACACCAATTACAATAATTCATTGTTAGTATATTTGATTAAATGTTGAAATATGCGTCCCAGATAAATAAACTAAAATAATTAACAAAGTGCTAATTTATCTTTCGTCCTTATTGAAAAGTATACTTTTGAAAATTATTTTATATGCATCTATATCCGTAAGTAAAATATCGGTACAGACTGATAGAAAAAAGATTAATAAAATAAAATATTGAGAGTTGGTATTATTCATATTGATTGACTTTTCACACACTGTGTACGACTTAAATTATCGCATTCATACTAACATTTTCAAGCTTCTATAATTCTTATTTACGTTTATTATTACAGTATTAGCATTGTTACAATAAACGAAAACCAAAATTATTTTTTCATTAGACATAATAAGTGAAAGTAGTATATTTCAAATAAGTGGCAATTCTAAATAAGTCTACGTTTTTGAACTATTATTATTATTTTTTTTAGAATTACGATTTGTTGGAAAACATTCAGCACTTAATGTTCTACTATGGAAATCTGTACTAGCCGACTGAAGATTATTAGGTTTTCTTTACTCGGAATTTAGATTTTTCTTTTTTTTTCTAATTTACTAGGTGTTCTTCTGCCATCTCTTTTCCTTTAAAAATATTTCTCTATATTAGTTTTTAAATTGTGCATAATTACAATTGCGTAACAGATTTGTATTCTTATATTTTTGTTTGGCCTTATCTTCATGACATGTGCCCGATGATCTACCCTATGTAAATGTCAACATTATGAATATACAATTATTTATTGCTCGGTTTTTCAACAAAGAACAAAATTGATATTTCTATTCATCATTTAGCGACTTATTTTGCATATTCTTTTCATTACATTGTGCGTTCTGTATTTATTTTACTATAAGTTTCTGTTTGAAAATTATCCATACATTTCAGAAAGTATTCAATTTTTTCTTCGTAATTATACATAGTTTTATAATAATTTCCTGTTTAAATTGTTTGTTATATGTTTCAAATTATAAAAAATACATCGACCTCTAGCTTCATTTCTGCTTCTCTGGATCTTATTTCAATGATATGTTTCTCACGAGAGAATATGGAGAAATTTTACCAGTTGCTTATAGTTTCCATATCGCTTTACAAATATTTAAGTCTCAGTGATAGATAGTAAAGTGAATAGTTAGCAAGACACTCTCATCTTCTTCTAAGCTTCTATTTGTACTTGCATCATCCTATATTTAGCACGAGTATCGTATCACACAAAATCACGAGTTAATTGTTGATAGAAGTAACAAATAAAAGAAGCTGACTACCCATTTATTGCAAAAATTTCAGATTCAGCTTTATAATCTCACTCGCAAAAACGGCTATCCCTTACCATATAAAAATTATAGAATAGTGAATGAATTGTATAAAAGTCGATTGCTTTACCGATGACGAAGAGGGCGGAAGAGAAAATTAGATCACAAGAAAAAGGAAAAATGTATTTATTTAGATAACAAGAATAGGATTTTTGGTAAGTAATGTTAGGTATTTCTTGGTGATAATATCCGCTGGGGTACTCAATAATCAAATGAGTTCCAATACGATGCATAATAAAAAAAATATCGTAGGACTATATATTATATTTGTAAAAATATGAAACCCAGTTAATATCGTTACTCAATTGTAGATTCATTGTTCCTTTGATATGAAATCACTGCTTTCTAAAATGTTGTTAACATTTAATGGACCATGGAGAAAAATGTATAATGTTCGAAAATAATTTTCTGTTAAGAAAATGTTAAGAAAAACATTTTTAAATTATATACAGATATTAAATAATGTTTTCCGTGAAAAAAAAATTTTTTTTAACATATTTTTATCACAAATACTTATTTGTATTTGTATTTATATTAAAAATGGCAGGATTAAAAATTAGAAATTCAAGTAGGTAAATTTAGTTGACTTTAAAATAATCATTAAAATGACATTGAATGATCATTATGAAGCTTATAAATAAGCAACTACTAGAAATTAAGCCACTTTCGATAATAATGTTTAAGAAAAAATGGCTTTCTGTGTGAAATACTAATTAAAATCAATTTTGACTCCAATGATTTCCATGAAAAGTCATCATGTAAATACCTACCTGAACGTAGAATCGACGCCTTTATTGAATTGTGGTACCAAGAATAAGGGGTTCCATACCCACTATTAATATCCCATAATATGATACCTTACATATATGAGATTCTGTTTCAAATTCAATTCTAATATTTTTTGTAGAACTATGTGAATCTTAGTAACCGATTTTAATAGCAATTTTTGTCTTTACTCTACGTGTGAAAATACAATTCCCGCGCTATTTTTGTTTTATTCAAATTTGTTCAATCCCAATTACACGCTTTAGAATTTTTTGAAGCGGAATAAAAGTTTCAATGTTAGAGCTATAACCTATTCACTTTATTCAATTTTTGTTTATCCTTGAAGCTCTATAGAATTTTCAATTTTCAATATTTGATACAATGTTATTTCTATCGTCTAAGATTCCGTGCGGTCCGTGTAAAAATTCCTGGCCTACGTAACATTTATTTAATGAATGTACTAGATCTTTTCGAACGCGTGTCGCTTTGTTTGCAAGAATTGTACGCGTCGGTATTCACCACCATTCCAAAATGTGTATGTTCTCATTAATTCCTTTCAATCGGTTAGCTACGTTTGCTTGTTTCAATCACCGCTTCAATCCAATGCAAGATAACCGTCAAGTGAGACAAAACTACTTGTTGAGTTATATTGGTATCAAGTTTTTCGCTGATTTTCATTGCTCTGAGTCACAATCCGAGACTGTTTCATCAGAGCGATATGGGCTTTTGTAAATATGGGCGATAAATATGGTTTACCGCCAATTAAAATAGAACATTGAGGAATTGTGCACTCTCTGTGTTCATTTAAATCCTTAAATTTTTCATTCAGATAAACTCGTAATTTCGTCTCCTCTGATTTCTCCATCCCAGCTTGCACCGCTGCGTTATATTTCATGAATAACAAAGTTTACACGAGAACGAACAGTGATATAATTCCAAATGGACCGTACACAAACATCGTAATACTCATAAAATTCCCAGCTAGTCGGTTTTACTTTACTCGATAATATGTCTTTCCATAACTTTTGTAGTTCAACATTAAAACCTAATTTATCTCCTTCACTTATAATTAAAGATTTTTTGGGTATTTTTAACTAACGAAGACAATTTTAACGTTTCTAGACATTTTCTATATATATTTCTTGATTTAAAATACTACTTCTATTTTAATTCACAATATTTTATCCGTACCTCAATATTTATTAACCAAAATATTAGAATAAATGTTATAACAATAGAAATAATAATTGTAACAACATTTCATGTAATTATAATTGTCATTATTGCATTATTTGTTGTATGCAAATTCGAAATTAATATTATTCAAATAAAAGCATTGGTTCTGGGTTCTTATTAGTTGTAATAGCAAACGAAAATTTTACTAGTCCTGTAAGAATGGTAGCCTCCATAATATCATATGTCATAATTTTAATTTATAATCGTATACCTTTACACAATTTTGATGGGTTCAAATTACAGTAATATTATACAAACTCCGATTTTAAATTATAGATTATGTAACGATAAAGATGAATGTTATCATCTTTTTTGTTATTAGTTATGATTTGTGTTCAAATCTACAAATAAAAATAATTTGATATAATAAATGGTGCATAAAACGCGTACTGTTTACGAATGAAATCTACTCGTTATTTTATGTATGTAAAAACTTTATTCATACTATTTCTATACTGGGAATATCAAGTAATATGGAAAGTAGCTGTAATGTAGCAACTAATTCACAAATGTCAATGTAGATCCTACACTTTATTAATGCATACATTAAATTGTTCTGTAATAATTCATTAAAAATGTCGTAATTCATATGGTCTACAACACTCTAGGTGTAATAATAAATGCAAATATAAAATATCAGAACGATCGGATTAATACTTTTTGAGATTTTTGTTAATAAACAAACAAATGATTCCTCTTTACATAACAATGAGATAAGATATGTATTAATATATTACTAAAATATACCTTGAAGTGCATAACGCTTAGAACGAATTTTGTAGTTTTGATCGGTTTTATCTTTCACTCCACATCTAGGCATAGACATTAAAAAAGCAGTTTCTTGATTCAATAATCCTGAAATCATTATTAATGGAATATGAGTATTTAATTTACAAATATTAAAAAAGTGTCATTGAATTAGTAGTTTCTTAAAATAAAGAATATTTTATGTGTTTAGCTTAGATGCTATGAAGATTTTACTTTAAGCAAAATAAGTTTCACCTTAAAGTGCCAGAGTTCGATGAGAGGTAACTATGTAAAAATTGAATGATGTATATCTAAATTAATAATAATGAGTAAGTGTGTGATGTAAAACAAATAAGTAAATAGAAATTGGAATAAGGGTTTAATGGAATATACTCCTATTCAGCCAGCATAAAAAAGGCGAGCACATTTTAGGGGTTTCCTACACGTGCCCCGTTAAAATTGAGTAGATTAACAGGTCCTTGGTTTTTTTGTATGTGTATGAATATATATCTGTTTAAGTACCGATTCATTTAACCCATAACATTCTCCTTATTTATACCCTCTCACTGGTGTTTAAGAGATGGGCATATGTTGAGGTTGTCATTGACAACACTGCAATTACTAAATCTATAAATCATGCCTCCTCTTAACACAAGGGGCGCAAGTAGTGCGAAAATAATGTGATTTTACTATTAATTTCTCAACTATCAGTAGATTCTAAAAAAAATTCAATAAATTACGTCTTTAATTTTTATTTTACAGCCTTCGGAGTTATATAGAACGAAAATAGCCATTAATATGAAATTAGCTAACCCAAGGATCTCTATAAACATGAGTCATATGTATCTGTACATAGAATTTAAGGCTATAAATGTTGGCACAGAAAGTCACATAACCTTTGTTAGTGAAGTTATAAGAAAGAAGCGTTGTATAACTTATATTACGAATAAAGAATAGAAGAATATAAAAATATTAAATTGAAAATGAACTTAATTTTATTATTAGTTCATTTTATACACGAAACGCGCACACTAGAAATAGTTAATGATCTTTATGTGTACAAAAAGTAAATTATTACTATTTAAGGAATTTCTTTCCCAAAATATAATGAGTCACGTTCTGTTTCTTATTATCAGTGAAACTCATATGAGTATGTGACCTTTTTAGAGATACGGGAACGACATCTCTCTCTCAATTCCATAGGATCTCTAGAAAGGTCTATATAAAGTATCTAATTGACTATATAGTTTCCCTAGAATCATAATCATCGATCATTATAATCATTTAAAGAAATCTGAATCGAAAATTATTTATTAGTCTTATAATAAATGAAAATTGAATATCAATTTTAGATCGTATTTGACATGTTTCTAGGAATAACAAAAATAAATCAAATACTTGGTATATTATGTTCCTTTTTGTTGACAAGTTTCTCAAAAGTTGTCAAGATTAGCCAATAATGTTTCAGACATAAGTCGCTTGAATTTAAGGGGGGGGGGGATCATGATTTTTCCATGACCTTGGAGGTTATCTATAATGTTATTTAAAGGCCAATATAGATTTCTAATTTGGAATCTCTATTTTTTATTCTTGATTCGAAAGAAAAATATAATTTTTGTTCAGCAGTTCAAGAGTGAATGTAATATTTTTTAATAAAGACTTTAATATTCATATTTTGATTCTTTCATATGAGAAAATTTTGCATGTTAGAAAACATCGTTTTGGGAGCCATAAAGACCTCAAGGTTATGAAAAGATCAACAAGATATTTTAGAAAGCTTACTTTTTATCTCGACCGAATGTTTATTTCAAAATCGAATAACATTTATCAAAAGCGTGATTCGTATTAAAATTGTTTAGTCGTACGCTTCGTGACTAATTTGTCATTCTATGAATGAATTTATTGATGAAATTACTTTCTTTTAGGGCCATTGTATCGTTCGCAGTGCAATGTCTCATTTCAGTGACATCAACAATTGATATAGTATCTAAATAACTTTTATAATGCGAATAAGGTTTTTTTTCATATTGTTTAGAAATTGTTTCGAATAATTTTTATTGTTATTATTTGTAAAAAGTTGCATATTCAAAATCATAATTCAGTACGTTATTTAAGATGTGGAAAGAATTTCAAGTTTTTTTCTCATAATTTGAATGCGTCTTTTTTTACTGAAATAAATAATTTTTGTATATGGTTATAAAAAATTTATTAACAAATGAGTGAAAATCCATTTGAAGAAGTAGAAATTCTAAGTGATAGTGGGTCATACAATGATATCATAAAATGAATGTTTTATCAATGAAGATAACTCTCCAGAAAAACCATATGGGAATCTCAATGATGCAATGGAGATATCTATAGATTCAGATGCAAATGAATATCCGACTTGCTAGAAAATATGGAATATTGGAAAAGTCGCGTAATTCTACCATTCATTGAATACTGTGGTCTGAAAAATTTTCCAGAAAATATCAATTTGGAGAAGTTTTCCTATGATTATTCTCAAAGGAAATCTTACATAAGATTTTTGAAAAATTATATCTCTAATGTAATAAAAACGTGAGATTTTAATTCTATTACGAGCGAAATAATAAAACATATTTTCGAAATAAATATAATGATGGATATAAAGAAATTAATTTGTTATTGTTTTTAATGATTTACAAATATGCTGTTCAATGATCCTTATATTAGTTGTATCGTAGTTGTAAAGAGATTTTCTTTTTTTATCATCACATTTATATATGAATAATAGTACTAGGCAATTTAAGAGAAATAACTCACAATGTGATAAATTATATAAAAAGTTATGTTATCTAAAGACTTTTTTAAAACTTATGAAAAGATTTATGATTCTACTAGAGATCAATCAATCGATCAGAGTATTATTAAGTTCGAAGGTAGAAATTTTACAAAATTAATACTTTCCAATGAAAGCAATCAAGAGGGGTTAAAAAATTTGGATGAGAGTTGATGATAAATATACACGAAGAAAATATAGAATAAATCAGAAAATGTTCTAGGGAAAGAGTAATAAAATACTTGAGTCATAATTTAGTACAAAAATCTATCATACTTTCTTTAACAATTTCTTTATAACTGTAGACTTAATATCGTCTTTGTTAACTGGGGGAATTTTAGCATTCGAAAGGATCAGAGAAAGTACAAAAACTTTATAAAACTGCCAAGAAGCTGATAAAAATATGTCTCCTGGAGATAGTGAATTTCATACTTCATATACACGAATTCGATGGCTAAAACGGATTGATAAAAAACCAATACATTTCTTATCAAATTATCATGATCCATCATTTATATCAGAATGACACAACCACGTTAGGTTGAAAGTTGTTATAATTTCATAAAAGGCCAAAAACTATAACAACTACATGGGATGTGTTGACAGAGAGCTGACATGGTTAAATCATATTACGAAATCAGTCGCAAGAGTAAGAATAATTGTTTTCTCATAAATATTGATATGATAACTATTAGAATATGAAAACTGTACAAAAAGACAATGTTGTTTATATATTAAATGTGATAATGCTTTATTTATAATTGAAAAAATACATTCGTACAAACATTAAATATTTATAAATTAATATATCACCTTTCATAATATATTCATTAAATGCGTGTGTACAAACGTATAAATATATTTCATATACACCAGTTATAGGGGAAAATTCTACTTGGATTAACATGATAACTGCTATAGCAAAATTTTGGTGACGGTAATTTTTTTGTATATAATGTTATATTGACATAAATTACAATATATAATTATTTTTATTTTTTTTCCAGTGGTTAGAACATAAAATAAGGTTAAAAAGAAATGAAAGGCACATATTACTAATGAAGTTCAAATGGAAGAAAATAGCACGTGTGTCAAGCACCGTTGCTTGACGTGATAATTATCGTGTTAACAAACATTTTCTTTCCAAAAAATATGCTTCTATCTCTCAAATTTTCCGAGATATTTAAAATTTGTGAAAAAAAACTTCCATAGCATCCTTTTTATTTTACGAATTTTAATTTCTAATGAGTGTTTTAGATAGTGTTTAAAAAAATAAAAGGCACACATGAATTGCTTTTGACATTTTAAAAAAAGCTTTCAAACACACCTTCCCTGGTCTCTGTATGCTCGTTTTTTATTTAGATGACGTACTTTGAAATTCTGATCAATTTCGCGTTGACTGCAGTAAAGCAATTGGACAGAACTTTATATATTCTTTTCTTATTTCAAGAAACTCAGCTAACCCATACAACTTGCATTTGCGGGTTTCAAATGCGATTTAATGAACTTTGTCAACCATTTTTGGAGTTAACATTCTGGAAGTGGTCCACAGGGTATTCAGAGTGAGGCTCACTGTTCGTGTTCATCCATTTTATTTTAAAAACTTTTAAATAAAGGTATTGATTATAACAGCCTCTTATGAATCTTCGATTTTTGCAGAAACTAAAAAATCGTCTTGATTAAACTTTTTAAATCAAATATTATTTTCAAAATACCATCCTATTTTCAAAAAATATTCATATAAGCTATTTAGAGATAATAATATATAATACTGTAGCAGAGTTAAACTACAGGTACTAATTTCCTGTGGGTATGATACGTTAAAACGGTTTTCGTAAATATAGATAAAATTAAAGTCGAATAATTAACAGCACTACTCTTTTTATTTAATAACCAATACTTATATTGAACAGTTGATAGTATAAAATTTATTCGTCAAATTCTACTGTATTTAACGCCGCGTGGGGGCACAAAGGTCCATTCATAATACTTTTAAACAAGAGATACAAGCGCGTTTGAACAAAATTAAATAGAGTACGGCTGTGATTTTTTTTAACTATTTAAATTGTTTGTAATAATCTCAATAATGAGTACACAATCTAAGTTATGAATCGTCATATCCCATATCGTAATATCAAAACGAGACATTTTATATAGAGTAGCTTTGAACGTTTCCTCATTTCAGATTCATTTTCAACGTTCGCACCTACATCATCGTCAATTACATTATTTTAATTCCCTTTATTCATTGTTATTCACTTTCACAGTTGTTTTGATCGATGGAGGTTAATCAAGTATAGACACGTTTGTTCATATTTATTGATAACCTTAAATTTCACACTTTTTGTTAATGAGCTTACCGATATAATCATTTTTAACTGTTTCAGAAACGTTCTAGTTCATTTTATAGTAAGTTATTTAACTTATATATTTGTTGAATACAACATTTAGAAAGTTTGGTTAAGTTTATCAGTCAAGAGAAAGACACAGACCGTGGTCGATGATGCTGTTGTTATCGTTCGTTTTTCCATTTATCTTGTTATTGAGTTTTCATTTTTCTATTGACTCGCTTCTATTATAGTTATTACTATGGTAACTAGCGCTGCCTCTAACATCCAATCGTTTCTCTGTAGTTTCCTTTAATAATCTTTATCTTTCGATTTTCACTTTACTCGTACATATCACCTACCTATCTCATCTATTTCCGTAGGAAACAAAAATTCGAAATTTTTTTTATATATGCTTATATATTTATATAAATAATACACATTTTAAAACAGATAATACATTTTCATCATTCGAAATTCTCGCAAATGTTATTATTCTCAATAGATCACGATTTGTATTTAAGTAATAACTGGATAATTCGAGTTTTGAAAGGAAGAACCATCATATATAAAAAAAATAAATGGATAATATGAAATATAAAAGGGTATATAATTATTGAATAGATCACCTGTTACATTAATACCAGCAAACGACTGGAATTCAGCCAATGCACGATGTAATGCCTTCTCAGATATAATTCCTCCGGTCGCTGGATTTGAAGGAGGCAAATATCCATAATGAGATAGATAGTGCTGAAATATAATCAATTATAGTAAATTATTATGATTTTTATTAATATGCTATGATTTTTAATTTATGAATAATTTAAAAATAATTTGCTATATGTTTGAAAAAGAAATTTTTTTAAATTGCAAAAAAATAAAAAGAAATAACAAATAAACCAACTACCTTGATGGAGTGTTTCATTAAAGAGCGGGAAAAATTATGGTGAATTTGTTACTCGATAAAATAGTACAATTATATATACATTATACATGATATTTTTTATTATTACAAGACGACCTATAAACTAACACTAGTTCACTGTAGAAAGGAACGGTCTTTTGTAGTAACCGTTACCTGCAGCCTAGGCAACTGACAGCCTATATGAAAATCGTGGACATTAGAAGAAGGAAAAGACACCAGTGATTAAATGATTTCATGAACACATGAAAAGGTACATAAAATATTTGTACATCTGAAATGATTATTCATAATGGTTGGGAAATGAATTTCTTTTTATTAGAAAAGTTAATACTCAATACATCATGATATAAATGCATATAAATTTGACAGAATGTTATGATTATAATTGAAAACCCTATAGTAGTTTAAGGAACCACTAAATATCAAGCATAGAATATTCGAAATTCTAGAATGACTAAAGAATTAGCAATAAAAATCGATCATTACCTGCGCTATTATTGAATCATTTATTTCAGTTGTACTTGCATTACAATAAATATAATTATTCTAGAGTTTTTGAGCTATTACGAATAAATATAATGAATAGATCTTTCATAAGACTGGTAATTTTCTTAAGTAATCACAGAAAATACATATTTTTTACATTATTTGCAGAGACATACTTAAAAATTTTAATTTAACAATAAATGATAAATAGAAAAGAAAATGTTAAAAAAATAAAAAGATAGAAATGAGGGATACATGAAGTGTTTAATTAAAGCCATGCCATAACGTATAAGTAATAATTAAATAATTTAATCACAAAGAAAGAAAGTGAGTTCTCTAAAGATATTAAGCAATGATAAAAATCTCACAGGATATAGTCACTTGGATCTTGTCATAGCTGCTTCTATTAGTAATAAGACACTTAAGTTGGAAACCACCTAAACGCGTCAATAAATATATATTTAGAACTTGTTACGGCTTTAAAATCAGCTGAAAGCAATAAAAAGAAATAGGTTATAGTAGATAATAAGGGGAAGAAGAAAAATCAACCACAGCAATTACAGAATATAGAAAATATTATCAGTATTAAAGCAGTAAGAGTAAGAAAGAAAATTTCGGTTTGAAACTACTGTATCTAGATACTATAAAGATTATGATATAACACAATAGTTTGTATACCATTATTGTCCAAAAAGTAAAAGTACCCGATGTCAAGGCGATGGGGCAAACAATTATCAAGGATACAAGAGTAGATGGACTCTTCATTAAGTTCGAAAGATTAGTGACAGAGACTTCAGAGTAGTATTACTTGATTTACCTTTTGAAGTTCAGTCGAAGTCAACGACTAATTCATAGGGACGCAATAATAATGAATCATGGAGTAAATGAAAGAAATAAAAGAAAGAAGTGGTAAGATCGCTATGGTGATTTGTCGAGAATCTGTAACCCAGAGATTAACAAGATTAGAAATATCTTTTCACGATAATATCTATGGATGAGTTTATATAGAGCGGAAATCTAATGATTAGTTAGATTTAAGAGTGGATTTCATTTAATGGTAACCTATTGTAAATTGTGAGTCGGTCGGTTAACAGAGTTTTGAGTGCTATAAAGAAATATATTTATTTGATTATTCTGCTCACTAATTTTGTTTGTGTTCCGAGGTTCTGAAAGGAAACCGGATCATCGGTGGATATTATGCAAATTTATCGCAGCATTTGAATGACGAAAAAAAAAGCTGTATTTAGCTAAAACTAAACTTGAATTTTATTAGGACAATGCATCAGTTCACACATCTGTTATTACGATGATATTTCGAATTCCTTTCTCATGTCATGTAGAAGAATAAAAATATTTATTCCTATATGTAAAGATATATATATATAAAATAACGATAATCATAGATATTTTGTGTATTCATTGCTAGGTCGGGTACTTCTTTGAATATCCTTGCAATAATTGCATTCCTACATAATAATATATATTACTACAAAATAAAATTAAAATTAACTATATAATAATATAAATTACTTATACTATCACACTATATCAACAATAAAAATACGCTGTTCACGGCTTTTATTATATGAGAGTTTAACTTGTTACAAGTGTCGTATTTCTGGAAGACTAGTTTATTAACGATCAGGTGAAGTATTAATTACTTACCAGATATATTATGAACGAAAACAAAGCTATATTTTGTATCATTCAGTAATTTACTATAGATTACAATAAATAGCTGATGAACAGTTTTATTATCTGTCATTATTGTACTTAAAAGACTCTCTACTTTTCAGTAATGCGATCATGTGACCGTAAAAAGAATGTATTATTAGGTGCATATTTAATAGTTAAATAGTTATTATTATTAAATATATTATAGCTAGGGTTATATTTATATTTCTATTTAATTATTAGTATACCATTAAATATATACATAAAGTTGTATTCCAGGTTTTCTTCAGTTTCTTTGTAATAATACTTATTTTGTATATTGAACAAAAAACTGTATACGTACAAATTCCGGTTTTCCATGGGATCCCCCATTTGTCCTTTACTTGTTTCCTTAGTAACATTTGATTTAGAGAATACTTGTGTAGAAATGCTAAAAGGTAAATATAGCTGTACTCCTTTATTATGTTACCATTATATTGACGACGATCTATTTGATGCATAAAACGAGGTCTTTTTGAAAATATTTCAAGAACTTTTAATACATGGTTGTTACCTACAGTTTACATATAAAAATGGAAACAATAAACGTATACATTTTTTAGATTTGACCATAATCAACATAACCAATTGTTTTAAAAACAAATTGGTTTCAGAATCGAGAATATCAAATAATTTTTTTGGGTCACCTTTTCAACAGAAAAAAGAACATTTTGGTGACGTGCAATACAATACTTTTCAAATAAACTTTTTTAGGCAGTACTCTCATATAATAAAGCCAGGATCAGCGTGTTATTATTTTTAAATATGTCGGGCAATGTACGTTTTAGAAAACCCAGCTTTCTTCACTTATTATACTTCCATCCCAATACTTGTAGAAACAAAATTTTTTCTAATCCTAAGACTAATACTGATTTGGACGCTTTAAGAATAAAAAATGACGAAAGAAACAAAAGTTTTCATTGGCTAATAATGACCAAAATAAGAAATAGATAGAAAAATATGTTTAAAATATTGACTTACTTTAATTTTGTTGATGACCAAGTCGTAGAATACACACGAGTTTTAGACGCACATACAAAAATCTTCTGAATTTCTTCGGAAGACTTCGCCCAATATATGAAACTTTTAATATACTAAAAATACTTTAGAATATTTTATTTCATTATACATTTATTAATCAGACGAACTCATTAATATATGTATAAAATTAGAGTACTGAAAGTTATATATACCAATAGCAAAGATATAATTAGGAACCTCCATCAAAATGTTTAATATAATTTTACTTAAATGATATTAAAATAATACCTTTAATTAAATATGGTCTAAAAAATATAACTCTATGCAATAATAAATAAAAATAATATAATATAAGTGTGTAGTTATAAAATGTCTATATAAAAATAAACGTAATAATGTCCACTATTCTGGTCAGATAAAAAAAATTTGGAATAGAAGTATCTAAACACGTTGTGAATAAAAACCTTGGAAGTGTTGTTACTATACATAAATTCTAAATAAAATCATTAAATTGATTCTGGTATATTTCACATTTTACATAAAATATCCAATATTATGGAACGCATGTGTCTTGAAATGTAATATGTATTTTCCAAGAGAACCATTTAAATAATATGAAGGACGTTTAAAATGACTGCGCTATTTAAAAAAATATTTTTAAAAATTTATCAGAACAACGGTTGTAAGTTACAAATATAACGTTCAGTCTATTGTTACTTTCCAAATTTTTTATTTTCTTTCATCGTTTCGCTTAATATTTCAGTTTGTTAAGTAGTATTTTTAAATTAGATTTACTAGTAAAAGAAAACGATTGAATATGTGCAACATGTTTGAAATATTGCTATATTACAGACCCAAATGAAGATTTTGATTAGTGTCAAACGTTTATAATATACAAATGATGGTTGTGTGAATTCTATGTATGAGAACAATAACACTAATGTCGATTCAAGTAACAATGAAGATCAAGATAACTATCGTAAAATGTGAAACGAGCCTAGAGAATTAGTATTAAATAGCTTAAATCAATTGCTTGACTTTTTTAACCGAAGAAATGAATTCAATAGATATTTCAATACCCGATTTAATAAAAAAAAATTGATTCATTATCAAATAATTTGAAAAGTTCAATTGTGAGAAAATATAGCTATGTAATAGAGATGAATTTATAAGAATAAGTGAATTATATAAAAAACTGAAAGAAACATATAAAAAAGCAACTACCAATTGAGAAAAGATACATAAACTGCGATTCCACTGTCTATTAGTGTCTGCGAAATAAAAAGAGACATTAATTGTTCGTTTTATTTTATACAAACAAATAAAAACCTTCATTAACAAATAGGCACGTTATCATTTCCACTCTCAAGAATTAGAATATCTATAATAACGATATAAAAATAGCGCGAAAAGATAATGAAAAGAAAGTTAAAATTCAAAGGAGTATACTAACGTTCAATTTAAAAGAAGTCTACACCATGTTTGAAAAACACTCTGCTGAAATTGGACTCAAGCTTCGTCTGGGTTCTACATATTTTTGTACATTGCGACCTGATCACGGTATTTAAGTTAATGAATCTAAAGATGTTTACAATGTTTGCATTTGTATCCCCCACTAAAAACCAAAATTACTAATAGAAGGTTAAAAATGACAACGAAGAATTCGAAGATCAAGTATGATGAAGAGTTATTTCAAAGAACAAATGATATTTTAATAAAAATAACGTGTATAAGATCTGGTGAAGATTGTTTCTTTAATAAATGCTCGAAATCTCATAGATTGACAAGAGTTTTAGATATATTCAAGAATTATTTAAAGAAATGCCATATATTGCATTCGTTCCAAACAATGAGAAACTGTAAACCAAAATTGTGATCTTGTAAAGCATACTACAATATTATATACTATCTTAACCAATTGAAGGTACAATTTAAATATAAAAGTGCATATGTTGGAATTGGCGGAACCGTGCAAAGACTAGTCCGGAACACCAGTTTGCAAAAGACAAATATAAGTATTTCTTCAGCTGAGGATTTATAATGGGCAAAAAAAACAAGATCTGGTATAAAATTTGCTTACTATACGATGACAGAAAATATACTAACTGTATGAGTAACTGTATCGAAAGTACGTCTTGTTCAGGAGCTGATTGGAATTAAGGCTTAAATACAAATATGTCAGATAAACAAATTCGATCGTTAAACAAGATCAATGCGGTCGCTAATTCGTAAGGTGCTTAAAGATCTTAGTGTGAAGTTAATATTAAATACTACTACTGTGTGGCAATTCGAGGATAATCAATAAGCGTTTAACAATTAATTATTTTTCAAGAAATTCTACCTCGCTCCGCCATATTCCGAAACCAATGGTTAGGAATTTTAGACGCATCTGCGGCTGTAAGCAATGACGATAGTATAACTAGACTAAAATAATCAATAATAACTAATTCAATACAATCTATTCATTACCTCATGGCAAGTATCGATCAGAAATAATCACTACTATAATAATGGAAGCTGCTAAAGCGTCCAATGGGCACCAGCAATGTTCTAAGGAGCAGCAGCAAAAATAACTTTTCTCTTAGTGTGCATGATATTTATTTAAATTAATTTACAGATCAGATCCTAATTAGAGAGTATGCTTTCATATCCTGATACAAATGCAGATATTTAACTCGCGTACGAGAGAAAAATTATGCGCTTTACAAATGGCCGTCAAAAGCGGTCAACGGTGCAATAATAAGATAACTTATTACCTGACAGAAATGTTTGTTGTATTACTTTTATTTTCTTAAATTACTTTCTTAATGACTTTTATTCTTATATGTATTTTCATGTTTTCATCAATCATTTTCTATTTATCTCTATAGTAAACTATTCTAAGGTTGCCGTAGGATATACCTTGGTGCTATCATTATTAATTATGCTATAATAATTAATTATTCACATAGATATGTTTACACGCGAGTGTTTATAGGAGTAAATGTAAGCATTCATGATATACTTCTTGTTTATAGTCATGCGGATAGAATATCTTGTGTGGGAGTACGCGTAAGGATTCCGTTTCTTGTACTTTGTATATAAGTAAGCGCATAGAAGTATCGAATCAGCATTTGGCGCATCCGTATTTCTTCATCCGTAGTTATATTAGGTAATCTAAGAAAGTATCCAATTCTCTTATATTTTGTTTAGGGACCAGGGTGATAAAACATGCGATAACTCTAAATAGTTTCCCTTTTCTTTTTACCATATTCTATTCCTACCATCCCTTATAAATTACTTATTGCTTTCAGGATGTAGCCGTTGTCTGGTTCCATTGTAATATGTTGTTCTGCTACTAACTGCGCATTGTTTAAGTCTGTACATGTAATTTAGTGTCTACTAATGAATAAAGAAGTATCAAATATTTTATATTTTTATTTAATAATAATCCTTTGACATAAAGTAAGCATTTATTAATTCATTTATAAAGTGAAAGATAGTGCATCTGAAGTACAAGACTTTCTGCTAAGCATTTGTCGGCCGCGGGCATTCGGCGCACCCATAATTCTTCTATAGTAGTCTCAGTATCATTACTTTATGGCCACACCACATATATTATGTATCCAATGATAAATAAGTCTCTTCCGACTTATTGTTAGAGCTAGGAGAATGGATTATTTCCCTCAATGCCTGTAAAAATACCAGCGCAGCTCTCCTCGTAGAAGAGTTTCGTCTTTCCATACATTAAAGAGCTTCATATTAATTGTATTCCTTTTTACTTCATTTTTTCAGTTTTTCTGAATCTTTCCATCTATGTCAGTTCTCTCCAAATCCGTGCATTAAAAAACATTTGTGTTTATAGTTCGTCGAAGAAAATTAGTTTATACAAATATTTTGTTTGATGCTAAATAAATCATAAACGCTATTCTTTACTTTTCTATGTATCCTACAATTCGGGTTCTTCGAATGACCTTTCCTAATTTGACGCTACTAGTACTATCATTTGAAATCACTATTATAATAGTCTCCAGGGCTACTTGTAATCATTTTTCGGCATAATTATTGAAAAAGGAATGTAATCACTAGTAGTTACTTTAGGTTTGTCGCAATCAAGGGGCTACGAGGAAACAGTGGTAGTAAATCACGCGCCCTGTGTTCTCTCCAAGTTACATGCAGTTCCAATTAAGAGGACGAAAGTCCTAAACAAAAAAATGTGCCTTGAGAAAACGTTTGCATTTTAATGTTACACATTATAATAAAAATAATAAAAACATTTTTCATAGTGCTACCTTAAATGAAAAAATAATATTGAATTTATAATAGAAAAGATAAAATATCTCACTTTTTGTTTAGGAAATTCTCAAAAATAGTATATACTAAGATATTATTAGCAAAGTACTATACACTTCTTTTAAGTATAAATACATATGAAATTATTGTGTACGGTTATGTCTACAATAATACGTGGTCTGCTTATTAAATAACAAGACTGCTTATTAAAAAAAATTTTATTTAAAAAATTCTTCTACAATTGAATACTTCCCTTCAATATACTCCCCTCCTCTCACCACACATCGTTCTATTCATTTTTTTTCATTAGTTAAAGCAATGTTTGAAGTTTTCTTTTGTAAAAGCATTTAAAGGTCTTTTAAGGCCGACTTGATCTTCAGATACAAGAAAAAGCCATAGGATGCTAAATCAGGTGAGTAAGGCACGAAGTACCTTTAACGGTTAAATAACGTTTCATAGACAGCGCATTATAGGTAGGTGCATTATCTTAGTGAAAGATCCATGACTTGTTTCTCCACAACTTCGACCGTTTCTTATGAACTTGCTCTCGCAGTGTTGTCAAACTTTCAAATGGTAAGTTCGGTTTACAGTTTCACCCTCTGGAATCCATTCAGTCATTACGATGCTGTTAAAACAGAAACTGATTGACCTGGACGTTGGTCATCTTCGGTGTTTTCTCGGCCTTCAGAAAACCGTTTATATTGTTCGAAAACACGCGCACGAGATAGAGAATTCTCAGCACAGACTTCTTTTAACAACTTATAACACTCAGTCGGAATGTTTCCTAAATTAACGAGAAATTTCACATTGAACCGTTGCTCGTATTTTCCGTCACACATTCTTATCGACAAAAGGAAAAAACAAGTTTTTTTCTAACCTCTATAAAAAAAATACTTCTACGGCGACAAAAACGTGTTTTCGTACTGAAATAGTAGACGCTTCTAGCTATCCACTCTACGACACCTTTTGCGCACGCAGTCTCGTATACTAGTACATTTACGACATTGATTTTTGAAAATATTAACTGAAAAGTATAATAATATACATAGGATTTTCCTTATCAATCTAATAAACTTACAAGAAATGAACTTACTTTCTCAAATATTAAAATATTTGTTGGAATATTAAATATTAAGTTATTAAAACAAAAATAATTCTGTATTTCTTATCCAGTTTAGATCTTATTTGCATTTTGAGGTTAGGAAAATGTGAGATTCTGAAGTAGTTTAACATTTAATTTGGATGATACAATTTAAAAAATCATAGATATTGTATATCGGTTCAATTGAAAAATTGGATACATTCAAATGCAGTATTGAAATTGAAAAGGTAACTCATTTCAATCATCGATATCTCACTGAAAAAAATGATATTAAAAATTTGGAGACACGCTTTGAAGGCTAAGAGTGCTGCTTCAAGAAGGCGCTATCGGTTTTTAGAAAAAAATTTATTCGCAATGGTACATAACCATGAATATAGCAAAAAAGCGTGTTTTTTTAACTTGTAGGTTAGGATATCTCAAAAACCTGACGTATAGGGTTAATTCTGAGGTCTGATTCAGATTCAGCGCACCAACATTTTTCGGGTACATAAGGTCCCGTTTCTGGGTGAGAAATTTGTCAGCCTGTGTAATCATCATATTATTAAAAAAAATGTATAAAAATTGCAATTTTTATTTTTGTCTGCGAACAGTATAAAATATAATGATTCAATAACATAATTTAAGATTCAATGAACATGATCAACTTGAAAAAGAGTTTTACTTTCTAAAACTGAAAAGACATTTTTTTCATGTATCACTTCTATAGTTCTTACACTGTGAACTATCTCATGACTTTACTAAATGAAACATAATTTTAATTTTAATAAAATCATAGAATTTCAGAAACTCTCAATGAGTTCAGCGTTGCATATTTTTTATATATTTGTACTGCGATTTAATCATCTTTTCTGTTATACGTGTTATTGTATTATGATTTTATGTAATATAAGGGACGAAAAATAAATAATAAGGATCGAAAGAAAAATTTTCTAAGTTACTTTTTGCTGGAAGGGCCCTAAGAGTTGAACCTAAGAATATCTCAAGGAGAGCCAGAAGAAAGTAACAATACGAAAACGATTTTGCGAGAAAGTTAGTTAAAATTTTATATTTAAGGTAGGTAGTTGCCTATAATCTTAAAAGTCTTGATATGCATTGTGTCAGGAGAAAATATATGAATCTGCTATTTTCCTTTTTAGTAAACTAACAATCCAGAATTTTCTAAAAATGAATGTAGATCTCGGTTTAAAAAAATACGTAAGTTAATATTGGACGAGAATTCGATATAACAATTAGTGAAGGTAAGAAATCGTAATGGTATATTGTTCATCGCTTGTAATCGCTATTTTTGTCTCTCACTCTCATGAAATGATTGATTCTCTGTGTTCCTCTATCTAATGTCTCCGATGACATTCGCTAAATAGTTTTAGGAATCTGAGCAAGATTTCGGATTATTTTTACATTTGACATAATGAATGTATAATTTTGAAGTTAAGATCATTAATACACTGTTAATTAATTAAAAAGAAATAAATAATTGAAAACAAATGAGAATCTATTTGAGTTTAATATTTTTCAATCCAATGGAAAAAGAGCAATATCCTTCCGTAATTCAATGAACGAAATTGAGCAAAGAAATTGAGTGGGCTATATTTGGCTATGTTTCATTTAAAAATTACTAGATTTCCGATGTATACTTTAGTTAATTGTATAATGTCTGAATAACAGCTTATTGACTGTTAAAACTGTGAATTGTTCCTGTAGAATCTACTTCGAAGAAGCCAAGGCAGGCCTATTGGCTAGAAAAGTCACAGCTACGATTTAGTGGGATTCAAAAGGACTTATCCTAATGGAATTTTTGGGGAAGAGTAGTACGATCATAAGGGAATACTATTCTACTTTATTCAATTGATTACAAAAAAATTGAAATAGATGCGGTCCTATTTGTCAACGAAAAAGGTGCTGTTTCATTACGACAATACACATGATCACTTATCCGGAATCATCGTGGTCAATCTGCATAAACTGCACTACGCATTGCTGTCACATCCACCGTACTCGCGTTATCTGGCTTCCTGTGAATTTTTCTTTTTCCCAATATGGAAACGTGACTGGGGAGAAAAAATTCAACTCAAATCAGGGGTTATCGTCAAGACAGAAGCTTATTTTTTTTTAATATAATAGATCATTGTACTATAGCAATCTATCTTTTTTAGTCGATTTTTTATATTGTGAGATAATCGTTATACAGATGCGATTCAGGGGTGTACATCTTACAATCAAGAAGTGAAAAACTTAAAAAGAAACTGACGTAAATGCCTTTTATGTACTTTATTTATTTAAATAAGCAAGAAAAATCTGTAACTGCAGTTCGACACAACTTATTACTTATAAGAATCGCGATAAACAACAAACATATCAAGTCAACGTGATTCGATGGATAACATTATTGATTATGAATGTTTTTCAATGTTTAGGAAAAATCATAAAGGATTACAGTTTTCATACTTTTGTTGAAAATGCAAATACTTTAAAAACTCGATGGGGCATTAATGCTTGAGTAAATAAATCTTCCGAGTGAACTAGTAGGGTATAACAAAAAATTATATTTAATACAAATGGTAAAATATGTAATAATATGTCATTGTTTGCTCAGAAAAAAAATTGTGCACAAGCTTTGATAATAATGTCAGTATAATAATTTTAATTAATAAACCAATTTGTATTTATAGCTAGTCTTCTTACGGAAACGCACTTTTTTCATATTGACAAATATTTTGAAATCTGTAAGACATAAAAAAATTTACATAAAAATAATATGAATATTTAAGCAAATGAATATTTTTGAAAAAATTTGTTCTAATTTTTCAAAGCTCAAGTTTTTATATTTTATGATTTTCAAAAATACCCCTTTAATACTAAAAAATGTATATACTCTTATTTGTAGTAATTTTTATTATTTTGAAAATATTAATAGTTTACTATATTTTGTAAATGTACTAAATAAATAAATATACCTTAGTAGTTTACGAATTTGAGACGATCGAATGATTTCATTTCGCTATATTAGAAGTGATTTAAAACGACAAAATCTTCAAACAAATAACACAGATACTGTAACATTCCTAATAATATGAACAACATTATTGACGTGTAAATAATTACGTAAGTTCAATTGTAATGTAACAAATGTAATTAAAATTGCTTTTTCTTTCAAGTAAATTACAGTCCCGTTGAATTAGTAGTTTTTACTTTTTTTTTAAACACCATTCTCAACAAATATTACAAAAGTGTGGAAAAATGAATAGGAAATAATAAATACACTATAACTGTCGTGTATTTATTAATCGATATGGATGGCAAATTTTTAATTTTGATTGTACATACATACAATCTTGTGTACATACAAGATTCTCTCGTTTTAAATCACTTCTAATATAGCCAAATGAAATCATTCGATCGTCTCAAATTCGTAAACTACTAAGATATATTTATTTATTTAGTACATTCACAAGATATAGTAAATAATTAATCTTTTCAAAATAATAAAAATTACTACTAATAAGAGTAAATACATTTTTAGTATTAAAGGGTATTTTTCAAAATCATAAAATATAAAAAAATTCTATTACATAATCGATTAAAATAAATAAAATTAAATAAATTTTAAAAATTAAATAACATTTGGATTTATTAAAACTTATAAAAAAAAGTTTGAGCCTTAAAAATTTAAAAAGAAAATTGTCATTATAAAATTACTTTGCTTAAATATTCGTATTCTTTCAATAAAAAAGAAAATTTGTTCTATGTACAATTTTTTATTGTGTCTCTTGTAGGTTTCAAAATTTTCGCGAATGTAAAAAGGTGGTTTTTTTATAGAAAATTGGTTAACTTATAAAAAGATGATTGCACAGATCTCGCGTTTCCAATTTTTAACGTACTGTAGAAAAATAACATAAGTTTAACCAGACATAAGTATATTTTATTTTTCATCTTTATTTGATTTTAAAAAGTAATCAAATTAATCTATATTTTGTTTTAATATTTACTTATTTATATTATATTTATTTAATATGCATCATAATTTTCCATATATTAACAAAAATAACGAAATCTGATTGACACTCAAAGTATGTCTTAGAAAGAGAAATAGAGTTAATAGAAGTGTAATTTTATATACTTTTGGTTTGTATTGAAAAGTAGTACATTATATAGAATTCTACGTAACCTAGGTAATTTATAAATGACTGGTTCTTTTTAGTGACTAGTTTAATTTTCAATTATCACTAAACGAGTCATGTTATAATTATGTATGGCGATCAGTTGATAAGTACATGAAATGTACTTTTAGGCCATATGAACCATTGGAAATGATAGGTTGAACATGTTGCAAGTGAGCGCATTTTTCACATTTTATAAGAATTGCAACAATTTGTAATTATTACAATGACAAACACACAAATGAAAAGTCACACTCATATTATAAGAATAATATTGTGTGCTAAATTGTAATTATATAATTCAATAATTGTGAAAATATTAACGCATGAACAGAAACAAAATTATACAAAAATCATGAAAAAAGATTATTTAAAAAGCTTCACATAACCCAAATAAACAATTACATCAAATTCATTGTTTCTACTAAATAAATAAGATCAAATATTAAAAATAGCAATCGCTCATCATTAAAAAAAATTCCCATAAGATCATATTTAAAAATATCGTTAAACCAAGGTTTCCTCTTCAGAGAAGCAACATACATGAAACATTTAAATTTGTTTAGTTTTCTATTCAAATGAATCCATCATAAACAATGAATTGAAAATAATTTTAATCAGTGTATACGTTATTTCAATGTAGAGAAAGGGGTTTTTTATGATAATGTCGTATCATAGCTTCTTCGCTATTTTTCTATGTATTTATATATTTTATTATTTTCATTAAAAGTAATTGGTTAAGTCTTCTTAACTCTTTTACAAGAAATTAAAATTTTATTAAATTTTTAAGCTCTTCCACGTGCTTTTACTTATATTAGATGTGTATAAGTGAACACCTTTCTTCACATGTGGACACGTGCTTAAATAATCAAAGTGCAGAATGTATACGAATGATATTTTATTTGATAAGGAGTATGTATATTACAATGAAAATAAAAGGATTTCTAAGAGTAAAAATACTATTAAATAATTCATGATTTAGAAAATACGCATCTAAGAACCAATGATTGAACCCATTATTTGTTACATACGCATGTATAAATGTAACTCTATAAAGTAATTAAATTATATACGGTTTTGTAAATATCATTGGTGATGAAATTCGGTATGAATCAAAACAAAAGAATATATATAAGCAAATATAAAAGTCGAACAAAACCAGAACTAGACCACTTACCATTGCACTGGTTGCAGACAAGTCTGAAGAAATACTTAGAGTTTTTTCAAAGCAAAAAACGACTATAGCTAGAACTGAATATTTCGCTCGATTACAGAAAATTTTTTTAGAAGGAAACGACAATTTTTTCAACATTTTATACATTTCTACTTAAACGTTAAGTATATTATTTAAATTATCAATAAAGTCTTGATATGAAACTGATGCCCTGGGCTTATAAGGCATGTAAACTATATCACTGATAACTTTTTAGAATCACTCTATTCATGATGTTTAATGATAAAATATCAATTTATTAAAAAAAATAACTTTATGTTGTATGTAAGATAGTTTTCTTAGGCAATATTATTTTCACACAATACGCTGAAGTACGGCAACTCGTCGCTCACTTATAATACTCTGACTCACAATCACGTTACAACTGACGTTTATTAAGTCCTCCCACCATTCACCTTTATACACGTATATGTACTATACTACGTATAGTACCAACAACTTTATTCTTCCGTATTCCATCAAAGAAGAGTTTAAATGGATTTTATTGTGAACATGATTTTGTAAATATTACTACAAATATAAAATAACTTTTTTCAAACTAAAAATACGAAATAAAGAAAATGTATAAATCCTGTTATCACTATTTTTCTCTAAAGATATTTTAGTATAAAATAATTTACTCATTAAAAAAATGCCATCAGATCGTGTTGTTCTACGAAATCGATTTCAAAAAATGTTGAGAAAATATTTCATGTCTATAATGAAAACGACGGGGTCGAAATTTTGATCAATGAGCTGTTATTCAGGCATTATACAGTTAAATAAAGTATACATCGGAAATTTAGTAATTTTTAAATCAAATTAGCCCCGCAACAATGAGTTTAAGAAATTCATTAAATTTAATAGAAAGATGATAGAGTACATTCATTTAAATTGTTTTATGATGGATTCAAATTTACTTTTTAACACAAATGTAATATTAATGTATTAGAATATAAATCATAACTTTGATCAAGGGTTACGTCAGCGATCTCTTGTATTCAATTTTGTTTCTAGCAGTTTTGATAATTTATATTATTTATCAAAACTCATTGAACTCAGGAATTAATGACTTTAAAGCTTTATTTTATTAATTCTTAATATGCTCTATTTCATGAAACCCATCTGTTAATTTTTATTTAAATATTTTACAACTTTGATATTCCAGAATAGTTAAATTTTAGAAAATATAAGATTAAAGTATATGTCTCATATCTACTCTTATTCATATTATGTGGACTATAATTAAAGCTTCAGTAGTACATCCACCCATTCCATTCCGGAAACGATCTTTTTAAAAAAGATAAAATCTTGTAGATAAACGGTCTTTAAAAACTTTATTACATAGCTAACGTACAGGCGTCCGTTCTTAAAAGCGAAATAGATCGATTTAAATAAAAAAATATTTCAAAATAAAAAATAGAAATTAATATACTGGGACAGAGCAGGACTTATTTCTTGTTGATGTTTTTGGACTGTGAATGACTATTATGTCTTAATGATACGGGTATAGTATTAAAAATAAGAACTACTTAAAATTCAGATCATCTACGTATTAAAGTTGAATTAAGTTATGATTCAAGTTTTTATAGCCCTTCAAAGCTTGGAATTTGAGACATAATTGATTGAAAATAACACTTATTTTTTTGGAAAAATGTGCTTATTATAATCTACAAAATCATTCAAAATAAACAAAAATTCTAAAAGAATACTGATATATGCATAAAGACATATGAAATCCAAAACTGCTTGAAACATTATAATTTAGAGTCTACGTAAATAGAGATTAAAATATTTTTATTTAAATTTTTTAAATTGTAGTACCGAATAGAAGATACGGTCACCTCGCATCTTTTACGTGCTCAGCTGATTTAAGCATGCATTTTTAAATGACTCACACGCTTTTCAACCACATAACTGTTGTTATACTTGAATTAGTTTTAACGGACTGACTATTAATACAAAATAAGTACATTTATACATTTAATACAATTATTAATTATTGCAATAATTCATATAAAATTAAAATAGAAAAAATAATTTTTGGATTGTTATTATTACATTCTTTTTTATTACAATGTAGGAAATCGTGCACTTTGTAAACTACTTTCTTATTTTTAATGACTTATCCTTTCAATAAGAGCAAGTCAAAAATCTTTTTCAAGGCCTAATAGTCTCACTAGCCCTATATGTTAATTGATATTTATTATTTTCCAATATTATAAAAATTTTAATCAGTTAATTTAACTAAATATAAGAATTTTAATTTAACTATGAATAGGTATTTATCTATGAATATGAATAGAAGGAACTGAGAAATATAGTTAAAATAAATCCAAAACATCCAGTAGACGTTATGTTTAACAAGATATTGATTTCAACTCATTCATTCCCATATAACAAGTCCAATCTAACAGACCTTATTGATTGTTTTATATTTGTCTTGAAAATTTCATTAAAAATATACTGATTTAAGATAAATTATACAAATAGTAATAACTTCTTCAAGATGAGTGCAAAATAACTATTTAAAGACTTTTTATATACAACTATGTACAGTATATGAAATCAAGTTCGTTTGATAATTTGTTTCTTTTTATTTGTATTCTTACAATTTACTCTTTATTATATAAAACCTTGGTACTTATAGTTACAACTATTTAAAAGTGAAATATATCTTTATTCATTCGATTGTCATGATGAAACTATAAGCACACAAAATATTGAGATATATAGATGTCCAAATGTTGTGAAAGAAAAAGTATAAGTAAAAATTTTGGTTAACGGAAAAGACAAAAATAAGATGTGAATAATTTTGTCCCTCGACTAACTTTTTTTATAGTACACCAATTGTATTAGAATATTTTAACTGGTAGATAATAGGTTTAGACTTTCAGTTTAACTAATAATCCTGAATGTGTATTATTTTGAAAATAAGAATTTTGAATCTATCTTATATATTGACATAATTATTGCAATTGATTAGTAATTTCCATTATTTTCAATACTCCATATACCTTTATACTAAAATAATAATATAAGATTGAGACGCTGTAACAAGGTATAAACTTTCTATTGTGCTTGAATACAGGGTACCTGTGAGAGGGAACGCCGACTGGTGTTTAGGAGGCGGGCGAGAGAGACAGTGAATGTAAATCAGAGCAGGATAAAACAAACGCGGAATAACGAAGGGGGTGAAAGTGGAAGAGAAAAAAAGAAAATGAAAATAGGTAGTCGCATGTAAACGAGGAAGAATAACAGGTGCAAAATAGTGATCGTAAAGGGAAATAAATGAAGTAGGTATTATAGAAAAGAGGGCAGAAATGTCCATACTACTTTTAGTAATACCGCCACTAGGTAGTCGTTGTCGAGTAGGTCTTCGTGGGCGATGTTGATGCTTCCCTATAAATCAGTAAGTCACAAATTGAAGATCGGAAGTACTATTAGTGCTAATTGACTTCTCGAGCGTGTGATATTATTGTCCTCTCCCATGTCATCTCTCTCTCTTTCTCTCTCTCTCGGTCTTTCTCTAGTATCTTTACTTAGTAGCATTGTCAAGCTAATATTTCTCGACCAAACTGACATTCTTCACGAGTATGAATTTGAAGAGGCACCAAACGTTGAATGTCATAAGCCCAAAATTGTTTAAGGTTCTTTTATAGAGCAGCAATTGGTTTTCAGTAATGAGTTACGATTTTTTTTCTTTCTTAAGATTCTTTCGTAAAATTGGTACCAAACATAATTGAATAATATTTTTTACGTTAAAATTTACATCATTATTTGTAGATGTGACGGCCTAATGAAAAAATTAGCCAATAAAATAATATAAGAAAAAAAATAAAAACAACTCAGTTTGATATCAAACACCTATCTTCAGCGTTAAAAGAATTACATTTTATAAGAAATCTCAGCATAACACATGTTAAACATTGGTAATCTTTAAGAGCAAACAAGTGCTCAAACAATGTCCATTGATAAAGCATGGAGTTCTGTATATTTTCACGTAATTTACCTAATTAAAGATACATTTTTTTTCTTTTTCTTTTATTTATCGCATAAATTAAATGTCAAAAAGAAGGATTTAAAAGAAGGATTTCTTAAAAATTTGATAAACAAATATAGCCGCCCAATTTTAAATTCAATGGTAGCCTCCATTATCCAGGAAAAGTTATGTATTACGATATTTTTTCTGTGTGATTTTACGCTAAATTAAGTATTTTCATTTTGTAATAATAATGTAACGTCCATCGCTGTAAAGCACATAGTAAAAATAAAGTTTAGACTTTAATGAAGTCATAAATCACTATCGCTTGTGCCTACGTCATCTGCCTACAATGACTGCTTATGATTTCCGAGCGTGAGAAAAGTTTAAACTGAAACACTTCATTATAAAAAATTTACCTACAAATAAGTGAGTTAGTTTTCTCCGAAAAACAATAAACGGACCCTCTTGATGATACGCCATGGCCCCGCGCTAACGAAATTTTCCAGATGCATAAACTCGTAAAAATGATCTTTTCCGGCTGCGAACAAAATCACGCAACGTATGTTGATGCAAGACAATCGCTAGACATTTATATATGAAGCAATAATATTGATTATTGTAACCGTCATTGTTTATTGTTTATTGATGTTATTTAAAAGCTAGTTCTTAAATTTGTAATGTTCACAACTTGTTTCCTAAAATCTATAGACGTAAACAAACAATCACGCCTAAACAAAAATTAATATTTATCATAACGCCGATAATATTCTTATAGTATTAAGTCTACAAAATGCAAACAATTACATAGATCTCTCTATCTCGTGTCTATTTCACCCGCTAGAACTATTTAATTAATTAGTTAAACAATTAATTTCGATTAATACTTTTACAAATCGATACGAGAGTCATTTGACAAGTACCTAGCCTCACCGTCAAATGGTGCCACTATCGCGGTAGAAATACACCACAGTGCAATATCTTCCTGTACACGGTTACAGACGAAATTTCAACTGGATCGGAGTTTTAGTTTATTTTTGAGAGCATGTGAAAGCAAGTGTGTCCGTAGATTCTTGAAAAATGGAGAAAGAACAATATCAGTTGGTGATTCGATTCTTGTTTTTGGAAGGGAAATCGCGCAGTGAAATTAAAGAACACTTGGATGCAGTTTATGGAGATGTTTCTCCTTCAATGGCGACCGTTAAAAATTAGTATAATGAGTTTCAATGTGGTCGAACGTCGGTTTTTGATGTCCACGCTCAGGTGCTCGGAAAACAGTCACTACGGAGGAGAAAGTGACAAAAGTACACGATATCGTTTTGTCAGACCGCCGATTAAAGGTGTACGAGATAGCTGCGATAGTAGGCATCTCAGAAGAACGCGTATGGCATTTCCTACATGATATTTTGGGTATGAGGAAACTGTCAATAAGGTGGGTGCCACGTTTGTTGACTGCAGACAACAAGCGCATCCGTGTGACCAGTTCAAAGCAGTGTTTGGAACTGTTTAATCGCAATCCAAAAGAGTTCTTGCGTCGTTACGTAACCGTCGACGAAACATGAATTCACTGGTACACTCCAGAGACCAAGGATCAGTCAAAACAGTGGACCTTACCCGGTGAGCCTGCTCCAAAGAAGGCGAAGACGGTCCCGTCGGCCGAAAAGGTGACGGCCACTGTTTTCTGGGATTCTCAAGGTGTGATTTTTATTGACTACCTGGAGATGGACAAAACGGTCACAGGACAGTATTACGCCGAACTATTGAGCTGATTTGACGCCGTGTTAAAAGAAAAACGGCCCCATTTATCTAAAAAGAAAGTGCTTTTCCACCACGATAATGCACCGGCTCACACCTCTGCAGTCGCCACGGCTAAATTGGTCGAATTACGCTATGAACTGCTTCCCCATCCCCCGTATTCTCCAGATTTGGCTCCGTGCGTCTATTTTTTTTTCCGAACCTAAAAAATTCACTCGCCGGTAAGAGCGAAATAATCGCCATCGCGGAGGCCTATTTTGCAAACCAAGAGAAAACATTTTTTTCAACGGGGTTAAAAAAATTGAAACACCGCTGGACCAAGTGTATTCAACTAAAAGGAGACTACATTGAAAAATAAATTTTATTTTTTGAAAAATTTTGGTGTTTTCATTTGTAGGCTAGGTATTTGTCAAATGACCCTCGCACTACACGTGGCATCTTTTAAAAGAAATATGTACCATTTTTCTATCCGCCCATGCTAGGATTCCTCCAATTAGGCTAACGAAGGAAATCTTCTCTTCCCTCATTGTTCTAATCGGAAAAAGACCCACCTGAAAGAGGATTAGGAAGACTTTAAGAGTAGGTAAGCGTGACGGAGTTTATAAAATGTCCCGAACGTAGTTGTACAGACAGTTTGAATCCAGCTTTCACAACTAAACCCAGATTTGGCTTGTAAGAGAGAGAGAGAGAGAGAGAAAGAGAGAGAGAGAGAGAGAGCGAGAGAGAGAGAGAGATCATCTGAAACAGTAAGTCAAACCAATAAATATTTTAACTTCGAACTTGATCTTTTTTCCATCTATCGCTAATAGTAGTATCATGTTTAGACTTTTCCATCGAATATAGATAGGGTGCTTATAAAACCGAGTACTATCTACATTCAAATAATTCCTTTGAATCAAATCCTGGCTAAAGTCTCTCTGGCATGTGCCTATTATACAGCTGTACAAAAGAATCACCTTACCATCTCCTTGTCTTCACGACTTATCCTGAATAGGATAATTCTTAAAAAGTAAACCAATTGATTTTCCGTTTATTAGTGATAAAACTCTATAAAGAAAAGTATACTCTTAATTTAATTAGCTCTGTAATATCTGCTGGATGTTACAATAGTTTTAAAAAATCATAGTTATAAGTATCAATCTAGGGGGTTTGCATGATATACAAGTCAACAAATAATATCTTAATAAAGTTGAGGAAAAAGAAATACGACAAACATGGAATTATGTTTATGTAAAAAAATATTAAATTTGTATAATGACATGACAAATTGATCAGATTGTAAAGCATTCAATAATACAATTTTACATTCACTGAAGTAATTTCTAAATTTGTAATCAGTAACTTATTTGCCTGCAAAAGCATATAAAAGGAAAAATAACTATACCACTAGTACTAACAATATCACCAGTACTAGCAGTACCACATATACCAGCACTATTAGCAGTACTAGGACTATTAAGCTATAGATGGTGGCTCAGTAAACAAAGAAGATAATTAAGATTTGCTATAGAATTATTCTAGAATTTAATAACTTTCCTACACGTATTCGGAAAAGAGTGTGATTATTGTTACTTCAAACAGATTCGTAACAATAAAACAATATCAAGGGCAAACTAGTTTGTTCATCAGAAATGATTCCCACACATCCCGGTTAATAAGACGGAAATCTTAAACTGGAAAGACTGAATAAATAATTATGGCTGAGCTCCGAGGTCACAAAGGCAAGTATATTTTTAGATTTATTCATGGTTATATTTTTACACATTCCATATAAATTATATTAATTTTTAAAGCTTTCGTAACCTAAATTCATTTTTTAAATATAACCACTGTAAATTACTAAAATAATTCAAGAGTACTGGTTCAATTTCTATTTTTATTGTTTCGATGCTTGCTGGCTTTGTTTTTTTCAAGTAAATAATGAAGAATCAAAAATATATTTTGTTCTGTAAAATTGACAATTAATTTGTATTGTACGTTAGTTTTATAATTTTTTACACTGTATTCACGAAATCTATCTTATGAAATAATGATAACAAAATAATCGACTATTTCTGGTTAGTTTTATATGGTACGTTGCCGATAACATATTACATATACTATATATCGTGGTTAGAATATAAAACATCGAACATTTTCAGAAAATTTTAATTTTGACAAATCAAAATTAAAGTTTTTTTCTAAAAAAGAGATATCGATGACAGTCGCATGATTTATTTTGTTTTTACTAATTAAAATTTCGATTCAGTACATAATTCTGCTGGTTTTGTATTATATGTATTAGTTACTCTTATTTTATTGTCTCCCGGAGATCTAGATGATCTTAAATCAATACTTCCTTATTTAATAGAAATATGGGTAAAAATTAGATCAATATGAAAAATCAATAAAAAATTGGAATGATTCAATCATCCCTTGCTAATGCTATTACTTTAGCAAATAATGTTAGAAAAAATGAAGAGAAGGCAAGTCTAAAAGTTATTGCTGTAAGTGTTACATTAGAATTTGTGCAGAGAAAATCTAAAAAGACCTTGAATACCTATATTCTCTAGACTATAGAGTGAAGACGAAAATGTTTTGAAAAAAAGTGTAGACGATGACGAGGAAATCTCTAGTGTACCTCGTTGAATCAAATTGATTTCTTTATATAATTGTTGGTTAGAGCGTCATAAATGGCCGGTCACAGCATTAGTCGCATGCCCTAATAGATGGGCACCGACAAGGAACTTGGCCAGTAGAGAAATACTTTGTCACGGAATAATCAAAACAGTCGTGTACTTGATATATTTATTCCATATCCCTCCACTTAACATCTAAAATTTTGTCTACATAAAGGTCTTTTGATTCTGCAAATCTATCGTGAGGTCCATCATGTAAAATATCCAAACGATACTGTTTTCTTAAGATGCTGTATTTAGCTATTGCACGCCATGTCAAATGCAATCAAATGTAACCTTTCTAAGGTATTAATTCGTATTAGAGTTATATATATTTGGCCAGATTTAAAGATATTATCGGTATCGATAATAGCGTTACGCAAACTTAAACCTTGGTACTTATGAATCGCTATACTATGGCTGGGTGCGAAAGAAAATTGCTCTCTTGTGATTCGTATTTTATTTTTTAATATAAATTGATGTATAAATATTTCAAAACTATATTTCTTTCACGACTACAGTCTAATTCTGATACTACCTGTTTCTATCAGTCCTATCTATCTGTATAAAAACAGATGGGTAGAATATATAGAAACAGATAGTATTATATATCTGTACATAGGAAAAATATGGGGTAACCGACTGAACAATTTGGATGATCTTATCTATCTTATTATTTACTTCATCTCGCTCCTATCTATCATCGCTATATCTCTTTCTTTCTCTCAATTGTTTTACCGAATTTTAATCAGCTTGTCCTTTGCTTGGACTTTATTCCCGCAGGAGAAATAATGAGCTCAAATTTTGTTACGTCGGGTCTATTTAATTATTTAAATATATTAATTTAGAACATTAAAAGTTAAGATAATATGCAGCGGAAAGATATGAAAAATTGATTAAGAAAAAATTATTTTTTTTACACATCACACGAATTTTTTATTTACATTACAAAGTGAGGTTTTATCTGGCGTCGATCGTTCCCCATGTATAAAACCTAAGAGAATTGGCAATAGAAGGTATGCTGGGGACGTACAGGCTTCATCATTTATTATGCGAAGCCTGGCCTGGTCGTGCCAGATTTGTCTCTCTGAGCGTTCTCGACCCTAGAATGTCTTAATATGGCAGCATGAAAGAAAAGTTGGTCGCGAAAATACATAAGGTAGAGTAAATTAGCGAGGTTAATTATCTTGGAGGGAAAACTATGACTGTACAATAAACCTAGAAATGCCATGTTAAAAAAAATGGGTGATTGAATTTTCATTGCTATCGTGACGGTCGATTACTATGTAAGATATTTTATTAGTTTATTATGTCCTCATAGCAATGTTATTTCCAGTTACTGTCCAACCTCAAAAATCATAGCAATACAAATTTTCCATTTAAATAGATAACTTATAATTTACAATGAATGGCATACAAGTAAAAGTTAATTTGTTTTTATTATTTTATTAAATTTATTTTGTTGCTAAATAAAATTTAGATTCAGTACATAACTCTGCTGGTTCTGTATTATACGCATTAGTTACTCTTATTTCATTATCTCCTGGCCAAGCTTGTCCTGAACTTTGGTTAATTTTTTGAATTTGTGTGTCTGCTTCCATACTAATTGACGTTGTATCAAGAATGCCATTAATATGTATACGTCTTGTTTCCGACGAAAACCTCATGGTTTTCCGCATCTGAAAAAATATTAATTTTTTAAAATAACCATTTATAAAGTATTGGAATGTTTGCTCGAAAATCGAAAAATCTGACATAGTCATTATTATAAACAGAAATTACAATCATTCTCATTATACAAGCTCATTTATCTCTACATTTTATCGAACAGCCAGAATTGTAAGAACACTGACTTTACATATTGAATGGCATTGGATTAAATAAATACTGATAGATTTAAAAATATTTATTGATAAAACGAAAGTAATTTCGGAAAGTGATAGCTTAGACTCAAGATGCTTTTTTAAGCGCGGGTGAATACGTTCTGCTACAAGTAAGAGTTATCCGCACAAATGGTATTGATCAGGAAGAGAAAAGGATGACATTTTTTAGCTCACGATGGTGATTTACTGTGGTATCAGTAGAGAGAGAGAGAGAGAGAGAGAGAGTAAATATCTAACAGACACCTATTTCAATACCCTTGTGTTTCATTTCCAATTAAAACACGAGAAATGAAAAAGAAACTTTGAGAGGTTATTAATCAAGATAAAAGAAACGTCCTTCCGAAATTGTTACTTCTGATGCCATGTGAATTTTTTGAAGTAAGACATTTAAAAACACACTTTTTAACACAGTTTTTATAAGAATTCACTGAAATTCCATTGAATATTTCACAATATCTTTCTAGAAAAACCAGAAAGAACTTGGGAGATATATTTCATTGGAAGATGAAGTACGAGGTATTTGAAAAATGTAGGTCATGGCATGAAGTATTGAAAGATATATAATTAAAAAGACTTCAAAAGGTGTTAGTAAGTATTTAGTTTTCCCTATTTCCACTTATACGACATCCAGTATGATTACGTGGTTTTACCTTTAGTTTTTTATTACAGTCATTTCGTTTACATACATATTATATTCGATAAATAAGTACAAGGGATACGTTATCTTGTTTATACCAGCTACAATGCCACTCAACGGATGTGAATCGATTACTATCAATAATTCGAAAGAAAAACTAAGAATGTTAGGCAAAAAATATTTATATATGCATATACTATGTTATTATTAATTATTCATAATATTGTAATTTTCGGGTGTAACGTCTGCCACTGATAAACACGTGGTCGAAATAAAGTTTAGATTTTTATGAGGTCACAAACCTCTATCGTTTATACCTACTTTAAGACGTCATACGTTTACAATAACTGTTTATAATTTCTGAGAGAAAGAAGTCTAAATTGTACCACTTTATTACGAAAAGTCTCACGGATAAACTATACCCACCGATGAGTGAGTTAGTTTTCTCCAAAAAGCCATAAATGGATCCTCTTGATGATACGCCATGGGTTCAGGGCTAACAAAATTTTCCAGATACGACCAAAATTACGCAATACATATTGATGCAAGATATCCACTAAACATTTGCATAAGCAACAATGTTAATAATTGTAATCACCGTTGTTTATTGTTTATCAACGCTAATGGTAAGCTATTATTTATATTTGTAACAGCTACAACTTGTCTCCTAGAATCTATAGATATAAACAAATAAATATTCATTGTAGCGCCGACAATATTTTTATAATTAGATATCTCTCTCTAATATCTATTTCATGTACTAAAACTACTCAATTACATAGCGTAGTTTTAGTATAGACATAGCGTACTCGATGAATATTCATGCGCTGATTCCGAATCTGGACTCAGAATTACTCTATCACCCTTGGGTTTCCAGATATCTTAATCTAAAAGCGTCAAAAACACGTTTTTTTGCTATCTTTGACCAACTATAACATTACCAGGGATTTTTTTGAAGAAATTCTGATCACAGATTCTAAAAGAACAACGTTTGGGCTACAAAAAGTACTAGTCAAAAAATTTTTTATGATTTTTTTTTATGGAGAGAGGGTAATTTGAAAAATGTTCGAATTGAACATTCCACAAGATACTGATAAGTGAGCCCCAGGCGTCGGAGTTCGATAGCGTTTCGTTTGCGGTTATAGTGCTCCTGATATCTAACAAGCATTCTCGACTGGTTGTCTACTTCTTGTGATTCCGTGAAAAATTCTGGTTCGAGAATACTCAAAAATGACATGTAAATTTCTACTGGCCTCAGAAATGTTGATTTTTAGGTTATACGATCTCAGCAGACTAAAGTCTCTGCTTTGCCCGAACTCTCGTACGTTTGATGATATTGCGCGAGTGCATTTCCAGGCATGTGAAGTGAATATTAAGTTTCTTATTATTATCAACCTATTGCGAAATGTTCTAATCGAATATTTTTCCAATTACCCTATGTCCGTCAAAAAAATTATAACAAATATTTTGACTAGTACTTTTTGTAGCCGAAGCGTTCCTCTTTTAGAACCTGTGATCAGAATTACACACACGAAATCCTTCGTAATGTTACAGATGGTCAAATATAGCAAAAAAGCATGTTTTGGCGCATTTAGATTAAGTTATCTGGAAAATCAAACGTGATAGAGCAATTTTGTGCCAAGATTTGGAATCAGCGCATGAAAATCTATTGAGTTCACTATGTTTGGTTTCTAGTTCTTGAGTTTTGTAAAATTTTGTTGGGCTATGCAATTAATTGCTATTAACATTTTCTTAAAACGTATTACATCTGTTAAAAGAATAATGTGCCATTTTTCTATCCGCCCATGCTAAGGTTCCTCTAGTTAGGTTGACGAAGAAAAACGTTGTCTTCCCTAATTGGCCTAATTGGAAAAGGACCCACCTCAAAGAGGATCCGGAAAACCCTAAGAGTAGGAAAGCGCGACGAGGGTTATAAAATCGCCCGCGCGCAGTTTTACAGACAGTTTGAATCGAGCTCCAAAATTAAAATCCAATTCTGACTTGTAAGAAGGAGAGAGATTATCTGAAGTAGTAAGTCAAACAATAGATATTCTAATTTGAACTCTGTCTCTTTTTTTATCGCTTTATAGTAACTTATTTAGACTTTCCACCGAATGTAAGTCGGGTGTTTGTAGAATCAAGTACAATCTACATTCAAAATAATTCCTTCAAACCAAATCCTTGCTAAGGTCTTCCTGCGCCTATTATAGTGCAGTACGAGAGAATCGCCTTATCATTTCCTTCAATCCACCTACGATCCTGAGTAGGATAATTCTTAAAAATAAACAGATTGATTTCTCAGTTATTAGAGATAAAACTCTACGACCAAAAATACACTCTTAATTATTTAGTTTTGTAATGTCTTCTGGATGCTTTATATGATAGATAAATGAAAAACAATTATAAAAAAAAGAAAAATTGTATATATAAGAATCGGGAAAAATACATTATTTATAGAAGCGACAGACTTTTCGTTTTTTTTACGAACTTGCAAAAATATATGGAACGACTGTTCTCTTTTTCTCTAAATGAGGAAATGTTTGAGTGTTCATTTCACCTTTTTATATTCCTTTTCACAAAACATATAAACAAAAGATAGATTAGGAATTTTCGGAAAAGTGTAACTAAAAATTCCCGGCATTAAACAAAAATCTTTAAGATTACAATGCAAGGCCAAAATCATATTTAGATTTATTTCAAGAAAATCGTTATATTAAACTATTGTCTAATTTAGAAATAAGAAAAAAGGAAAGAAAAAACTAACTCTTAAACAGATTATATTTTTGTTTTCCCATGTGACGACAGAACAGACATAACACACAAGAAAAGAATAAAAAAAGAAAAAAACTTATTATGTATCTATTATAAGAAAAATGTAGAACACCTATTTAACGCGTTGAGATTAGAAATCTTGATTAAACATATGTAAGACAATGACCTCGGTTTGATTATGATAAGCTTCGCGTAGTATCTCTCAAAATCAAAACATGTGTGTGGTACAGGTAACTCTCTCAACACGGTAAGCAGTCATAAAGTAAACAGAAGAAAATCGTACGATAAGTTTTCCACGTGACGAAATGGAAAAACTTATCGGAACGAAGAAGCACGCGCTTAGGATTAATTTCCGCCGAATCTTACTCGTGATCTATGATAACCATAGTTCACGGGGTGTATATAAGGGTTACAAATTGGTCTTGGAGTCAGTAGTACTACCTACGCAAGCAGTATCTGCCACAACCCACTTTGGAAGCTAGCGAGCGAGTATACCTGTTACCAAAATCAGTATGTAAATAAATATCAAATTTAAACTAAAAAAAAATAATGTCCACTTAGTTCGCGACCTATTCGAAATCCCGTCCCTAATTCCTGGCTACAGAGTCTGCCCTTGTGTGTCAGTCTCAGTTAGCCTTAAAATTATTTAGCCGCTTTCCCACGAGTGTTGGGAAAGTAGAGTGAATGTTGCGATGCCAATGTGTCAGTGCAACATGAAAATTCACTTGAGGATAAACTAATCGCGTCGCCAAAAGTTTCACAAACGACACTTATGCGTCCCAGTCAAGAAGACGAAAATCTTAGACTAAAAAACATAATTAGAAATTAGTGATTGTTTCCCGACGTCACACCCATAAACTACGAGTTCTCTTTTTCTTTGTTGCATTTTTCTAGAATTCATAAAACAAGTTCAAATGAAATAGCTTTCAAAATGTAAATAAAATAACAAAATATAGTTTTGTTATTTTCCTTTTGTATGATTTTGTAATGTTTCTACGTACGGTACCAGACAAAAAGAGTATAATTTTTTCAAAAAGGCACTCCCACGCTAGACCTCCCAAGATTTTCGTAAACTGAGGGCACGTTTTTCAGAGTTGTAGAAATTTGGGAGGGCCAGCTGACCAATTAGAGTATAGGTGACTCATAGTTCAACTCTTGGGACCTCAGATTGGAGTTTACCTCCTTAAGGATATAAAAAGCCTCCTCTCCCAAGAAACATCGTTAGTTTGTGCAACTGTACTATCAAGTGAAGTGCAAAGCAATCCCGATAATTCTGGTGAAGAGCCAAAGGAAATGAAAGAAAATGTGTAAATAATAGAATTTAAATTAAAATATTCAACAAGATACATACAAAAATTCCCCTATTAGTTTACGTACCTAACCCCTAATCAATCCTGATTGCGGGTTACTTCGGATGCCTTTTGGAGTTAGTTCATGATAACCTTTATGTATACCCTCTTTGCTGCTAAAACATAGTCAGTAAAAGAGGGTTAAAACAGTTCTTACGTTAACGACAGTGACAAAACGTGGATATAAAACATTACAATTCCTCAAACGAAGGAACATTCTTTACCAAGCAACTTGCATATGTCCTTGTTAGTAAGAAAGTTTTAGACTGAAAAGTGTGCGTAGGGTAAAAAATTATCGTAAAGATAATTTGAATATCATTCAAATATTAAACAAAATATTACGCAAAATTATATTTTACAGACTTTAATTACGACATAATTTTGAGTCTCAATATCACAAGTGGGCCACCTTGCTCCTTTTTACGCTTTCTATAATTTATACATATATCATTGAATTTTTTCCTGTAAGTTTTATAATTTTCAAAAAATTATGTAACGTCAGTGTGACGTCCACTGATACTAAGCACGTGGTGGAAATAAAATTTAGCTTTTATGAGGTCATAGACCTCTATCGTTTATATCTATTTTCCGGCGTCACATGTTTACTGTGACTGTTTATAATTTCTGAGCGTGAGAAAAGTCTAATAGAACCACTCGCTTATGAAAAGTCTCACGGAAAAACCATACCCTCCGATAAGCAAGTTAGTTTTCTCCGAAAACTAATAAAACGGACCCTCTTGATGATACGCCATGGTCCCGCGCTAACGAAATTTCCCAGACGCATAAAGTCGTAAAAATTATCTTTCCAGCTGCGACTGAAATCACGCAACGCATATTGATGCCACATCCGCTAGACATTTGTAAGAACTAAAAATATTAATAATAGTCACTATTGTTTATCAACATTGTAAACCATCGTTATATTTGTAGCCATAAACTAAATCACTTAAAGTCCATAGACAAAACAAGAAATCACGACTAAACAAGCCAACATTTGTCATAGTCTCGCTACTATTTTTATAATAAACATAATTCGACAGATTGTAAACAATGGATATCTCTCTCTCCTGGCAAATTCGCCCGTTAGAATTATTCAATTAATTAGTTGAACAATTAAATACAATTAATATTTTCTCCAAACGATACTATACGCGACATCTCTTCAAAGAAGAATGTACCATTTTTCTATCCGCCCACGCCAAGGTTCTTCCAATTAGGCTAAGGAAGGAAATCATCTTTTCCCTCATTGGCCTAATCGGAAAAGGGCCCGCCTCAAAGGGACCCGGAAAAAACTAAGAGTAGGGCAGCGCGACGAGGGCTATAAAATGGGCCGCGCGCAGTTGTACAGACAGTTCGAATCCAGCCTCAAAATTAAATCCAACTTTGACTTGTAAGGGAGAGAGATCATCTAAAAAGTAGTAAGTCAAACAATAAAATATCATACTTCGAACTCATTCTATTTCTTCTCTATCGCTTGTAGTAACATAATTAGCTTTTCCATCGAATGTAGATTGGGTGCTTGTCAAACCGAGTACTATCTACATTCAAAATAATTCCTGTTTATCCAATCCTGGCTAAGGTCTCTCTGGCGTGCACCTATTGTAGTGCAGTACGAGAGAATCGCCTTACCATTCCTTTCATTCCATAACCTATCCCGAGTAGGATAAATTACGTAACTAGACAAATTGATTTCTCGGTTATTAGAGGTAAAACTCTACGACAAAAAATACACTCTTTAATAAATCTAGTCTGTAATATCCATTGGACGTTACACTGTTTAGAGAAGAACAGGAAAAAATATACGAAAATCATCTAATAGGGATAGGATCACAAGTATTTCCGACAATTGGATCAATCACTATAAAAATACTAGAGAAATCCACGGAATTTCTGTTAGTTCCAGACACTTCTCCTATTCCGTATGAAACTGTGCTAGGAGTTAATTATTTTTTAACGAATAATGCAATAATGGATTTTGGAACAAAGAATTTAATCATAAACCAACATATGTTCAAATTTAAAGAAATAGATAATCCCGTGAACACAGGACTTTATACGATTTATAACACAAACAAAGAAACTACCTCCAAAGTGATGCCACAGTTAAGAATCAAAGACGCTTTAACAGGAATAAAAGGACATTTCTTAATTGACACTAGATCTGAATACAACATTATAAAACAAAGCCTGTTACCGAAAGAACAAAGTATCGACGTATCGTAATCTATTTTTCAAGTGTAGTTAGAAATAAACCGTCTAGTTATAACATGTTAGATTATTCAAGAAATATCAGGAAAATAAAATAAAAATACTGAATTATTTAATAAATATATCATATTATTACATAATGTATTAGAAATTTATTTATATAATTATGATCTCCGTTAATTCTACTTTAATTGTGGGTTTCATTGCGGTCTCCAACTGTTACTTACCGTGTTAAACGAGCTCCATTTAGCGATTACTTTTTAAAATTCCTAATGCTACCTGAAAACATGAGCGAAATCATGTGATTGAGGGATATGGAAAATACGAGGTTTTGCTGTTAAATAATGAGACTGTGCGCGCAGAATGAAACGATGGATAGCTGGAAACATCTACTATTCCAGTAAGAAAATACATTTTTGTCGCTGTAGTAGGACTTTTCTACAGAGGATAGAAATGAACTAGTTTTTTTTGTGTTGATAATAATGTATGAGGAAAACACGAGCAACGGATCCATGTGAAATTTCTCGTAAAATTAAAAAAAAATTCGACTGAGTGCTATAAATTGTTAGAAGAGGCCTATGATGAGAATTATCTATCTCCTACACGTATTTTCGATCGGAATAAACGGTTTTCTGAAGGCCGAGAAAAAACTGTAGATGACCAACCATCAACGTTCAATCATGTTAATCGTTTTTTTCGACATCATCGGCGTCGTAAAGACTGAATGGGTTCCAGAGGGTGAAACTGTAAACCTAATTTACTATTTGAGTAAATTAGTTGCGAGAGTTCGTAGGAAACGGCCAGAGTTGTGGAGAAATAAATTGTGAATCTTGCCCCAGAACAATGCATGTGCCCATAAAACACTGTGTGTGAAACGTTATTTAGCCACTAGAGTGGTTCTAGCGGTTAAATAACTCTAGCAGAGTTTTCCTCTTTGGTAGAACTTAGGCCTAGTTAATGTCAAGGACAATGTAATCATCTACCGACAGATATCACATCTGGTATTGTTTCAAAATATATTTTTGTTTATCGCAATTAGTTAAATAATTAATATGAACGTCTCACTATTGTTAATCATTGTATACAACTGAATCGACTATACAGAAGGAGAGAGAGAGAGAATCCTAATTATGTAAAACTATAAACATTTTAACTAAGTTGACATTTAAAACTATTTTGAATATTTTTTAGATACAATTGTTTTTTCTACTATTTTGAATTTATATAAAAAGTTGTGTAATTTTGGCTACAGCCGGAACAGATTATTTCTACGTATCTCGAAAATTTCGTTAGTGTGAAGACAGTATACATTATCGAGAGGGTCTGTTTTATGGGTGTTCAGACAAACCTAATATGTATATTATTTGAATCAGGAGTGAATGAAATATAGATGAGTCCTTTCCAGATTTGAGAACAGCAAATTTTAAAAATTAATTAAAATTATAGCCGCTTAAGCGTTTTAAAAATACAATCAGTCTAAAAAACAATATAATTGGAATCATGGTAGATATTAGATACATTATACTTGATTTGATAATTTTTCATTTATCAGTAAATTTGACTTTAATATATGTGATAGATGCATTTGTTTAAATAATTCATAAATTTTTGCTTCTTGTAATTAATATTATCAATTGTCGAGATAATTTTATTGCTTTTATTTTTATAATTAAAATTGTCTACCGAATTTCATGGAATATCACGTTATTTCCATCATTTTGAAGAGATTATAATGATTTCGCGAACGAGCAAAAAATGTTTTCTTTAATTGTTACTATCATGATCATCGTTGATCAAGGTTAGAAGTCAATCGCGATAATGTTTCGATTCGAAAAAATTATTGAAAAAAAATATTCATTATTCGAAAAAACGTGTCCAAATATAGTAGGATATTCTGTTTTTAGTCACTTTTACACTGTGTTTTTTAAGAAGTTTGGAGCTCAAAGATTTATAAAAAAATATGTGCTCTTGGTTATTAATGGGTAATTATGGGGTAGGCTAAAATTTAGATAGAATTGTCATAAGTTCAATAGTCAACATCACAAAGATATTATATAAGTCTCAATTGTGTAACCTATCCTAATAATATTTAGAACACGTTACCTCAATTGTTCCTCTCCATTTGTCAGCAGCATGCCTAGCTAGTTCAACTTTTTTCTGCTTGCGAATCTGATGTTTTTTGTATGCCATTTCTATAATTATTAACATAATGCCACCAATTATACCTGCACCGACTAATATAAAAACACCAGCCATATTTTTAAGACCTAATGTATTAGGAGTTTTTTCAAATTGTTCACATTGTTGTAAATTTCCTTGTAAAATCCAATAGTTATCTAGACTTTCCATGAAACCACCTGAAATCAGTAGCTAATTATAAGTCATTCAAAATTATGGTATTGAATGAATATATACATGTATATTTATATTATTTGTCATGGTGGTTTATTTAAAAATACTGGTACTCATTGAATATGATTGGGTGTGAAGAACATTCCAGCGTTGCCTTTGGCATTTAAATGGACTAGAGTTGCACTGTTCGAATACCCAATATTTTTAAATACCTAATGCAATGTTATTAATTACCATGATGCGCTCCTTTATAATCTAACAATAATAGATGAATAAGAAAACTCGAACAAACGAAGTAGTTACGCTCATTTTTATTTAGTACATTCTTACTGTAAACCGAGAAGAGTGTTGCTACGCGGGGAAAGTTTTTAAGGAAATAAAGACTCTAAACAATGGAAAGAAAGTATGACTACCTAAGAAATAATTTGATCTGAGGTTAGACTACGATAAGGGATTGGATTCTAGTCACACTATAAAAGTTATTCGGCTAGATTCGGAATAAAATTTGGTACGAGACAAAGAGAACCAACTTAATAATATCTAAATTTCTATTTAGTGAACTACAAAAACAGACATTTTAGAACCGTTACATAAAAACTCTGCTGATCATGAATTTTCACACTTGAGCAACATATTACAGATAGAAAACATATTAGTTTTAGGTCAAATCTGAGCAAGATCTTGAATTATTTCTATATTTGGTACAGAATCAAATGTCTATATGAAATCTTGTACCAAATTTTACGTAAATATATTTTAATTAAAAAGTTATAAACAACTTAAAATAATTTGAATTTTTTTAAATGCTCGGAAACTATTAATCGGATTTGCACGAATACATGGAAAATATTTTATCTTGAGCATATATACAAGTTGTAACAATATATTTTTTGTTGCGAAAATTACAAATAATTAAAATAGATTTTAACGTTTTTCGTTAAAAAAAGCAAGTTTTATTAGACAAATTTTAGTTATAATAGATTCTTTAGGTAATTTGGCATGATAATTTGATAGTAATCTATTTATGTCTTTAATAAGGGCTCAGTAATAAGCGTGCAAACAAAGAGCTACCTATGACACTTAACCAAGTACCGCGATTAATAGAAGCGTTACCTCTATCCCGAAATGCTTCTACGTAGTTTGGTTTTATTACCCGGTATTGTGAGTCATATATTATGTAATCGGAACTGATATCTGTATAAATTACGTCTTATTTACGCAAATATTAATAATTTAACCGAAATTAGATTGAGTGTAATGTTTCATATTATATTTAAAAATACTAGTGCTTTACAAAAAATCAATTATCTAGTTGCAGTTAGAGTAAAAACTATTTAGTTATAGCATGTAAAATTGCTAAAGAAATGTCATAATAAACTAAATTAAAATAACGACTTACTAAATTGCTCATTCTATACGTATTCAACAAGCAAAAAAAATTAAACGTTCCAATTTTTGTCAAACTTTGGGATATTATTTAACCTCGATACGTGTATTTGCTTTTTATTGAAAACTTATTTTTAAGTTCTGTAATGCAATGTCAAAATTAACACCGTAAAACCGTTTTTTCACAAATGAAAATACGCACTTTTATCGGTTGGCCGTAGATTCGGCGCAAATTATGGTACGAAGTGTTTTGTTTTAACGAGCGGAATATTGTAATATCCGCCACAGTTAATACATAGTTAGTAAAAATTAACGACTTATTAGAGGCAGACCTCTACCGTATGTGATTATTTTCCAACCATCTGTTTTTTAACGTGAGATATATTACAAATCTAAACGTTATCCACTTCCAAAATCCTACAGAAAAACCAAGTTTTTTCTGAAAACTCATGAAACGGACCCTCTTGCGATGCGTTCTTGCTCCATGCAAACGAAATTTTCCAGAAGCGTAGCGTCATAAAAATTATCTTTTCCTGCGGTAACCGATATCACACAACGCATATCAATATTAAACATCCATAGTCATTCTTATATAAATACTTCAATTAATAATACTTCCTGTTTGAAGCTATCATCACTTGTTTTTCTTTTACTCTAGTCAAAACTATTATTAATTACAAAAATCAAAGCTGTGTGTAAACTAATTCCTAATCCGTGATAGCCATAACTTATTATATAGACTCACCAGCGTAGAAGAAAAAATCTTACCCAAACAATGTTAGAAGTAACGATCAATGGTAGGCATTGTATTCATAACAATTGAAGACCTTATCAGCCATTTAGCCGACATTTTGTCCTCAGCCCAAACCGTGAATCACTTATTAGGTGAGTTGGGTAACGAATGCCAAGGCAATAACGACAGGGTCCTCGAATTCTCCAATAGATTAAGATATCTGTATAGAAAAATAATAGAAGCAAAGAAGAAAAAATAAAATGTTCATAAATTATCTACAGAAGAACAAGCAAAGATAGATGAAAATGTTCTATTACGTTTCAAAAGAGGACTAAAAGACAGCATACGTTTAAGACTGCCTTGCAAACTTACGCCTAAAAATGACGTGAAGCATATGATTTTAGCACAAGTAGACTATGAATTACATTTAAACTTACAGAAATTAAAATTATAAACTCCCAATAAGACTGTTAATACCTGTCAAATTTGTAATGAGAAAGGTCACGTAGCATCCAGCTGCAACATAATCACAAAAATTAGAAAACAATGTACTTATTATAAAAAGATAGTCCATGAAGAAGTTGATGCTACTTCAAACTAGGTAAAAGCCATGTAACTTATCAAATTTGTAACGGTCGAGGATATTCTGCACGTAAATGTCTGCATGCTTAAAAAATGTGAAGTGTGCAGCAAAAAAAAATATAAATTTAGCAAAGAACTATCGTAACCGTATCAGAATAAATAAAGTCTTAGAAAAGAATTACCACCTTTGTGACAAATCTGGACACATCGCCAAAAGAATGTCGATAAATCTAAAACCGAGTGTTTTTATTGTAAAAAACATGGATACATAATTGCAGATTATTACGCGCGAAATCCATAGAAAATAAAAATCAAGAAAATGACCAAAGGTTTTCTCAACAAAGGGTAATGAAGAGGAAAAATATAACAAAAGCGCTCAGTAGTGAAAAAATCGATGAGTCGTTACCTCACCTAGTTTTACAAATACCGTGCTGCACTACACGACAAAAGTCCCCATGGTTTAATACTTAAATATCTTAAGTATTAAAAATCGTTATGATAGACAGTGGATTCGAAGCTAATTTTAAAAATTTGTAGAATTCAACATCATTGAGAACTTACAGATAAAACTAATTTCACCATTTGCTAGAAATAGGGTTGGAAGTATTTCCCACGATTAGTTAAATTCCCTTAACGATATTTTAAAAAATCTACTGAATTTTTAGTAGTTCCAAGTTCTTTGCCCATAACCTATGGTACCAAATTGTAGCACCTGAGTACTAGAAAGTACGGAACATACCTCTTACAAAGTAGTATTTGGGTCTACAAATAAGTCCCTATGAGGTGAAGACATGGCACCTATCTATAAAGGATACATAGTTAATCTTGTAACACGCTTGAATAGTATGCAGAAAATGGTATATGATAATCTCATTCATTCAAAAGAAAATTCAAAGAAATATTATGATCAATAAATAAATAATTAAGTCGTTCACGTGAATAGGTTAAGGATTTTTCAGATAAACAAACGAACAAAAGACAAAAGGGGAGCGAAAATAAAATAATATATAGGAATATATAAATAAATATTTATATATTAAATACAGTTACTGGAATAGTGAGAAAAAATAATATCTTTTTAATTAGAGAAAAGAAAGGACGCACAATTACAATTAAAAATCTACTATGAATTTTCTAACACTATTGCTCATGTTTGGGTTAATCAACGATCGTTGGATACGATTGCGAAGCAAGATCATTAAACATAACGTATCTTTACTCGATGTTGCAGAATACGAAATACCCTCTCTATAAGTCAGTACCACTCGAGAACATATACAATTATTACAATTAAATTATGTTGAAGATACTAGAGTAATAAAATGCAAAATTTAAGTAGAATGAACTATTGCGATATGCATTCACACACGTCAGTAGTAAGAAATGGTGCAGCAAATACTCGTTAAAAATAAGTAAGCAAACAAGTTATGATTTATACGCCAGCGAAAGATTATTTTTCGACAATGATCATATTTTTAGAGACATTAGAATAAATCAAACGATGATTAGGATAGTTATATTGGTAAGTCCATTGAATAATAACAAAGACTGTATTATAGCTTCGTATTCCAATGCGTATGGTAGTTGGAGTAATGTTATTGTGCAAGATATGTTAGCAATTACCTTGTACGAACACAGCCTTCGATAATTTCAATAACAGTCAAATAATATTACGTAGCGGAGTTAAATGCCATTAGGTTGAAAACTGTATCCATACAGTGGGTGGTCATACTTTTTGAGAAAAACACGATACGATTTTTGTCTATTTAACAAATACAACGTTCTTTATGACGGTATAGCAAATAGAATCTAAGAAGAGGCAGAACAACCGGGTTTCTCACTCATAATTAAAGATGATACATTTTCTATGATGGTGTATTCAAAACAATGCGTTTGTGGGTATGAAATGATTAGCACCGAACACCCAAATTTATTTATTTATGTTAAGACGAGAATCCATTTACCAGACCAAATAAAAATATGTCTAAAGAATTTAGATATCTTCGCGTATATCAATTTAAAGTTTTTTATTTGGTAGAGCGATACATAAGGTCTCAAATAGTGCTTCTTACAGAATCGTTGTAGTACAGAGATTTGGGTAAGAGCGGGACATTTCTCCGATCAGTTCGGCTATAATCTCATGAAAGGTTTGGGATTAATTTTAGGTGAAACAGTACATATCGTAAAGTGCGTGGGGTTTTACGTCTGATACTTTCTCTAAAACAACGGACTGTGTAAAGTAAAAATAGTACATCGACAATAGAATCCAATGCAACATCCCTCTCAAAAGTACAGATAATATTAAAAAAGTCCTCAATAAATTTGTTGAATTTATCTGTTAAATATACAATTAAACAACACAAATCATAATTAAAAAAAATACGCGTGAAAAGAAAATTTAGAAGAATTTAACTAAATAATAGAAATTTACATGATAAGACCAATCTAAACAAGGTAATAATAAGAGAATTAAGAGAAATACTATTAAAATACTACTAAAAGAAAAGAACAGAAAAGTTTGAACTTACCTAATGGATTTAACTTCTACGTTAATGTCAGACTTATCACTATGGAAAGCGACAAAAAATGTAAAATTACACATATTTACGCTTGTGTACGCCTGTCTTCTAACAATTGGGCATAAACCAACATTGAAAAAACTACAGTCCTTAAAAAAATACCTTAGTAAAGTATTCATTCCTAACGACATAATTATTCCTGAGCAGGAAGAAATCCTACTCCTACAATGCCAGCCAGACAATAACAACCGGCTGATAAAATCAACAAAATGCGTATAAGTAGTTAATATTATAAAAAAAATAAATAATAGGTTAACACGCGAAATAAATAATATACACGGAATATCGAATATAATATAGATAATTACACAGAATAGGATTAAAGAGTTGCTAATTAAAGCTACCAGGCACGTGATGATCTTAATTAACACTTGCTTTCAACTATGCTACGAACACACACTATGGAAAATCGTTCAAATAATAGTAATTCCTAAACCTGGAAAATACGAACCATTAGCCTTTCGTCAATATTATCAAAAATATTAGAAAAATATGTTCTAACAAGAATTATTTCAGTAATAACAGAAAGAAAACTGTTTTCAAATTATCTATTTCGTTTCAGTATTGGGATCAATATTATAAATACTATTTACATCTGACATACCAACATTAATGATGGATAACATCATTACAGGCACATGCGAAGATAACACTGAATTACTTGCAACTCACATTTGGCAAAACAGCATCGCTTAACCTGCAGAAATAATTTAACATAATTCAACATAGCGTAAAATCGTGGAACATAAAAGTAACTGAAAATAAATATGCAATCACCTAACTAAAATACTCAGATAATCACTAATTATTCCAAATAATTATTCCAAATCATACAAATTACCTAAGAACCCTTCTTAGACACTAATTAAAGCGGAGAGTTTTTTAAAATAAAATAAGTCAAAAATAGACAAATTGATCAATGCCAACATTGTTTATATAGTTTAAAAAAATTATGATTATTATAATATATGCTATGAACAAGTAACATTTTTAGAAAAGCGCACTTGAGAACTGATGTAGAATGCGGAAAGAACATGTCATTGATACAAGTAATAAATTGTAAAACAGAAAATTTATCACGATGTCAACGGTAGGCTTTTACTAGAAATGCATACAATACTATGGATAAGCTATCTCTGAATTATTTAGTAATATCATTGATTTACTTATCCTATGATTCATATTTTACATGACGCACTGAATTGTTGGCAGCATATGTTAAAGATTTATTATAATTAATTATTATTATATACCTATGATAAACTCACCAAATTCTTTTCCTAAAGCTCGTATATTTTCAATCAAATTTTCTTCCAATCTCGCATTTATTTTGGCACGAACACAATTTTGAACTATAAGTGTTCTTTCTCACTTAGATATTAGTAGGGCATACTATATTATAAAATAGATGACGTTAGAAATATGGAACAGTATTATAATAATTTGATATTATAACAGTTATATAAACCGAATTTTGTTGTTATACATACTCACAAAAATTACTGTAAAAAAATTATCACAATGTGTCATTTAATGGGTAAACATCAAGATGTAATTTGATATGTAGATAATTATACATTCAAAATTGTTTAAGATTATACATCAAGCTATTTATTAGCTAAAAATATTATCCAATTGAAGTTGAAAAAGTAAAAATAACTTAATAGAATATCTTACTGACTGAAACTTTGGTGAGATGGTACAGGTTCAGGTTCAAATAATCCTTCGTAAAGGATCATTAAATTCTATACATCAAAATTATCATTTACATCAGGACCTGACGTTGGAAGAAGAGCAGATAATATTTTAATCAACTGTTGCAGTTTTTTAATATTTAATACAGCAACTTAAACAAAAAACAACTCTGATACGTGATTTAAATAATAAATAGAATTGCTCGGTATACATATGCGTGTATTATTAAATAAATAAATAATCTGATAGTTATTTAAATATCTTGATTATGTCCCATACTTCAATCAGTTTGTTCTAATGAAATTATCTTCTTGAGTTATACAGTAAATGTCAATAAATGTTTTCACAAGTAAACAATTAAAGTGCCAAAACCAATAAAATCACGTCATTTTTTTGTATTTTAACAATAATATAATGTCAATACGATAGAAATAATTATAAACAAAATTATGTCTTACATAAAAAAATAATATGAGCAAATAAAAGAGGAATACTTTCATCCAGATATTATCACTATTCATAATATAATGTCTTGTATCTAATACCTATTTTATTAATAATATTATATATATATATATATAATTAATTAATTACATATATTATTGTAATATAATAGTATAAATACTATTCATTATATGTATTAAAATGGTATACATTGTAAATTTGTCAATGTAAAATTGCTTATGTGTATGCGAATGAGTACGAGTAAAACAGAGAAAGAGAGAGAGAGAGAGGAAAGAGAAAGAAGGCTTGCAAATCAAAGAATCCTGCGAATTACCAAAGACGATTAGTTTTACATATTGATAGGTGCCGGTAATAAATGCTTTGATAAGCTAGCAAGCTTCATGGATAGATGACATGGATTTTAAATTACTTACGCATTCTTATGGATTCTTATGGAGAGATACGTATTTTGAATTTCTAATATGAAATCACTAATGGTTCATTTTTCTAATGAAGTTTATACATTTACTTTATAGAAAATTATTTTTCATTAGAAGTGTAATCTAAACATCGAATGTTTTCTATATTACAGTGAAACAAAAATTAAAATTACATAATCGAAGGAGATTGATCAGATGAGCCTGTATTTTCCATCATATTATAAGCAGAACATCACACAAAAAGATATTCTGAGTAATTTTTTAGGATATCTAGAGACTACTATCCAAATTCTGTTGTAACAAATCTAAATGAATGCAATTCCAAGGATATCAAATTTACTTTAATGCGATAATAAGAGTTTTAATGATCTATCGGTCGCTTCATCAAATTCAAACATTTTGTTGACAAGAAGATCACAATTTTTAATACTTACTATACGTGATTTATCAATGGTTTGTATAGCGTGCGAGGCACAATGAGAGCAGTCTCTCGTGAGACTAGCCACAACAACGCCAAGACCCAGGGATGCATATGAGTTCTATTATGAAAGGTCTTCATCTTATTCAATATTAATAGTATTTTCCAGGATTATATTAATATTTTCTCTTGATCGTATTAGAATGAGTTTATGTATTAGATTCATTATAATTTTTCTATATTTCCATAGATGGTTTTTCAGCAAAGTCTAAAATTATAAAGAATGGTACAGATATATTGAAGTTCCCATTTGCATCCAATATATTTTAGCTATCTAGCATTTCCAAGAAATCTATTCTGATTTTGGATTAATAAAAATAAACTTCACTGTTTATTTCAATAGCTTTGATTCCGTGGCGAATATCCCCAAACAAATGACATTATTTACGAATTTTGTGCCAATAACCCAATTACAGTAGTACTACCTCTCCTTCTTAGCTTTCTAACAATGTACAGAGAAGTATAAGGCTGATGTGCATGGTTTCATAATGAATGATAAGTTCATCGAAGATGATTTTCGCTTATACTCTAAGTATTTTTTCTATTTTCAATATAATAAAAGCAAATAAATACACATATTAATTTTTTTAAAAACGAATTTAGAAGGGTAAGAGTAGCGATGGAGATTTCATTATTCAATTTCAGAAAAAAAATTTTCTCGCTTTGCGATATAAGCTCAAATATAGCATAAAAATGTGTTTATTGCACTGTCAGGTTAAGATATCTCGGAAACAAAGGGTATACGAGTGATATCTAACGCTGGATTCGGATTCTTCGGATTCAAAAACCATTGGGCTAATGAAGTCTAATATTGGGGTGTGATTTTTTATTAGATATTGTTTCTTTGTATAATTTTAACCAACATTAAATAAACATTAAGTAATAATTTGAGTAATTGGAACTACAGTAAAAAAAAAGAGACAAATAAAATTCCTAAAAAAGGCAACTAATTAACAATTAAATAATTGAAAAAAGAAAATAATCCGTAAGAAATAGACATACTCGATCATTTTTTAATAACAAATACATACAAATGTTTAGCGGATGTGGCATCAATATGCGTTGTGTGATTTTAGTCGCAGCTGGAAAGATAATTTTTACGACTCTATGCGTCTGGGAAATTTCGTTAGCGCGGGACCATGGCGTATCATAAAGAAGGTCCGTTTTATTCGTTTTCGGAGAAAACTAACTTGCTTATCGGAGGGTATGGTTTTTCCGTGAGACTTTTCATAAGCGAGTGGTTCTATTTAGACTTTTCTCACGCTCAGAAATTATAAACAGTCACAGTAAACTGTGACGGAGCTCCTGGCCGTTGGCCGGAGCTCGTCAATGACAACAAGCCTGCGATTAGGGCTTGTTTACGTTTCCAAGGTCGTTAACTCGGAAGTTCAATACTCCTGGCTATTGAGCCGGAGCCTTACGAAGGCTGTTGTAAATAAATAAAATTTGTTCGCCGCTTACAGTAATTTTCTTTTTGTTTTCTGCATTGCGCTTCTCTTATGATTCGGGCTATTTATTTTGTTTGCGCGTCATAGATTTAGCTATTTTGTTTAATTAGGTACGTAACGAATTGTAGATTCCGGTTAATTGTGCTCGGCGAATAAAGTTTTTTTGTTGTTAAACCAAGTGTTCGCAGACCATCATTGCGCCTCTTACTTCTCCCCTTTAACATTAACAAATTGATTTCGTTCGTCTGTTTTTTTTTATTTATTTAATTTTTTAACGCAACCGGAGGTGACTACCCTTGACTAACAAGGTAAGTTTTCCTCCCTTATCTAAAGGCTCCAATTCGCGTTGCAAAACATGTGACGCCGGAAAATAAACAAACGACAGAGGTCTATGACCTCATAAAAACTAAATTTTATTTCTACCACGTGCTTAGTATCAGCGGACGTCACACATCAATAGTTAATCTTCTGTCTACAATTTGCAAGAACGAAAAGACAACGATTATATTAAGCATATCTATTACAACGTAATTAAAAAATTGCATTTTTTTATTTACAGTATTTACATAATGTTTACAATGTATCGTGGGAATAGTATTCGATTATAGATATTAGTAATTGTACTCCATACGTAGAACCATATTAAAAAACTTTATATTTATGTTAAGTAGCTGAGAAATCAAACCGAGTCTACAGCTTGCTCACTGTACAATTCTAATACTTTTGACATTAACTGGATGGACATCTTTTTACATTACTTTTGGACTAATTAGAATATCTAAATCTAAACATCATTTTTCAAATATATATATATATGTATAGTAGGCAATTTCGATTTTGTTCCACAGTAAAGCATTTCATTAACAACTTTATTAAAATGTATAAAAACTAAAACACATTTAAAACCACCTGAAGTGCAATATAACGCGATTGTATCATAGCAACTTTATTCACTAATATTTTTTATACGATCCCTTTGAACGCTTGTTTACCATGCCTTTTTTCAGGTTGGAATTTATATGATTTTGACCACTATGGAATGTCTTGTTTAAATTCAGATAAAATATGATCATAAAAAGTATTTATCACTCCGAGATCGAATATAGTTCTGGGGGAGAAACGATTTACAAAATTGAGCTCAGCTGCAACATCGTGCAATCCTAGAAAGTTTTTAACACTTTAACTATCATAGCCAAATTTTTATGATGACAATTTCTTTTTGTATATGGTGTTATATTGACATACATTACAATATATAAATATTTTTATTTGTTTCCGGTGGTTATAATATAAAATAAGATTTAAACAAATGACAGCTATATGTCACTGACGAAGCACAAGCGAAAGAAAATATCGCTATATCATGTCTGTCAGGCACGGGTTCCTGACGTGGCTATTAACGAAGTCTTATACAGTTTTATGATCCCCGACAATATCAAAATCATTTTTATCTACGTGGCACCAAGTATGAGGAAAGACACTAAAATGCGACATGATTCTCACTATAATATTTGCAAATTTTTGACTTAAATCAGTGGCTATTGTTCCATTAAATTCATTTATTTTCAATTCTAACTACAATTGAGACATATTTTCATAATTTTCTTACAAACAGGGTGCTAACACCAAATTAAATAATTTTTTACCCTATAATCTTTAAATTTGTTTCGTTTTAATTCCATTTTTGTAACTTTGAGGAGCTTTACTTACGTCAGATAATTCACTAATTTATGTAACGTACTATACAGAACTAAAATCTTTTAAAATCCCACTACTTTTAGCTATTCTACATTTAAGGTGTTTGTCAAGTACTTGTCGTTTTTCTTAAATATACATCATAAAATCTCAAAGATATTTCAATGCACATCAAGATTTATAATGTTACATACATAGGTACGTCTTACATTTATAAAATAAAAACTTTTCACATAAACAAATGCATTTGATAATTGGTTATTAGCTCAAAATTAATATTTTAAATTAGATTTAATTATTCATTTATTTTGTGTAGCGATACGAATAGTATAAATGATCCCTAATATTACCCCAATAACCCAAAACTTAAATTGTAACTTGTCTGAATTATATTTTTTGCTCTGGGAATTCACATGACACGTCATATCTTTTCTTCTACAATTGAATACTCCCCTTCAATGTACTCCCCTCCCCTCGCCTAACAACGTTCCGTTCGTTTTTTCCATTAGTTAAAGCAATGCTAGCAGTCTTCATTTGTAAGAGCACTTCATTTCACCTCTTCTACTGACTCGAGCCGGGTTCCTTTTAAAGCAGGTTTAATCTTCGGAAACAGAAAAAAATTGCAGGGTGCTAAAACAGGCGTACAGCGCGTCTTCTAGCCCTGAAGTGCCTCTAGCGGCTAAATAACGTGTGTTATGGGTAGGTGCATTGTCCTGGTGCAAGATCCATGACTTGTTTCTCTACAATTCCGTCCATTTCTTATCAACTCTCGCAGTGTTGTTAAAACTTTCAAATAGTAAATTTGGTTTACGGTTTCACCCTCTGGAACCCATTCAGTTATTACAATACCGTTGAAACAGACAGGTCGACCTATACCATTCGAAAACACACACACAAGATAGAGAATTCTTACTGTAGGTCTCTTCTAACAACTTATAACACTCAGTCGGATTTTTTTTAATTTAACGAGAAATTTCACTTTGATCTGTTGCTCATATTTGTCGTCACACATTGTTATCGGCACGAGAAATAAACAAGTACATTTCTAACCTCTATAGAAAAAATACTACTACAGTGATGAAAACGTGGTTTTGTATTGAAGTAGTAGACACTTTCAGCTATTCAACGATATATTCGTTTCTTTCCTTACCTCTCCAGGACACCCTCTACGCGCGCAGTGTCGTTATTTAATAATCAGATCTCCTGTGTCGATTAAAAAGCAGTCACTGAAATAATCAGTGCATTGTAAGGGCACATGGTTTATAGCTATTTAAAAAAAATCATGTTAGTCGTATGACTCATCATGGTTTGAATGGAAGGGAGATAGTAGATCAAACAATAAATAACTAACACTATAATCAAATTTGTTGATGAACTAGTAGATTTTGTAGACTATTATCGGCGTTCTATTAAACATTTTTCAAAAATAACCAAACCCCCTACAAAGATACTTCAGGCATTCCTTACATATCAACGGACAAAAAAGTTCTTATTGAAATAAAAATTCTTCTATGCAATGCTCTAATTATGTAATTCCAAGATTTAAACAAATTATATATTATTACTACCGACGTTTTTGGTTAAACCGTGGAATATTATTTCAAAATCAATGAAAAAATTTACCAATAAGTTTACAATATAATGGACGTGTAAAAGAGGTTATGTGTTATTTTGCATGTATTAAATGCATTTTTTCAAATCCAGATCTTCCATCTTGATATAAGTGACTCTTATATCAGATAAATAGGGAAACAGAAAGACAAAGTGGAAGAGTGTGAGAGAGATGTGACTCATACATATTATATATATAATTGGTTAGCTTAATTGGTATAATTGGTAGTTTAACCAAAGTAAGTTTGATAAATTTATTAAAAATTCTAACAAAAATCAACAGCAAAAAATAGTTCGTGAATATTATAACTCTCGTGAATATTATAAAAATGCTATTTTATATTCAACGCATAACATATGTATTCTCAATTATCTTCCAGCCAATTATGCCAATTTAATTGTCAACGCGTTGAGCGGAGCCTTACCCTTTATCTATAAGAGCGCTCAATAGAAATTGATCATTTGCTCGCCTAAAATTTGAATTTTGAAGAATATATATAAAAGGAGAGAACATGAATTTCGGAAAAGTGTAACCGGAAATTACCAAATTTTAGGAACTCTTAAACGCATTTTGAGAAGTAGAAAAAAATGGACACTCACGTAGAAAACCCGTAGAAAGGAAAAAGAAAAGTTGTAATATACAAATAGTATTTAGTTTTGAAGTAAATAACAAAAAATAAGGAGAAACCCAATTTCTCAACGGAATTTTTAGTTTCATCATTAATTATATTTTCTTTTTTTTTTTTTGAAGATACTGAAATTCGTGAAATTAGTCAATGAACAACCCTTCGATGAAATGACAAAGTTTATCTGTGTTTATTTTCTTTCGTGTGCGTTAAGGCAATAATTTTGTAATGTTCTTGTACGTGGTAAATAGAATATAGGATAAAACATGGACTTATTTAAAAAAGGGACTAATTCCAAGAGGCACGCCCAAGCTGGGCCTCCTAGATTTACAAAGATTAAAAGTATATTCCAAGTTGTAGTAAAGGCCAGTTGATCAATTGGACTAGAGAAAGCCGTAGTCCAGCTCTCGGGCCCTTAGGTACATCACCTTAAAACTATAAAAAACCTCCTCTTACAAGGAAAATAGGTTATTTAGTAAGGTTAGTTAATTAGCCAGTGCAAGTGAACCATCAAAAAAGGCTATAGGAAGCCGTAGAGAGTATCCAAGTGCAAAGGTGGGGAAAAAGATAAGAAAGTGTAAGTAAAAAGATTTAAGTAGAATACATAACAATAAAATAGTTTCCCAGGTTAGTTCGCATATCTAATCCTTTCACTTTTCCTAATTCCAAGTTACATGAGCTACCCTTTGGAGCCAGTTCGTGCTAACCCTCAGATAATCTCTTTGCTGCTAAACCTTAATCAGTGAAGGAGTAGTAGGCACAATTGCTTCATCGACGTAAGTGAAAAAAGTGATTACAAAATAATAGAACTCCTTTCTCAAAAGGAAAATACGTAAAATATGAATGTCTTAGACTAAAAGGTGTGCATAGGATAATAAATTACCGTAAGGTACCTATTATTCTGTAAATCAATGTTACCTCTGACTACAATACGCTGTGTTACGTCGCCGTCTACAACTTATATTTCTGATTAGGTATTGGCTCTATGTAAATAAAAAAGTTCTCTCTCTCTTTTCTACAAAGGATGTGGTTCTAAAATTATGAAATAGATATTGTATATATTATTCGAATTAAATTCATACACTCATATCAATTTAATTTATAGACAGAGCAGAAATATTAAAAATTTATATGGAATCAAGGCCGTATTCTATTGTGAGTAACAAATAATCTGCTAGAGGGAGCATGGTACAGCCTGTAGCTAAACTAACAAACGATTCTACTGCGTAATATGAGACAACAAACGACGGATACGTATCATAAATATAAGAAATGTTAACTGATCACTTTAGTTAAATAAAAACAATTATAACTAAACGATCCCATAGGAGTTAACTTAATTTAAAAGAAAACAAGTTTCCAGAAAGCTAAAAAACGATTGGGTGAAGGAATACCGTATTATTCCAGAGCATCTTTGATCTATAACGCATATTATATCGTGAAAAAATGAGAAAAAAGTGTAACATTCATCATTTAAAAAATATACATATAGTTAGGAAATTGATAGATTTGTTTTCAGCTTCAAATAAATTTCAAATTTTTTGTATACATATATATTTTTTATATGAATTAATTCAAGACTTTTATTTTAAAATAAAATTTAGTAAAATTAAAAGATAATTGTTAGTTTTGACATTGAAAGCTTTGTTTTTAAAATTTACGTATAACTATAGTCAGAAACGTATCTATAATATGTGGGCACAGATGACCACAAGCAACATTCTACATTACGAAATCAAATATAATAATATGTAATATGAACACTTTACTATTAAAAAATCTTACTTTCATGAAAATCCAATATTGCTAAAGTTACGGCATCTGTCCATGGAGAACGTTTCTGCATACCAATTCCATAACCAGATCTCCCAAAAAGTTCCCCAGCTGTGACCAACTCACAGTCTTGTGCTGCTTCGAATTCCAGTCGTGAGCTATCCCAAATAAAAGCCATCAATTTCCTAAAAGTAATGTAATATTTATCATAAATCTCTATCAGTTATATATTTTAATAGATTAATTATAATTATTTTACTGGAGAGTATTCAAGCTGTATAAAAATTGTATTTATGTTAAAAATATTTTTCTACTATCTCTGATGATTTTCTCTTTTGTTGTCATTAACACAAATTCATTACTTAGCCGAAAATTTCTCGCACTATATTTATCCTGTATAGCGGAGGAAATTTGTTACCTAAGTTTTAGTGTCCTAACTGAATAAGCACGACATTTTTTATACCAAATTATGGACTCAAGTAAGATCTCTTGTCTTAAAAATTGTTCTATAGTCCTTCTATAGGTCGATTACACGCGTCAAAATTTCCGACTATTAATTTTACACATAATGTTACACTTAATATTACACTTAATGTTACACATAATGATACATTTAATGTTACATTTAATTTTACACTTAATTTTACACATTTACACCTTATGTTACACACTAATCATCTAGTATCGCTTTATCGCTTTGTTATTTTTGACAAGGAATGTTTCTTTACTTATGGAGTGATTTTAGGTGTCCCTCTTACTAGCAGACAAATCAGACTATCTTCAGCTAAAATGCTTTTCAATCGTCAAACGGGAGACTCCAGTTGACGAAGCAGACACTTCAAATTCGCTCTGCCTACTATGATCGTCACCTTCCCATTATCCGAGTATACACCAGCACCTGGGAGATTAGTTGTACCACGGACGGAATATACATATTACTATATATGTATACCCCACGTTATACTATATATTACTATGACTTCCCCCTCCGGCAAAGATTCTTCAAAATAATGTCTAGTGTAAAAACCCTATCTATAAAATTCCATTGCAACCAATAAAACAAAGTGAAACCTAAAGTATAACCTATAGTATGCAAACAAGAATAGTTATTTTTGAGAACAATTGGATAAGAATAGTTTTTTAAGAACAACTTTTCTTGTTTGCGTGATATTGATCATTATCACGGCCCTCATAACCGATTTAGTTTTATTCCATCTGCGAATGTTTGAATAATACGCGCTTTAAGTACTCCAAATAATTATTATATACAAATTGTGTAATATATATATGATTTCTCAAAATAGATATAGCAAAAACCAATAACCAGATGTCATTTTCCAAGGTATCAAACTCTTCTTGGCTATTATAATGAGCCTATATATACTATACTATACATGAGGGTCATTTGACAAGTACCTAGCCTCACCGCCAAATGGTGCCACTATTGCGGCAGAAATAAACCACAGTGCAGTATTTTCCTGTACACGGTTACAAACGAAATTTCAGCTGGATCGGAGTTGTAGTTGATGTAGTTTTTGAGAGCATGTGAAAGCAAGTGTGTCCGTAGATTTTCGAAAAATGGAGAAAGAACAATATCGGTCAGTGATTCGATTCTTATTGTTGGAAGGGAAATCGCGCAGTGAAATTAAAGAACGCTTAGATGCAGTTTATGGGGATGCTTCTCTTTCAATAGCGACCGTTAAAAATTAGTATAATGAATTTCAACGTGGTCGAACGTCGGTTTTTGATGATCCACGCCCAGGTGCTCCGAAAACAGCCACTACGGAGGAGAAAGTGACAAAAGTACACAATATCGTTTTGTCAGACCGCCGATTAAAGGTGCACGAGATAGCTGCGATAGTAGGCATCTCAGAAGAACGCGTATGGCATTTCCTACATAAGATTTTGGGTATGAGGAAACTGTCAGATCAAGATGGGTGCCACGTTTGTTGACTGTAGACAACAAGCGCATCCATATGACCAGTTCGGAGCAGTGTTTGGAACTGTTTAATCGCAATCCAAAAGAGTTCTTGCGTCGTTACGTAACCGTCGACGAAACATGGATTTACTGGTATACTCCAGAAACCAAGGAGCAGTCAAAACAGTGGACCTTACCCGGTGAGCCTTCTCTAAAGAAGGCGAAGACGGTCCCGTCGGCCGGAAAGGTGATGGCCACTGTTTTCTGGGATTCTCAAGGTGTGATTTTTATTGACTACCTGGAGACGGGCAAAACGGTCACAGGACAGTACTACGCCGAACTATTGAGCCGATTTGACGCCATGTTAAAAGAAAAACGGCCCCATTTGTCTAAAAAGAAAGTGCTTCTCCACCACGATAATGCACCGGCTCACACCTCTGCAGTCGCCACGGCTAAATTGATCGAATTACGCTATGAACTGCTGCCCCATCCCCCGTATTCTCCAGATTTGACTCCGTGCGACTTTTTTTTTGTTTCGGAACCTAAAAAATTCACTCGCCGGTATGAGATTCCACTCCAACAATGAAATAATCGCCACCACGGAGGCCTATTTTGCAGACCAAGAGAAAAAATTTTTTTCAACTGGGTTAAAAAAATTGGAATATCGCTGGACCAAGTGTATTCAACTAAAAGAAGACTACATTGAAAAATAAATTTAATTTTTTGCAAAATTTTGGTGTTTTCATTTGTAGGCTAGGTACTTGTCAAATGACCCTCGTATACTATATAGATCACATCGGAATCATATACTATAAAGACTACAGTAAAATATATAAGTACATATGTTACAAATATACAATGACTCTAAAAATGACCGATTAGTAAATTCATATTTTGTATAATCTATTTGATTTTAAAATCAATTGATGTTTTTTAAAAAGCTGGCTATTTGAATTGTTTATTGAAGGATTGTTTTATAGACTTTGAGTAGAAATCTATTTTTTAACAACTATTTAAAAAGAAATCTAGAAATCTATGTTGTCTGCCTAAACCAGACACAAGTAGTGAGCCTGAGAAATCGTATTTTTAATTGTCAATGCGTCTGTAAACGATTCTAAGAATAATTTCTTACTTATTGAAAATTCAATACGACATTCACTTTAATTTTATATATATGCAGTCTATTTATTCTTTTGTAGTTCCAATTCTATTACTAATAATCTAATCTATCACTCTAATCGATAGTTTAGTTACCATAATAGGTTATTGTGCATTGACTATAGTTTCGCCCACTCTAATTATTACTTAATTAATACTTAATGCATCATTCTTAATATGGTGCTGAATAGGATAAGTTTAACAAATATTCATCAAAATACAATCGATGTTAGTAAACACGATCTTCTTGAATTATATTATAGAATAAAGTGTGCTTTACATATGTGTTATAATACAACATGTATCGGCACCCAGGTTGAACAAGTAAGTCCATCAATTTGAACTGGGTAAATAATGAAACACATTTGTTGTTTAATTATTTCTTATAGTTTAAATATATTTTTAATTAATGAAATACAAGAATCGCTATAGCCATATACTTCTGATCCATTGTAATAGGAGTACTAAACAGATATTAAAATACTTTCTTAGATATGTTTTGAACACATATTTACAATATTGTGATTAAATACACTTTATGTTAAATAAGTACGCTTTATATCGATTATCTATACGATCAAATGTTCTGTCGTTTGTTAAAATATTTTCGACCAATGATAATAGTAAATCTATTTGTTTGTGCACTTTATTGTATAATGTAGGGTACTATGTAATTTTTGTTATTGTAAATTCATTTTTTGATAGTATATCTGCTATAATATTATCCGTGCTTTTGTTACCTTTTTTGTCGAAATAAGATTGTTGTAATATGAATGCTTATCTTGTGGCTATACCCTGTGACATTTGTATGTTTTGGAGCCATTGCAGTAATTGATAGTCAATTTTTCCCGTAAAGTGGTAATATTCGAAGAACATCGTTAATTTAACTGATAAATCGACAATGCAAACCTGTAGAAAGAACCAAATTCTCAAAACTCTTATTGCTCAAACTATTGTCAAACATCGTAAAACATCGAATTGGCACTATGATTTTTCTGTACTGTTGATGTTTTATATAATTACACCTGCATTGTCGACTTTACTAGCGTCTGTTTGTAGGATAAATGGCGTGTGAAATCTGGGCATGATACGATGGAGTGGATACTAGTTGAAATTATGCTTCTTATTGCATGTTTGGGGAGGGGGCTAATATGGTAGAAGTTTTTAAAATTATTAATGTATAAAATTTAAGATAATTATATGGTTTTTTTACAACATCCGTACAATGAAACAGATGTATTATACTTTTACTATATATAAATCTGTAATTTTCATGATGGAATGTGACGAATAAATAGCATTATTTTTGAAGATATGCTTCTTATCGAGGGCTCCGGCGCTCTGGTGCTGGGCACTTGACTGGGAATAAGTGTAACCAACATCACAACGTGCGAACTTAATGAATGACAATGCGTGCTAATGAAATGTGTGCTCTCAATCCTCAGCGTAGCTCTTCACCTACTCTCTTTCTCTTCATCAGATAAAGGCCGATTGTTCGCCTCTTACCTTCGCCTCTATTATTACATTTTTATTTAATTGTCAACGCGGCAAGCGGAGCCTTCCATTTTATCTATAAGGTAAGTGCGTACCCTTGTGATCACCCTGTAATGTCGACACTTGCTTATGCTTCAATTATAAACATGAATTCATTGTCCTAGCATCATCATTTTGTTTACACATATCACTGCCATTCGCTACATACACTCATTGCTGCTCGTTAGGTCGGTATCATTGATGAATGTGGTAATTATATGGTTGGTATCAAAACAACAACAATTAATACAGCCTTATGCTGCAGGCCATCGCAACAGACGATAAGCACGACAACTTAGTTGCAATACTTGAAAACTTATTTGCATAGAGCAGTTTTTCTTTATTTACCAGTATCCCTCGAACGACTCGCTAAATTCAAAATATAAAAATATTGTAATTTTCAAATCGATTAATATTGAAAAGAACTCATACTATTTTAAGATAAATGAAATTAATAACATTATAAAGCTATTGTCATCTTTATCCAAAGTTTTCATTCACTATATCACAGTACTCAATTTAATATAAAGTAGAGGAAGAAAGATTTTTTGATGGGCTCATGAGTACTTTGTTTATTATTATGTTTTTCTATCCAAGCTCGAAAGATATTCGAGGTGGATAGTCGCTTTTGATGTAATTGTTGGATCGATACTAATTATTCCCTTCGGAATATACACTGATCTCATTAAGTTAAATCAATGCTAGAATCAAAATCAAGGAATTTAAAAGCATGTCAAAATGGTTTTATTTTTTTTCTTCAATTGATCTCTTGAATCAAAAAAAACTCTTAGTGACCTTCATTGACTTGCTTTAATTTAATAGACCCTAGAATAGTAATCAGCGATTTAAAAAATGTATGGATACGATGATCTGATCTTTCGCACCACGCATTTCTTTTAGTGGACGAGTGTAAGCATTAACTCTTAGATTTTTAATAGTATCAATTATAGTCTTACCCGATCTTGACATCCTTTATTGCTTCTTCAGCCGTATTATAATTATTTGCTTCCATTGTTCGGTACATATTCGATAATTCTACTTGTCTTTTGAAATACATATCTACTGCAGATCCTTTAACGGTAGCACAAGTAAGATTTTCCATTGTATTTCTAAGCTAAAATAAAATCCATTATTCAAAATATTTTTATTTTATGATGTTATTAATTGAAACTCATTATAATATTTTTTTCAATATTCAGAGGAGTTTGAAAATGTAGTAGTTTAAGGTAAGTCAACAAATCTATCCTTGAATCTGAAATTTGTTATTATGATATGTGTATAAAATGTATGTATTAATACATAAAGCTAATATAATTTAATTGAACTCATCTTTCTATAATAAATGTATGAATTGATATGAAGATACTATGGTTGCTATAATTTCATTATTGATATATTTCGTATAATAGTACCGTTTTATTAAACCGATTTCCCTTAATTACGCAAATAATGAGTTCCTATGAATGTTCATATAATAGTCGGATATTGCAGATTTGTGACTGTAATTACCACTCCTATACGAATTTACATAATCACTTTCTTTATTCTTGTAATAAGGTTATTGGATAGTGAGGTCAAAGCTCGTCTGAATCCTAGTTTCGATCCAGCAACATTACTCAGGAGATAACAATATGGTGTCATTTCTCCCATTCGTTGTATTTTCTGATTTCACCTATCTCGAAAACCCAATCATGTTAAGAGCTTCTGATATAAATAAAACACTCAGTATTATCTGTGCTAGTAATAGTAAATAATGACAATAACAATTTAAAGCAATCACGAAATTAACTAAATAATCAATGATTGGATTGATTAAAGTAATGCTTTTCTAGTGTAACGTCTGTTATAACCAAGCACATGGCTAAATAAATTAAAATTTTACGAGGTCACGTAACACTATCGCCTGTGACTATTTCACAACGTCATCTGCTTTCAATAACTGTTTATGATTTCCAAACGTGAGAAAAGTTCAATCCGAACCACTCGACTTACAAAAAGTCTTATAAATAAGCCGTACCCACTGATAAGTAAGTTAGTTTTCTCCGAAAAATCATACAATGGATCCTCTTAACGATGCGCTATGGCCTCGTGTTAATGAAATTTTCCAGATACGTAAAGTCTTAAGAATTATCTTTTCCGGCCGCAGCCAAAATCACACAATGCATATTGATACAAGTTATCCGCTAGACATTTATATAAAGCAACAGTATTAATACTTGTAACGGCCGTTGTTTATTCTTTATCGACGTTAATTGTAAAATATTTCTTAAATTTTTAACAGCCACAACTTGTTTCCTAGAATCTATAGTTATAAACAAGTAATCATGCCTAAACAATTAATATTTATCGTAACGCCCATAATATTTTTATAATATTAAATAGCAAAAATGTAAACAAATAGATATCTCTCTTTCCTGTCGATTTCACCCGCTGGAACTATTCAATTAATTTCAATTTACATTTTCTCAAAACGATACTAGACGTGATATCTCTTCAAAAGAATGCATCATTTTTCTATCCGCTCATGCTAAGGTTCCTTCAATTAGCCTATTGAAGGAAAGCTTCTCTTCCCTCATTGGCCTAATCGAAAAAGGTCCACCTCAAAGAGGACCCGGAAAACTCTAAGAGTAGGGAAGAATAACGAGGGTTATAATGTGGCTTATTTTAAATGGATACTTTCGGTCACTGACTCCTTGGCAGCAATAGTGTCCACCTTTCTTTAACTGAGTACTAGCAGGAAAAAAGGATTAGTTTTACTAGGTTAATAAAGACTGACTCCAAAGGACAGCCCGAGTAACCCGGAATTAGAAAGAGTGAGAGGCAAGGTCGCGAACTAATATATATATAAGTATTTATTTTTCGTACTTACAGTATTTTTTTGGCTCTGCGCTCTGGCTTCCTTGGACACACTTCCACCAGTAACTAACCTCGAGCTCTAGCAAGAGATGCTTTTTACACTTGAGGAGGTTAACTCCCACTAGGGGTTGATTTTAAATTTATCTGGGACCCAATTGGACTTAGGTCACTCCTGAGTATCCACAACTTGGAAAAACACGCTTTCCAAATGTGAAAATTCGAAGGAGGTTCGATATGGGTACGTCCCTTCGGAAGTGTGCCCTTTTTACTTGCCCTCACTCGCAGAGCCATTATAAGTAATTTCTTAGGCTATTTGTGTTTTTGAATAAATTTTCATTTTCTCTTCGTTTTACGACTTTTGAATAAGCCCATAAAAGTAAAACCGAAAAGTTACTCAAAAACAACGAAATAAAAAAGGACCATCTGGCCAAGTTAACTATGCCTATATTTTATGGGACCCCACGGGCGCACGAGACAGCCGTCGAACCTTTTCCTTTTTCTCTCAAAATGACGAAATATCCTAGTGCGCGAGATATAGTTTTTATTGCTTTTCAAAAAATCTATAAAAACTGAAAGAAGAACTGTCGGAAAAGTGTAGCCGAAAAATTCTATTTTTATAAAACCTCAGACACTAGCCCGAAGTCCTTTTGGGATTCAAATGAAGCGGGGCAGCATCCCAGGAAATCCCACAAAACAAGAACGCAAAAAATAATGTATCGCTTTCTAGTCGATGGTGTACGCATATACGATTCTAGTTACTAATGAGCTTTATTCTGACGTTACATCGGATTATTTAATTATTGCTATGTTAGTAGCTTAAAAATGTTTTCGGATATTTTATTGGGGGTACTGAGTCGTATGGTATTGGTAGATAATTTTTATAAGTAAACTGAATTTCTGAAATTAAAATTACGCGAATATTATAGTGTTTTTGATCTAGTTAATTATTATTCTATATAACAATTTTTATTGCGTAGTTCATTTTATAATTTTGGTGATAAAAAAATTAACTGTTATATATGATTTGCACAGTTGACATGTACTTTTATATCGCATTTTCTAGTTTGATGTGCAACGCGAATTTTTAGTTACAGGGGAAAAGAGGGAAGACTTACCATTTACCTAAGGGAATGCTCCCTCAACCGCGTCGAAACCTATTGAAAGTCGCTGTGAAAAATGAACAAAGGGAAGATAAGAGGCGCGAAATGGCCTAACGTGCGCCAGGAAGTTGATGACCTTGAAAGGTCAAGAGAAGGTGGGCAGGCAGGTATTGACTAATAATACGGCGGTTATACAAAAGAAAACAAAAATTTTTGAACAACAAAAATAAAGAAAACGCAAGGCGTAGACAAAATCAAATGAAAATAAAAAGAAAACTAAATGACGGCAACAGTTACAAATAAAGAAAAATAGCAACCCATCGCCAGGTTCTGGCTGTACAGCCAGGAGAAACCCGAACGAAGTTCAGAAAGCACGTAAACAATAACAAAAATAAAATTTATACAAAAGGCACGGAGGAAGAAAGAGAGCAAAATATTATAGCACTCACCTGCTCAGCAAACTGCCACGACGAAAACACATAAAAGAAAAATACTGCACACAACAGTCACACACTTCGAAAAACAAGAAGAAAAAATCCAAACAAATTTATAGATCTACGGCTAAAGACGTACTGAGCAGTGAGCTCCACTTACCTCCCACTTCTCTCTCCGCGCCAAACGCTCGCAATGAATTTTCCGAGGTTGCTGACCTCGAAAACTCACACCTAATCCGAAGCTGCTAGCATCGACGGGCTCCGGCCAAGACCAGAAGCTCCGTTATTTTACGTTTGTTAAATTATATTTAGCTCTTGACTTTCTGATATATTAATGATTTCGTTAAGATTAGTAGGATTTTAATTAGATTAATCATTAATTTTTTAACGAATTAGTTGATGCTATTTGGGGGTATAAGAGATAATGAATAGCAAACGTATTGGTATGATTATTTGAATGGCCTAATACTTGATTAATTATCTATACATCGATAATGTTTTCTTTCAGTACAGGATATATTTTTGTCAAACTATGAAAGGACAACCTTTCTAACCAATAGGCTAGTTTCTTTTGTAGTTGATGCAAATTACCGTATCAATTTGATTTTCTATGTACAATTTTTGGTAATGTGTTGTTTAACATATTTGACTTTAAATACTAATATTTGTTATAAATAATTTGATATAAATAATATTTGATGGTTAAAATATTAACAGACAGTGGGAAATAAAAATGTGGAATTTCTCCTTTTATGGTTGACGGTTTGAATATTACCACTGTATTCAAATGTCTGATTATATAGAATATTTCTTTGTTGTATGAATTCACGGCTTGTTCTATGGAGAAGAGAGAAATTGATTGCTTAGATTATACATTGTATATTATAGATATATTGGTGACTTTATGGTTGTTTATTTCTATTTCGTTTTCCATTTTGTCATCCTCGATTTCGTGAGTGAATGCCATGTAATATCCTTTTATATCCTTTGTTTTGTTGTCTTTGTTAGATGTAGAATAGAGATTTTCTCATCATCAATAGTTAAAGATAACTCGGCGTTGCTTAGAGTATGTCTCCATCATTTTGTCTAACATCTCTGAGAGTTCTGAGGTTTTCCGCTCCACTTACAAAAATATTGACAAGTTTTCAGAGCACCGCTATATCATTTTATCTTTTCGATACTGTTCAAGTTAAGGCTAGAAATGTATTATTATTGGTTTTATTGTTTACACTACTCTAATTTTCTGTTGTGTTATACATATTTGTTGTAATTTCCACAACACTTTTTATATTAAGAGTAGCCGAGTTAGTTACTTATTTTTAGTTGACTTTTTAACTTTTAATAAAACTAACGATGCTTGTTATCAAGCTGGTTATAATCAGATCTAAACACTTGTATACTAGTGATTTCAGTAACCAAAAAGCGGACCATGTTTACTTAAGCATCACGGCAGTGCTCAAAATTAATAAAGTTACTTTTTTCGGCGTTGAATGTTCCATGTATTGAAGTATGATTTACGTTAAGTAAAATTTTAAGATATTGTTCCATGAAATAAATTTTTACTTTGAAATCTTTGAGCAACTTTATATGCCTGTAATTTCTATTTTTCTAAACCTTTTTCTAACGAGTATGGAAATAGAAATATGAAAATTATAAATGTTATGTTACTATATTAGTAAAAGGTAGTAAAGGAAACAATATGTATATATTTTTTTAATTTTTCTTAAATATCTAATCACTATTATGAAGATCTAGACTAATTAGTACCGTTAGAAACTTCGATAATCATAGTCGTTAAGAAAGTAAGAACTTGTCATAACTTTGTGGAATAACAAATCAAATGAAATACAAAATAATAAAAACGTTAGCCTCATGACATTCGCTAAAATAGTTCCTTTTGTATTCTATTTTTAAAATTACTCCACATAATAGCGCGCGTTCCTCAAAAATGTAGATGAGTTTAAACTTGATCATCTTACAAAGTATGGATAAATAGACAAATTTCAAATGCATCGCTGTGATTGGCTAGCCTAATGGTACATGAAAAGATCATTAGTTTGAAATATGATGTGCGCGATCGTATTACTAAGATATTTGGCGGAGAACCACTCGGTACAAATTAGTACTATCAGATAGGGTAAGGTATCGCTCTATGGTATCGCTCCTTGGTAATAATGTTATACTAACGTTTCCCTCAATGTATCAGATTATATGTAGCTTACAAGGGTCAGTTTCTACTCAAATGTCTACAGTCTGAGCCGGGAAAATCTTAGCAACTGTTCGCGCCATGTGCGCTCCTTATATGGAAGGGTGTCAATTTACAATCCTAGCTATTAGGAGTCCGGTAATAATGTCCCATTACATGTCCAGCTCGTAAAGAACTTGTGAAACAAGGATGAACAAAAGGGCGAAACCAACAGGCCCCGACAAGTTTGTACCCATATAAATCTTGAGGGTCTGTGGGGCACGTGTGGGGAAAACCCGATGTGTGCTCGTCATATGTCCGGCATTCTCTTCACGTGTACCCATAAACGGCCATTACCAGTTGCACGATGGACCCTACATTGTTTACACTTCGCGCTAGCGGATTGGGCCATTACCGATGATCCGAGTGGTAGGGAGAGTACGTTGCGAGCTGCTGTTGTCGATCAGTCGTCTCCAGGACACAGTCTCTTTGTGGCCACGGTGAGGTGTTGTGTGCGGCTGCGTCCGCTACTTTTACGTGTGTTGTGTGTGTGTGTGTGTGTGTGTGCGTGTTGCGTGTGCGCTAGTGCAGACGTGCACTACGTCCGTTGCTCGCCCCACGTTGGGCGCCTTGGAGCAGAGCTAAGGACAGGAATGCCTGTTGCCTTAGCAGAGGAAGCGCAGCGTCTTCTGGGGGGTTCTGCCTTTTCTCTTTGGATCACCGCAGCTAGGGACGTTAGCGAGGGCTGTCCCTGTTTGAGCTAACGTCCACGCTACCCCCTCTATTGGATCACCGCAGCCAGGAACGTTAGCGAGGGCTGTCCCCGTTTGAGCTAACGTTCACGCTACCAAAGCAGAGACACTTCTCACCGCTCCCCATACACCTATCCATCGGTGGTATCGGGCGTGCGTCCAGCTGGTAAGCGAGCAATTTAATTCTTCCATCCGCTCATTCTGTTCCAACGAGAACCTAGACTTGTACAGGTTAAACGAACCTAATCGACCTCACCGTGTTGCGTTGTAACTGCGTTAACTAGTTTCGGGTTGCGATTAATGTACCGTCATTTATAATCATTTATTCTGTAAGCATTGCATTCAGAAGGCTTTTTCCCCACTCTGGTCTGGGGTTTTTTATGCCGGATGAATAGCATATACAATAAATACTCATCTTCCAGCTAACTTGTGTTCTTGTTTATACTGTACCGCCCTCCCCTCACTCGTATGGTATTATTTCAATCGAACTCTAATACCTAAGTTGAGACTTATTACAATCATCCAATTCCCTTACCTTCACAACCTTAGCAACAAGCTAAACAGCAACCTAATGGTTGACTTGCCCTCTCTAGTTTTAAAAACTCGTGGGAGAAGCATAGACGTGCTTTGACAAATTAAATTATTGTTCCAAGGTCTTTCTCCATATACCATTTTAGCATATAAGTTATTAATCTGTACCACATGCAAAGTTATTATATTTTATGTTGAATAACGTTAATTTATGCTTAACCTATATTATTCAACCAAATGAAACTGCAAAATTATAAACTATAAACTCAGCGCATCCTTTGGTATAATTAAAAATTACAATATTGGAAATTTTCAATTAACTTTTGAAAAATATGTTGGAATATCTATCAAAAGGCAGACATATATGTGACGACAGAAGAGACATAACACATAAGAAAAGAATAAAAAGAACAAAAAAGTATTATATATCTATTATAAGAAAAATTTAGAACACCTGTTTAACGTGTTGAGATTAGAAATCTCGACTAAACACATGTAAGACAATGACCCCGGTTAGAACGCGATCTGATTATGATAAGCTTCGCGTAGTATCTTTCAAAATCAAAATATGTGTATTGTACAGGTAACTCTCTCAACACGGCAAGCAGTAATAAGAAAATTATTCAACATAAGAAAATCGTACGATAAATTTTCCACATGACGAAATGGGAAAACCTATCGGAACGACGAAGCACGCGCTTAGGATTATTTTCCGCCGAATCTTACTCGTGATCTATGATAACCACAGTTCGCGGGATGTATATAAAGGCTACAAATTGGTCTTGGAGTCAGTAGAACTACCTACGCAAGTAGTACCTGCCAGAAGCCACTTTTGAAGCCAGCGAGCGAGCGAGTCTACCCGTTATAAAAATGAGTAAGTAATAAATATTAAATTAAACTAAAAATAATGTTCCTCTTAGTTCGCGACCTTATCCAAATCCCATTCCTAATTCCAGGCTACAGAGTCTGCCCTTGTGTCTCAGTTAGCCTTAAAATTATTTAGCCGCTTTCCCACGAGTGTTTGGGAAGTAGAGTGAATGTTGCGCTGTCAATGGGTCAATGCAACATAAAAATTCACTTAAGGATAAAATAATCGCGTCGCCGAAGTTTCACAAAAAACACTGATACGTTCCACTCAAGAAGACAAAAGTCTTAGACTAAAAAGCAAAAATAAAAATTGGCGATTATCTCCCGACGTCACATATACTTTTATAGCTTTTTAAAATAGATTTTCCGGGAAATATGCGGTTTGTCTTAGAATTTTGACAGATCTCGACCGTGAATTTAGTCATTAAATTCTACGCCTAACTCATTAACTACCAAAAGGTCTGATTTCGTGTTTCGACGTGAAATTTAATTTGCTTTCAGAATCTGGGCTCAAAATTATGATTGACTGCGTAATAAAAAAGTTATAGCTAATTAAACGAAAAAAAAACGTGAAAATTTTTGCAAAAAATGAAATTTGCGATTTTTTTAGCAATGTTACCATGAAGGAATCACGATATATATATGATCAGGAGTATTAAAGTATCTCAGAGAATTTTGGTGATACTTTTGAACCACTCCTTCCAACAAAATGGCGGCCAAATTGAATAAAGATCATAAAAAACATAACTCATTCTTTTTCTTGGAACTATTGAGTTTAGAGAAAAAGTTTATAGAATATCTTAAAATTGATCATAAAATCCCCTCAAATTTTGTCAGTACTTTTGGAAATAATTTTGCAAAATTATATTTTCCAAGTTTTCCAAAAACTAAAAAATTTTATTCAAAAATTTGGAAAAAATTTTAGGGTATTCTATGATCAATTTAAAAACATTTTTATCCCATAAACTTTTCCTCTAAACTCAATTTTGAGCCCATATTCTGAAAGAGAATGACATTTTATGTCGAAACACGTGTTTGCAAAATCTAAGGCCTATACTACGGAAAAAATTGCGTCGAAAATCAACAAAAAAATCAAGCCTTTTTGTCGTTAATGGATTAATGAAGGAATATTGTCAGTTAGGTTATTTCGAACTTTTTGTTTGTGTTTGTGAAGAGAAGAAGAAAACAAAGGAATCCTCACTCAATTCCTCATTTAATAAGGAGAAAACGATTCTGTTTATGCATATACATCACTACATCCGTACTAATTATAAAATAATATAGAGAATATAAATATGATTTATATTCTCTACATAGTAATGTGATCCTTATGTGACCAATTCATAGTTAGTTTGATTTAGTGTGTAAGTCAGATGGTAGGTAACGTAATCTCAGTTATGTCGACGTTTGACAGATACGCAATCTGGTTTAAAATTATACTTAACGTTTCATACATCATAGAACATTGGGGGATTCTGGAGAGATTTTAGAGGTCAGAAAGATGTTTTATTATGGAAATATATCTAAAATTTATTATTACTGTTTAGTCTAAGTATAGCTAAGGAATAATGATACTAATCGAAAGACAAATTGAGAGTATTTAATTGATATCTGAAAAATTATGAAAACTCAATTATTTTTAGTGATATAAGTTCTATTTTATTTAATGTCTTATTAACGATAAAAAGAGAAATATTTTTACAGTGATATTCAGAAAGAGCATATTCTTTAAACTAATATTTTTTAAATTATGTATTATAATACATAATTGAATACATAGTATATATACTAGAAGTCAACGAAGCTTCTTTATTACCCATATCAATAGAAAATTAACCAATGAAAAAAGTTTATTTAATAAGTTTATTAGGGCTTCTATAATGAGCGTGCAAAAAACCGCTCGTTGCTACGTTCAGTCAATTGTTGTTTACACTGTTGTATATATAAATTATACTTTATATCATCCGTACACTGATATCAATTAGATCTGCGCCATTTTTTCTAAGTCATACGTGTACATGCGGACTTTAGGAGAAATTACTTTATAACAGCCATATATTACGGTTCACATTAGGTACTCCTATGCCTTCTGTGAGGAATATCCTGAAAATTATTGTGGTTTTTGAGCCAATTGCCACTTTGCATTTACTTTGGCAGCCTGACTGAACTCATAAATGCGATTTTATTGGGTGCGATTACCTAAACATCGGTACTTTGAACTGGCAACGCATCTATTAGGATAACCCATTTATACAGCCATATTGTAACACTCTAGCGAATTATAATTATAAAGTTATAACGCTGTATACATAGTAATATTTTGTAAAAAATATCATAGATAGTGGAATTCCACTATCTGTGCAATTCAGACTGAGTGAAAAGATCCCTTATTTATAAAATTTTCGAAGCATCGTAAATATCATTAAATATAATCCAATAAACTATAATATTAAGGGAAATAATAAAGGAAATCTCTATAAGTACAGCATAAGTTTCTTCAATTCTTTTGTAAAGAATGTGACGGGGCTCCAGACCGTTGGCCGGAACTCGTCGTTACTAACAGCCCAAGATTACGGCTATATTCATTGTTTATGTTTGACACGGAGAGGAAAGAGAGAGGTAGGTTGGCACTCGCCGGCTCAGTCAGTATGCCTTGAGCCGTATAGTTGAATGATAGATTTTTCGTTTGTTCTTGGTTGTAATTTTGGTGAGAATAAATGACGTTCATGAGTGAACATCTCTCTCTCTCCCTCCGTGCCAGTTTTCTTTTATTGTTTATTTGATTTGCGCGCGTTGGGCCTCGCTCGGATCTCCTGGCTAATTAGCGAGAGCTTATATTTATTTTTGAGTAATTTTGTAAACTGTCGCAGATTTCTAAATTTATTTTCTCATTTGTTCGCGCCTTGTTTTTTTTTATTTATGTAGCCGCCAATAAATTTCTTTTTGTTATATAAACGCGCGTCTCGTCATTTAACATCTGCCTACACACCTGTCCTTGACCTTTCAAGGTCGTTAGCTACCTGGCGCATGCTAGACCGTATTACACCTCTTACCTTCCCCCTTTTGTTTTTTTTTTATTATTATTATTCGCGGTTGACAGATTTCAACGCGATTATGGAAGCTTTCCCTCGCTATAAAGTTTTTCCTCATCTAGTGGAACTGGAGTTTTCGCGTTGCAAGAAAAGAAAGATAGGTTATTTCTAACTATAGACATTTAAATAAATGTTAATTATAGAACCAAATTACATGAAAATATTTCCAGGGAAGAGTCTTTTATTGGTTGTGGCATTCAGCTGAGCCCGGCAGGTAGCGCTTTGCTTACACACTCATTGCCGAGCCTCCATTAAACATCACAAAAGTTTTATTACAGATTATTATAGAAAACTGTCTAAGGAATCCATTGCAATAACAATTTTTCTAATAAATGATTCGCATTTCAATGAACGTTGACAAAATTTTTTAATCATTTTTTTATCAACAAATTAATTATTATAATTCGTATATATTACTAAAATACAACCTTTCCTGCATCTTTTGAAGGAAAAGTCATATAGATTTTATTTTAAACCCACGTTTTACAATGTGAATGATTGAACTTTTAGAAACCATAGCCGGAGCCCATCGTCGCTATTGTCGGCCGAGTCGTTGACCTCGGAAAATTTGTTGCGAATTTTCGGCGCGAAAAGGAGAGGGGAAAGGTAAGGCACACTGGCCGGCTCAGTTAGAATTGAGCTTTTTAATTAATTAATATTTTTCTGTCTATACGAAAAATGCGTTCTGCATTAAATCTTTCAAAATATATGTTGTGACGTCCGCTGCAGCTAAACACGTGGTAAAAATAAAATTTAGTTTTTATAAGGACATAGACCTCTATCGTTTGTGCCTATTTTCTGGCGTCATATATTTACAGTGACTGTTTATCATTTCTGAGCGTGAGAAAAGTCTAAACTGAACCACTCGCTTATGAAAAGTCTCACGGAAAAACCAAACCCTCCGGATAAGCAAGTTAATTTTCTCCGTAAACTCATAAAACGGACCCTCTTGATGATACGCCATGGTCCCGCGCTAATAAAATTTCCCAGACACGTAGAGTCGTAAAAATTATCTTTCCGGCTGCGACTAAAATCACACACATATTGATGCCACATCGGCTAGACATTTGTATGAAATAATAATATTAATACTAGTTACTACTGTTTATCAACATATTGTAAACCATCGTTATATTTGTAATAGCCATAAAATAAATCTCTTAAGGTCCATAGACAAAACAAGGAATCACGAATTAACAGACTAACATTTGTCATAGTCTCGCTACTATTTTTGTAATAAACTTAAGTCGACAGATTGTAAACAATGGATATCTCTCTCTCCTGTCAAATTCGTCGGCTAGAATTATTCAATTATTAGTTCAACAATTAAATACAATTAATATTTTCTCCAAACGATACTATACGCGACATCTTTTAAAAGAAGAATGTACCATTTTTCTATCCGCCCACGCCAGGTTCTTTCAATTAGGCTAACGAAGGAAATCATCTTTTCCCTCATTGGCCTAATCGGAAAAGGGCCCGCCTCAAAGGGACCCGGAAAACTCTAAGAGTAGGGCAGCGCGACGAGGGCTATAAAATGGCCCGCGCGCAGTTGTACAGGCAGTTCAAATCCAGCTCCAAAATTTAAATCCAACTCTGACTTGTAAGGAAGAGAGATCATCTAAAAGTAGTAAGTCAACCAATAAATATTACAATTTGAACTCAGTCTCTTTTCTCTATCGCTTTGTAGTAACATAATTAGATTGTCCATCGAATGTAGATCGGGTGCTTGTTGAATCGAGTACTATCTACATTCAAAATAATTCCTTCAAACCAAATCCTGGCTAAGATCTCTCTGGCGTACGCATATTATAGTGCAGTACAAGAGAATCGCCTTACCATTCCTTTCTATCCACAACCTATCCGGAGTAGGATAACTCACGTAATTAGACAAATTGATTTCCCGGTTATTAGAGGTAAAACTCTACGACCAAAAATACACTCCTTAATAAAACTGGTTTGTAATATCCGTTGGGTGTTACAATGTACTGTCAATATAATATATTTTTATGTTTTTCATCTGCTACACATCCTGCGATGGGTAATCATTTGAAGACAATAAAAAAAAAAATTTTTTTCGTAGCTGAAATGAAGTTGAAAAGATTTTTTTTTTCGTTAAAGAAAATGTGGAAAATAAAATATTTTTGAATGAATTTTCAAATTTAAAATTGAACGTATCTACCACCAATCTGAAGATCTTTACATGATAAATCAGATATCGTGATATCTGTTTAAAAGTACTTAAATAGAAAGAAGCTACAAACACTCAAAGTTTACTCTGAAATGATGTAAAAATGGGAATATCACAGATCGTAAAGGCAAGTTAAAACAATATTCTAAATGCAGCGAAATTAAAAAACAAATATTACGTTTCCACACTCCCTGTCTCTATTTCGCTCTTTCTTACAATATATACTTGGATATAATCTATAATCATAATGGCAATCTCACAATAAGAGTTTTGTATTATTAAATATACGTAATCCTTGAATATGAGAAGTTTTTCACAATAAACAGAACAAATTTCAGAATCCATAAATTACTTACTCTTGCATCATTTATACCAGTAAGTTTTGTTTTAGGTCTTTCTAATACAAGAAATGCCGCTAAGTTGGCAGTATACGAAGCAACTATGATCATTGCAAAGCCAGCCCAAACCATTCCCAACACTCTTGCTGAAAAACTACGAGGTGTACCTAGAAAATATGATTTCAAAATATTAATTTACATACAAAAATATTATATAGCTTTTACATAACTAAAAATGAAGAAAGGTGGATATAAATTTGAATATATAACAATACTCTGTCAGGAAATCATTTAGAAATTATATTTCTGAATCTAATTCCAATAAATCGTATCATTAAATTATGTGAACTTTCAGTGTTTATCATTTATAATCAACGAATTTACCTTTTGTCGATGTATAAAAAAGTTTAATTTAAATTTACGTTATTATTTTATTAACTTCAGTTAAATTCCAGAAGAAGAGATGCTTATTAGCACATCAGGACATAAATAAACTACATCGATTCGAAGACGAAAAAGGTCAGCATAAATAAGTAATCGATAAAACAAACATTTATAGCGACAAGGACATCTTCAAGTATGTTAGCTTTATTCAATTATTTTCGTGTAAAAAACTGAATTGATGATTGTTGCAGTAATGGCACGGGTTACATTAATTTATTTTGTTTTTTTTTTATTTAACACAAAATTATTACTTAAAATATGCATAATTATGTTTATCTTTTGTAATTGTTTCGTTTCTGTTAAGAATAGATAAGAAAATAGAAAAAGATTAAAACGCCTATGCTTCTCTTTGACAGGTTCAATTCGTTTTTCATTATAGATACATCATTGTAGTTCTTTATATTTTTTTAATATATAGTAACCTTATGTGTTTCTGTTAAATGTCCTTTGCTTCGTGATTTGAGTGAATAAGTAGTTTTTGTACTTCCTGTATAACGCTATAATTTCTGTCTTTAGTATCCAAATATTTATAAATCTTCGTTAATGATATGGTTGAGCATGTGCCAAGGAGCGTCAACTATCTTCGTGAGAATTTTCGATTGGAACTTTTTCAGTACTTTTATGTTTATATTCGAGGCAGGATCAGAGAATTATATCGCATATGTCGATACTGGTTTCAGTATAGTTTTGCTGATCAATTAATCAATTTTCCGCAGCTTAAGATATAATTTTTTTTTTATTAATTATATATGCTCTCTTTAATTGAGTTGATAATCAAGGTGGATATCGAGGTATTTTGTATGGTTTGTAACGAAGCTCCTGGTCATTGGCCGAAGCCCATCGGCGCTCGTGTCGATAGATTAGTCGATCGCTATTCCGAGGTCAGCAACCTCGGAAAAGTCGTTGCGAGTTTTCGGCATGTATTGGGGAGGGAGAGGTAAGTGACACACACCGGCTCAGTAGGACTCGAGTCAGGGAACAATTACGGTGTGTTTTGTTTTTTTTTGGAGTATCGTGACCAGTGTGGTGAATTTTCTTTTCTTTTTTTTTATGAGGTGGCAGTTTCGCTTCCCCGTGCATCATTCAATTTATTTTTTTTACCATTTATTTGGATTTGTAAGGCTTTGCTCGATTCTCCTGGCTGTAGAACTGGAGCCTAGCGTTGGCCGTTTGAATTTTGATTTTCCTTTTTCTTTTTTTTTTTGTTTTTTATTTAATTGATTTCGCCGATATTCGCACTTTATATTCTTTCGTTTCTTTTTTTCTTATTAATAAATGATAAATTTGTTTTATTTTTATTTTCGTCGTTGTTATTTGTCGCCCTGCCAACTTACTTTCCCTTGACCTTTCAAAGTCATTTGTTTCCTGACGCACGTTAGGCCGTTTTGCACCTCCTACATTCTCACATTTATTAATTTTATTGCGGTTATTCGCGGATTTGTTTATAATTCAACGCGGCTGAGGGAACCTTCCCTTAAAGCAAGGTAAGTCCCCTTCGCTCCACCCCTCTCCATTAGCTTAGATATCGCGTTACAGGTTATTTTACGGGCTGATTTATCCCTTAACGTTGAATATATCCTTTCTTAGCGTAAAACATGCTTAATTAGTAGATTACAGAGATTCGTAAGAACCTATTTTCGTATTTCACTAATTGAACCAGTGTGCTAGACATTGTCTAATGTCAGTTGGATAACAAAAAACAACATCGGAGCAGAACTTTTTCTCTTCCGGAGCTGTTTGACTTCGACGACTAAATGATTCACACGTTCTATTATAGTATGTTGTCTTCTGAATTCAAATTATCTATTATAATTATAATAATTCAAATTATAATAATCAATAATTCTTTTACTTCTATTATGGGGTTCATTCTTGAGAGTATTATTTTATTAACTTTTAATAGTATAGCTAGAAGGCTTATGTGTCTATATGAGGTTACTTTTCTAAAGTTATTCTCGAACTTTAAAATACATATAATTGGTGCCATTTTCCATTGTGATGTGAAATTTTATTTAAAATATTAACTACTTCCGAACGTTATGCTGCCTCTGTTGGCTTTTCATTGATATAAAGCTAACAATATAACAATTTGCTCTCATCTTGCATTGTGATTTGTCTGTCATTGGATTTTAATACATTACAGAAGTGATTTGCATAGGTAATCGATAAAAATTTTGCAGTTCTTTTATAAATCTCTTCTGTCTGGCCTTATTCCACGTGTTTCTAATTGTCTGACATATAAATATTTTTATAAATTTTTTATTTTAGCGAATTTCATGTATTATTGCATTGTTATACCACAGAAATATTTTCATACTACTAATATAGACGCGTCATTAAATACCTATTTTTTTATCGTTAGATTTTTTATACATTAGTCTATATGATTTACATTTTCAATCAGAATAATACTGTGAATATTTTCTAAATAGTTATTTATTTTACTCAATTCATTGTTTTGGTCAATAATTCGCTTTTAGCTACCTTTCCAGGGAAAATAAATATAAATGGTAAGAAGCTTTAAGTTAAGTATATACTTTATATACTTATGTAGTATATGTTTATATGAATAGGATTTTACTTCAAATTATGTGAAGCCAATTATGATGAAATGGATTAAGTCTGGTAGCTTGTTCAAGTTTTTCGGATATTAGGTTGATTTACCGGTCAAGATTGTAGAATAATAATTATTTTGTTGTTTCATGTAGCTATTTCTCTCACGAAGCTAAGAGGGACAATCTGCAATTCTTCAGACGGTTTTTTATGTTAAAATCGTCTCTGGATACAACCCTTTGCGGCACAGTGGTATCTCTGAGAGCCCCCCTATTTTAGTATAGTTTTTTGCAATTTCAGAGTACTCTTTTAGATATAGCTTACGTTTTTTTTATAATTTCTTAACTACAGAATGAGAGAAAATTTAAATTTATCTTAAACGTTGTAAAATTATTAATAATTTGTTAATATTTATAAACAAAGTCTAAAAAAGAGCCTGTTTTGTAAAAAATGTATTTATAACGGAACTTTCAAACATATCGTTATGAAGTTGGATATACAGGGGTTTTTGGCGTCGCTGATTACGAACCTGAACTCGAATTCTGACAATTCAAAATGGCAGCTTCAAGATGGCGGCCAAAATCTTACATTTCTTTGAATATATTTCTAAAAATAGGTATTGGTGAAATTTTTTCAACTCTTCACTTTGTTTTTATATCTTTTATGAATGATGCTTTAAGAACCAATTTTTACATAATTATAAACATAATGGTACATTGCATGTATTGCATAACCATTTAGTTTGTATAGGATTGTTTTTTGTATTGCAAAGTATGCATCGTCTACCACTATTAATGGGCATTGGCAAATGAGCAGATTAAGAGCGTATCTTTTTAACAGGAACATTTGGTTTGTGTGGATTGTCAAGGAAAGGTTGACGCTTTCTTCCATTTTTAGTTTGAATTTTATGAGAAACTAATTGATCCACTAAAAGTAGTCTGAACTTTTTCAATGTCTCGGGATTATTCGTGTTTATTTTTGAAAATATGATAAATGAATTCGTAATAGTCAAATCAATGAAATGCCAATATAATCTATGCCGTCACTTTTTGGACTTTCGATCTATTCTATGTGTTGATAACAAACGATCAGCATTATCGACAAAGCCCATTTATTTGTTGTAATCAGAGCACATAATTGAACAATCTATTTACACCTGTGTGCCATCTTCCTGCCTCCAAGTTACTGTTGTCACTTCAAATGGATCATGGTAATTGATAGGAAACACCTTTTTTATTCATCCATTTGATCGAACTAACTCCAGTATCAGATATTCCAAAATCCTATTGTCCATGTTTCATTTGTTTGTCAAGCATTATAGATTTATGTAATTCAGTACGATTAGAACGCACAATTCCTCAAGAAAATACTTTGTCTTCTTTTCAAATGTACAACAGACATCAATGAACTTATTAATAGATCTTTCAATTTTATGTCACTCAATCAATAATCACGATGGAAAAGCAATTTTTTTATTCCCAACAGAATATTAATTATTAAAAAAATAAATAACTTCTCTTTTGTCATGAATTGCTCTTCCTGCAATTACTCTTATGTGTATTTATTTGTTTGTTGAACATATCTTCAGGAAAAAGACATGAAAACATCACTAACGGCGATTGTATGTTATCGGGAATATTTGGCCCAAAATCAGCAGTGAATGGATTATCATCTCTTTGTTTTACTTTTTTCTTCCATACTTTAAAGCCAGGACATTTTATTTATAACCATTTTACAGCCTTCTGCTAATTATTTTGGATTTTGGTGGTGAATACAAATGTAACTATTGTGAATATCTTTAGATTTTTTAACAGAAATATACTGATCAGATTCCAATGTACAAAAATATGTAAACACCAGACGAGAAACACCACAGTGTTTCTCAAACATGGTGTAGACTTTTTTTAAATTGTACTTAAGTAAATGCTTTTGAAGTTCGTTTCTCCTTTTCCATCGACTCGAACCGGGGTCCTCGTGAGGCAGACTTGAACTTCGGAAACAGAAAAAAGTCACAAGGTGCTAAAACCTAGGTGCTAGGCCTCTTTTAGCAACTTATAACACTCGGAATTTTTCTAATTTAACGAGAAATTTCACATTGATCCGTTGCTTGTATGATTAAAACATGTTTTCATACTGGAATAGTAGACGCTTTCAGCTACATTCTGCATTCGTTTCCTCTCTTATCCCTCTAGGACGCGTTTTGTGAATGCAGTCTCCTTATTTAATAACTACAACTCGTAGAGATTGAGGAAAACAGTTGGAACTTTCTGACAATTTTTTGAGGAAAATGAAGTTCTGTAAACTCCGATAATGTTTTTTGTAATTTTTTTCATCTTTTTGAATAGACCACTTAGCTTTTAAACCCAACACCAAAAAATACTTGGTTTTTTCATGATCATGTTTAATACTTCTGTAAGTTATAAAGAAATATGTATGTATAACAAGTAAATAAATAAATGTATAAAAGGTTTTGCCATTGGATGGTTTATTGGTGTATGTAAATCTGTGATTTTGAAAATAAATAGTAAATATTTTGATTGTATTAGATACAGTATGATGAGATATAGCGATATAGGCGGAAGAATTAGACAGAATTTTCAGATTCTGGAAGCACTTGTTCGATTTTAATTAGAATTTTTAGAGAAAAATCTTAAAATTCGGCGCATCGTTTAACATAAAGAAAAATTAAACTTTTAAGAAAATGAGAAATCCTTAGTAAATATAGGAAACTGCATGTACATTTTCTGAAAAGAATACAATAGCTCCAAGTTTAACGACTGTCACCCGTTTTTATACGTTTATATATTTTTCGATAAATGCTTTGCTCGCTGAAAGTAAGTCTTTTATTACATAAACTTATTGATATACGTCTTCGAGGACAATATTTGATTAGAATTTCGATCGAAACAAAATTTTTGAAAAGATGCTCTTTACTGAGTTTTCTTGTAAAAAGAAAGACAAGTTATATTTTATACTAGTACAAAAAAAATATTGTTAATTATTTACCGTAACTATATGTTTATGATTATATGGTCAATATGTCATACCTTCTCCAATGCCACTATTTAACAGGACACCCCATGCAAACCAGATAGCACTTGATAAATTTAAAGCATCTTCTTCTGTTCCATCCATATTGGCGATCTTAAATCTTCCAAAAGGTGAAAATCGATCAAGCAAATATAAAACCAAAGCCACAACGTGCACAGATACCATTACTAAAATCCACAATGTATTGCTAAATGGTTGTAAAAATGATACCAATGTAGAAGATCGTGATGGCTGAAATTATAATACATTTTATTTACACAGATAAAAATAAACTATATGAATTGCACCTAATTTCATTAGCAGTCGACTTTTCTGGTGCATACAAAAAATTATATATATGGAAAATAAATTTTATTTACGAGAAATTTATTAAGTCCAGCTACACTTAATATTGATATAAATAAACCATATGATATTATCTATTGCTTTTTATAGTAATTATATAGCTACACAGATGTAAAAACAGTAAAATAATTTTGTCTCGTACAGTAAGATAATTGGAGTCAGTAGCTAAATTAGGCGGATATAACCACCATCTCATCGTACGGTTTCTTATCCCACATGAGACAAAATCATCTTCTCCCCTTTTATTTAGGATGAAAGAAGTAAAAATGTTTGTTTTTATTGCAAAAAAAAATTTATTGTTTAAGACTTATTTTAATTTACAATCTTTTTTTCAAATATTTTATTAATTCTTCAATGATTTCATCGGTTTCTGCCTCTCCATCCAACACTTATTGATGTAAAACTATATCATGTACTTGATATTATGGAGTCCACACATGGTTATATATATGCGCTGCTATTATATGTAGTGTATATCCTAATCGTTCAAATCGAAAACCTTGAAACTGAAACATGCTAATCAATTATTCTTTATTAAACGAAAATGTTAACGAGATTGTATCAAGGATTTTATTTCAATGTAGTTGAGATTACATGAGTTTCAATCCAAAACAGGAGCACGCTAATCATAGATGATTATGCTTGTATTTTCCTAACATTCTTATGAGTGCTTTTTCATCATAGATGAGCGAGAGTTGTAATAATTTCGTTACGTAATTTTTGCCGGGCACCATGAAACCTGGTTTATTTACAAGATATTTTATCTTGAAGACAGCATTGCTTAGAGATGAATAAATTTTTCTTAATAGACACAACACTACTCCTTTAAATTAAAAGTTTTCTCAAATCACTATTTATGGGGGGCGGGGGCACTTTCAAACATGTTTTTTTTTATAGGAAGGGTGGAATATTCGTATAATTTCATTTTTCGAAAACTCATTGAAATAAATTTCTTTTAAATAAATCGAGCAAACGAATTTGATACATATTCGATGCGTTCACGTATGGTGTGAGCCATTCGATACCTATTAATTCAATCTTAAAGTCTTCGAAAATTGACTCTAAATTAAATAGTTTCATTATTTCGGAGACAGCATTTATATCGGTGGTCGATCGAGGATTAGTTCGTATTTAATATTTATTATAAACTTTGGGTGGTCTTCAATAAATCCAAGAATGAAGGTAACTTGGTCAAATTTTATCACAGTTAGCAGACCGACATTTCTACATTTATATATATCAATTGATACATGTATCATTATCTATATAGTCTTTGTATTTGAATTCTAATCAATTTCCGTTATGCTATTTTGAGATAAATCTAATTATAACAACTGAACTACCAAACTATAATAAAGGTTCTTAACAAAGTTTAATAACTTACTATATTTCTGTCTTAATCAACGATGCGCAATTACGAACGATATATATAATTTGTAATAACTGGAAGATAAATAATATTTCGAAATATTGTGATGCATTACCTAGTCAGCGGCCACACATACTTACCCAATAATACCAATTTTTGCTTTATAAGTCGAAAATATAAGCTATTAATAGTCTAAGACATGACTGATAAGTTTCTCGACTTTGATACCCTAGCAGTTCAATATAAGGTATAAAATGATAACAAATTCGAAAAATAAAATTCTCTAAAGGTTCAAGTCACATACACATCAATAATGATTATATTGAAAATTATGAAGTGATTTACATCAAACCTAATTCAACGGATTTAGAAATATTTCTGTTAAACCTCAGAAATTATATACTTGTATAGACTAGGGCAATAAAGCCCATATCATACCAAAAAAATGCAAACATAAATAAAATTCATTATCCATTCTACATATCAACTCTATATGTACTTAGCAGATGAAGAGGCGAGGAGTCTCAAGATGATGAAAAGACTACCTTCTGTGTTTGAAGATAATTAGTGATAATTAAGTGGTTTATAATTCAACGCGGCTGAGGGAACCTTCCCTTAAAGCAAGGTAAGTCCCCTTCGCTCCACCCCTCCCCATTAGCTTAGATATCGCGTTACAGGTTATTTTACGGGCTGATTTATCCCTTAACGTTGACAATGAAATGTCCAGGTAATTAAGCTTAATTTTTTCTATAAGTTCTATTTTTCATATAGTTTTTCTATGTAAGTCACTTGAATTTGATTAAATATTTTATACCAAAGTAATCCAAGTGTTTTTTTCTGCAGAAACCAACATTTTGATTACTTTTAATAAAATGATTTTGATGAAGATTTTTCTTTATCTTGTCGAACATGTTAACATTATTTCATTGAAGATTAAATCATAACAAATCACCTGTTTTTTTTAAATAAACTGAAATGTATTTCCTTGTTTTTTGTTATTGAGAACAGTAGGATGAAAACGATACTTGAATCAGTATGGTTTTATCATCGCTAAATATTGTATATATTTTATTGAGTCTATATAAAAAATTTAAGTTCTATATTTAATTTCTTTACAGTAACCATACATAATGTTTACAATAATATATTGATATATTATTTTTTTTTAATTTCTTTCATTATTTCACTATTTATTTCAACATTTCTAACGTCCAACGGATATTACAAACTAGTTTGTAAATTAATAGTAGACATCGCGATATCTGATTTATCATGTGAAGATCTTCAGATTGGTGGTAGATACGTTCAATTTTAAATTTGAAAATTCATTCAAAAATATTTTATTTTCCACATTTTCTTTAACGAAAAAAAAAAATCTTTTCAACTTCATTTCAGCTACGAAAAAAATTTTTTTTTTTATTGTCTTCAAATGATTACCCATCGCAGGATGTGTAGCAGATGAAAAACATAAAAATATATTATATTGACAGTACATTGTAACACCCAACGGATATTACAAACCAGTTTTATTAAGGAGTGTATTTTTGGTCGTAGAGTTTTACCTCTAATAACCGGGAAATCAATTTGTCTAATTACGTGAGTTATCCTACTCCGGATAGGTTGTGGATAGAAAGGAATGGTAAGGCGATTCTCTTGTACTGCACTATAATATGCGTACGCCAGAGAGATCTTAGCCAGGATTTGGTTTGAAGGAATTATTTTGAATGTAGATAGTACTCGACTCAACAAGCACCCGATCTACATTCGATGGACAATCTAATTATGTTACTACAAAGCGATAGAGAAAAGAGACTGAGTTCAAATTGTAATATTTATTGGTTGACTTACTACTTTTAGATGATCTCTCTTCCTTACAAGTCAGAGTTGGATTTAAATTTTGGAGCTGGATTTGAACTGCCTGTACAACTGCGCGCGGGTCATTTTATAGCCCTCGTCGCGCTGCCCTACTCTTAGAGTTTTCCGGGTCCCTTTGAGGCGGGCCCTTTTCCGATTAGGCCAATGAGGAAAAAGATGATTTCCTTCGTTAGCCTAATTGAAAGAACCTGGCGTGGGCGGATAGAAAAATGGTACATTCTTCTTTTAAAAGATGTCGCGTATAGTATCGTTTGGAGAAAATATTAATTGTATTTAATTGTTGAACTAATAATTGAATAATTCTAGCCGACGAATTTGACAGGAGAGAGAGAGAGATATCCATTGTTTACAATCTCTCGACTTAAGTTTATTACAAAAATAGTAGCGAGACTATGACAAATGTTAGTCTGTTAAGTCGTGATTCCTTGTTTTGTCTATGGACCTTAAGAGATTTATTTTATGGCTATTACAAATATAACGATGGTTTACAATATGTTGATAAACAGTAGTGACTATTATTAATATTATTATTTCATACAAATGTCTAGCCGATGTGGCATCAATATGTGTGTGATTTTAGTCGCAGCCGGAAAGATAATTTTTACGACTCTACGTGTCTGGGAAATTACATTATCGTGATTAGAGCTTTTTGAATTTTGGTTGCCAGAGGTGTTTGCTAGGTGACCAGATAGGTTACATAGTTGGCAAACATGAACTTGAGCATTTTGTCCATGATGAGGTTTGGCTACGTGACCTAGTTTATCGTAGAGTTGATAAGAAACTTGATGTTAAACAAATTTGGCATTTTAATAAGTTCCTACATTGAACGGTGTCATGACCTGGTTTTTTTAAAATCGTTACAAAAACTTTTTATTTGAGAATACCAGTCTTTTTGTTCGTGACCAGGCTTATTACAAAATTGATAAATATTTAATTTCCTCGTTCCAAGAATCACTAATTTGTCGTTATTAGGTTGCAACGCGATACGCCCTAATTCTATTAGGGGAGGGAAAACTTTCCTTAATTGTTAAGGGTAGTCACCTTCAATCGCCTTGAAATCTAATTTCGCGAACAATAAACGACAAAAAATAAAATAAAAAGGGAAGGTAAGAGGCGCATTTATGGCCTGACATGCGTTAGGATATCAATGACCTTGAAAGATCGAGGACACGTGAATATGCAGGCGTTGAAATAATTGAACGCACGAAATAATATAAAAAGAAAACAAAATTTATTAGCGGCTACGCGACAAAAGAAGAAGTGACGGCGAATCGGCGACAATTTAAATCGCGAAATACAATAAGATAACGGCCGTCGTAAGGCTCCGGCTAATTAGCCAGTAGGTCCAAACGAGGCCCAGCGCACTCAAATTAAACAAACAAAAAATAAGAAAATGCCCGGAGGGAGAGAGAGAGAGAAAGCAATGACACTCACCGATCTGTAGTTTCTGGAAATTACTAAAAAAGAAATAATTCACGACACTCAAACCACTCACTAAAATCTCTTACACCAAAAACTAAACTGCTCTCGTCTAAAGTTAAATGCGTACTGTCGGTGAGTGTCACTTAGGTCAATGATCTCGGAAACGTATACATGCCCTAATCGTGAGCTATTGTTATTGACGAGCTTCGGCCGACGGCCAGGAGCTCCGTCACAAGGTTCCTTCCTTAGAGAAAGCCGAGCTGCTAATTTTTTCTTAATTTGAATTGCACTAATATGATATCATTGTGTCACCTTCATCTGTCAATCTTTGTTCTATTTCGTTCTTAAATTCATTTTTAATTGTTAAATCCCTTACAGTTGTTTGTAAGTTTCTTTTAAAAGCGTCATGTACTTTATTATGGTTTTTTAATTTACGAGAATCTAGGATTCTTCGGAAAATGATGCATTTTTTGTTGGCGAATCATTATACCATTTCAATTGTTTCGGCATTTTACCTGTCATGGCTTCTCATGCTTCTCTTGAGATTTTCTCTTCGTTGCAAGCATCTAGGAATTGAGTCAACGCTATGTTCGGTCCGTTAAACTCTGGTATGATGCGTAAAGCATCTTTCAGGGTAACCTTCTGGCCTGGTGTCATCATGGTGTTAATAGGTCGGGCTGCCGTTTTTATTAATAAAGGTTTTTGTTCTTCTTATATTAGATGTTCTTAAGCTTCTTGAGTCATGATTTCGCTTGTCGATTGACAGTATGAATCGTTGGTATCGTCTCTTATTAAGAGTAAAGTATGATCGCGGATTCGCTCTCAGATTGGATTGCTGGTTCGAGTATGTTTACCGATTCGTTTACTAAGGGAGAGTTTTTTTTCTATTTCTCTCCTTAATTCAGGCTTGTTATCTGTTTACTTCCTGGTTATTCTTTATAAGTAAGAAAATAATCTTAACCGCTTAATCGTATATTGATTTTTTATTTATTCTGTAAAAAATCATTTTGAGTCCTGATCTCGGTAAGTAAAATTTATAATTGTTAATAATCTATTTTATGGCTGTTTTTCGTGAATGAGTTTGATTCGGTTGTTACTAAAATACATCGAGAGGTACTTCTGGTAACCTCCTTTCCACTTTAGGTATTCGCAGATTTGTTAGGACATGTTTTCAATTTTGTTTTATTTGTAATATCCTTTTGTTTTGGCTTTCGTAAACCGAATTCTCCGATGGGTACGGATACCGTTGTTTTTCGTTGATAAAAAGTTGAAACAAAATGTATTTAACGAATTTTGTCCAACAGGTTGAGATTTGTTATCTTGACAAGAGAAAAAAAGCGTTTGACGCTTCCAATGTTGACTATTTAATTAATTAGTCGAATAATTTTAGCAAATGGGTCAGACGTAGAAAGAGTGGCTTATTTATTTACATTTGATGATTTAACATTACATGATTTAACAATATTAGCGACGCAATAAGTATCATTATTATTTAGGTGTGGTCGTTTGTTTATGTCTGTAAATTTTATGAAACAAATTATTACTATTACAAATTAGGTACTAGTTTACAAATAGCGTTAACTAACAATAAAATACGGCGGCAATAATAATCAATATTGTTATTTGAATCGTTTTATACAGTCTAGCGGAAGTCTTGTACTAATATACGTTGGGTGATTTTGACCGCAATAAGAAAAGATAAGTCTTACGACCTTACGTATCTGGAAAATTTCATTAACACAGAGCCATAATGCATCGTTAAGAGAATCCGTTTTATGAGTTTTCAGAGAAGACATCAAGACATCAACGGTTTTGTTATAATGAATCAGCTGTCGATATTAGCTATAAAAACACATACGTCAAAAGGGTTTGACGTTTTTCAGGATATGTTGCTAAACAAAGGCACGTTCTGCGCTTCGTATATCCATACTTATTTTGATAATCTGACGCAATTTTAAGTTTTCTTGGAAAATCACCTGAAGAAGTATGCCGCACTGGATTTTACTCCTAGACATACTTTTCCGATAATGAAAGCCGTTTCATGATTCTATTATTGAGTGCTAGACATTATCAGCCTTGGATTATACCTTGCTTCGCATGGTGGTGAAAACCCGTTTTTAGAAAAGAAGGTGAAAGGTGTTGTAGTTAGATGTTAGTGTAATATTGAGATAAATAAAAATATACTATATATGTTTTATCTGTAGGATCGACAGATCTTCCTTTTTTTAAAAAAGTCACACATCTGCATAGAGCGACCGTTTTTTCTTTCTGAAAATTATGATATGGCCGAGTGAACGACATGCTTTTTTATTACTATACTCAAATCACAAAAATAAAAGACAAAACAGACATTTTTGAAAAATGTAACTGAAAATTCCCGTTGTTAAATATAATCTTTAAAATCATAACGCAAGACCAAACTAATTTTTAGATCTAAAAATCAAGGGAACGGTATCACAAACACTAGCTTTTAAGTCTTAAATAAGAAAAGAAGGAAAAAAAATTAATTTCTAAACAAATGTTTCGTTATGTCATAAATTATATTTTTTTGTAACGTCCAATGGATATTACAGACTAGATTTATTACAGAGTGTATTTTTGGTCGTAGAGTGTTACCTCTAATAACCGGGAAATCAATTGGTCTAGTTACGTAATTTATCCTACTCGGGATAGGTTGTGGAATGAAGGAAATGGTAAGGCGATTCTCTCGTACTGCACAATAACAGGCGCACGCCAGAGAGACCTTAGCCAGGATTTGGTTTGAAGGAATTATTTTAAATGTAGATAGTACTCGGTTCGACAAGCACCTAATCTACATTTGATGGAAAAAGCTAATTATGTTACTACAAGCAATAGAGAAGAAATAGAGTGAGTTCGAAGTATAATATTTTATTATTTGACTTACTACTTTTTGATGATCTCTCTCCCTTACAAGTCAGAGTTGGTTTTAATTTTGAGGCTGGATTCGAACTGTCTGTACAACTGCGCGCGGGCCATTTTATAGCCCTCGTCGCGCTGCCCTACTCTTAGTGTTTTCCGGGTCCCTTTGAGGCGGGCCCTTTTCCTATTAGGCCAATGAGGGAAAAGACGATTTCCCTCGTTAGCCTAATTGGAAGAATCTTGGCGTGGGCGGATAGAAAAACGGTACGTTTTTCTTTTAATAGATGTCGCGTACAGTATCGTTTGGAACAATATTAGTTGTATTTAGTAGTTTAATTAATTAATTGATTAATTCTAACGGGCGAATTTGACAGAGAGAGAGATATCCATTGTTTACAATTTGTTGGCTTAAGTTTATTACAAAAATAGTAGCGAGACTACAACAAATGTCGGCTTGTTTAGTCGTAGTTTCTTGCTTCGTCTATGGGCCTTAGGAGATTTAGTTTATTATTATTACAAATACAACGACGGTTTACAATGTTGATAAACAGTAGTGAATATTGTTAATGTTATTAGTTTATACATATGTCTAGCAGATGTGGCATCAATATGCGTTGCGTGATTTTAGTCGCAGCCGGAAAGATAATTTTTACGACTCTAGGCGTCTGGGAATTTTCGTTAGCGCGGGACCATGGCGCGTCGTCAAGGGGGTCCGTTTTATTAGTTTTCGGAGAAAACTAACTTGCTTATCGGAGGGTATGGTTTTTCCGTGAGACTTTTCATAAGCGAGTGGTTCTATTTAGTCTTTTCTCACGCTCGGGAATTATAAACATGTGATACCGGAAAATAACTATAGAGGTTGATAACTTCATAGAAACTAAAATTTATTTCTACCACGTGCTTAGTATCAACGGACGTCACATTTTCTTTCTTTCTCATTTCTCACGAATTTGTAAAAAAATGATAAGTTGTTGAATGAAAATCTAAAATCTAGTTTTATTATTCTTCTATTTTTGTAATGGCTTTACCATGAAAGAAATTCGCGTTTCTCTAAAAGGAACACCCGCGTTGGGCCTCCCAAGATTTTCACAAACTGAGGGCGTGTTTTTCAGACTTGTGGAAGTTTGGAAGGGCTAGTTGACTAATTATTTCGCGTACCTAACCTCTTATTATTCCCAATTCCGGATAGTAGGTACTTTTTATCAATGAAGCCTCGTAAATTAACAGAAGTTTTCTCTACAAATTCATTAAAAAATTATCTTATGTCTGTATCCGTTTTTTTGCTTAGTTCACACCTGATTTCATCATAGTGTAATAGACACTGAATACCTACATTTACATATGAAGAAACGTTATTTTCATTTGGAAGTTCTTTTAAATATGTGACGAAGATTCTGACCTTTGGCCGGAATCTATCGTCTATCTTGTCGGCCGATTAACCGTTCGTTGCTGCGAGATTAATGACCTCGAAAAATTCGCTTACAATTTTCGGGTAAGCGAAGGGAAGGGAGAGGTAAGGGTAGCTCACCGGCTCAGAAGAAATTCAGTTGTTGCTGCGAAAAGTTTGGTTTCAAGTTTGTTTTTAATTTCTGGAAGTGTAGATAGAGTGAAGTTTCTTTATTTTTATTTTGCGATTCCTACTGAGTCGGTGAGTACCTTTATTGTTCTCTTCCTTATCCTCCATGTGTCGTCAAACTTATTTATTATTTTTTCAATATCTCAGGATTATTTGTGTTTATTATTGGAAATATAATAAATGAAGTCGTAATAGTCAAATCAATGAAATGCCAAAATAATCTGTGCCACCACTTTTTGGACTTTCGATCTATTCTATATGTTGATAACAAATGATCAGCATTATCGACAAAGCCCATGTATTTGTTGTAATCAGAGCATATAACTGAACATACTATTTGCACCCGTGTGTCATCTTCCTGTCTCCAAGGTACTGTTGTCACTTCGGATGAATCATGGCAATTTGATATGAAGCAAACACCTTTTTTTATTCATCCATTTGATCCAACTAATACCAGTATCAGATGTTCAAAAATCGTATTGTCCATGTTTCATTTGTTTGTCAAACATTATAATTTTAGGTAACCCACTACGATTAGAACGTACAGTTCCGCAAGAAAATATTTTGTGTTCTTTTAGTGAAATAAATAAATTGACGCCGGTTAAAAAGTTATCGAAATATACATGGTGATTTTTACCAAAAAATTTACGTATCAAGTCCTTGACAACCCTTGCTCCCAACTGTTTCTCAGGATTTTCAGTTTTACCAGTATGAACTTGAAATTCACATACGTAACTCGATTAATCTGCGCGAACCCAATATTTATGTCCTCGTTTTATCAGTTTAGCTAGCAAGTATTGCTTCAAGCTAAATCTGCCTTTGAATTTGATCATGGATTCATGAATAGATTGCCTTACTTCTTTTTCTGCAATATAAGCCATCACCGATTTCATAAAATTCACATTAATATTTTCCTTTTCCACACATCAAGTCATCTTGAAAAATCATATAAAGAAAATTATTCTAATTTTTTCATGATGCGCCTATGGCCCCGTGTTAATGAAATTTTTCAGATACGTAAGGTCGGAAGAATTATCTTTCCTGGCCGCGGCCAAAATCACGCAAAATATATTAATGCAAGACATCCGCCAGTCGACTGTATAAAACAATTCTAATAACAATATCGTTACAGTCGACATTGTTTAATATTTAATTGACATTACATGTAAACTAGTTCCTAATTCGCCATTAGGGCCCAATTAGGAGGCGCAATCAAGAAATCACCGCGACGAGAGAAAGAAGACGGGAGTATGCGTGAGGCGCGGCCCGTCAGCATGACAAGAAAAAAAGTTTCTTTCCAAATTTTAATTTGGAACTGCCTGTTAACAGAGCACAGTGCTTTCTTCTTTTTAGAAATTGTGTCTGATGTTTGTGTTCATACGTGAGACGTACTTTGTTAAAGAAAAAAAGTCTGTGTCAATATAGAGGAATAAATATCAAGTGCTATTTCCGATTATTCCTGCATTCCTCGTCCCTTACAATAAATAGCTTTTGTTACAACTTATTGTAACTACAACTAATCATTTTTTACATCTATGGGACTAACTAATTAATTATTTAACTTTGATTACAAATTTTATAAATAATTTAAAGTCTAATGTCTCTGAAAGGAAAAACACACAATTTTCCCGTCCGCCCATGCTCGGTTTCCTCTAATTAGGTCAACGTAGAAAACCTTCTCTCGCTTCATTAGCCTAGGAAAAGGGCCCGCCTCAAAGGGGACCTGGAAAAATTAAAGAGTGGGGAGCCCAGCCGAGGTTACGAGTTTACACACACACAATAGTAAGTTTAGTTCGAATACAACTCTTAAAAAACTAAAGAATTATTATAAAATAATTTTTTACTAAAAAATTAAACTTAAAAACTATTTAATCAAAAGAGAGAGAGAAAGAGATCGCCTATGAACAAGTAAGTGCAACAAAAGCAAGTTTACTTCATACTCCATTCTTTTATTCTATTTTCATCTATTATAGACGTGTTTTAGCTTATTAACAACATAAGCACAACGGTTACTATATCAGAAAGAAAAATGCAAAGACCGGTGTCATAACTGTATATCGTTTTGGATTTTCACGTCCTCTAAGAAGTGATATAATTGTATGAAATGTAGATGTCGCTATAGCAAATAAATAAAAACTTAGAAATAAAAATAGATTTAATGAGTTACCATTCAGTTATCCTATTTTTGTGTATGTCAGTTATGGAAAATATACTTAGTAAATCTATCAAGTGTTGATTAGGTACTGGTTAAACCGAGTACTGTCTAATCTCAAATATTCCTTTTAATACCAATCCCAGACAAGGTCGTTCTGATGTGCACCTTCTAAAATCTACTTTTATTTCTAATTTTATATTTATTTGCGATAGCGACATCGACATTTCACCATATTATATCACTTATTAGAGGACGTGATCATCCAAAACTAAATGCAGTTATGACATTGGTCTTTGCTTTTTTCTTTCTGATACAGTAACTGTTGTACTTATGTTATTGATAAGCTAACGCACGTCTATGAAATTCAATACATATACGTTTGTCAGGTATAGAACAAGTAATATTTTTTTAAATGAAATCTTTATCTTCTTTGTTTAAGGATTTTCCGTACACTGGTGCGTTTTTAATCCAGTATATACAGTGACAATGTGGCAGTGCTCTACCTTCTATCTCTAATCAATTTGTTTTCAAATAATTCTACATAGGATGGATTGCGATGAGAAGGCAGGGACAGGGCGATTCTCTGGTATAGCTCTATAAGAAAGTGCACGCCAGAGAGACCTTATTTAGGATTGGTATTAAAAAGAATATTTGAGAGTAGACAGTACTCGGTTTAACAAACACCTGGACAAGACCCGATGGATTTACTACATATATTTTCTACAAGCAATAGAAGAAAATTGAATAAATTTATGGAGTTTAAAGTTAGATTGCCTTTATTGTACTAACTTATTCTTAGGCGCTCTTTCTCTCTTGGTTAAATAGTTTTTAAAGTTGATTTTAGGAGCTGGATTCGAACTGAACTAATTTTTTCATGTGTGTGAACACATAACCTCGGTCGCTGCTATCTACTCTTTAGTTTTTCCAGGTCCACTTTGAGGCAGGCCAATAAGGTAAGAGAAAATTTCCTTCATTGACCTAATTGGAGGAAACCGAGCGTGGGCGAATAGAAAAATGTTGTATTTTTCCTTTTAGAGACGTCACACATTGTATCGTTTTATAAAATTCTTAATGAAAGTAATCTAATTAATTAGTAAGTCCCATAGTTGTAACAAATGAGTCAGATATATATTGACAGCGATGTTCAATTATTTATATTTGGCGACTTAAAATTATAGGTTTTAATAATCAAGTAGAAACGATAGTTTTTCTTCTTCAATCTGACTACACGATTATTAGAAATATGAGCATTTTCAATCTCGTGAGGATCATATAATTGTAATAATTTGTTGAGATAATAAATTATCTACACCAAATAATAAAAACAATGTACTATTGCCTTTTTCTGCCAATTTATTTACAAAATTCAATTGCCTCATGCAGCAGAGCCTCTGGCATAATAAACATAGAATACACGGAGGATATTTTTGTATTTTCTTATTATTTAAACTTCATCCAAACATATCACTTTTTCTGTGCAATGAAATCTTGTACGAAACTCATTGTATGAATCAACTATTTTTTTCAATTCATCTATATGGCACAAATTTAATTATCAATTTGAGAAATCTTTTAATACGAAAATTTTATTCTATGAGTTAATCATTTTATTGTTCGCAAATATGAATAATGAGTAAATAAATAACTTAATTAAAAAAATCTTGATTTAAATGAAGATGGCTGATCATAACAAATTGTTGAATGTCCTGTTTTATTCGGCGTAATTCACAAAAACATACGTTATCATAATAAAATTCTAATTCGTCAGTATAGGAGACATTTAGTTACTGCATAAATCAGCTAATACTTCTAATATATAGGCGTTGAGAGTTTTACAATTTTCGTTACAAAACCATGTATTTTGTGTTTCTAATAGAAGAATGTTTGTTGTCTGGCCTTCTTTATTTATGACAATAATTCGTAAATGTTTAAAGATATTAGTAAAATTATATGAAAAACTTTTTGCATTGCATTGTTCTCTCGATATTTCAACAATTTCAATCTAATAGAGGGACAATAAAACTAACTTTGTAAACTTGAAGTTAGATAGAACAAAATTTTATCTAAGTTTTCAATTCCAACAATATTCCATACAATAGAAGTGAATCTACATTGTGAATCCAATCATGAATTTGTTGTTTCAATCGTAAGAGTAATAAATCTTAAAATAAAATCTATAGTTTTTCGGTTATTGTGAATATTATTATTACTATATTTATTATTATTATTATTAACATTATTATTATTATTATTATTATTATTAACATTATTATTATTATTATTATTATTATTATTAACATTATTATTATTATTATTATTATTATTAACATTATTATTATTATTGTTATTGTTATTATTATTATTATTAATCCATTTTGCACCATTGACAGTGAGTAAAGGAAACTATCAGTGAATAATTTTCAAATATATTGATGAGATAATGTCTCACCACAATCTCTATCACTACATTGGTATTGCACTTTTGCAAAAATAAGTTTACTTATCGTATTTGCAAATTTGGACTCGATTGATGTTGAGAGAGTTATAAATTCAAACACAATTTGTGTCTAAATAACAAATATAATGATCCTCTTCTCACTTATAGCAAAAATTATTGCAACTGTGTAATATTTGAATATGGATCAAATCGCGAAGAACAGATTGAAACCACTGTTGACCTAGATTCTGAATGATTTTCTGTAAGTACAAAGTACTTCTTGGTTAAATAACAGAAAAATATTTCTCAGAAAATGTATATAACATAAAGTGAAACAAATTAATGTGATTGTCATTAAATTTTGATTCATTCAAAATTAATCTTCCATCAAAAATACTGAACTTATATCGTTAATGAGTTAATTTATTGGTATTGTTATGTATATTAGGGAAATGTCCAGAATTGTTTGTCAAATTTGTAATATTATAATTAATTGCAGAATAAGCTACTCTTGCAGAAGGAAATGGCATTAAATTAGAATTATTAAACATACTCAATATATGATATCTCATTTTATCAGAATAACGAACTTTTGAAGGACTTTTATTTAAAAATATAGATGTAGCTAAAGCTATTCCTAATTAGTCAGAATAACTATTGTTATTTTGTACAGTATCACTATTATATTTAAATACTGTTTACTGCACATGCGCGGTTTATTGTGATTTGATGAATCAAAAATATGAATGAAATTAGTCTCATAATAACAAGAAATCCAAAGACGCTTTATACAGTCATAACAATCGTCATTGCAATTTTGTAAAATTTGTAAATGTATCAAAACATAAGTTAGATGTTTAATCCACAGTTGTCCTGAACATTGTAAAATTTGCTGTAAGAATTTAATACTTTTAGATTAAAAAGTAGTTATTTTTTAAGAATGTGAAAGCAATATGGAATGAAATAAATCAATATGAATATTTGTCATGCATGATCGAACTAAAATTAATTTTTTATCCAATGCACTTAACTATACTGAAAGGAAATGATTCTATTTTCATTGGCCATGTCACCGAAGATAAATTAAAGGATATATAAATATTAGATTAAAAATTTAAATTAACAATTATTGTTATTTCAAAAAAGTTCAAAAAAATAAAATAATTTTCTGGGTGCATTATTGTAGACAGAATTGATCATTGAATAAAGTTAAATTTTTGTAGAATACATATACTTCTATATAAAAGAGTAAATATACAAAACGTACTTATCATACGTAAGATTTTTTTATATATTAAAGATAAATTGCTTTGATGAAAACAAGTGGGTACACCTGTTTATTTATTGGAATGGGTACGGTATCGATGCAAAACGTATTAGTATATACATTGTAGGTATAGCAAGAACAGTTTAATTTCATGTTAAGCAACGGTGAGTAAAAATACAGTGATATATATATAAAGGTACACATATATATATATATATATATATATATATATATATATATATATATATATATATATATATATATATATATAATTAACAGCCAAACATCTAATAAATCCTTGGTACGTCTGCAAATAAAAAACATAAAAAGAAAAATTATTATTTCTCTATGTAATAACTAAATATGCAGAATTTGTAATATCAAATAAATCATTTGAAAAAAAAACAATGCACAGAGGGTGAGATAGAAAAAAAATAAGGGCACTCGCCTGCTCAGGACTAAATTTCAACATGACCAAAAACAAAAAAATCACCAAAAACACTACAAAATCACTCGAACAACCCACAACAAAACTCACTCTTCGTCTTTTCTACTTGCCGAAAGTTCGCTGTGAATTTTCCGAGTTTATTGACCTCGAACGTATGAGTAGCTAATCGAGCGATAAGGTGGCCGATAAGCTCCGGCCAAGGGCCAGGAGCTACGTCACAGCCCTCTTCACGGCTGACGTTTCAGAGGGACATTGCAGCTCTATTTCTACATGGCAGCCAGCCTATTCTAATAGCAAATAATAGCATAATAGCAAAGGATGATTAAAAGAGATGAGCGGGGAAGAGGTTGAGGTGGGAACGGCCTTCCAGAAGATGGAGAAGAATCTTTCAGAAAATTAAACAAAATTTATAAATTTCATATTAAAGTTAAAAAATATATAGATTCTGAATTAAATAAAAAAATTTACAGCACAGAAATATTGTTTTTTTTATCCAAATAAAAATTTGCTAATAAAAATGATTCTTATTTCTTTCCCCTCTGATTCTATTAATACTGATATTTAATGTATATCCTCACCAAATGTTTGAGATGATCACCTTCGAATACTATATTCTGACTGATAAATAACTTACTTATGAGTAGAAGTGAAAGAAGACGAAACGAAAGGATTTAAATATAAGAATATCATTCTGAAAAATCAAATTTTCATATGAAAGCTACATGGACATTCTTAGATAAAAATATAATGGAAGTATATGCATGATATTTGAGAGGTTATATGATAATTGAATATAGTATATATAATAAATTAGACTTACTTAAAAAAATTCTTTTTATGTACTTCTGTCGTAATAAAACTTCACAAAAATTTACAATATTACTTGAATCATTCAACCAACAGAATAATAAAACATTAACAAAGTAATATTTATTATGCCATGTAATGTTATGTTATAATAACTGACACAGATTATAGAAAAATATGTAGTAGCTGTGGTATTGATTAAGCTGTTGTTATGTAATATATAGTCTATATTAAGTTGAGTTTAGTAGTAAATAAAAATATGTAGATAGAAATAATTTCTTTTATTTCTACACTTAATATTAAAGAATAGTCATTCTGGAAATAGTTTCATATCTAATATTAAAGAACATTCATCTTGGTAACTTTTCAAAATGACTATAAACTTAGAAATTACGTCACATTGTTTGTATACTTAAACGTAAAATGACAATTTGATTAATAATATCAAATTTAATCTTGATATCAAATACGTACTATCACAGTTTAAGAGTCTGAAAATACAATTTTCAGAACCCATTCTTTCAGAATCATCTTGACTGTCTTCTAAATTACATCTTTTTAGATGTTTCTTAGCGTTGAAGGCTTTATTTTCAGGCATTTTATCTACATCATGAAGAATTACTATGCATATAATATCTTTGCACAAAAGATATATTTTTCCTAAATAGAAATTATCATTATAAAATATTTAATTGAATTTATTAAACAATTTGTACTAAAAATCAGTAAAGAGAATAAGAAACCGGATCAATTGTACTTAATGTTGCTATATTCAAAGAAACTTGATGGGTTCCATCGCTTATTGATCTAGTACCAAATTCAATTATACCGGCTCTAGTAGCTATAGGTGTATGCACTGTCTTGATAAAATCTTGCGCCTCTGAAAACATTCAAATTCAAGTACAAATTATACAAATCACAACAAACATGAGGAATAAAATATAATGGAATTATAAATTAAAAAATTATTTCGTATTTTTTTGATTATTAAAAAAATTTAATAAATATCATAGAACGACATTTTAAAAATATTGGTTACTTATTTATTTTACCGATTGCTTTTTCTATGTCAATAAACGGCATGGTAGGAATGGGTATATTATTTGTACCGTCTTCATAACATAAAAGCTTTGTCCTGTCACTACAGATGTAGGATGAAAAAAACTTCATAATTAAGTAAATTCATAGGTTTATGAATTTTGCATGGTTGGGCAATGCAGCCTAGATATTCATCGTCATGTAAAATCTAAAATAATATTAAAATAAAATTATATGCGATCGATAGTAGAATTTAATTTACTATTAAAAATATACAATTATTATTAATTATAATACATACCTTTCCGGATATGAATATTCCAGTCAACTTTTAGATTATTTCAGCATCTCAGATTAACAGCATTATCCTCATATTACGATTGATGATCACGGCTTTGGACTGATTTTTATTAGTATCCTCTCCTACTTTTGCTCTCTAAGGATCCAAAATCTCTACCAGGTACTCTGTGGATTCTCTGAAAGAAATTTAATTCTGTAGTAAAAAGTTATGCCTGTAAGTAATACTTTAAGAATCAGTATAAATATTAAAAGCATAAAAAAACTTACATTGTCGTATCGCGGGATTTCTAGTAACGCGACAGGTAGGAATAGGAAGCGATACAGGTGAAGTGATTTTAACAAAGTGAGTTGAAAGTATGAGCTTTATTCAGAGTAAATTACCCAATTCGAGATACAAATCCTAACTGACTCGTCTGATGGGACGAAGCTTTGGTATAATCCTCAAAAATACAATTGAAGAAGGTCAGGGGGGCGAAGGGATTTTTTGGATTTTCTAGGCAAGTTGAGAAAAACCCTGTTGCTATTAGCGAACAAATAACATCACGTTCTCGCTGTTAGCAAGTAAATACTGCCAGAGTTCGAAGGAAGTTGTAAAAATGGATACGATAGGTATGTTTCAGTTGGTGGATATTTGGTGTATCCGATGATTCGACGATACTTGAACTTTTAGATATGTATTAGGACTTTTTGATTGAAAACTTGATGAGTTGGTGGTTGAAGTGGCCATTCTTGAACGAGACGATACGCTGTTAGCATATACTGGAGCATTGGAGTGTATTACTGGAGAAGTACAATTTATAAAAATGTTCGTGCATGGCGTACAACAGAACGTTGAAAGTCGACGAAGTAAATGGTTGACGAAGTCCCATAATAAAATCTTGTCTTTGCAACGCGAATAGCCCTAAAGTTTATTGCCTATTGAGGGAGGGAACTTACCTTATTTATTTAAGGGCAATCACCTCCGGTCGCGTTGAAATTTAAGTTAACGGTTCAACTATCGCAAACCAAACCGAAAATAATAAAAGGGGAAGGTAAGAGGCGCGCTTACGGCCTAATGTACGCTAGGGTTGGAATGACCTTGAAAGGTCAAGGACAGGTGAGTAGGTAGGCGTTTAAATGAACTGACAAACCATTTAAATTGAAAAAAAAGAAACGATTTATTAGGATACGGCAAACATAAGAAAATTAAGTAAAATTGTATAAAAATGCGGCAAAAAGAATAAATAAAAAAAAAACAAATAGATTGGCGACGGCAAAAGGAGGAATCCACGCACGCAATATAATTTAATTAATCGGCCGTCGTAAGGCTCCGGCAAATTAGCCAGGAAGTCCGAACGAGGCCCGGCCAGAAAATTGCACGGAGGGAGAGAGAGATAACGGATAAGAGCACTCACCGATTAGCAGAACCTGGTGCACACCTCACAAACAAAATCACCTCACTCACACACAAAACCGAAAAAAACCAAAAGAACAAAATTTAGTGCAAACGCTCAATTCAGAGGCTAAAGGCCAACTGAATATCGGCGAGTGTCACTCATCTTTCTCCGTCTCTCTCTCTCTCTCTCTCACTTACCGTGCATGGCAAGTCGACTTTCCGAGGTTCACAACCTCGGAAAGTAAACAAGCCCCGTCGCAGGCTCACCGACATTGACGAACTCCGGCCAACGGCCAGGAGCTCCGTCACATCTTAAATAGTTCTTTCCTTAGTACAGGTGAGTTTGCCCAAGTAAACGCATAGTTCATCAAGAACACATGCAATACCTGTCTTGAAAAATAGGAGTAAATCAGTATCTAAAAAAATATAATTATTCCACAAATGGTCGGGTGTCATTAATATACCTTCGATTTTCTAGATTTGTAACCCTATATATTATTGTGTGAGCGTCAGTGTTGGTATGTATTATTATATATGGTCCGGCCCATGTTTTGGATAACAAAGTTAATCTCAAGCTTTTTATTACAATGTTATTTCCTACTCCCTACAGCGGTGTAGGCCCGTTTTCTCTCGGCGATATCCCTTTTTCAGACTGTACTTTACTCTTAAGCTAGTTTGGTCGTATCTCTTTCAACTTGTCAAGATGCCTTTAAAATTTATCCACGCATTTAGCGTCCTGCGATTTTAATTGGAGTTTACAAAAGTGCGATTCTAGATCTATCTATTTAAAGTCCATTGCTTCCATATGTGCATGAACAGATGTGACGATGTCATGCATGATCTGCGTAATCTTGAACTACTGTTTCGATTTGATTTATTGTTCTATGGGCCCTTTTCAATCATCTATTCGAAGAAAGATGTCCGGCGGCTATAAATAAAAAAACCTGGGGCGTTATTCATTGTTATTTCTCGCTCTATATAAGAAAACTTAATTAATGAGCAGAGCGTTATCCCTTTCGTGTACTGTAACTGTTCGAACTGTTACTCGTGTCACGAATTTATTTAACTGATTCTAAATACTAAGGAGGTAATGATTTCTCCCTATCGAAGCTGGCAACGGATCTACATGATCAATTGCGATCTTTTCTCCCAAACATCGCAGAGGCTGTATGTATTAACCCATTAACGACCAAAAAGCATGATTTTTTTAATTGATTTTCGACACGATTTTTCCATAGTTATAGGCCTTAGACAAATTTTTCAAACGCGTGTCTTGAAGTGAAATTTAATGCCCTTTTAGAATCTCGGTTTAAAATAGCGATTAACTGCGTAATAAAAAGTTACAGCTAATTAAACAAAAAAAACTTGAAAATTTTTGCAAACAATAAAATTAGCGAATTTTTTAGCAATGTTACCGTGAAGCAATCATAATATAAATATGATCAGGGGTAATCATGACTATTCAAGTATTTCAGGAAATTTTGGAGGAAATTTTGACTCACTCATTCCAACAAAATGGTGGCCAAATCGAAAAAAGATCATAAAAAATATAACTCATTTTTTTCTTGGTAATTATTGAATTTAGAGAAAAAGTTTATTAAATAAAAATATCTTAAAATTCATCATAGAATATCCTAAAATTTTTTCAGAATTTTTTAAGATGATTTTGGAAAATTGTATTTTCCAAGTTTTCCAAAAACTCAAAAACTTTCTCCAAAAATTCTGAAAAAATTTGAGGGTATTCTATGATTAATTTTAAGATATTTTTATTTCATAAACTTTTTCTCTAAATTCATAATTACCAAGAAAAAATGAGTTGTTTTTTATGATCTTTTTTAGATTTGGCCGCCATTTTCTTGGAAGGAGTGGTTCAAAAATTCCACCAAAATTGCCTGAGATACTTTGATAGTCGTGATCATTCCTGATCATATTTATATTATAATTCCTTCACGGTAATATTGCTAAAAAAATCGTAAATTTGATTATTTACAACAATTTTTACTTTTTTTTTTTAATTGACTATAACTTTTTTATTTTTATAAAAAAGTTTAATTTTAGACTATTACTTTTTTTATAAATTTCACGTCGAAACATGTATTTGTAAAATTTAAAGCTTTTAACTACGGAAAAAATCGCGTCGAAAATCAACAAAATATCAGGCCTTTTGGTCGTTAATGGGTTAATATGGCGTCAACTTGCGTATTGTATTGAGCGAATTTAATTGGGAATCTCTACAATTCTTAAAAATATTTTCGACATACTGCAATTTGTCCAAGATTATTTTGAGGAGATTAGTTTAAAAGTTTTATTGATGCCAAAGTATCTGTTCTCGGATCCATGATACAGTTTTAAGATTTTTAATTTTTAATTTTGCGTTGAAGGATCAACACAATTCTTTAAATAAAGGGGGAGAAGACGAAAAACATACCTTTTTTATAAGGGAAAGATCCCACAGATGCGTTGTTATCTAACGAAATCGCAAAAAAAAAACAAAAAAGTGGAAGGTAAGAGGCAAGATATGGCCTAACGTGTGCCAGGTAGTTAATGACCATGAAAGATTAAGGGAAGGTGAATAAGCAGGCGTTAAATATTAACGAAACAGTTACAGAAAACGAAATTTATTAATTTAAAAGAAATAAAAGAAAATCAGAAAAGGCGTAATCAAATTTAATAATGAAAAAAGGAAAAAATTGTCGACGGTTAATTTATATATAGAGTGGCCATCGCCAGCTTCCGACTATACAGCCAGAATAGCGCACATTCTTCGCCTACCAGCTCTCCTGGTAGGGACTAATGCTCTGTCCTCCCGGATCCGGAAACGGGCCCCATCTACAAACGTGTTGGTATATCTAGCGCCTATGGCGACATATCTCGCTCACACCATCTGCGTTCCCCTCACTATGCCATACATCTGGAGCACCCGGATAACGTTGGCCCAAATGACCGCTGGGTTTTAACCCGACTACCACATTCGAGCGCTTGTCAATTGCCAGCCGAGGTGACAATGCAGAGGGCTTACTCGATCTCCCGCACGGCCAGGTCGGGAGAAAGGTTGCCTTCAGATGTCACAGCCGGCTCATCGGCCATTTCAAGCTCCAAAGTGACGGATGGCTCCTGCACCAAGAATCTGCAACTTCTTTTTCGAAGCTAGTTATCTCCAATCTAAGTGGAGAGAACAACATACAAAAAAAACAAAACAAAACGTCAAGCTACTATGGATGGCACAACAAACAAACCTTCCGTGCTCCTCAGCTCTAGAGGGACCCCTCCATTATTATGGGTTCGCGGCGGCAGATAACGTTTCAACTCAGAAACATGCGCCATAACTACTTGCCTAACGTTCTCAACCTCGAGGACGTAGACTTCAAGGGAGAGGACCTGTATGACCTTATACGGTCCTGCGTATTTGGTATTTCGATTTGCAGCTCCGATTCTGACGGTCCTGCGCTGCCTCAAGATGGCGAATTACCAAATCTTGGAACGCGCCCAATTTGCACAGGCGGTCTTTCCATACCTCTGGATTTATTCTCACGACCGGGTCTCGTTTCTCGATCTCGCGGCGTAAGCTCTTAAGCTGAGTTGTTGGGGGGCCTCTCCCAAGGTATTTAAACCGATTTTTACTTTGTGGCAGTTCGACATCAGTCACAACCACTGCCCACGGTATCGCCACCAAATGTCTGTCCATAAAGCCCAAAGGAGCCTTTTGCTCAACTTTGAACGTCTGGTACTCGTCACAATGCTGCACGAAATCTCACATCGTACCATATACCGGGCCAAGAGTATTCGCGGACTATACATTTTTTCCATGCCAAGGTGTCCAGCTGACGGCTTTCAGTGTGCATCTCTCAACACGCGCTCACGGAATTCACCTGGTATCATTAATCACCATCATTCTTTTTTATCTGTGATGGAGTCAAGGAGGTTATTTCGTGTATAACGTTACAATATTCCCTCCTCAACCTTCAAATCAGGATATTTCTCCGGGCGCGTTGTGACGTCAGTCACTCGCCTCAGGTACCAAGAGGTTTTGTATGGTACATAGTGAGATCCTTGGCGCGTATTCTTTAGTGATCTACTTACCCAGGACGGTCACCTGCGCGCCTTGGTCCATTAAAGGTTTACAGCCTTGAGCTTGATAATATTACATCTCCGAGACTCTGGCTCTGTACATCAATTTGAATTATCTACTCAGGCGCATGCGCATTTGCCAACGGCCTATTATTGCCAGTTAAGTTTGATAAATCACGGGTTTAGTTACCGTAACCGTTACGTTCAAGCCATGATGTACCATGCTTTTGCTAGCTTCAATCTGGAGGTCCAGCCGTATTTTCCGCGGCTTTCGCTCCCTGCAGAGCTGATGGTGCATGCGCGACCGTCAAGTCTTCACCCAATTAATTTGTGGAATTTCAGGTAGCGTCTGCCTGTGCGTTAGACCAGGTGCCATAGTTGTTAGCGTAATGGACAGCCTGTTTATACTTCAAACACGGGTTGGGCACGTCAACGCTCGATGACTAGGTGTTCTTCAAACGAAACAGCGCCGGAATATTAGCTATCGCAATTATATTCTAGATCATAAAGAAATTGGTGAAAGTTTTCATTAACGGAGTAGCCCTGCACAGCATTTACGGATGGTTGTATCACCCATTCGCGGCCATTTGGAATAGTCTAACTTCATTCTTGCTACATCTGAAGTCCAACGAGCCATCTCAATCGTATTGGGATATATCCTTCTCTAAGGAACCTACATTAGAGGGCCCTGTACCTATGCTCGAAGGAATTGAGATACACACAATGGAGGTAAAAGAAAATACAAAAGGCACAAGCACTAACTCGCAACAATCAGTAAATTCCACGAAGCCATTATATGAATGCCTGCCTGGGAAAATGAAAAGTCACTCAAATGAAAATAGCCTAAGAAATCTTTTTAATGGCTCTGCGAGGGAAAGCAAGTATGAAGAGCACATTTCCAGAGCGACGTACCCATTTCCAGCCTCGCTCGAATTTTCACAACTTGAGGGCGTGTTTGTTCGAATTGTGGCTGTTTGAGAGGGGCCTAAGACCAATTAGGTCCCGGATAATTTTTAGATCAGCCTCTAGAACGCCAAGTGGGAGTTAACCTCATCTAGGATAAGAAACCTCACTTGTTAGCATTCGGAGTTAGTCACTCGAGGAAGAGTGCCCAAGGAAGCCAAAGCCCAGAGTCAAGCTACTACTGTAAGTAACAAAAATAAATACTCATATATACATATAGAAACTTTGTATTAGCTGATGACCTTCTCGCTCACTCTTCCTAATTCCTGGTTACTCGGGCTGCCCTTTGGAGTCAGTCGTTGCTAACCTAGTAGAACTAACATAATAATATACCTTAATATAAAAATTTTAAACAATTATAATAAATTTTTTCCATTTTTGTTAAAAAGGGCAACTCTTATTTAAAAACTTTTTATTACAAACGATTCCTTGGATAATTTTGTATAAGAATCCGTAATAAAACTGTCATGAGTTTTAATAGGGGCTAGTGTGACAGCGGAAGAAAAGTAATCAATAAATAATAAAAATAGAAGAAAACAAGAATATCTATAGAAAAAGATTGAATCATGAACGATACTTAGCCTTGGTAATAAGAATGGTAATTGTAACTAGAACACGTGTCTAACGTGTTGAGATTAGAAATCTCGGTTAGACATATGTAGTACGATGACCCCTATTGGAACGTAATGAAGTAATCTAATCATAATAATCTACAAATGGTCTCATTTAAGATTTTTTAAATATAGCATGTGTTTTAACCGAGCAACTTCCTCGATACGATAGTATTCGTCATAGAGTAAATAGAATTGTGCGATAAGATTTCCACATGACGAAATGAGAAAACTTATGAGAATAGAAGAAGCGTGTGTCTAGACTATTTTCGGCCGAATCTTACTCGTGATCTGTGATAATCTCAATTCACGAAGTGTATATAAAGGCTACGAATTAGTCTTAGCGGCAGTACTTCCTGCCTGAGGAGTACTTGCTACTACCACCATAAACTACGTATTTCTGATCCAGGAAGCGAGCGACTCCGACAATTGTAAAAAGTAAGTTAAAATAAATATCTCTATTATAAAGTAAAAACTACTGTTAGCTCGTGATCTAGCTGTCAGCCACTTCTCAATTCCACGCTACTGAGTATGCCCTTATTTATCAGTCTTCGCTAGCCTTAGTTCGAAAACCTAATCACTTTTCCACAAGTGCTGGGAAAAAGAGTGAATGTTGTGCTGCAAAAGAGTCAGTACAAGGCAAAAATTCACTAGTTAGAAATAGCCGCGACGAAATTTCCACAGTTAATAATTATACGTTCCGGTCACAAAGCCGAAAGTCTTAGATCAAAAGGCATAATACTTAACTGTGATTGTCTCCTGATGGTTATTCACACAAGGTGAATAACCTTTCAAAAACATGCTACCTGCCGCGCTTGGCTGGAAGATCACACTGATAGAAGTGTCCCACTCCCCCAAAATATTTCCAGGTAGTTCAATTCTATTAGTCAGTACATTTATTAGCTAAACTTTCTTTATTTGAATAGTGATACGTAGCAATAATATTTTTGACAATAATAATTAAAAAAAACACGATGTACTTCAACAAATTAGTGCGAGCAATAATTATGTTAATGATCATTTTTACTAATCTTAAGAGTTTATTAAATGGTATTTTAAAATTAGATATACTTATAAGTTTTACTCCGACAATCGAATAACTACAGAATCTATTCAACGAACCTCAACGAACGTCAAAGTGAAATTTTTGTAATACGGTAAATTTTGTACAATCACTTCAATTCAGTTTTAATGAAAATTATGTGATAATGCCATTACCAAAGTATTATATCACCTTTCAAAAAAGCACTACCTGCCGCACTCAGCTGGAAGATCGCACTGATAGAAACGTCCCATTCCCCCGAAATTTTTCCAGGTAGTTCATATCTATGTAATTACTATAGACTATAATTATGTAATTCGAATATCAGTATAAACAATTTAATCACGATTAGATGGAGTATAATATATCATATTATTTTAGAAAATATTCGTAGTTTACATTAAATACAATTTACAAGTATACTTACAGATAAACAACCTAGTTATGACATGTTTAAATACTCGATAGGTATTAGGAAAATGAAATTAAAATAGTCAATTATATAATAATATATATATAATATTTCATAATGTTACAATCATTGAAATTATTTTATCACATTTTATATACGTGTTCATAAATTATTTATACAAATTTAATATAACAGTTGAATAAATAAAAGTTTTTAAATTTATAAGAAATTACACTGTAATATTGAAGTACATTTATTTTATGTTCTTTTAATATTATAATCTGTAGAATAGGACGTTCTTTTCACGATCAATTCCTTGCTGCTTTTATTTAGAGGAATAAATGCATGATAACTTAAGGTACCATGGACAAGCAATGCTGTTTTTAATAATGATGATTAATTTTGTTCTATTTCTTGTGCTCTGCGATGGTACAGTAAGTAAATGTTATACCAGATATAGCTTTTGGAAATAAAGTCATATTCTAATAATGTATAGTTAAACTATACCTCGAGATGATTAAGATAGTCTTTAATATTGCACGTATACTTTACAAGAATTGTATTACTGATTATTATAGAAAAATAGACAAGAAAGCTTATAAAAAAATTTCGAAAATAAAAATAACGCTTTTTGAGATATCGTCATTTATTTAAAACAGAAGTTAATACCTTTTGGAAAAATTGTTAAAAACGACTATTGATTTATTAATTTCATAGTTTATATTTTTATCCGTATTTTAAAAAAATATTCGTTTTGATAACTATCACGGTTACAGAGATATGGATTTTTGCACAATTTTCAACAAAATTTTTAGATTGTTTATAACATTTAATCTGGCAATAATAATGATCTAAAAATTTGTACTGAAGTTCATTATCATATAGGCAATATTTTTACCAAGTTTCATAAAAATCGGTTACCTACCCCTGTGTAGCTAATCCTATTAGTCTGAAATGAGCCATATGTTAACTGCGATTCCATTGTCTATAAGTGTCTGTGAAATAGAAATATGAATTAATTGTTCACTTTATTTTATACAAACAGCTAAAAAACGTTATAAATAGGAAAGAATCTTATCATATCTACTTTAAAGATCCAGAACATCTATAATAATTGAAGAAATAAAAAGTGCCGTTGTTTCATTTTATTTGCAAGATGATTTAAGCCGAACGTGTCCAGATGCTAACGATATAAAAGTGGTGGTAAAAGATAATGAAAAGAAAGTTAAAATTCAAAGTCGTTTACTTATGTTTAAAAGAAGTCAGCATGTTTGAGAAACAATGTGCTAAAAACGAACTCAAGTTTCGCCTGGGGTTTACATATTTTTCACATTGCGACCTGATCAGTGTATTTTAGTTAATTAATCTAAAGGTGTTCACAATGTTTACATTTATATTCATCACAAAAATGCAAAATTACTAATAAAAGACCGTAAAATGACAACGAAGAATTGGAAATTCAAGTATGATCCCTCAAACAGCAAAAGACATTTGAATTAAGATGACATGTGAAAAACTTGGTGAAGATTGGTTTTTTAATAAATGCTCGAAATATTCTGGATTTACAAATATTTTAGATATGTTCGAGAATTATAGAACAAAATTAATCATCATTATTAAAAACAGCATTGCTTGTCCATGGTACCTTAAGTTATCATGCATTTATTCCTCTAAATAAAAGCAGCAAGGAATTGATCGTGAAAAGAACGTCCTATTCTACAGATTATAATATTAAAAGAACATAAAATAAATGTACTTCAATATTACAGTGTAATTTCTTATAAATTTAAAAACTTTTATTTATTCAACTGTTATATTAAATTTGTATAAATAATTTATGAACACGTATATAAAATGTGATAAAATAATTTCAATGATTGTAACATTATGAAATATTATATATATATTATTATATAATTGACTATTTTAATTTCATTTTCCTAATACCTATCGAGTATTTAAACATGTCATAACTAGGTTGTTTATCTGTAAGTATACTTGTAAATTGTATTTAATGTAAACTACGAATATTTTCTAAAATAATATGATATATTATACTCCATCTAATCGTGATTAAATTGTTTATACTGATATTCGAATTACATAATTATAGTCTATAGTAATTACATAGATATGAACTACCTGGAAAAATTTCGGGGGAATGGGACGTTTCTATCAGTGCGATCTTCCAGCTGAGTGCGGCAGGTAGTGCTTTTTTGAAAGGTGATATAATACTTTGGTAATGGCATTATCACATAATTTTCATTAAAACTGAATTGAAGTGATTGTACAAAATTTACCGTATTACAAAAATTTCACTTTGACGTTCGTTGAGGTTCGTTGAATAGATTCTGTAGTTATTCGATTGTCGGAGTAAAACTTATAAGTATATCTAATTTTAAAATACCATTTAATAAACTCTTAAGATTAGTAAAAATGATCATTAACATAATTATTGCTCGCACTAATTTGTTGAAGTACATCGTGTTTTTTTTAATTATTATTGTCAAAAATATTATTGCTACGTATCACTATTTAAATAAAGAAAGTTTAGCTAATAAATGTACTGACTAATAGAATTGAACTACCTGGAAATATTTTGGGGGAGTGGGACACTTCTATCAGTGTGATCTTCCAGCCAAGCGCGGCAGGTAGCATGTTTTTGAAAGGTTATTCACCTTGTGTGAATAACCATCAGGAGACAATCACAGTTAAGTATTATGCCTTTTGATCTAAGACTTTCGGCTTTGTGACCGGAACGTATAATTATTAACTGTGGAAATTTCGTCGCGGCTATTTCTAACTAGTGAATTTTTGCCTTGTACTGACTCTTTTGCAGCACAACATTCACTCTTTTTTCCCAGCACTTGTGGAAAAGTGATTAGGTTTTCGAACTAAGGCTAGCGAAGACTGATAAATAAGGGCATACTCAGTAGCGTGGAATTGAGAAGTGGCTGACAGCTAGATCACGAGCTAACAGTAGTTTTTACTTTATAATAGAGATATTTATTTTAACTTACTTTTTACAATTGTCGGAGTCGCTCGCTTCCTGGATCAGAAATACGTAGTTTATGGTGGTAGTAGCAAGTACTCCTCAGGCAGGAAGTACTGCCGCTAAGACTAATTCGTAGCCTTTATATACACTTCGTGAATTGAGATTATCACAGATCACGAGTAAGATTCGGCCGAAAATAGTCTAGACACACGCTTCTTCTATTCTCATAAGTTTTCTCATTTCGTCATGTGGAAATCTTATCGCACAATTCTATTTACTCTATGACGAATACTATCGTATCGAGGAAGTTGCTCGGTTAAAACACATGCTATATTTAAAAAATCTTAAATGAGACCATTTGTAGATTATTATGATTAGATTACTTCATTACGTTCCAATAGGGGTCATCGTACTACATATGTCTAACCGAGATTTCTAATCTCAACACGTTAGACACGTGTTCTAGTTACAATTACCATTCTTATTACCAAGGCTAAGTATCGTTCATGATTCAATCTTTTTCTATAGATATTCTTGTTTTCTTCTATTTTTATTATTTATTGATTACTTTTCTTCCGCTGTCACACTAGCCCCTATTAAAACTCATGACAGTTTTATTACGGATTCTTATACAAAATTATCCAAGGAATCGTTTGTAATAAAAAGTTTTTAAATAAGAGTTGCCCTTTTTAACAAAAATGGAAAAAATTTATTATAATTGTTTAAAATTTTTATATTAAGGTATATTATTATGACATATATATATTCTCAAAATACAAATCTTTCCAGTATTTAAAACAAATTATCCAGATACAATAAAGTTTTCGATTTATAACAGTTAAACAAAAATCAAATTAAAAAAAAATTGTTTACAAGTTTTTATTTAATTAATATTTTAGCGTCAATCTTAGCAAATATGATTATCTCCATATGGACATTCAATGTGCCAAATATAAAAAAAGTCGAAGACCTTGATCCGATTTGCCCTAAAACTAATTTGTTTTCTGTCATATATATGAATAGGAAAGAATAAAACGCAAGGCAAACAAAGCACTATGCATAAGAGCAACCGGCTTTTATTTGTTTTTTATGGGACCACGCGCTTTTGTGGAATAACACAAAACACGAACTTGCGGAAAACCCATAAAACTAAAATAAACGTCGGTCATAGAAATCGAAAGGAGAGAAAATGGAAAAACGGTAACATGTCACGATTTCTCTTCTTTTGTAATTTTTCTTTTTTATATATATATATTTCAGTTATATATATATATAACTGAAATTAAAATTCGGTGAAAAGTAAAACATTAGTATTTATTGTGATGGCTCTGCACGGAATACCGGGAAATGAAAGGCGTTTCTTTTGAGAGATACACACATCATAGACAGTGAAGGGTCAATATAAATAGCGTCTCACTTTGCTTTTATTTCTTTACACGTTTTACCTTCAAATAATGAAAAGTGAATTACGGAACAATATTATTCTTTTCATTGTATCGAAAAATGTCAAACACGTTTAATATAAATGGTTGTTAAATTAAAAGTAGCTCATGAATCACTTTTAAATTTTGTACAGCGTCGTTTGAAAGATAGTAGTGCACGATCATAATATATATTATTCTTACCAACGCTGCCCATCATTAAACACGCGTATTTATTTATATTTTCTCGTATTATTAAAGCAATTCGAATATTATGGAATCAGGCGCTTTCTTTACTAATTATTGAAAAGTTATTTACTGAAACAACTTAGATGGTCGGAATATATCCTTAACTCAATGAGGAACATTGAGGACAGGTGAGTAGGCAGGCGTTAGAATAAAATCGCGAACAACAATTAGTTTAACAAAAAAAATATAACTTTATTCGCTGAGCACAATCAAGAGAAATTAAACTTCGTTCGCAAGCGCAGCGCGAGACAATTTAATACGAACACGATAATGAAAACTACCGATATCTATAAAGCGTAAACAAAATATACGGTCCAAATTACAACGGAAACGCAGCGAAGAAAATAAAATAAACCTGAGGGATAAGCAATAGTAGTGATGACGCAAACAAAATAATTAATTCGGTCACATTAAAACGCAGCGATGAAAATAAAATAATTGAACAATAATAAAGCGGCGGTTGAAATAAAACGCAAACATAATAAACGGCCTAAATTGTGTCGAAAACGCAGCGTAAAGAAAATAAATAAAATTCAAAGGTAAGCGGCGAAAAAACTTCAAAATAATTATAACGGCCTTCGTAAGGCTCCGGCTCAATAGCCAGGAGTACCGAACGAGGCCCTGCGCATGCTGATAAACAAAATAAAATAAAAGGCAAAATAGGTAAGCTACGCACGGAGGGAGAGAGAGAACAAACCAAATGCACTCACCGATAGCTGAGCCTGGCACCACACTCACAAGCACAAAACCTCACTTTTGATCACCCGCGAAAAACAAAAAGAAAACTAATAGCAACAACTGCCCAGTTCAGAGGCTAAAGGCCAACTGACTTTCGGTGAGTGCTACGTACTTCTCTCTCTCTCTCTCACATTCATGTTATGCCATACACGGCAAACTCATTTTCCGAGGTTAACGACCTCGGAAACGTTAACAAGCCCTAATCGCGGGCTTGTTGTCATCGACAAATTTCGGCCAACGGCCAGGAGCTTCATAATCTGATAATCGTCACACATTTTATGAAAAAACTAAACTTAGATCAATTAATTTTAGATCAATTTTGTTTCAAAAATTAACATTCACATACAATGACATTGACATGATTATGTTATAATGTATATTTACTATAATATTAAAATATAAAATTGCGAAAATGAGTGAAATGGTACCTTTTTTTCCAGTATTGTTATACCTTGATATTTAAATGGTTTGCTAAATTCTATAAATTCCGCTCGTTCCGGATTAATTGTCAAAGGAGCGACTATCATATCTGCTCGTTCTTGAACAATCTCGCCAATTAGGCCAGTCCACTCCTTTTTACCAGTATCTATGATAACATATACATATATACAATTTAACCTGCCATACTGTAACCTGACATACTACCCGACCTGCCACATGACACGCAGGTTGCCCTCCTAACTGTATTATGCACGGGGTCGTACGTTGCCGCTCATTTACCTGGAATTTCCCTTGCGGGACTGTCTACAGTTCCGTACTGTACTATACATATATTTAACTATAAGCTATAATTCTTTTCACAATGCCCTTTCTATTTTATTTTGTTCGTATAGTCATTTAAAAATTGTATTATGTAAGTACATATAGTGAACACAATTTATAACTTTCTCGTTTTATTTATTATATTTTTAATAATTTAATGAATTAAAACTGTAAGGCCTCAGACTATACTAATGCCTATACTATTAAACCTCATTCGCCAATTACAATTTAGTTATCTGACTATTTTTATCTGGTCATTTTCATCGGCTATAAATTCTCACCTGTGATCAGACTCCTTATTTGCTGGCCTCTGTTAAAAAAGTACGTTAATTGATTCAAATTGTAATTATAAGCAAAGTAGGACAGTACAAAGGTATAAATACAGATGTATGACAAGCAAGCCAGTTTGTAGGTTCAACGCTACACCGCAAATTATCAACTGAACGTTTACAGTTTTAAGTTCTGATGTTTAAGTTTTGACCTCTTCTTAAATAGCTGATATCAAGCACAAGCTGTCTGAGAACCAATCAGTGGCTTGCTTTGCCAAAAAATATAAGGTATCTATAATAATCATAAACAGGTTGACTTCAGATGATAACTCGGCGCTGAATGATCAATCGTTGATCAGGAAGCCTCATATGAATTGGGCCATTGCGTAATCAAAATAGTACCAAAAGCGAATGATCATCGAAAAACTCGAGAAAGAGAAAACTACATCGAGTTTGGCTGAGTATTACAATGTCAATATAATGTTAATTTGAAAGATCTTTAAAAACTAGGAAGGATATTCTAAAAGTAGCTCACGATCTTGAGGAGTTTGAGCAATAAAAAAATCTATACTGATGAGAATGCTAGAGATAAAGTCCTTTATGAGCAATATTTTGAAAACTAAGGCATAAGATCTGCATCAACACATTTAAAATTCAACAGATTTCAAGGCGAGTAATGGTTGACTCGACCACTTCAAAAGTTATAGTAATAGGCAACTATCCATGCAAAGTGATAAAATATCATCAGATAATGTCGCTGCTAAGAAAGATATTGGCTGGGGATATGATAGGCAAGTGTCAAGCTTCAAGGAGTTACAGATAGAATGGCAGTGATATACTGTACCAACGCCACCAGGACACATAATATCACTCCCTTAATAAAAGTGGCTGACTACTTCATAATTAAATCTTTAAAAAATGAAGCTGATTTTGAAGAAACTAATACATACGAGTAAGGCTTCATTTCTTGTAGCCCCATTTCACACGAAGAAGTTATCATTGTAGACGCTTACAATAGTCTTCTTAAATATAAAACGTTTTAGGAATGGCAATTCGTACAACAAAAAAAGACTTGGGAAAATAAAGCATTTAAAAGATTAAAATTGTTATCTTTTTAACGAATAAATCTTTCATTTGTTTGTAATCAATTAAAATAAATTTTGGCCATTTTTGGTAAAAAGGGCAACTTTTATTTGAAAAATTGTTATTGCAATCGATTCCTTGGACAGTTTTGTATAATAATCTGGAATAAAACTAACATGATTTTAATAGGGGCTAGGTAATACCCTCCAAAAAAGCGCTATCTGCAGCGCTCAGTTGGAAAATCGGACAGATAAAAGCGTTCCATTCTCCCGACCTATTCCAGATAGTTCAGTTCTATAACTCAGTACATTTATTAGTTAAGTATTCTTTATTTAAATAGTGATACATAGGATGAATATTTATGACAATAATAAGTAACGAAAATAGGCTTCACTTAAGCAAATTAATGCGAGCAATAAATATGTTAATGAGTTCAAAAAATTTTTGAACTCATGAGTGAAATGTTCTACGATAGTTTTTTCTATTTTAGTTTGTTAAATAGTATTTTAGAATTAGATATACTGACATTAATTGTGCTTCGAAAATCATGTAAATACGGAATCTTTTTGCTCACTCCAGCTATTTAAAGTTCAATGGTCAAAGTGAACGGACATCAACGAACGTCAAAGTGAAATTTTTTATTGTACGATAGATTTTGTAAAATTACTTCAATTCAGTTTTAAAGAAAATTATATAATCATCCCATTACCAGAGTGTTCCGATCTATTCAAAGTGCATAAACACGGACGTCGTCGAGAATCTTTGTTTCATGTTCCCACCGAAATTCAGGATTAGTGGTTTCCTTTAATGAAAGAAAATGATCGATTATGTGCAATATGTTTTAGATATTGCTATATCAAAAATTCAGAGGAAGTTTCTGACTACTGTGAAAAACGTTTAGGACACAAATGAAGAAAATGGTAGTTGTGAAAATTCTATTAATCAGAACGATGAGGTCAGTTTTAACTTAAGTGCTTAGGAAGATTAAGATATCTGCCATGTACAATGTGATGAAGAATTTTCGATCGACGAATATGAACCTAGAAAAATAGTATTGGATCACTTAAATCTATTGATAGATTTTTTTAACATCAGAGAAATGAATGCAATAGATATTGAAATACCTGATTTAATAGAATTCGGATTTAATAGAATATTTAATCGAGCAACTTCCTCGATACGATAGTCAGTCATAGAGTAAATAGAATAAAATTGTGCGATTCATTATCAAATAATTTGAAAAGTTTACTTGGGAGAATATATAGCTGTGTAGACAGTAATTGAGATGAATTTATACATTAAAGTGTATTTTATAAAGACCTGAAGGTAGCGTATAAAAAGAGCAACTACTAATTCAGAAAAGATACATATATTAACTGCGATTCCACTTACTATCAGTGTCTGTGAAATAGAAAGAGAAATTAATTGTTCATTTTATTTTGTACAAACAGCTAAAAAACTTCACGAACAAGAAGGAATGTTATCGTACCCACTCTCAATTACCAGAACATATTTAATACATCTGTAGTATAATAAGTGAAAAATAGAGGGTGCTGCTTTCTTATTTTATTTGCAAGATGATAAAACCCAACCGTTTCTAGATGCTAACGATACAAAAATAGTGTGAAAAGAACTGTCAGAATTGAAGAATTTGATCATTAAGTATGATGAGGAGTTACCTCAAAAAACAAAAGATATTCTAATAAAATGGCGTGCGAAAGACCTGGTAAAGATTGTTCTTGTAATACATGCTTGAAATTTTCTGGATTGGCAAGTGTTTTCGATGTGTTCGAGAATTATTAAGAAAAAATTACCGTATATTTCGTTCATTGGAAACAATAGAACACTGTAAACGAAAAGTGTGATCTTGTAAATTATAAGTACAGTATTAAAGCCTATCTTAACCATCTGAAGGTACAGTTTAAATATATATCGTTAGAACTTTATTGCCAAAAGTCAAAATGATTATATAAAGACTCGTCGACATAACTTAAATGAATCTGAAATAATGGTCATACGACTGCATATCAACACCAGGTGCAAACAAATCATTGGAACGGAAAACAGGATGAATACCTATCTATTCATCAATTTGTAATTTACATGAAAGGAAGGAAAAAACTGAAACAGACAGCTCGTCGTAATTTTGAAAAGTATGAAACATGACGTAAATGTTGTGATATTGTTTCGCCAAAAATTAATTAATTATTAGACAAAAAGTTATACCTGTCTGATTTCGGACTAGAACGTATTCATAAATATAAGAATTTTTTTTATGTGTACGCCATCGACCAGAACGCAAGACGTTTTTTTGCGCGTCCTTGTTTTATGGGATTTCCTGGGATCCTGCCCCGATACATTTGAATCTCAGAATGACTTCGGCCTAGTGTATGAGCTTTTATAAAAATAGAATTTTTCGGCTACACTTTTCTGAGAGTTCTTTAAATTTTTATAGTTTTTAGAAAAGCAATAAAAACTATATTTCGCGCACTAGGTTACTTCGTCATTTTGAGAGAAAAATGTAAAGGTTCGACGGCTGTCTCGTGCGGGCGTGGGGACTCATAAAATATACGCATAGTTAACTTAGCCAGATGGTCCTTTTTCTATTTCGTTGTTTTTGAGTAACATTTCGGTTTTACTTTTATGGGCTTATCCAGAAGTCGTAAAATGAAGAGAATACGAAAGTTACTCAAAATACAAATAGCCTATGAAATCTTCCAAAGGGATGTACCCACCTCGAGCCTCCTTCGAATTTTCACATTTCAAAGGCGTGTTTTTCCGAGTTGTGGATGATCGGGAGGGACCTAAAACCAATTGGATCCCAGATAAATTCAAGATCAACCCCTAATGGAAATTAACCACCTCGAGCATAAAACCCCTCTCTCGCTAGAACTTGAGGTTAATCACTTGTGGAAGTGTTCCCCAAGGAGAGGTCTAAGGAATCTAGAGCGTATAGCCAAGGAAACAACTGTAAGTTAAATAAAAATAAAATAAATAGTTAGAATATAAATTGACTTAGTTCACGACTCTGCCCGTTCACTCATCCCAACTCCTGGTTACGCGGGCTGCCCTTTGGAATCAGTCCTGGTTAACCTAAAAGTTCTAACCTCTTTGCTGCTAAAGAAAGTCAGTGAAGGAGAGGTGGACATCGTTGCTCCGATTAAACGTCAGTGACAATAGGTGGCCACATGCAAATAATACTGAAAATTTTTAGGAATATTCTATAAGACCAACCAACACGCATGTCTTGCTAGTAGAACGAAAGTTCTAGGCATAAAACATACTCTAGGTGGAGAAAATTATCCTACGTGAGAATTTATACCACCGTGATGTCAACGTATAACATTTGTTTACTGTACCATTGCAGAACACGTAGAAATTGAACAAAATTTATCATCATAATTAAAAACAGCGATGGTACCTTAAGTTATCACGTATTTATTCCTCTAGATAAAAGCAGCAAGGAATTGATGTTGAAAAGAACGTCCTATTCTACAGATTATAATATTAAAAGACCGCAAAATAAATGTACTTGAATATTACAGTGTAATTTCTCATAAATTTTAAAACTTTTATTTATTTAACTATTATATTAAATTTGTATAAATAATTTATGAACACATTCATAAGATATATTAAAATAATTATAATGGTTGTTACCTTATGTAATATTATATATTAAATAATTTAATAATTAAATTCTATTCAATAATTGACTATTATCGTTTTATTTTCCTAATATCTATTGAGTAATGTAAAATGTTATAACTAGACTGTTTATTTTTAACTATACTTGGAAAATAGATTTCTTGTAAACTACGAATATTTTCTAAAGTAATATGAAATATTACACTCCATCTAATGGCGATTATATTGTTTATATTTAAGTAAATAAAATATTGTTTATACTAATATCATTCCGATTACATAATATATAGTCTATGGTACTGGCTTATAGAACTGAACTGCTTGGAAAAGTTTCGAAGAAGTGGAACGCTTTTGTCAGTTCGATCATCCAGCTGAGCACCATAAGCAGTGTTTTTTGGAAGGTCATGACCTATCCCCTATTAAAAATTATTATTACGGATTCTTATATGAAACTGTCCAAAAATGACAAAAAATTATTTTAATTGTTTATAATTTTTTATTAACAAATAAATTATTATGATACATATATATATATATATATATATATATATATATATACGTATCATAATATATATATATATTCTTTTACTACATTTTGAGAATATATATATATATATATATATATATATATATTCTTTTACTACATTTTGAGAATATATATATATATATATATATATATATATTCTCAAAATGTAGTTATTTTCGGGTATTTAAAATAAATTATCCAGATCAGATAAATAGTTTTCGATTTATAACAATTAAGAAAAAAAATTTTTTTTTTAATGTTGATAACTTTTTAATTAATTGATATTTTTAGCGTCCAACTTTGCAGAAATGGTTACCTCCATATAGGCATTCGATGTGCTGAATATAAAAAAAGTAGAAGACCTTACTCCGATTTGCCCTAAAACTAATTTGTGATCTGTCGTATATATGAATAGGAAAGAATAAAACACAAGGCAAACACAGCACTATGTATAATAGCAACCGGCTTTTGTTTTTTTTATGGGACCATACACTTGCACGAAGTAACGGTCGATTCTTTCGCAAAGGCGAGGAAACGACCCGGTGTCCATTTAATTTCTTTTTAATTTTTATTACTTTTCTCGAAAATAAGAGAAAACGGAATCGCTGAAGGGATTTTTTCGGAATGTTATAATCGAAAAATTCACATCTTTTAATCTATAAGAAGAAGCAACACAAAACACGAACTCGCGGAAAACCCATAAAACTAAAATAAAGGTCGGTCATAGAAATCAAAATGAGAGAAAAGGGAAAAACACTAACATGTCACAATTTCTCTTCTTTTGTAATTTTTCTTTTTTTTTCATATATATATATAACTGAAATTAAAATTCGGTGAAAAGTAAAACATTAGTATTTATTATGATGGCTCTGCACGGAATACCGGGAAATGAAACGCGTTTCTTTGATGAGATACACCGATACTAGGCCTTCCAGCATCTTCACTAGTATAGGGTATATTTCCTAGGCTTGTGAGATTTTCAGATTAGCCAGATGACCAATAGGGCCCTCGGAACAGTTTAATCCGACCCTCGGGCCCTTGGATGGGAGTGTGCACTTTAGATCAAATAAAAAACCTCGTCACTAGAGAAACAGCGTTAGTTTTTGGTGGATACTGCCACTAAGTGGAGCTTAAGGAATCCCGTGCAAGAGGGAAAGTCTGTAAGTACAACTCTAAATAAATATTACCAAATTTAGATTATCGCATTAGTTCGTGTGCCCTTCCCCTTACTCTTCCTAATTCCGGGTTACTTGAGCTGCTCTTTAGAGTCAGTTCAAGAAATAACCCCTTTGCTGCTCAAACTTTTAGTCAGTGAAGACGGAAATAGATATAATTTGCAACGCGAAACGACCCTAATTTTTAAGGGAGGGAAAACTTCTATTAGTTGGTTGTCAAGGGTAGTTACCTCCTATTGCATTAAAATTAATAGTTTTGGAGCAACAACTATCGCAAAAACTAGAAAAAGGGAAGGTAAGAGGCGCATTTACGGCCTAATATACGCCAGGATTTCGATGACCTTGAAAGGTCGAGGACAGGTGAGTAGGCAGGTGTTTGAATGAATGTACGCACGAATTAATAAAAAAAAAGAAAAAAAAACTTTATTCACGTTAGGCGATAACCAAAAGAAATTAGATTAAATTATAAAGCGCAGCGCAGAAAAACAAAATATAAACACGACAATGAAACGGCGGAAACAAGAAAACGCAAACAAAATAAACAAAATAAAATTATGTAGCTAGGCGCAGCGAAGAAAATAAAATACTAACGCCATAATGAAGCGGTGACGATAGTAGAACACAGGCAAATTTAAATAAAATAGTCAACGGCCGTCGTAAGGCTCTGGCTAATTAGCCAGGAGTTCCGAACGAGGCTCAGCGCACGGGAATAAACAATAATAAAAGAAAAAAGGACAAATAAGGCACGGAGGGAGAGAGAGAGTAACCAAGTGCACTCACCGATTTGTAGAATCTGGCACAAACACAAAAGAAACCACACCACCACACTGCAATCACTCGTGAAAAACTGTCAATCCAAACATACGCCAAACAAAGAAAATTCAAAGAAAAAACAAAGAAAATTCGACTGCCCAATTCAAAGGCTAAATATGCATAATGAGGATGAAGACAATCTTCTGATATGAGCTACTGTATGACTTTTAGTATGTCACACGTAGGTTTTATCGAATCTCTTCCGTGACTTAACAATTCCAATTAAATGTACCGAATTTGTATCCTAAGTATCGGAGGTACTTTGAAGACAAGCCAATCTATTTGAATCAATGTAGGAGTATCCTTGCGAGCACGATAATGGAAGGCAATAACCTCTAGCTTACGAAATGGTTATCTAAAGTAATGAGACTTTATGCACTGATGGTAAATAAGAAATCTGGTAGAAGTTGCGAATGGAAAGGGGGCAGCGATACGGTTATGGAGGAGAGCGAAAGTACAGGTCTGGATGAAGATCAGGAGCATGCGTTGACGAGCGCTATTGCGTAAGTACTAGCATTGGTACTCCCCACAAATTATCAAGTTTATGCGAAAGGAAATTTACAAATGGTCGTGCCAAGATTAGCTCTATCATTTGAGAATGAGTTGTTAGCGTACTGATTGTTGTAAGGAAGTAGAATAATTGGCATAGGTTATGCGTTGATTTACGGAATGTCAATAAGATAATGTAAATCGCTGCATATATTACTGCGAAAATAAATTTCAGAAACACTATAACTCAATACCAGTAATTACGATCACCAGTAGGATGAGATTCAATTTTTATAAATCTTTGAGGACTTCAGCCTAAGCTTTATTGTTTAAAGGGCATTATTCATACTCATAGTCTAGGCTTCAAATCTAGAACGGCTAATAGAGATTTCCCTCAAAGAGGAATTTTAAGCCCTCATTTATATTTTCTCTATGCATTTCAAATCACCTATGTAATTCCAAAACGCATAACTGTCTCAATTTACCAACGATATTACTGTTTTTTCTAGTAAAAAAATCAAATCATATAGAAGACTGCTAGAAAACAGAATAAACAAAATCTATGAAAAACCGATCTAGAACTTGAAATCTCAGTCACTAAAACTGTTTGCATGCATTTTAAAGCATGCGGTATCATGCTAATCAGAGTTTATCTGAACATCGTTATATCATCGCCGTCAGAAAACAATGGTGTTACTCATTCAAACTTAGTACCAGCAATGGTGACCCTGGAAAGCAGATACACTAATTAAATACGTCGTACATTATACGACGCGAATTTTTCAAATATTGCCTCGTAGTTATTTCGTTTTTAAAAACCTATGTGGAATTACAATAACTTCGCTTCTATTCTAACATTTTTGAAAATAATTAAATTAAAAATATTAAAGTTAACTGAAAAACGAACTCCCAAGAGCAGTAGCGTAAAATTGGAAGATTGAAGAAGAAAAAGGCGCGTACTAGAGGAAAATAGTTTTAGGTATAAGTTAATTGTTATTTAATTTAAGCAGTTAATCTATAATTTCTGATTCTTGGTACTTTAAACGAGTTGAGCTTTCCTCTTATTTATTATTTCCTTTCGGACTTTTCATTTATTTTAGATTTTATAATTTTTCTGATATATTTTAGATTTCTAATTTCTTTAACATTATTTTGTATTTTATTTAGATTACTTACATTTTCGATAGGTTTCCCTTACTTCAGCTACTGAGTGTCGAATTAATATTGTTTTTATTATTCTATGCAGTATATTAATCAATAAATTTTCTACGAATATAAAATGCGTTTGAAATCAATTGACGATTTTGCATTTATATATTTATAAAAAATCTCTAGAACAGTTGATCAGGTAACCATTTTTTCTTGCTCTTCTATATGGCCAGTCGATGAACACATAGTAAAAGAGGTACCATGTCCTTCTGCGAATTTCAGCTCTAGAAGCGATTGTGACAGGATTATTGGCCTTCAGCCAGAGCCTATCTACTATCTTGTCGACCCGAGGAGTCTAGTCGGCGGCAAAGAAGTTATTGCCTTTCCTGTTGGAGATACGGCTCCAGAGAGGGAAAGAGTGAAAGAGACCGGGTAAACAGGTAGGGCTAATAAGTAAATATACAGAAGTAGAGTAGGCAAGTTGGTATTTTGAAATGATTTGAAGAATATTGTTGATTGTCTTTGGTTGTCGAGTTTTGGTTTCCTTTTATGGATTTTTTGTGATAATTGAGACGTTCCCGTAAGTACTTTGAGTATCTCTGTCTTTTCATGTTCATATTTCGTTTTATTTTGTATATGGTCTCGCATACGAAATGCTGGCTATTTAGCCTCCTTAAAAGGAACATGGTTGAGTAGAGAATAACACAACCACTTTTTTTATTACACATAAATCTTTATTACAGAATGGATTTGGGTGACCTTTACAATTTCATTTGAAAGGTAGCTCTCGCTATTATTTGTTCTTATTATTATTTGTACTTGTTACACGAGCCTAATAACAACTGACTACTACATGCAAAACGATCAGATAGGCGGAGGTTTCCTCCCTTCGCTTTACTTAGTAGTTAATAGAGCCGCGTCCATTATCAGGCCTTATTTTGTTACACGCTTGTCAGCCACTCCCGTTGCTTCCCTCTCTCTCTATCTCTCTTTGTTTCACTCACTCTTTGCTCTTTTCCTTACAGACTTTCACTGACTAGATTTGCAGCCTTCCTTTTTCGTTATTTTTGACTTACCAATTCTAGACGATAATCTCGCCAAAATAACAAATAATTTTTTATAACCGGATTATGGAACTCAAACATATGTATTATTACATCTCTCTATACTATTACAACATTCTTTAATATAATTCAATTTTCTCATGTTCTTTGTTTAAACCAATCAGACTCTAAATAGATTAGATTTATTTCCTAGATTTCTTTGTGTAAGGAGTTTATAAGGTATATATAACTTTATACATTATCAATACGTTAACTGCCTTAGCAAAATTTTAATAACAACAATTTTGTTGGTTTATGGTGTTTATTAACATAAATTACAATATATAAGTATTCTTATTTATTTCTGGTGGTTATAACGTAAAATATGGCTAAAAATAACAGGTTTATATGAGCGAAGAAGCCCAAACGGAAGAAAATAAAGCTATACCATATCTCTCAAGCACCGGTGTCTGACATTACAGTTAACATGTTATATACTCGGTTATATAACGTGTTATATAACCATTTACGTTATATACTCATAACACATAATGATTATGTTCTTATGTAAGGCTTCTGGTATCTTGATCGTCAACCAACATTATAGGTACGCTTTTTCTTATCGAAAATTCAGTTTAGATCTCGAACTCCTACGCGCTCAGATAACAAACTTGATTAGAGTGTTCAAGATTGAACACTCTAATCAAGTCCACAGGTTCATGTATGTTCCGTATTATAGCTAAATTCACTTTATCACACTCACAATGATTATTACTTTTATATATTTTGTATCACACTCTTTGAGTGATGGACTTCTCTCTCATAACGGCTTTTTAATCTTCATGATAACTGCTATATAGAAAATATACCATTTTCTATAGCAGCAATTTCTTCCTGTGCCGAATACATTCTCGCGTGGATTTTCAACTCGTTAAAAATTCGTGAAATTATTAATTAAAACAAATATTAAAACTATTTCTTACAGTTATTTTTGTAGTTGTAGCTCCCAAACTGTCCATCTGGAGACAGCATCAGACTGTACGTGAAGTTAATTGTTTTGGATAATTCTTTCAATAGATCAACACAATATCCTCTACAACAGCTCATCAGTTTACCTATGATAATGGAAAGAATATTTTTGTAACGAAATAGATTTAATCAAATTCAATGAGATAATATGATTTTAGAAAATTGTAACATTACGTAAAATAGTACGTTATGCAATAAATGAGATGGGATTTTGTCTTCGTGATGTTATTTACTATTTTTACCAAATTAATTATACATATTATTTTCTACCGTAAAGTATCATGTTTAAAATATGTAGTGATCCCTTGATCATATAAAGGTCATAAACTAAGTAATCATGATAAGGTAATCTTCAGAAATAAATTATTACGATTTTATTTGTTTTTTAAATTTATTGATCAATCACAAATATTATAACAGAATTTTTCATTTATTCGCCAAATTTCGAACGTAGAAACGATTTATTACACAAGAAAAATAACTGACAGTACTTGTTCAAATACATTTTTATTTTATTGCACGCATAATTCTATGCTTCGATGAAAATTATCTACTGTTCTAAGCAAAGCATGCCATGGTATGTTTTAACATGCTATCCTAATCAGAAATTAAATTCTTTAAGTCTCTCCATAAATAGAAATCAGGAGATATCAAGTCCGTAGATTGTGGTGGCCATGCAACTGATCCGTCGCGACGGATATATATATATACCATTGAATCTATTATTCAAGTCGAATCTGATATTTCTGTAGAAATTTACCGAAGTTCCATCTAACATAATTTACATCCGCAGTGTTGCAGCAAGATTAACTTTTCCTAGTAATCCATTTAGTAAATTTCTTAAAAATTGTAAAAAGTATTACCCATTAATATTTCCTTGAAAAAAAAGGTCTAATTAAATAAATATTGATAACGCCACATTACACATTGATGCTACAATGATACTGATTATCGACTTGTTGATGCCAATGACGATTTTTAGTCGCCTAGTAACGGCAATTTTATCTATAGAACTCATTATTTTTGAATGTAACTTTGTCATAGAACGATATGCTTTTGAAAACCCGTTTTCGTGCATGCTCCTAAACAAAAAATATTTTATGCAATTTTCAATTAAATTATAAAGCAGAAAATTTTCTACGTTGAACATAATCTTCTTTTTTTGTAGTTAGCAAAATAAGCGACAAAACTAAGTTATACGAAAGTATGAAAACATAATTTTAAGTCTCTCAAGATCAAACTTATGATTTGCAAAAACATTCAATGACATGAATACGCTTACCAGAGTATATTATGATCGCAGTCTAATAACCTTTGGGAAATCTTAGCCATTTGGGTAAGTTTGGTAATAATATTTAAAATAAAGTATAACCTTCATATAACTAAGATGATATTAGCAACCCTACGCATAATATCTCATTTGAATGTAAAATTGTTTTTCGCTTATTTCCAATCCAAGGACAAAAAATCAGAGTTAACTTTTAACTAACCTTGGAAATGAGTCCGAGGTCAAATTCAAGGTCATGATAATGTATCCTCCACAAAATTGAGTAACTTTCATCAGATACAGTTTCAGCTAACTCCCATAGTTTTCAAGAAAATATACTGAGAAAATTAAGATGATCTACCCCGTATATAAAACAACTGACTTAGAACTTAGAAGTTTGGTTCAAAGATAGTATTAAGGATGCAATATTTAAGAATCTGAAAGAATTTCAAAATAATCATCCATAAATATTATCAAAGCCATTTGAAGGAAATAAATATAATAAAACACAAAAAATTAATATTCGCAGCACATTACATTAAGTGCTAACTAAGTAAGAGCAGAAGGTGGTGTTACATCGTTACGATGACAAACACTCTATCTTTGATAATAGACATAAGACGATTGGTTTTTCTTGTTATAATCCGAATACATTTTCACAGAATTTTGTATCAGATTTTTAAAATGCCAAACTTTAAAAGAAAATTATAACCAAACGGATTACTCAACAGAAATGGGAAGGCAATGGAAATAGACATCAATCGTAATATACCTGAACAAACGAGTAAAAGTTATATACTTGACAGAAACTATTGTAGAGATCAACCTCAAGAGAGTTTTAATAACCAGTATATGGGGGTCATTTGACAAGTACCTGGCCTACAAATGAAAACACCAAAATTTTGCAAAAAATAAAATTTATTTTTCAATGTAGTCTTCTTTTAGTTGAATACACTTGGTCCAGTGGTGTTTCAATTTTTTTAACCCCGTTGAAAAAAATGTTTTCTCTTGGTCTGCAAAATAGGCCTCCGTGGTGGCGATTATTTCGTTGTTGGAGTGGAATCTCTTACCGGCGAGTAAATTTTTTAGATTCGGAAACAAAAAAAAGTCGCACGGAGCAAAATCTGGAGAATACAGGGAATGCGGCAGCAGTTCATAGCGTAATTCGACCAATTTAGCCGTGGCGACTGCAGAGGTGTGAACCGGGGCATTATCGTGGTGGAAAAGCACTTTCTTTTTAGACGAATGGGGCCGTTTTTCTTTTAACGCGGCGTCAAATTAGCTCAATAGTTCGGCGTAGTACTGTCCTGTGACCGTTTTACTCGTCTCCAGATAGTCAATAAAAATCACACCTTGAGAATCCCAGAAAATAGTGGCCATCACCTTTCCGGCCGACGGGACCTTCTTCGCCTTCTTTGGAGCAGGCTCATTGGGTAAGGTCCACTGTTTTGACTGCTCCTTGGTCTCTGGAGTGTACGAGTGAATCCATGTTTCGTCGACGGTCACGTAACAACGCAAAAACTCTTTTAGATTGCGATTAAACAGCTCCAAACACTGCTCTGAAATGGTCACACGGATGCGCTTGTTGTCTACAGTCAACAAACGTGGCACCCATCTTGCTGACAGTTTCCTCATGCCCAAAATCTCATGTAAGATATGACATACGCGTTCTTCTGAGATGCCTACTACTATCGCAGCTATCTCGTGCACCTTTAATCGTCTGACAAACGATATCGTGTACTTTTGTCATTTTCTCCTCTATAGTGGCTGTTTTCGGAGCACCTGGGCGTGGATTATCAAATACCGACGTTCGTCCACGTTGAAACTCATTATACCAATTTTTAACGGTCACCATTGAAGGAGACGCAAGAATCGAATCACCGACTGATATTGTTCTTTCTCCATTTTTCAAAAATCTACGGACACACTTGCTTTCACATGCTCTCAAAAACTACATCAACTACAACTCCGATCCAGCTGAAATTTCGTCTGTAACCGTTTACAGGAAGATACTACACTGTGGTGTACTTCTGCCAGGATACTGGCACCATTTGGCGGTGAGGCTAGGTACTAGTCAAATGACCCTTGTGTATGACTTTGTGGAGATCAAAATTGCCCGAGAGCAGTAAAGAAGAGAGCATGTTCTTTTTTAATTTTTTTTTAATAAAAAGTAAGTAAGAATCATTTTCGTTTTATAAATAATCTAGAAATTGATCTAGAAATACGCCTTTCGGCAATACTGGATATCGAAGTACTATTATTAATACCTAGACTAATAAGTGCCGTCAAGAACTTTGATATTTACAGTAGTTAACAGAGTAGACATTTTCTTATGCCATTCCTTTCAAAAATAATTAATACTATGTAATAAGGAAAGAAAGAGATATTTAGAGGCGGCTTTATCGACTCAAAAAATATAGTATTCGAGACAACAGTCTTAAAATCGAGCGCTGAGTATATATATTCTGTTGTATGAATTGATTACAAGAATTATTCTTCTTTTCTTAAAAACTAAACCAATAAGGCAGGATAAACTTTAAAATATTAATTTCAATGAGACTTTTATAACCACTTCCATAAAAAAAATGGAATACCCTCCAGCTCCACTGTAAATTTCAAATTATTTTATTAGGCCGGGTTTCAAGAGCCATAATCAAACACTGCAATATATTTGACTACTGTACGAGAAAATACTGCGTTATGACTTATACATAGAATATGATGATTCTAATAGATATAAATAGAGCGATTGATTTCTCAACTATACAAAGCTAGGTTATATATTTTCTGACTTATTAACACATTTTCTTTCAGTGAAGTATTATCACTCATCAGCAACATTATCGCAAAAAAAAGTCATAAACCACGTAGACTATTGAAATATATTATCTATAGCTTTCCTTTGGAAGTTAATTTACCATGTTATTTGTATTGTGTATTAGGAATAAAACAAAAAAATAATGGACTCGAGATAATTCTGATTTACATTACCTAGTCTATGACTGTAAGGAGTACGATATTGTTTATTCACAAAATAAAGCATACATTGAAGCAAGAAAATAAGCGGATAAAATTCTGTGTAAAAAAGCTTGAATTAGAGTTCCAGCTAAAGAAAGTATCTTTAAAGAAAGCGGGTATTTAATTAGTAACCAAAACGTATAATAAAAAGCTGAAAAATTAACTACGCAAAGATCTCAAAGGAAAAAATAAAAAACTATTAACTACATAATGGAATTATTAGCACAGCCTTTATAGGTGATGTACTTAGCTAAAGATCGCTCTTAGTCATTCGATCGACATTGATAAGGGCAAATGAAAGGTAAAACGAGTATCAATTCAGCTGTTCCAAGTATCGTTAGTGGTGTTCATTCATTCTTAATTGTACTATTTTATATTAAAGTATTGCGAGAACTCTTGGAGGAGATATTTAACTATGAAAAGCTACAAATAGTGCTAAGAAAGGTCAGAATCAGTTGCGTAACGTCCAGCAGACATTACAAACCAGTTTTATTAAGGAGTGTATTTTTGGTCGTAGAGTTTTACCTCTAATAACCGGGAAATCAATTTGTCTAATTACGTGAGTTATCCTACTCCGGATAGGTTGTGGATAGAAAGGAATGGTAAGGCGATTCTCTTGTACTGCACTATAATATGCGTACGCCAGAGAGACCTTAGCCAGGATTTGGTTTGAAGGAATTATTTTGAATGTAGATAGTACTCGATTCAACAAGCACCCGATCTACATTCGATGGACAATCTAATTATGTTACTACAAAGCGATAGAGAAAAGAGACCAAGTTTGAAGTTAAAATATTTATAGGTTTGACTTACTGTTTCAGATTATCTCTCTCTCTCTCTCTCTCTCTCTCTCTTACAAGCCAAATCTGGGTTTAGTTGTAAAAGCTGGATTAGAACTGTCTGTACAACTGCGCGCGAGCTATTTTATAGCCCTCGTCGCGCTGCCCTACTCTTAGAGTTTTCCGGGTCCCTTTAGAAAAGATGATTTCCTTCGTTAGCCTAATTGGAAGAACCTTGTCGTGGGCGGATAGAAAAATGGTACATTCTTTTTTTAAAAGATGTCGCATGTAGTATCGTTTGGAGAAAATATTAATTGGATTTAATTCTTTAACTAATTAATTAAATAATTCTAGAGGGCGAATTTGACAGGAGAGAGAGAAATCCATTGTTTACAATCTGTCGACTTAAGTTTATTACAAAAATATTAACGAGACGATGATGAATTTTAGTCTGTTTAGTCGTGATTTCTTGTTTTATCTATGGACCTTAAAAGATTTAGTTTATGGCTATTACAAATATAACGGTGGTTTACAATATGTTGATAAACAGTAGTGACAATTATTAATATTATTGTTTTATACAAACGTCTAGCGGATGTGGCATCAATATGCGTTGTGTGATTTTAGTCGCAGCCGGAAAGATAATTTTTACGACTCTACGTGTCTGGGAAATTTCGTTAGCGTGGGATCATGGCGTATCTTCAAGAGGGTCCGTTTTATGAGTTTTCAGAGAAAACTAACTTGCTTATCAAAAGGTATGGGTTTTCCATGGACTTTTCATAAGCCAGTGGTTCTATTTAGACTTTTCTCACGCTCAGAAATTATAAACAGTCACTGTAACCATATGACGCCAGAAAATAGGCATAAGCGATAGAGGTCTATGACCTCATAAAAACTAAATTTTATTTCTACCACGTGCTTAGCTTCAGCGGACGTCACAGTTGCAAGAGGCTCATAGATACACAGAACAATGGGAGTTGTTGCTCTGGGTAAAAGTCTTTATTTGAAACCGCACAGTAATGGTTATTCTCGATATAGCTACACCTAAAAGAAAATTGGTTTATAGAGAATTCACTTTAACTTGACAAAATTTCATTTCTGAAAATGTTGGTTGAACTGTCGATACAGATATAGCGTTGAAAACTAACGAGGCGTTACTTTGACATTAATAGAATGAATGAGGTAAGTGCGTTCCCCTGCCATTACTTTGCAGCTTACATGAGATCGTGAAAACTTTCAACAACAAACAATGGGGTCAAGTGACATTACATTACCTGTTTTATTTGTGATGGAGCTCCTGGCCGTTGGCCGGAGCTTGTCAATGTCAATGAGCCTGCGACGGGGCTTGTTTACTTTCCGAGGTCGTGAACCTCGGAAAGTCGACTTGCCATGTACGGTAAGTGAGAGAGAGAGAGAGATGGAGAGAGGTGAGTGACACTCGCCGAAATTCAGTTGGCCTTTAGCCTCTGAACTGAGCGATTGTGGTAAATTTTCTTTGGTTTGTGGGTGTGAGTGAGGTGGTTGTTTTGCGAGGTATGCACCAGGTCCAGCTGATCGGTGAGTGCCCTTCTTTATTTGTCTCTCTCTCTCCCTCCGTGCATTTTTCTTTATTTTTGTTTGTAAATTGGTGTGCGCCGGGCCTCGTTCGGATCTCCTGGCTAGTTAGCCGGAGCCTTACGACGGCCGTTAGATCATTTATTGCGTGCGCAAATTGTTGCCTTTTCGCCGTCGCCGATTTATTTGTTTTCTTTTTTTTTATTCTTTGCCGCGCTTTATAAAATTAGTTAATTTCTTGCGTTCGTCATGCCTACAATAAATTGTTTTTTTTTATTAAGCCGTTCGTTTATTCATTTAAACGCCTGCCTACTCACCTGTCCTCGACCTTTCAAGGTCATTACAATCCTGGCGCATATTAGTCCGTAAGCACGCCTCTTACCTTCCCCTTTTATTATTTTTGGTTTTGTTTTGCGACAGTTGGACTGTCAAAATTAATTTCAACGCGACCGGAGGTGATTGCCCTTCATTAATAAGGTAAGTCTCCCTCCCTTAATAGACTTTAGGGCTATTCGCGTTGCATATTTAAAAAAAAGTATACATATAATTAATTATATACTCAGACCTATCCTACAAAATCATTGTAATACATATGTACTAGATTGACTGAGAATCTGATGTAAAACTCTCAAACAAATATAATTATTTATTAATTTTAATTATAGACTGGGTAATGAACGCTTTGGCGGTAATCTTTATGATCAGAAAATGACAATTGATTTGAAATATTCAATAGAATTTCTACATAAATTACAACAAAATATAAACCTCTCTATTGTATCAATCCCCTTTGACTCAGCGTGTTTTGGTCTCAGTAATACTCTGTAGTAAATGTTCAATTTAAAAATATTTAATGCATCATACATAAATTTAAATTGATTTTGACTATGAAACACAATGTTGTTATAATTCACGGAGCTATTTCATACATCCATTTCGGAATCTAAAATTTGTCTATAAAAATAATTTGATAGAAAGTTTCAACCAACAAAATGTTATTTCAATTTCTTTTTTTACAGTCATGTATACAACAGAAAACTATTTAGTCTTAGGGCAAATCGGAGCAATGTCTTCGATTTTTTTATATTTGGCACATCAAATTCCTATATAGAGGTAATCACTTGTGTCAAGTTTGGCGCTAAAATATTAATTAATTAAAAAGTTATAAAGAATTTAAAAACAAATGTAATTTTTTTTTTCAACTGTTATAAATCGAAAACTATTTATCGGATCAGGAAATATGCCCTATACTAGTGAAGATGCTGGAAGGCCTAGTAACGGTGTATCTCATCAAAGAAACGCGTTTCATTTCCCGGTATTCCGTGCAGAGACAATACAATAAATACTAATGTTTTACTTTTCACCGAATTTTAATTTCAGTTATATATATATATGAAAAAAAAAGAAAAATTACAAAAGAAGAGAAATTGTGACATGTTAGTGTTTTTCCCTTTTCTCTCATTTTGATTTCTATGACCGACCTTTATTTTAGTTTTATGGGTTTTCCGCGAGTTCGTGTTTTGTGTTGCTTCTTCTTATAGATTAAAAGATGTGAATTTTTCGATTATAACATTCCGAAAAAATCCCTTCAGCGATTCCGTTTTCTCTTATTTTCGAGAAAAGTAATAAAAATTAAAAAGAAATTAAATGGACACCGGGTCGTTTCCTCGCCTTTGCGAAAGAATCGACCGTTACTTCGTGCAAGTGTATGGTCCCATAAAAAAAACAAAAGCCGGTTGCTATTATACATAGTGCTGTGTTTGCCTTGTGTTTTATTCTTTCCTATTCATATATACGACAGATCACAAATTAGTTTTAGGGCAAATCGGAGTAAGGTCTTCTACTTTTTTTATATTCAGCACATCGAATGCCTATATGGAGGTAACCATTTCTGCAAAGTTGGACGCTAAAAATATCAATTAATTAAAAAGTTATCAACATTAAAAAAAAAATTTTTTTTCTTAATTGTTATAAATCGAAAACTATTTATCTGATCTGGATAATTTATTTTAAATACCCGAAAATAACTACATTTTGAGAATATATATATAAATATATATCATAATAATTTATTTGTTAATAAAAAATTATAAACTATTAAAATAATTTTTTGCCATTTTTGGACAGTTTTGTATAAGAATCCGTAATAATGATTTTTAATAGGGGCTAGGTCATGACCTTCCAAAAAACACTACTTTCGGTGCTCAGCTGGAAGATCGAACTGACAAAAGCGTTCCACTTCTCCGAAACTTTTCCAAGCAGTTCAGTTCTATAAGCCAGTACCATAGAATATATATTATGTAATCGGAATGACATTAGTATAAACAATATTTTATTTACTTAAATATAAACAATATAATCGCCATTAGATGGAGTGTAATATTTCATATTATTTTAGTAAATATTCGTAGTTTACAAGAAATCTATTTTCCAAGTATAGTTATATAAACAGTCTAGTTATAACATGTTACATTACTCAATAGATATTAGGAAAATGAAACGATAATAGTAAATTATTAAATAAAATTTCATTATTAAATTATTTTATAATATATATACACATATAATATTACATAAGGTAACAACCATTAAAATTATTTTAATACATCTTATAAATGTGTTCATAAATTAATTATACAAATTTAATATAAAATTGAAATAAATAAAAGTTTCAAAATTTATAAGAAATTACACTGTAATATTCAAGTTTATCTAGAGGAATAAATGCGTGATAACTTAATAATGATGATAAATTTTGTTCAATTTCTACATGTTCTGCGATACAGTAAGTAAATGTTATACCAGGTATAACTTTTTGTACCCATTGATATAATTCCGCAACTGAAAAAATGCATACTTCTGAATTTCGCAAACTGGCGTTCCGCGCTAATCTTTTCACTGTACCGCCAAGTCCATCACATGCGCTTTTTCCATGACAACTTACGAAAAAGTGCCATTCAGCTTTAATTCCGTATATCTCATAATGAGAAACAAGAGTTAAAAAGTTTGATTTATTCTTGTATTGACTTGCAGCTCCATCAGATATGTAAACCACTTTCTATCCTTGTTCTCGTATCTATTTTTGATATAATTAATTAATTTTTGGCGAAACAATAATACAGCACTTACGTCATGTTTTGTACTTTCTAAAATTACGACGAAAATGTCTTCTTCAGTTTGTTCCTTCCCTTTTATACCAATTTCAAATGGATGAATAATTAAAATAGATAACAGCAAATGGATGAATAGTTATCTGTTTGATGTTCCAATGATTTTCTTGCACTTGGTCTTGATATACAGTCCCATAATTTTAAGCGAAGTATCTTATATCTATAATTTCAAATTCATTGAAATTATGCCGACAAGTTTTCATGTATTTTATTTTGACTTTCTGCAATAAAGTTATATTCTGATAATTTTATATTTAAACTGTACGTCCAGATGATTAAGATAGTATTTAATATTATACGTATGCTTTAATAGATCACACTGTTGGTTTACAATTTTCCATTGTTTGCAATGAATAGAATCTATGGTATTTAAAAAAATATAATTATCAAACATATCTAAACCATTATATCAAGGACATTTCGAGCATTTATAAAAAAAAACAATCTTCACCAGGTTTTTCAGATGTCATTTTAATTAAAATATCTTTTGCTGTTTGAGGTAACTTTTCATTATACTTGATCTTCAAATGCTTCGTTGTAATTTTACAATCTTCTACTAATCATTTTGGAATTTGGTGGTGAATAAAAATGCAAACATTATAAATATCTATAGATTTATTAACTAAAACACACTGATCGCAATGTATAAAAATATGTAAACCCCAGGCGAAACTTGAGTCTAATTTCAACACAATAATTTTCGAACATCCTGTAGAATTCTTTTAAATTGAACATAAGTACATGCCTTTGAATTTCAACTTTCTTTTTATTATTTTTTCACAGAATTTTTACATCGTTAGCACCTGGATATGGTCGCCTTATATCATCTAGCAAATAAATACGAGAGCATCGCCCTCTAATTTTTCACTTATTATACTATAGATGTATTAAATATGTTCTGGTAATTAGAATGGGTACGATAATATTCCTTCTTGTACGTGAAGTTTTTTAGCTATTTGTACAAAATAAAACGAACAATTAATTTCTGTTTCCATTTCACAGACACTTATAGACAGTGGAATCGCAGTTAATATATGCATCTTTTCTGAATTAGTAATTGCTTTTTTATACACTACTTTAAGGTCTTTATAAAATACACTTTTTTGTATAAATTCATCTCAATTACTATCTACACAGCTATATATTCTCACAAGTAAACTTTCCAAAATATTTGACAATGAGTCGATTTTTTTTCTATTGAACCAGGTATTCAATATCTATTGAATTCATTTCTGCGATTTCAAAAAAATCAAGCAATGAATTTGAGCGATCCAATACTATTTTTTTACGTTTATTTTCGTTGGTAAAAAATTCTTCATCATATTGTACGTGGCAGATATCTTGATCTTCATTAGCACTTCAGTTGAAACTGGCCACATTGTTCTGATTAATAGAATCTTCACAACTACCATTTTCTTCATTTGTATGTCCTAAATATTTGTCACTGTAGTCAAAACTTCCTCTGAATCTTTGATATAGCAATATCTCAAACATGTTGCACATAATCGATCGTTTTCTTTCACTAGAGGAAACCACTTTTTCTGAATTTCTGTAGGAACATTAAGCAAAGATTCTCGAGGACGTTCATGTTTACGCCCTTTGAATGGATTGGATACTCTGGTAATGGCATAATTATATAATTTGTATTAAAACTGAATTGAAGTAATTTTACAAAATCTATTGTACAAAACGAAATTTCATTGTAACATTCGTTGAAGTCCCTTCACTTTGACCATTAAACTTTAAATAGCACGACTGAACAAAAAGATCTCATTACCATTGCTCATATTAATTTGCTTAAGTGCAGCCTCTTTTCGTTAATTGTTATTGTCATAAATATTAGTCCTACATACCATTATTTAAATAAAGAAAGTTTAACTAACAAATGTATTGACTTATAGAGTTGAATTATCTGGAAAAGTTTCGGGGGAGTGGTACACTTTTATCGGTCCAATCTTCCAGCCCCTATTAAAAATCGTTATAGTTTTATTACGGATTCTTATACAAAATAGTTCAAGGAATTGATTGCAATAAAAATTTGTCAAATAAATGTTGCTCTTTTTAATAAAAATGACAAAAATTTATTGTAATTGTTTTAATTTTTTTTTTAACAAATATATATATATATAATCTCAAAATGTAATTATTTTCGGGTATTTAAAAAAATTATTCAGATCCAATTAATAGTTATCAATTTATAACAGTTGAAAAAAAATCAAAATTTTTTTAATTTGTTTATAATATTTTAATTAATTAATATTTTAGCGCCAAACTTGACACAAGTGATTACCTCCATATAGGAATTCGATGTGCTAAATATAACAAAAATCGAAGACCTTGCTCCGATTTACCCTAAGACTAATTTGTTTTCTGTCATATAACTTAGTCATGACAGAAACCGATTTAATCAAATCATTCATAGTTTAATCTTAAAATAAGTTAATGGTGCGCGAAGAGTTATGATTTCAAATTCAGGTTGTATGAATGGTTCTTGTTTCTACTTGATAAACTTTTTGTCTTTAATATTTTAAATTTTTGTGGCAAATTCCAAACCATGATCAAAAATATCTTCGTAAGATGTATTAGAATCAACATTGGTAGTAATTAAAGTTTGAGGCACCGGAATTTTCTCGTTATCAATTTCTTCAGAGAAATTTTCCGAGTTTTACTTAGTATTTTATTTACTACTATTTTATTTAATACTACTATAATTTAATTTTTTATGATGGTAAAAAAGAGATGAATTTAACAGTCTTTGGAATTTTCATATTTTTAAATTTAATAGATATTTTTGTACTTCAAAATTATTTTCTTTTGCAATAAGTTTTTCAGTTCTATTGATCTGATTAAGTTAAAAGATTTACGACTAAGCCAACGATGGAGCGGTGTAGTGGACTATTTTGAGGACTCGATGATTACACAGGTCACTAAAATTTTATAAAAGTCAAGAACCAGAAACCAGACACAATGTAATCAATAGATTTTCATGTGTTGATTCCGGACCTGGGCGCAAAATTGCTCTATCATACTTAATTTCTCAGATAACTTAACCTAAATACACCGAAAACACGCTTTTTTGCTATATTTGACCATCTGTAACGTTACGAACGATTTTGTGTATGTAATTCTGACCACGTATTCTAAAAGAGCAACGCTTGGGCTACAAAAAGTACTAGTCAAAAAATCTTATATGATTTTTTTGACGGAGATAAGAAACTCAATATTCACTTCACATGCCTCAAGATGCACTCACGCAATAGCATCAAACGTACGAGAGTTCGGACAAAGCAGAGACTTTAGTCTACTGAGATCCCATAACCTAAAAATCAACATTAAAAAAATGCTCTATTAATAAATCGGAATTCTATTGAATTAAGACCTGTAGAAGTGCATATTTTTACTTCAAATCATACGTGAATCAAGAACTCAATAAGCATTTGTAAGAATATTAATTACAAATTGCAGCAAGTATTACAACATTAGTTTATCGCTAGGAATGAAAATATGATGTGAAACTACACATTTTTACATTCAAGTATTAATCAGAAACATAATAAGCATGATAATTAACTTTGCAGCCTCTTTTATCGCATATTTCATTCAATCTTTAATGGAGGAATAATAAACAGTAAGGAAACAAATAAGAGGTTAGTTGAGAAAGTTTACAATAAATAAACCGTGAGAACTATTTATAAAAATAAGTGTCCTTGAATCCTGTAATTGTGTAACCAAATAACAGGTCGTCTCATCTCTAGTCTTCTTCGACGTTTACCCATCGATGTAGCGCTCCTCTGTTAGCCTTAAAAGCAATTCGTGCCTATGAGTAGACGTGAGAATTAATAATCATGTGTGCCGGACGATCGAAAGGGCATTAACGTGTCTTTGTCTGGCGACACACAGCTCCCGGACGTGATAGTGTTCGGACGTGTAGTGAGAAGAAACAATAAACTATCGAAGAAGAGAGTAGTGAGAGACCAGGAAATATTGAGGTGCGAGAAAGCGACCAGTGTAACCCTGAGGGTGGCCAGCATTGGTGCGTGCAACACAGAAATGCATCAACAGGGAGAGCAGGGGCGAGGAATATCGCACGAAAGACAAACAAATTCTCTCAATTTGTACAAAATAAGAAAATGGAAAATTCGCGAAGAAAACGTCGCGAGAAATCTCAGGGCTAGCGTGCTGTGTATCTCGCTGAACGATCATTCCCAGGTAAGCGCTGTCGTCGATGTGGTTTTATCGGATAAATGACCTTGAATAATTCATCTTGCGAGTTGTATAGAGATGGGGGAAAGGTAAGCGCTCTCGCCGGCTCAGTCGAATTTTGAAAATTGAAAGAAAAAGGTATTTTGTGTTTGTTGTGAAACGTAGCAGTAGTTAAAAGTATTTTCTTTAAGTGTCTTTTTTGTGAAATTGGACTTAATTCGATATGATTAATAAATAGTATTTTTTACCGTCGCTGTATTTATTTGGACGCTTTGCAAACTTACCTTCCTGTGACGTTTCAAGGTCATGGGTTCCTCAGTACTGCGCAAGGCCGAATTTTGCGCCTCCTATCCTTCCGTTTATACTTTTTATTTAAATAATCAACGGGGCGAGGAGAGTCTTCTTTTTCATCAACAAGGTAAGTGCGATCTCCTGCATTCGAGTTACAACTATATATGTGAAATTCTATTATCTTATCTGGCTAGGACATTTAATTAGTTTACATGTAGAATGAATAAACTTAGTTATTTGTTGAAAGTCGCAACAGGGACATTTTACCTACCTTATTCAGAAGTACTTTTACTATTTAAAACAAAAATGTTCTATGTAAAAGTAAGGATATTCTATCGAGTTTTAATACAACAAAAGATTTTTAAATTTATCCTATTTAATTCATACAGAAATTGTAAATAATTTAGGTATAAGTTTTCAATGAGGATATAAGAGAAAATATTTTTTCAGATTAATCTATTATTCATAGAATCGGAAATATTTTTATGGATACTACTTACTTTCATTTGTATCAAACGGACTATAGTTTGGACAAGGAATTTCATCTTGACTACATCCATGATTAGATTTTCTTACGTAAACAAATGGCTTTTCTTCGATAGTCAAAACATTTAAATGCGTTGGAATAAGAAATCCTTCAGGCTTTGATTTTATATTCCCTGGCCAGGTTATATTCGATTCATTTAAAGATAGTTTCATCCTTCCTGATTCCTGTAATTATTTTGAGGAATGTACGTAACATTTAGAATATAAATTCAAAAGTTGATTTAATTAGTGTACATCAATAGTATAATAAATTTAATAATATCAGTATTAATGAAATATGTGAGCAGTTCTTAACTCGTTAGGTCAGATCTCATCTAATTATCGCATCAGTCTGACTACGCCGCTCAGCGGAGGCCGTTATTGCGATATTTTTCTCATCAGCTACATGTTTATTTGAAGTTCTGAGATACTCTAAAGGCCAAGAAAAAAGATAGAATAAATAGAAAGAGAATGCTCGTAAAAAATATTTTTTGCTCGTAAGGAGCGGCAATAGCCAAGCATAATCCAAGCTAATCGTTGAGAACGGGAATGCTAGGATGTCTCATGTTAAGCACTTAAGGTTCATGCTAAACCTGGATAAGATAGCGCCAAACTATGCCAATGATAGATAAATCGAAAAAAATACCTGTGTTTTTCTTTTGCCATTTGCAATTATTTATAAAAAATTATTTGAACCAATGACTAAAAAATGGAAAATTTTTTAAAACTGGTTGCGACAATCGATTCTATGAGTCGGTTGAAACAAGTGGGATATACTTATATCAGACAATTTCTCCACTTGATGAACTATATATAATTCTATAGGAGAGTATCGCATAATAACAATGTTGGAACCGTGATGGCGTTAATGGAAACCACCTTATTTTTGGCAACGATCAACGATAATTTGTAACTGCTATCTCCATCCACTGTAAAATAGATACAAGGTCGCAGCGTATACTTCATATGCCAACGAAGTATTATAGCCGAGGAATTGAAGAATGTCCGGAAGTTGATTAGGAAATGCTGTACATCTAGCGGACATTACTAAGTCCAATAATGACCAAATTACAATTTTACATCTATAACTACTGAATCTGAAGCTTAGCTCGAATGATCAAACCAACCAATGGTATCAAAGAGACGTGTTGCTATAAATAGTAATTCTCGCTTGGTAGGTTGCATTTTCGTTATAACAAATCGAGTTTTAAAACAAAGGACGTCAAGTGTAGGTATTCAGAACAGACCCAATATAAATACTATATCATGTTTAGTCAATTATCAATCTTGCATGACGACGTGAAAGACTGTTGAAAGGAATGATTGGTCATTGTAAGATAATTTGTCAATCTGCATCTCACCAGAACATAAGATATCAAAGCACAAACCTCTGAAACTCTTTAATTTCATTAAATTAGGTTTGATAATTTTGTAGTTATCAGTAAATTTAACTTTACAATATGTAATATTTAAATTTACTTGATTAATTTACAACACGATAACTTAAATTATGGAGGGAAGAGGGGAACTTACCGTATCTTTAAGAGAAGGCTTTCTCAGCCGCGTTGATTGGTAAATAAAACCACGAATAACCGCAACGAAATTAATAAAAAGGGGGAAGGCAGGATGCGCAAAACAGGCCTAACGTGTACCAGGAATCGAATCATCTTGAAAAGTCAAGGGAAGGTGAGTTGGCAGTACACAGCTATTCCATTAGTTGGGTCGTCTTGACTGTCAGTCTTTCAGACCTTCGTCATCTAGTCAGCTTCGGGAAGATGTTCGTAATCATAACTGGCGCTGCTGCCCGTTCCTCCGAAAACTTGTTTACATCGAATTTGTTCATATTTCACTGTGGGGAACGACGAACTCGTCTGGTTCATCATTATCTGTCTTGCCACATGGAAGGCGACGTACTGGTGGTCACAGTCGTATAGTCTTCGACCACCGGCCATCGTCCCACTCATGACAGTATTTTGTCTGATGTGATCGTTATGTCCGAAACGTGGTCATTTGTACGTCGTCCAGCCTTGCGACCATCTCCATTAGTAGCCGTTTCCATTTGTTCGTCTTTACCATGTTCCACTCGATCTGCTTCGCATTGAAATAACCCGCGACCACGATGTAGCCGGGCAGTTCCTTAATTCCGTTTTCGAGAAGCGACACCTTTCATAGTTGACATAGTAGGCATAGTAGGCGCAGTTTTTAATCATGTAGACGCTGACATAAATGACAGTGTCGATCTTGATTCAGACGTAGTCATACGGTCGGTTATCTGGAATGAGGCGACATTGCTTACCTGATAGCAATTGTTTCCGTTTCGTTCGTGATTCGTATCCTGTATGGATTGCAGAGTACCAGTATGTTATCGTCGTGTTCGTCTGCTATTTGAGGCAGTAAAATGTCTACTTTTCTGCTTTGGTTCAGGTTTTTCTGAATTATTCTGTCTGTATTCTTACCTATCTCTTGCACTCTTCCAGCACAACCAGAAATATCGTACATCTCCCGAATCCCACGAGTTGTGCCGCATAACCGTGTCTCATGTCGACGAACAGAGGACACGCCGGTCCGTTTTTACAATTCGTAGTGTAATGTCCCGTCTCCCCGCATTTTCTGCGGGTTAGATACGTGTGGTATTTGGTTTTAGTGTCTGTTTGACTTTGTCTTCGGTCACGACACAGTCCAGGTCCATGATCTCCAATTGAACCCTGAAGGTCATAGCCCTGTTTTACTGGGGTCACCGATCGTGTCTTGAAGTGTGCGTCGGAAGCCCTCCAGTCGATCTATATTTGTCTTTATCTTTCGTGGGCATAGTTCGTTCTTGGCCTTTCTCAGAATCGTCACCATTACGTGACTCTCGATCAGGTCAATCGTCATCCGCATTTCGTATATCAGAGTGCGCGTTGTTTTTTCCAGGTTTGACTATTCCGTCTGGATAGTAGCATTTGTCTCGTTCGTTTTATGTTGTCATTCCGTCGGTTTTATCTTCTTTTTGGGTGGAAAGGCTTTCCACGATAGGACAGTTACCTTGTCGGAGTTCATTGCGTCAAGGACTCCGGGATGGATCCGGTCCTCCTATTTGCGTTTAAAATCTGTCTTTTCTTTATTACCTTCTTTATTACTATTAATTTCAATTAATATTTTCTCAAAACGATACTACGTGTGACATCTCTTAAAGAAAAATGTACCATTTTTTTATCCGCCCATCCTAAGTTTCCTCCAATAACGAAGAAAACTTTTCGTCCCTCATTGGTCTAATCGTAAAAGGGGCCGTCTCAAAGAAGACCCGTAAAACTTTAAGAATAGCGAAGCGCGACGAGGGTTATGAAATGGCTAGCGTACAGTCATAGAGACAGTTCGAATCCAGCTCCAAAATTAAAATCCAACTCTGACTTGTAAGAGGGTAAGATGTTATCCGAAAGAGTAAGTTAAACAATAAATATTCTAATTTGAACTCTGTCTCTTTTCTCTATCGCTTTGTAGTAACATATTTAGACTATCTACATTCAAAATAATTCCTTCAAACCAAATCCGGGCTAAGGTCTTTCTGGGGTGCGCCTATTATAATACAGTACGAGAGAATCGCCTTACCATTTCCTTCAAGCCACCACCTATCCTGAGTAGGATCATTTATAAAAACTCTCTCTCATATAATCATTCGTATATATCTTCTAATATATATATATATATATATATATATATATATATATATATATATATATATATATAAACAAATTATATGTGTCCCTCGAATTTATTTTTAATCAGACATATACCAACAAGAGTATATGTCCTATAATTCAAATTTTCCAATAACAAGGAAATCTTATGACATAAATTTCAATTGTATTAACTTTTGAGCTGCTGTCTAATAAAAGTAAATTGTTAAATTTTTGATCATTGAATTTAAATAATACATGGCGTGAAAAGGTTTCTTATGTTTTTCCTAAGATATTTCATAGACACTAACTCCTTTAACAAAGGTTTTCTTGGGCTCTCCTAAGCTACGCTAGCTTTCTAAAAAACCTAAGTATTTTGTATTATTATAATCCCGTTTGCTATATTATTCGTGAGTATATCCGCTCTATTTGTAATATCAACAGATTAGATTATCACGACTAGAGTTTTTTGGATTTTGGGTACGACATGTTTGATACGTGATCAGGTAGGCTACATAATTGACGTACAAAACTTGATCATTTTATTGGTAGTGAGATTTAGCCTTGAAACAGTTATTATCTGTACAACCAGGTTTATCGCAGAGTTGGTAAAATACGGAATTATGTCTTGAAGGATGTGATCTGTATGATTTGGCTATATGACCAATTTGAGATCAAATTTGATATTTTAACTACTTTCTAGATTGAGAGGTATTGTGACAAACACTTTTAACTATAGTTCGACTATCTTCTGTTTATAACCGGGCTTATTACAGAATTGACAAATATTTGATTTGTTATCTTGAGAATCGCTAATTTATTATCATTAAACTCATTTTTTAAATTACGCCATGCTGATAACTTTTTTTTCTTCGAATTGCATCTATTATAAAATCGATTATGTCACCTTCATATTTTCTATTTCATCTTTAAGTCCATCTTTAATACATTCTTCCGTGGCTATTTATAAGTTCCTTCTAAAGATTTTATCTACTCTATTGACATTTTCTAGGACTCTTCTGATAATGTTGCATATTCTATTAACGAATAATTGATTGCAAAATTACACTTTCATCTTCCTTTTGGTATTTGTTGTCTCAATCACCTATTAGTTAATACACTAATAATTGATGGACTTTTTTGACGGTGAATAGAGGAATTTGTGTAGATGTTCTAATTCTCCAATTATTTTGACATTTTTATCTGTCGTAGCTTCTCGTGCTTCATCTCGGACTTTTTCACGCAAAAATCAGCTAGATCAAATTGATTCTGTGGGAATCATAGCAAGCGCTTCGTCAGAAGTATGTAGATCTGATCTTCTGATTCATAAATTCTGATTCATGAGTTAACCCATTGCGGCTCAGTGATATCTCTTAGAGACCACCTATTTTCGTATAGTTTTTTGCAATTTCAGAGTAGTTTTTTTGGATATAGCTTACGTTTTTTTACAATTTATTGATCACAGAATGATACAAAAATGAAATTTATGCTTAAAGGTTGTAAAATTTTTAATAATTTGTTAATATTCATAAACAAAGTATAAAAAAAGCCTATTTTGTAATAAAAATGCATTTATGTCGGAACTTTCAAACATATCGTTATGAAGATGGATAAACAGGGGTTTTTGGGGTAGCTGATTACGAATTTGAACTCAAATTCAGACAATTCAAAATGGCGGCTCTAATATGGCGGCCAAAATCTTAAATTTCTGTAAATATATTTTTGAAAATCGGTATACAGGATTTTCAAGGTTGCTGATACGAATTTGAACTTAAATTCTAACAATTCGAAATGGCGGCTCCAAGATGGCGGCCAAAATCTTAAATTTCTATGAGTATGTTTCTGAAAATGGGTATTGTTGAAATTTTGTCAACTCTTAACTTTTTTTCTATATCATTTATGAATGATACATTAAGATCCAATTTTTACCTAATTGTAAGCATAAAAGTAGTTTGAGCTTTTTCAATGTCTCAGGATTATTTGTGTTTATTTTGAAAATATAATAAATGAATTCGTAACTAATGCTGACAAATCAATGAAATGCCAAAATAGTCTGTGCCACCACTTTTTGGGCTTTCGATCTATTTTATATGTAGATAACAAACGACCAGTGTTATCAACAAAGTCCATGTATTTGTTGTAATCAGAGCACATAACTCGATAATCTATTTGCATCCGTGTGCCATCTTTTTGCCTCCGAGTTACTGTTGCCACTTCGGATGGATCATGGTAATTTGATAGGATGCAAATAATTTTTTTATCCATCCATTTGATCCAGCTAATATCAGTATCAGATATTCGAAAATCGTATTGTCCATGTTTCATTTGTTTGTCAAGCATTATAGATTTAAGTAACTCAGTACGGTTAGAACGTTCATTTTAATATTCACGTTATCCTAGTCTGGATCTGAATCAGTAAGTCCATTTGATAGACTCCGTATCGCTAGAAATATCAGCGATTTCCATTCGGCGTAACACAGGCTATGATAATGTATAAATATTAAAAAAACTCTCTGTTCGACGAATCTTTTAATTACAAGCTTCACATGAATTCCCTGTATTTTTTAATATAAATATTCAAAATATTTTATATGTGGAATTCAGGTTCAAGATTTTGAATTGTTAGAATTTGAGTTCAAATTCGTAATCAGTGGCCTCAAGAACTCCTGTATACCAATTTTCAAAAACAAATTAAAAAATTTTCCGCGCCATTTTGGAGCCGCTATTTTGAAAATTCAAAATATGAGTTCAGATTCGTGATCAGCGATCCTAAAAACCCCTGTTTGCCAATTATTATGAAAATTAATTTCCCTGAAAAATATATGCCGCACAGGGTTAATAGAGATCACACAATTAGTTTATTTTAGACTTTCGAGGTCATAAAATTGTACTTCTATTGACCAAGAAATCTATAATTTTTCACTGATTATCCTATTCAAGATAGGTTATAGAAGAGACAATAGCTTCGAATAAGTATTTTTTACTGAATTATTTACATAATAATGACTACAGGTACTTAATGTCAATATATAACATGTGATTTGGACTACGACCAGAACGCGTCAGTAAAAGGGTCTGTTTTATTAGTTTTCGGAGAAAACTAACGTACTTATCAATGGGTGTTTGACTTATTCGTGGGATTTTAAAAGTAGATAAACTTTGGTTTGAATATTCTATCGTTTGAAAATAGATATTGTAAAATTGGCACAGACGATAGTTTATGTGTTCTTTATAAATGTTTAATTTTTTCTATTTATGTATTTGATTGTGTCAGATGTTACGTAATAACCTTTTGCTATGATGGTAATTTATATTTATACCGTGCCTTGAATAAAGATAATCATATACTTTATACTTCAATAATAGTATTGAGAGTAAATAAATATTTAGTTCTACTCATTGGAGCGTTTCACATCTGCATACAGTACCTGTAACTATTAAATGTATATATCAAGTGCAATTTTTCCAAGCAAGTTACTTTCGAAATGTCATTCTTATAGCGGATCGAACTCTAAATTAGAATTAGCGTGAAACCCAACCACATTTCTCAGTTCTAAACAGAGTTAATTTTGTTAAAATATCTAAATAGAAAGTTGAAAAAAAGTCTAAACCAAGTGTTTATGAAAATGATATTTTTCTGAACCTTATACTATTATCCATAAATTCTATTTCATGTTCATTTACCTCTGAGTAGTAATATCGTCCAATAGGTTTGATGATTCCATTAGATTCTATATTCATCACATCATATTCAGCAAAAATGCGATCTCCGTTATCATCAAAGGCAATTTTTCCAGTTGCTCCATGATCAAGAATTTGTTTTTTTATGTATCTGAAAACATTTTTTTTTTCAAGCAGCTAGAAATTTTGTTAATGTTTATATTTTATATGAGAATATTAGTTACTAATGTCAACAAGTGTAAACAATAGTAAACTATAGTTTTAATATTGTCCGCAATCAAAAGTATATTTATTTTTCAAACTCCATTTACCATTTATAATCTGTGTGACTGTAGATTCAGTAACCATTTATAAGGTTTATTTAAAAACTAGAAAATGAAGGCAGGTAAAAAGATATATCGTTATAATTGTTTAAATTTAACAAATTTTTTAATATCTTTTGCTGTTTGGTTTGGTTGATATTGTAGTCTTGTTTTGTACGTCGTATAGAATGTTGTAAACTCATATTTAATTGTTTGCATGTTGAAATCCTTGTTTATGATATAGTTGGATATGAACTAGGACGCGAATTATATTTCTATAAACTTCTTCAGAATGTCTATGTTCCCTATAGTTGGATACTGTATAATCAAACTGGTTTAAGTATGGATCTTCTGAATTCGAAATTTAGTTTTATTTTTATTCAAATTTGCTCTTTCCAGTTTAGTCGGCCATCAGGATTGATTCCTGGATATTTTTTAAGGTTAGTTTGGGAGATGGTCTTTTTTTTTGGTACCGGTTGGCAGTTATCTTCTCTGAGTGTGGGGGTTACGCGATTACGTTTATTATAATTTACTCTTCTTTTTCATCATGTTAGCCAATATTGAATCTCGTTTAAGTATTTTTACATGTTAAAAGATACTTCTTCAGAAAACTTGGCGGATGTCAAGGAAAATAGCAGTATAAAACTTTTTTTTTGTAAAGATTGCTCTTTTAACAACTACGCGATTAACTTCTTCTATTTTCGATTCCATTGAAAATACGAATCCTTATTGATCTATGTTCGTAAAGTATTGTTTCTTCCCTCTATATTTGGAATCATTCTTCATTCAACGCTTTTTTTACATATTTTTGAAAGCATTAATAGGACGCTAATATAGATATGTTACTTTATCTGAGCATTTACAATATTTATAAATTATTACTACTCGAGTCCATTTTCCATTGTATGGGTAAACGGCATAATGGAAGCAATCATTAATTATAATTATGATGGGCCTGTTTACTTTAGTGAGCAACTCTCTAACCATTCTAATTTTCTCATTGTATATTGCTGGCGCTCAATTTTACGTCTCATGAAATAGAAGATAAACTAAGCATAAGAGAATACTTGGTAATAAGAGCTCTCAGATCGGCAAAGTTGCCCGCATTACTTAATAATTTTAAGTTAATAATTTTAAAAGTAGCTATGTGGTAATAACGTTATGCCCGACAACAAAATAATCATTAATGTTCATTACACATTTCCAAAAAAAGGATAACATTATTAAAAATGAATTTTTGCAATTTTGTCACTTTATAAAATGTTTTTTTTCAATAAAATCATTAATTTTATTCTGTATTATAGTAGTTTATAATATATATAATAGTTTATAATCATATAGTATTCTGTTACATTATTTACAAATTTTCGATATTATGTATCTCTATTACTCACTTAATATATCAAATTCGTCGTCTTAACGTATAAAATAGACTCATACATATGCGCGAACTAAAATGGCAGCACGTCGATCGCTGTCATGCATTTGGTCGAATAAAACTTTTATGAGGTCACGAATCACTACCGTCTACGCCTATTTTCTTGCGTCATCTGCTCAATAACTGTTTATGATTTTCCAGCGTGAGAAGTTTAAACTGAACTACTTCATTTATGAAAATCCTCACGGATAAATTGAACTCACCGATAAGTGAGTTGGTCTTTTACAAAAAGCAATAAACGAACTATTTTGACGATACGCCATTGCCCCGCGCTAACAAAAATTTCCAAATATCTAAAGTCGTAAAAATTATCTCTTCCGGCTGCAACCAAAATCACCCAACGCATATTGATACAAGATATCCGCTAAACCTTTCTATGTATGAACAATATTGATTACTATAACCACTATTATTTATTGTTAATTGGCGTTATCCATAAACTAATTCCTAAATTTGTAATAGCCACAACTTATTTTTTTAAATTTACCGTCATAAACAAACAATCACGGAAAAACGAAATTAATATTTATTATAATACCAATAATATTTTATTATTATTAAGTCACCAAATGTAAATAATTAGACATCTCTCTCCTGTATGATTCACTGGCTAATATTATGCAATTAATTAATTATACGGTTAAGTTTGATTAGTATTTTCACAAAACGATACTACGCGTGACATCTCTTAAAAGAAAAAAGTACCATTTTTCTATTCGCCCATCCTAGATTTCCTCCAATTAGGCTAACGAAGAAAATCTTCTCTTCCCTCATTGGACCCGCACAACTCTAAGAGTAGGGAAGCGCGGCGGAGGTTATAAAATTGCCCGCGCGTAGAAGTACAGTTAGTTCGAATCTCTAAAAATCAAATCTAGCTCTGACTTATAAGAGAGAAAGAGAGAGAGAGAGATCATCTGAAATAATAAGTCAAACCAATAATTGCTTTAATTTTGTACTTAGTCTATTTTTTATCTATCGCCTATAGTGATATCATATTTAGACTTTTTCCATCGAATATAGATCGGGTGCTTGTGAAACCAAGCTATTTACATTCAAATAATTCCTTTGAACCAAATCCTGGCTAAGATCTATCTGGTGTGCGCCTATTATAGAACTGTACAAGAGAATCGCCTTACTACTTCCTTCTCCATCACCTATCCTGAATAGGATAAATTCAAAAATGAACCGATTGATTTCCCAGTTATTAGAGGTAACTCTATTACCAAAAGCACACTTTTAATCTAATTATCTCTGTAATATCCTATAATTTTGGAGCAACGCATCCGTCTATCTTTAATATACTTTGTTTTCTTCTCGGTTATATTATTTTCATTTATAAATTAGCCCTGAATATAAATTAATATGCCTATGAATGTTATTTTTATTAAGAAACAGAATACTCACTATTCTTTTTTCATTTGATATTAATTAGACATATTCTTTGTTTACGAATGAAAACATATCTTTTCAGCATTTCCGACCCAATGTCGTTGATTCTACAAATATCCGAAGTACAAATGATCTCCCAGTAAAACTCCGTCTCTACAAATATGTGGAATAGAGTGTATTCATATTTCAGTCCCTACAAGCGTTTGAGATGAGAGTATAATTATTGAAAAAAGCTAGATTATAAAATTGATAACTATAAGTAGCATGTTAAAAAGTGCCAGCATATTGGATATCACATATTGTTTAATATGCATGCATATGAGCGGTATTGTAGAGATCATGAGAATACTATTATAACATTTGGCAGATTTGTTATTAATTTAATTTCACTATGTAAAGAGCAACTTACTCGAATAATTTTTTTCCGCTTTCCCATATTAAACCGGAGTTATCACAGTCTTGAGGAGCCTCTGTAATACTTTCTGTTCCATTCATTTCTCTTAATGCAGAAACCAACACGTATCTGTAATCATTAAAATATCGATTCAATATTATATTAAAACTCATTCTAATTCCCAAAATTAATAGCATTTAGTAAATAAGTTTATATAATAAGTTTTAAATACAAGTTTGCACATAATAATCGCAGAAGTTATGGAGGATCATGATTAACTATTAGACGACGAGAAATTTCTAGTACAAATCAACCTCTTTAAATCATCAAATTTATATATAAATCGAATTTATACCTCAGGATGACTCTCCAACCAAACAGATGGTCTGTATAGAAACCAATCCAGTCGGCAAAAGGACAAGCAACACAAAAAATCAATTAAATCGTTTTTAGGTATTTCTCAACCTAATTTTTTGTACTAATTAAGAAAATAATAGTTTAAGAATCCTGAGTATATTCTTGACCTTAAAAAAGCGTTTTCAAGGTAAATTGTTGTTTTATTTACTTTAAGTCAAAAATTTTTATACCAATGATTTTTTATATACTGACCATGTGAAAAATATAAAACGAACTCATAACCATAACCGTGCAACACAAATTCCTTAACTAAGGGAGGGAAGAGGAAAAACTGAACTTAAATATAAGGGAAGGCTCCCTCAGCCGTGCTGAAATCTAACGAAAACCCGCAAATAACCGCCATGAAATACTAGAATGAAATTTATTAAAAAAAATTATTAAACAAAAAAAAAGAAAAGAAAACGCAAGGTGTAAACAAAATTCAATAAATAAATAAAAAAAAAGTCGGTGACATTTATATATAAGAATAGACAGCCGTTGCCAACTTCCGGCTTTTACCAAGGAGATTCAAGCGAGGCCCAAGACGCGCCGAATATTCACAGCAGATTTTCCAAGGTTATTGACTTTGGAATAATATGCCCTAATCTTGGCTACGAGTGCCGACGATTTCCGGCCAACGTCCAGGAGTTCCTTCACAACCTCATAAAGGATATTTCATGGTGATAATTTGATATTATTGAATATTCTTTGAAAGTTTTGGTTTAAAACTTCGTCACAATTGTTAATACCATGAGCACGTACAAAATGGTAGAATCATTTCTAATAGTATATTTGACTTTGAAAAACAGTAATCGATAAATCTAAAACAATTGCCAGAGAAATATACATGCCGCAGCGTCTGTTTCCACCAATGCATTCACACTCTCTTTTCCTAACGAGTATGGAAAAAAATTACCTTATTATATTATTAAGGGCAGCTAAGGAAACAAAGTCTAAGTTAGTGGATCGCTGTTTGTTATTATTTCTACTAATTTGCGCCTTTCAAGAAGCTAGCACAGACATGCACGATAGGTAAGGCAGATAAATGTAATTAAGACAATATTTGCTCAATAATATCTACATTGATATGAGTGGTCAGCGTAGTTACGCTGCGGTTACGGTAATATACAAGAATATCGCCGTTATCATGCGATGATATTTGGCGTTCTACCCTACATACACAGTTTCACATTCAGTTTGTGTCAATCAAAAATTTAAAATTCATATTCTTTTTTGAGTCTCGCGCGTTCAAGAATCTAATATGGTGACTCTGAGTATATGTATACATTGCTTTATCTTACGTACGAGCACACTGCATCCTTCTTTTTACTTTTGAAGTACATAAATCTTCAGACACCAACTTCGCCGTCCAGAACTATTTTTCTCTTCCCCAAAAGTACTGATTAGCGGTGCAATCATTCCACAACATATCTGTACAACACCCAATGGGACTAAATTTCGAGGTCAGGAACGCGCGCTGTCAAGCTGCAACGTCTTAAAGATCAGAGAGATGTTCAGCGCTGAATGTATATAAGTTGTTCCAGAAGCTAGAAAATATAATCTGAAACTTGACAAACTCTTGCACGACATCGAACTAGATAGAGAAAAACCATCACAAAATTTTGACAAACACAGTCTTGCTGGCTAGGAGCCCTCGTAAGCTCTGTTAGTTGCCAAATGGAAAAGACTGCTTAATACAATAAGGGATCTGTCTATCAAGGCAGCAAGCGGCAGCCACTACTTGTCGCATGGGGTCCAATCACGAGTCCATGAGAAACGTCTGCATATTTACGAGGAGTTTCTTGTTGTAGAATTTGAAATCTAATGTCTCGCTGAGAGATTAGATTTCAAATCAAACATCAGAAGAACTTTTAGAAAAAAGAATAAGTCTACTGACGTATTACTCAATATAACTCAAGTTCTTGATAAGGTCTGATACGAAGTTTTACTATTTATACTTTAAATAATTTACTTAAAAATGTTTATATACTTTAATCCTATCTGAATTGTATGACCTCTAAAGTAAAAATAAATAATGGAATCACAAAACTATACTCGATTAAAGTCTAATCAAATATAGCTTACCCTCTTAAGGTAATATTCTTAGACTAATACTACACGTAATTTACGCACATCATCTCCCAACCGTAGAAGGTATATCTATTGCTAATTACGTAGATGATATAGCTATTACGACTTTTCATCTATATGGAACATACTCCTCCTCAAATGTGCAAAAATATTGAGAGATAGCTCAGTTATGGCTTAAAAAATTGATAATAATGGCTAACGAAATAAATCCTATCTATATTACAGATACCTTAAAAAGGAAACCTTGCCGTCCAATTTATTAAAATAATAATTATCTAATACCTCAAATAATTAATGCTAAATACCTTGGGATGTACTTAGATGATCGATTATTGTAGATCAATATTGTATTTTTTTACAATTATAACATTTTCTTAATATTACAGTAAGTATGTTGTAAATAAAAGAAATAAAAAGATCTTTCACCTTATAGTAAGTGATTCGTACATCAAACGGATGGAACAAGAGAGAAGCAACAACATTAACATGTAAGTAAAATATATCCAAATAAATTTGGATATTTCTAGTACAATTGATGAAACGATTTTATTACTTTTTTATCTTTTTATTACTTTTTTTCCAGCACTTTCAGCGCCTTGTTTCGAAAATAGTTTACGTAAAAAAATTTTTGCATCATCTATAGGTGTATTTTTCCGCAAGAAAGCCGAAAATAACCGGAAAAGATAAAATTTTGAGGATAGAATATCAAATAGTACTATTTTATCCAATATAAAACTGCCAAAATAACTTATAAACTATGCATATTTCCTCATACTTATATATTTCAAAATAATAAATGGACTTTAAATGAATATACCAGGAAATCATAGCTATACTTTTATGTACACGGTAATATTCAAACATACGTACAGACTATCCTTTATGTGATTCCTTTCATCAGTCATATTTATAAGCTTCAGACCCATCATCCCTTCAGGAATATTTTTAGAAACAAGAGCTTGCTCGGTTACTATCCAAACATATCCAGCACTTGTCATGTTTAAGTTTGATGCATTATCAAATATTATTTCAGCGTCCTCAGGTCTGCAAATAGAAAATCAAGCAATATTACTCCTGGAATTCCATTGTATGAATAGATTATAGGCACGGTCAAAATGTTATCGAAACAATTCTTTTTAAATAATATTATTTCCTCTTGAGCAATAATTATAATATAAGTTAACAAGTTTTCTCAGAGCAACACAAAAACGAGAAATATTGTAAATTACATATGATTTTTCTGAAAAATTTTTTACACGCCGGTAAGCAACGTTTCCGGGATGAACACGGCCAGGGATAGATGTAGCTGCAAGTCTTGCGACAAAAGGAGTTTTGCCCTCCTCTTCTACCATGTATTCCATGTATCTCGATCGTTTCTCGTATCTCGGTTCATAGTGTAAACATCGACCTGGACGTAATGTGTATGAATGTAAGTATGTCGGTATGCGTGTATGAATGTTCGTACGCTCGATTAAATTAAATTAGATTTGGGTAAAATCTAAGTAAGTTCTCGGTTTTATTTTTATTTGGAGTATGCAACGTTCATATAAAGGTCCTTCCTTGGACCGAGGTTTATGCTAAAATATTATTCAATTCCAAAGCTATAAGCAATTAAAAAAAATTAGTCGGATTTATGATCTGATTTTTTTTTCAAAATGCTTGGGAAATATTTTAATTTTATAATATATATATATATATATATATATATATATAGAATATATATATATATATGTCATAACAATAAATGTATTGATAAAAAAGTTATAAATATTTAAATTAAATTGTTGCATTTTTCGTCGATAAAGATAAACTCTTTAAATATTTCTTAGGAACTTGATAATAAGCTTTCTATACCTTCAAAGAAAGCGTTTTATATGATGCTCAATCGGGTAACGCGGCTGATCGAAATCTCTACTTCATCTCGAAATGTTCGCACGTAGTTAGATCTTATAACCTTGTCGATTAAAGTGTTAAATACAAATTTTTTGTTTAAAAGGCTAATCTGAATTAATCTGCAAATCATTTTTGTATTGAACTACAAATATTCAAATTTTCTTCTATTGGTTCAGTAATCTATATTGTTGGGTTCTACTTTATAATATAATTATTGACATATTCTATATTTTATGAACCATTGAAATAAGATTTTTTCATAGAGTCAGATTAGATAAAATAAAAAAATTTCGAATTTAAAAAAATTAGTTAATCATGATGAAAATAACCTTATGATTAAGCTATCGATAGATTTTTTTATTCATTGAAAATATGTAAAACCAGACGTATTGACTATCGATAATTCATATATCGATAATTCACAGGAATTCAGAATAACTGGTCTTCTGTAGATAACTAAAGAATGATCATCCTTTCTCAAAAAAATGATCGATTATGTACAAAATTTTTGAAATATTACTATGACAAAGCTTTAAATGAAGTTTCTGAATTAGTACCAGATGTTTACGAATAATGAGCGAAAAAATTGAGTAATTTATTGAATGGGCTGATACTATTAAGTATTACAATAGAACCAGTTTCGATATAAGTGAAAACATATATAGAAGCACACTTTAATAATGATAATCAAGAGAATCTTCAAGAATAATCTATTGAAAAATTTTTAATTGAAGAAAAAGAATGTAGAAAAATATAAATTCTTCGCTTAATTTTTTAAAAATCAAAGAAGTAAATTTCATGAATATTGAAATATCTTATATAGCTGGAAAAAATGCTATCGTTATCAAATCTTTGAATAATGTACATGTGAAAACTTATCAACGTGTTAAAAGTAATCATGTTTACATTATAGTAAAAAAGGGGATTTTTAAAGAAGTGAAAAAGAGTATGAATATTTATTTTTTAAAGAAGTGAAAAAAGAGTATGAAAAAGAATATGAGTATGAAAATAACACGACAAACTAAAGAACAATAGATGCATTAACTACGATTTCACTATCTATTAGTGCCCACGGAATAAAAAGAGTAATACTACATTTTCGTTCCATTTTGTTCAAACAGCTAAAAAAATTATGAACTAAAAGAATATTGTCATACCCACTCATAACAAATCAAATCTTCTATTATAAGTAAAACATTAAAACATTCTGCTGCCTTATTTTTGTGAAAAATCTTACAAGCTGACTGTATGCTAACGAAATTAATATAGCACGAAAAGCTAATAATAGAAAGTCAAAGATTAAACACGTTTGTTTATGTTATTTGAAACAAGCATGTTTGAAGACATTATACTAAAACTGGACTAAAATTTCGACTTCGATGTATATATTTTTGTATCATACGACCTAATAAATATATTTTAGTGAATATATTTTAACACCAAAAGTGTTCACAATATTTGCATTTTCATTCACTACCAAAGTCCAAAATTATTAGTTGAAGTCTCTATAATAACAATAAAGAATTTGAGGATACGTAGTAGAGTTACCTAAAACGCCAAAAGAACTTTCAGTTAAAATAACGCATGAAAAGCATAATAAAGCTTGTTTTTTTAATAAATACTCTCAAAATATTGGATTGGCAAATATATTTCAATTGTTTCAAAAAACTCTATGTACGTATGTAAAGTATACGTACATTATTAAAGAATACTTTAATCATTTGAAGGTACAGTTTAAATATAAATTATTAGAGCATGACTTTATTACCAAAGTCAAAATAATAATATAAAAACTCGCCAGCATAATTTGATTTAATCTGAAATTATGGTCATAGGAGATTTCGCTCAGAATTATACAACTGTATATCAATACCAGGTACAAGCAAATCATTAGAACGGCAAGCAGGGAACTATTTGCAATTTATAAAAAGGAAGGAAAAAATTGAATAAAATAGCTTCGTCATAATTTCGTCGTAAAAAAGTCGGTGAATGGTACAATACAACATTTTCTTTAGCTTCTACAAAATTGATAAGGATAAAGTATAAAATTAATTGTAGGTGAGAAAATGACATCACTATATCTGACGGTGCAACTATTCATTATAAGAATCGATTACAATTTGATTAATTAGAAAATGGAATCCATAAAGTCAAATGAATTTTATGAAGCGAAATTAATTTTTTCTGCAACTAGTGATGGAAAAGGAGCATCGGTGGATTACTAAAACATTACATTACAATCCATATATTTTCATCATCGGCAACCGAATGTCTTAGAAATGCTGACAATTTTGAGAATTGTGTAAGTAGATGTACTTGTAAAATAAGAGTAATAATTTTGAAAATTGAAAAACTTAACAAATTTTGAGCTGAGAAAAATTGAAAATTGGAAAGAAATTTGGACATTTCGTGGCTTTCGCAATAGTCACATATGGTAACGTATAACCCCGGTCGCATCTCTCTCGTAATATAGGTGGATGGACAAGTGGTGTGATTTTCCCTTAAGATATGTTACACATTCTAATGTTTTTCATTTTATGAAATTATCAGTCACAATTAATTAGTTAGATAATTAATTAATTTAAAATTTTATCAGATGCAGAGAGAAAGAGATGTTTAATTGATTACAATGAATGACTTAAAACTATATATCTCAATAATATTAATGCCACAGGCTATTTTATCATTCTTTTGGCGAGATTATTTCTTCTATAATCGTCAGTTTATATAACAAGTTATGACTATTATAAATTAGGATACAGTTTACATACAGTTGTATAGTGTATGTTTGGTTAAAATAGTAAAAACAAAGTAAAAGAAAATTTTTATGACGCTACGCAACCAGAAAATTTTTTTTAGCGTGAGCCAGAAAGCGTCGCCAAATGGGTCTATTGTATGAATTTTCAAAAAAAACTAGCTTACTTATAGGTGGATACAAGGTGTATCTATAGGATTTTCGAAATGTGGATAACTTTTAGATTTGAATTTTTTCACGTTAAAAAACAGATGGTTAGAAAATTATCACAGATGAAAGTGGTGTATGACTCTTATTAATGTTTAATTTTTACTAGGTGCCTATTTACTATAGCAGATATTACATTGAATACTGTATGACAAAAACATCTTACTTTAAATCATCAATTGGGATTTTTTCCTAATTAACTAGTACATTTTTCTTAATCATTGATTTAACTTTTTTCTTTTCATCCACGTGTTCTCTTCAGTTTAGTCAGCGATAAAGTGTGTTGCCAAGGATTTTAAATGATTGCAATGAGGAATGATCGTTTCATTTAAGATGACTGATGAGCAGGTATCCTGAGTGTCATAGTTACGCTATTTCATTTTTTTAGTTACTGTTATCTTTCATAATGTTGGTCAGTATAATGTGATAAATGAAAAAAAATATATATATATATCTCCATAGATGGAGTCGCACACATGCCTGGAACGACCATTTTCTCTTTATACATAATTGGAAGTGATCAAGTGTTCGTCTTATCTTTTTATTTTTTATTACTTTTCTCAAAAAAAAAAAAAAAAAGAAATACTGTAATAAAAGACAGAAAAGGAATTTTCGAAAAAACGTAACCAAAAATACCCATCGTTAAAAGTATCTGTAAAATCATGATGCAAGACTAAACTCATTTTTAGATCTAAAGATTAAAAGAACAGTCTAACGGAAAACGCATAACCATATTGAGAAAATGGAAGGTCGGAATATTGGATAGTGTCCAAGTTAGAAAAAAAATTTATCTCTTGAACAGATGTTTCATTAGAAATTACGTTTACTTTTTTTTCACAAATTTCTAAAAAATAAAAGTTGTTTGACCAAAATATAAAATTTCGTTTTAGTATTTTTCTTCTTTTGTAATAGTTCTACACGGGGTACCGGGAAGTAAAGCGCGTTTTTCCAAAGACGCACATTGATGCTGGATCTCCCAAGATTCCATAAACTGAGTGCAAGTTTTTCAGACTTATGAAAGTTTGGGAGGATTAGTTGACCAATTGGGGTCCGCGAAAATGGTAGTCTAACCCCTAGGCTCTTAGATGGAAGTTTACCTCCTTGAAGATATAAAAAGCCTCTTCTTTCGAGAAAATGTGGTTAGTTTGTGCACGTGTAACGCTAAGTACCTAACTGCCTAAACAAAAAAGCCCTCCGAAACTTTATTGTAGACCTAGAGGGAACCCAAGAAAAATTGAAATTGAAAGAAACTTAAAATAAAATGTTACATTGAGAATCTAGAAAAATTCCCTTATTAGTTTGCGTACCTAACCTCTCACAATCCCAATACCTGAGCTGTATTTTTCCCTCGTTTGTTACTAAAAACTTAATCAAATGAACATGGAATAGACACCATTGTTGTATTGACATTAATGGTATAGTTGATATTGGAAGTATTAAGGTTATTTAGGAGACTGCCTATTATTTTAATACGGTTTAATGATCTGATGATTAATACAGTCTGGCTTTACAGCCTGGATGACTGAGTGAGGCCTTGGGAGACAAACAATTAATAATAAAAAGCTTTCGCTCAGGAGCGAAACTTGTTCAATACATCACAAGAAGCCTAAAAGAAAGCAACACTAATAATCACTGCTAAACTTAAGAAAATCAAAAACACCTTCCTTCTATCACAATCAAAGCTAAACTAAGCCGGTGAGTGCACTTTACCTCTCACTGCTCTCCCTGTTGCATTCGCACAACGAATTTTCAGAGGTCATTGACCTTACATCAATGAAAGGCTAGTTAGCCAACAAGATGGCCGACGGACTCCGGTCAAGGGCCAGGGAGCTCCGTCAGAGCTTTTATTGTCTCTCTCAATATGAGGTATATTTATAAAGCTGTTTTCATACCAAACAAACTTTATAATTTAATAGATTATTCCCTGAGTAGTTGGCATATTTTACTTGTTCAATTTTTTCTTTCTAGATACAATCATTTTCTTATAGTGCTTAGCATATTTGACATATACTGTAGTAATTCTTTTTGTGTCCAAATTCCTATAAGTTTAAGCATTGCGGTATTTCAAGCTTTTTTCTGTAATGGTTCATCATTCATTAATAGATTTAACAGTCCGTTTATATCAAATATGTTTATATTATTTGAACTCACAGCTATTTATATCTCACAGTACTGAAAATCTTTTTATGAACTTACAGCAGTATAAAATTACAGCTATTTGTAAATTCCATGATATTTTCAGCTACTGTTGCATTGCCCATAATAGTTTTTCTACTAGGGTAGTAGTAGCTTTATTGGCCATTTCGATATTTTTAATTTCTTCATCATATTAACTAATCAGTTACTGTATTAATTCTTGACATTAACTCAGATAAATTAAACTTTATGAATCGTTAACACGCCTAATCACTTTAGCGTGGGAGTAATTCGACAGTGCATTCGCTCTACTGAAGACTCAGAGTAGTACTGGTTGCATCTAAAGTAAAATTGGCGATCTAAAATAAGTTTTCCATGATCTATTATTGGAATGATTCTAGCTAATATTAGATAACAAATTTTATAAATTTTTGGTAAAAGGCTGAAGGACCCATATATAGTTAGAAATTCAATTTATTTACCTGGTTATGATATAGGCTAATCATTGCCTAACTTAACTTGGATAGAATAAATTTGACAAATACTTCTGCATCAGTCAACTTTTATAGCTGTAAATTAGAATTATATTGTTGAAAAGTTTGAACATTTCAGTATTGTATTAAAATGAATGGACGCTATACCATTTTATTATTACTATCATATGAAAATTGTTTTGAAAATCAATTTGATTTATAATATAGAAGACTAATAATAAAAATAATTTCACACCATTAAAAAACAATATTTGATATAAGCATTGAAAAATTATTCTTCGTATTTTAATTTCTTTCTTTGGTTGTTTGTAATAAAAATCATATTTCTCCAATTCTATTTGAATGAAAATAGAACAGAACTTTTCATATATGAAAACAGTTGTAATGTAACGTCCAATGGATATTACAGACTAGATTTATTACAGAGTGTATTTTTGGTCGTAGAGTGTTACCTCTAATAACCGGGAAATCAATTGGTCTAGTTACGTAATTTATCCTACTCGGAATAGGTTGTGGAATGAAGGAAATGGTAAGGCGATTCTCTCGTACTGCACAATAACAGGCGGACGCCAGAGAGACCTTAGCCAGGATTTGGTTTGAAGGAATTATTTTAAATGTAGATAGTACTCGGTTTGACAAACACCTAATCTACATTCGATGGAAAAAGCTAATTATGTTACTACAAGCGATAGAGAAGAAATAGAGTGAGTTCGAAGTATGATATTTTATTGTTTGACTTACTACTTTTAGATGATCTCTCTCCCTTACAAGTCCGAGTTGGTTTTAATTTTGAGGCTGGATTCGAACTGTCTGTACAACTGCGCGCGGGCCATTTTATAGCCCTCGTCGCGCTGCCCTACTCTTAGTGTTTTCCGGGTCCCTTTGAGGCGGGCCCTTTTCCTATTAGGCCAATGAGGGAAAAGATGATTTCCCTCGTTAGCCTAATTGAAAGAATCTTGGCGTGGGCGGATGGAAAAACGGTACATTCTTCTTTTAATAGATGTCGCGTACAGTATCGTTTGGAAAAAATATTAATTGTATTTAATAGTTTAACTAATTAATTGATTAATTCTAACGGGCGAATTTGACAGGAGAGAGAGATATCCATTGTTTACAATCTATTGGCTTAAGTTTATTACAAAAATAGTAGCGAGACTATAACAAATGTCGGCTTGTTTAGTCGTAGTTTCTTGCTTCGTCTATGGGCCTTAGGAGATTTAGTTTATTGCTATTACAAATATAACCACGGTTTACAATGTTGATAAACAGTAGTGACTATTGTTAATATTATTAGTTTATACATATGTCTAGCAGATGTGGCATCAATATGCGTTGCGTGATTTTAGTCGCAGCCGGAAAGATAATTTTTAAGACTCTAGGCGTCTGGGAATTTTTGTTAGCGCGGGACCATGGCGTATCGTCAAGAGGGTCCGTTTTATTAGTTTTCGGAGAAAACTAACTTGCTTATCCGAGGGTATGGTTTTTCCGTGAGACTTTTCATAAGCGAGTGGTTCTATTTAGTCTTTTCTCACGCTCGGAAATTATAAACAGTCACAGTAAACATGTGATACCGGAAAATAAACTATAGAGGTTGATAACTTCATAGAAACTAAATTTTATTTCTACCACGTGCTTAGTATCAACGGACGTCACAGTAACATTCATAATCAAAATACATAATAAGTAGGAATTAAACACTAATAAGGTATACAAGCCCCTATCGTTTATATCTACTTACCGACATTATCAGTTTTTAAACATGAGAAAATTTAAACCTAAAGTTCATTGACTTTTAAAATCCCACGGATAAATCATATACCTACCGATAAATGAGTTAGTTTTCTCTGATAACTCATAAAACAGACCTTTTTGACGTTGCTTTCTGACTTTCTCTTTCTCTCTCTCTCTCTCTCTCTCTCTCTCTCTTTCTCTCTGCATCCAATCTATTTTTTATTACTGTTGAACTAATTAAGTAATTACAATAAATTTACTGTTTTCGATTTTATAAATCGAAAACAGAAAATTTACAATGTTTTGTTGGATATTATACTTATTTGACGAAGTTATAAACGACGCAAGAAAATGTAGATAAAATAGTGTTCAACTTTGAATATACAAAAAATTCTTCGGTCTTTAAATTTTGCAACTAAATTCAGTATTTTTAAATAATTCAAAAACTACTTAACCCTTTAGATAGTTTTTTAATTATATAATCTATTTTATGTCATGTATTAGTTTATGTACAACTAGTTTTTTTAAGAAAATATCAGAGTTTCAAAATTTAGACTACAGTATAAAATTTATACACTTCCAGTTTCGAATACATTGAATTTTCTCTATAATTAGGTGCACTGAAATAAAATATTTCTAAATATTAAAAAACAAAGTTTTATTATAAAATTTTAAAGAAGACCGATACATTTAATTACTATGATTAAAATATAGTCAATTTGGTAATCTGATTCAGAATACGTAGTTAAATAATCGATTCAGTTAGTATATAAACTAACTTTGGCTATCATTTTCAGTAAAGTACTTTCAAACGAATATTTACAATACAATTTAATGTTGACTATAAGAAAATTTTGATATAATTAAATAATACTTACGATGCATATAATAAGATAACTCTGGATTGAACATTTTTTAATTCCAATAACTGGCTCTTAAAGTTCTTCAAACCTGGTTCAAATTCTATGACATGTTCAACCTAGAAATAGGAAGTCTCGTTATATTTTAAAATATTTACTTTCTCAATCAAAATGATATATATCTCACTAATTTGAAATATTATTCGTTATAAACTCATAATTCGATAATTGAAATTGACATAAAAGCATATGTAGCAAATGTTGTATCAATGTTAGCATGCATTCAACGTTTAGGATGATTAATGACCATAAAAGTTCATTTCATGGATTTTCACTTGAAATACTTTTATGAAAACATGGATGATTACGACGAAGAACAGAATGAATGTTTTCATGAAGATTAAAAATTGTACAACAAATATACCAAAGCAGACGTGACATGAATATGGTAGGAGACTATTGCTGAATAATAAAAGGTGTTGTAGATACAAATAAAACCAGTTCAGAAAGAATGCAAACTTCGTAGCATAAATCTTTCGAAGATATAAAAGTACATTATAATAGTTCGTTGCGATAAGTGCGTTTGACAAGTTGTGATTCGCTACGTTCATGTTGTTAACCGAAAATGTCTCATTACGTGTACGTATATGGGAATTTGACTCAGCTCAAACCCAAGGCGACTGTAGTAGGAATTGTCATGGAGCACTTTCCAGAGGAGCACCCAGCACGCGGTTACTATATCCATCATCCAAGAGGCTGCAAGGGCTGTACACTTTCGAGAGACGTGGAGGTTACCTTCGGAGGTTTATTTTGCGGTGCCCATCACCTCCTTCTTACTATGACCACTACGTATTTTGTAAGTGCATAAGAGAGCTTTTGATTAACATTTATCTTGCTATTATATAATCTTATAAAATATGCCTATTGTTTATTAGTTTAAATTTTATATTTTATTGATCTGTGTAATTTACAATTCATGCCTTCGACTCTATCTTTTTCCTACAACCAAGTAAGGTTTTTATGCGTTAGTTGAGTTAATGTAGTCGCATTAAATAATTATTATTAAAAATAAATAAAATTATATGCCTGAATTATTAATTGCACTTACTCTCTGATTCCATAGTTATTTCGAGCTTACAATTAAGCACAATGGGTGAGTGAATTTATAATACTTATCATGGGTAAATCTATTTTAATTTATGAAGACAGGCCGTAGTATAGGTCAGAATGTAAATAAATTGGAAGGTATATATCGGTTACGTTTACTTATTTGTCGAATCACATATCACGTGTTATACAAACACCGGCGTTCTCATGCTATGACCGCGATATACAAGGTGCCGGTGTAAACATGCCATGGCACTTCCATGCGCTACAATTTTCACATATACACATTCACATGCATATACGCGTAACAGGCCCAGATCGACGTCAATGCTGTACCCGGGGCGTTCGCTCACCGAGCGACGCAGTGCGTTAGCTTGGAATCATCCCACAGTGTCTCAATCTCGCGATTCACTACGTGACAAAATAAAAGGGAGGCCATGGTCCGTTTAATTGACGTTTTGGTATCCTACAAATGATGAGGTCAGTCACCTCACTACGAGAGTACAGTTTCTTTCTTGGTACCACATTAGCACTTGTTAACACACGCAAGCACTCATGATGAACCTTTTTAAGAATCCTGAGCCTGCTTCACTACTCGCCATGAATCATTATCTTGATTGTTCATCCGTGCGGCTAGCTCAGAGTTCAAAGGTCGAGTGTGTTATAGGCAAAGGCACATTAGCGCGGGCACGATTGGCGCGATACGGATTTTAATCACAAAGGCAGCGCCGTCTTATCGCCGCCTTAGGCATGTACAGGAGGGGACTCAGTTGATACGACTTTTAACCTCGTCACAAAATGTATACCTTTATATCTTCTAAACCTAAAATTTCTTCATTTACATACGTGCTTTACGTACGTGAAGCAAAGTCGTGTTCAATAGGACGCTCAGAATAAATCTAGGAGTCGTGTAATAGTGAGTTGGATCCAAGCTGTACACTATTTGACATTTAGTTCTGAAGTTTTCAAAGACTTCGGCTTAGAAAAAAACATCGGTCTTGAGATATAAATCCGAATGAATAGCTACCAAGATCAATGATTTTGAACTTTCTCCAAACGTTTTGTGCACGACCGTAGTCTTTGTCAGTAATATTTGAATCATTGGGACTACTGTAAAAGTTTTATTTTTTAGGAAGAATTGTCTCTGAGTTTCTACAAAAATGTGTAGAAACACCCTTTCTCTCTAATAAAGCGTTTATCCATTGTCTTGTTAAAATGGTCGTTCAAGGATGTGATATTTCTTCGAGTACAAAACATGGAAAATATGTTTCATACTTACCGTTTATACATACCTATTTAGATCTACCGCCTCTACGATGAAAAGAGAAAATAAAAAGACAAATACGATATGAGACATTTTTAAACGGCGAATGTGACGGTTCATAAGACATCATACAATAAATGTATTTTAGAGTGAATCTGAATTTTATCTCTAATAACCAGGGAATCGATCAATTTGCTTTATTGATTATCCCATTCAAGATGGATCGTAGAGAAGGAGATGATATGAAAAGGCGTACGCTAGAAAGACTTTACCTAGAATTGGAATAAATGGATATTTTGGCGAAGAAGGTATGTAGCTTTACAAGTATCTAGTCAACGCACGGTAGAATTATTAAAATTTTGTAAAAAGAAATAGAGAAAAATTGGTGAATAAAACAAAATTTAGAATTAAATAAGTTTTTAGTTGAATTTATTTATTCTAGGCTATAGAAAGAAACTCGCTTAGTGACACTTAGTTAATTATTTACATTTGGTGGCTTAAAATTATAAGTAATAACAATATTGGCGACGAAATAAGTATTAATATTATTTAGGCGTAATTATTTGTTTGACATCCGTGAATTTTATAAAACAAATTATGTCTGTTACAAATTAAGAACCAATTCACAAATAACATCAACTAATAATAAACAACGGTGGCAATAATAATTAATATTGTAATTTAAATTATTTTATACAGATGCCAAGCGGAAGTCATTAATATGTGTTGCGTGATTTTGGCCTCGGTCTGAAAGGATAGGTTTTACGATTTTACATATTTGGAAAATTTCGTTAACGCCGGGCATAGCGCATCATTAAGAAGGTCCGTTTTATGACTTTTCGGAGAAGACTATCTCACTTATCGATGGATACGGTTTATCTGTGATACTTTTTATAAGTGAAGTGATTTTGTTTGAACTAGTATCACGTTTGGAAATCATAAACAGTTATTGATAGCAGATGACGTTGGAAAACAGGCACAGGCGATAGAAGTACGTGACCTCGTATAATTTTAACTTATTTAGCCAGGTGTTTGGTACCGATGGACGTTACATTAAAATCCAATTACAATATGATTTAAATGAAAGTTTGTTGGTACAATTCTAAAAATAATTGAATAATCATCATGAATTGAGTAACAAAACGATTTAATGATTAGAAATAAACTTTTTATATGCAAAAAACCAATAATTTAAAGCTAGAAATATTTGTTTATTATTCATTTGTTTGTTACTCTATTTGAATTTAAAGTACATTGATTAACAAATACTTGCCTGATAAAATTTATTTCTCAGTCATAAATAAATAAGAAATGTTTGATTAAAATTGTATCTATTTTCCAAATATAGTTAGAAATAAACAGTTTAGTTATAGTATGTTTAATTACTGAAGAGATATTATAACAATAAAATTAAAATACTCAATTATATAATAAACATATAATATTATTTAATAATGTTACAACTATTAGAAATATTTTACTACATTTCATAATAAAACAAATTTTATTCAATTTCTATATGTTCTGCCATCATAGATTAAAAAAATTTTATTCAGCTTCAATTCCGTACGTATCGTAATTAGAAATCAAACTTCACAAGTCTCACTTATTCTTAGACTGACTTGTAACTCTATCAGAAATATAAATATCCTTTTTAACCTAGTTCTCGTACGTATTTTTTTCAGCAATCAATTGATTTCTGACATAACAATATAAAGGTATTCACGACATGCTTCGTACTTTCCAAAATCACGATGAAGCTTTTTTTTATCAGTTTTTTCCTTCCTTTTCATGTAAATTGCAAATAGATGAAAAGTTACCGACTGAGAAAAAAAATTCATTTTTTATGATTGTGAGAAGCATAGTTAATATTAGTAGATTTAATTAGAAAATACGACTTAATAAACTGAAATATTGAGAGAAAAATCAAAGAAAATTAAAATGTTGGAACTCATTAACAAAATTATTGTTCACACAATTTCGTCAATTATTTCTGTCAAAAATTTTAGTCCCACTTGCCGCTATATAAATAAAGAAAGTTTAGCTAATAAATATACTTTATAAATATGAATTATAAAACTAAATTACTTGGTAAAGTTTCAGGGAACTGCAACGCTTCTATCTGTCCGATCTTCCAGATATGTGCGGTAGGTAGCGCTTTTTTAAAAGGTCATTACCTAGCCCTTATTAAAAATCATTAATGTTTTATTACGGGTTATTATACACAATTTACCAAGGAATCGATTGCAACATAAAGTCATTATATAAAAGTTGTCCTTTCTAACAAAATCGCAAACATTTATTTTAATTGTTTATAATTTGTTTACTAACAAATAGATTAACAAATCATGCAGATCCGATTGACGGTTTTGAGTTATAATAGTTAAAAAAATTACATTTTCCTTAATTGTTAAAAACTTTTTAATGAATTAATATTTTAGCATCGAACTTGGTACAATTGATGACCTTTTTATAAACATTCGATGTGCCAAATATGAAAAAATCGAAAACCATGCTATAATTTTCTCCAAAATTAATTTGTTTTTTATTTTATAATGATTCAGACTCTAAATTCTAAAGTCAAAGGAACGTGATAATCAATACATGCACTACGTAAAGTATTATGTATCTCAAGAATACGATAAATTACTTTGCTCGCAGTACTTACTTTAGATTCACAAGCCATTCTTGCGTTTCTCGAATGATTACTAGACCTAACTGACAGAGCACTCATAGATAACCACACAAAATCTCTTTTACACATTTGATATTGTGACGTCGGGAAATAATCACTATTTAAGTTATGCTTTTCGGACTAAGACTTTTGCCTTCTTGACTGGAACTCATAAGTGTCTTTTATGGAAACCGGTTAGCACGGTTGCTTCTAATCCTAGTGTACTAACCCATTGACATCAGAACCTTCACTCTTCTTTCCCAACACTTGTGGGAAAGTGGATAAATATTTCTAAGGCTAGCTGAGATAGACATACAAGGGCAGACTCAGTAGCATGGAATTAGAAAATGGGTAGCGATTAAATCACTAGGTAAGAGGAACATTATTCTTATTTAGTAATGATATTTATTTTTGGCTTATTCTTTCACAGTTGTCGGACTCGCTCGCTTTTTGGCTTTAAGATGATTGTGGCGAGTACTCCTTGGGCAGATAGTACTGACGCCAAGACCAATTCGTAGCCTTTATATACACCTCATGAACTGAGATTATCACAGATCACGCGTAAGATTTTTCATTCTGATAAGTTTTCCCATTTCGTCATGTGGAAAACTTATCATACGATTTCTTTATATATACCTTATGACTGTCCATCGTATTGAGGAAATTACTCGATCAGAACACATGCTTTGATTAACAAAATTTCAAAAGACACTATGGAAAGCTAAAGCATGATCTAATTGCATTATAATATGGGTCATTGTATTACATGTGTCTAACCGAGATTCCTAATCTTAACACATTAGACAGGTATTCTACATCGCTCTTATCGTCAAGGTTAAATAATCTTTTTTTTTCTAAAGATATTTGTTTTTCTTTTTATTTATGAATTATGTCTTTTCTGTTGTCACAATATATCAAAACTACATTTAGTGGTCCTTGATTTTTATTATTTACAAGTGTCATTACGGGAAAATTAGCTTTTAATATTGAAAAAAATATTTGAATCGCAATATTGAATGTCAATTCCATATGAATTACCTGTATTTTTATTTCGATGTCATCTTCGAAAATTTGAGAAGTTGATTGAAACCTCCCAAGTAAACTTCTGCCATCAGTATCTGAGCTGTGAATGAATATAACTTTCATATAATTGAAATACCGTAATATTTCAACCCATACGTCTGCTTGATGAGAGTAAGGTGGCACGGTGCGAAGAAAAGATACATGGATATTCTGTATGATAATATGTATGTTATTAGAATTAGACATATATTAATGATATAATTTAAGATTGGCAATAATAGGCACTATTCTGTATAAATAATGTATAACAATTATATACGCCGATATACTTCAGAAATATAAAATAAATTATATTGTACCGAAGAATTTTTATGTACAAAACTATAATATGGTTGACAAATATTGAATGCTGAGTTATCTCAAAATAGTCTACCTCTATCAAAATAGTCACGATCACAATACGTAGACTGATAGGTAGCTACTGGTTGCGCTCAACATTCTATGGATGAAAATGCCATTTATAAATCACTGTAAAAGGTTGTATTTATTAATATCAAACTCCTTCTTTTATCAAGAAATTGAACGTCTAAAAAGAAGGGGCTATTTGATAAATTATTGCTTGAAAAATGTGACTATAGATTACGCGATTTCTATGTTGCAAAATAATGCGAAATTTAAGTTTCATCACTAACGTTGAAATGCAGTGGCATATACGTTTTTATTGATAAATCCTCTTATAAAATAAAGGTAGGAGTACGGTATAGTTACTGCTTCGAAGAAATTAAAGGTGTGGACAATAGATAATTTAATTTTTCCTTATAAAATTACTCTTAATCCAATCATAAAGTGAGACAAAACTGTAATCACCCTCTATTCGTAAAACTATGTAGACAGAGTTTAATTATAAAATCTCAGATTATTCACACAACTCCAATGTGTATAAAATATACAAAACACCACAAAACGAGGGACTAAATCGGGAAAAAAACATTGAACAAGTGAAACATGTCAATTATTCGCGGAACTATTAAGCAAATTATATAGGTTGTCCAACACGAAAACAACTATAAGAAAAACTCTTTTCAGCGTTAAATGAATAGATAATGGTCAAACAAAAAATCAGTGTAATATAAAGTCAAAATAAAAAATGCAGAACAATGCGGTAAACTTTACATTTCATACGATTAAATAGTAAATAACAACGCTTTACATTAAAAAAAAAATTGATTGTTAAATAGCCCGTGGCTAGGCACGCAATCTTGCCATGTTCCTATCTTGCGACAGAGAGCTCAGGATGCGCTGCATACGTAAAGATGCGGACGTTCAAGCTCTGGTCAGACGGCTATTGGAGGCTACTGACGCGATAGTTGTAGCGCGCTGGATTTATCCCTAGCGATAACGAGATCACGCGCGTCGGGGACGTGTGAACAGCAGGACCGTGAGGTGCTATCACCGGGTGGGAGGCCCCATTCTAACCGTGCGGGGGCATGGTTGACCAGCGAGATGATGCCTCAGCACCAGACTGTCATAGTAGAGGTTCACAATCAGTGCGTGGCCAAAAGAGTGGCCCCCATCTTGGTGCTGCCGCTTGCGCATGCACAGACGCATATAAAACCATTGCTTCAGTCTAGAGAAGACCTTGAGGCGATGATGCTCTTCGGGGAGAGTGCAGGCACCTTCCCCTGAAGAAAGAATATGCAGGAGTATATGGCCGTATCATCAGTCTATAGTTCTAGTCCTCAGTTGGTGTTAGAACCACCTCCGAGTAAAGAAGCACATGTGCAAAAGCACTCGCGAACAAAAACAGACGCGAAATCAGTTGGACACCTTGGCATGGAAAAAACTTATGACAAGGTGTCCAACTGATGGCTCACATCTTTCAATACGCACTCACGGAATTCACCTGGTAACACCAATCGCCATCGTTCTTCTTTATCCGTAATGGGGTCAAGAATGTCGTTTCGTGTATAACGTTACAACATTCCCTCCTCAATCGGGATATTTCTCCGGGCGCGTCGTGGCATCCGTCACTCGTCTCAGATACCAGGGTTTTTTACCCCTTCAAACGCTGCGATTTCCGCTTCGTCTTCGAACTCGCGAGACAGTGCATTAGGCACATGGTGCATCGCTCTTTTACCATACACAATCTCAAAATTTCATTGTTGGAGTTCGAGAATCCATATTGTGGGTCGGTCTGAATGATCTTTTTTATTTCTGAGCCAAGCGAAAGCAACGTGATCAGTGACCGCCGTAAATTTCATCCCCTCGACGTATAGTCGAAACTTCTTAATGGCGAATAAGAGCGCTAAACATTAGATTTCTGATAACAAGTAATTGAGCATTCTGCTGGCATAGCAAATACGATGCTCATAGCCGATCATCATCATCTTTTTACAATAGATAAGCCCCCAATCCAAAGGATGACCCATTACAATAGAAAAAAAATTCTAAATTCTGGCTAAAATCTGGCCTAAGTTTTTAGCTTCTAGAAGGCCTCTTTCATGTCACTCTCATGCTTAATAATTCTGGTGTTGAGTAGTTGAGGATTGGTATCACTCGATCTGGCTTAGGTCTTAAACCCTCAGCATTGAGGAGGTAGCCGAGAAATATTACCGAAGAGAAACCGAGTTTGCTCTTTTCCAAATTTCTCTCAAGGCCATTCTCTACTAGCCTCTTTAACGCCAGTTCAAGCCAGATCAGATGGTTAGAGAACGTGCCACTGAATATCATCAAGTCATCGAGGTACTTGAAAATGTACGGCTGAACTCTGGTCCAAATAGGGCATCCATTAATCGGTGGCTTTATTAAGTTCTTGAAAGCCAGAGACTCATTCGAGGCATTTGTAGAGGGTAAGTGCATGGTAAGAGCCTTAAAGCATACTACTCAGCGATCCTTCTATCCACGACGGTCACCTGTAAGCCATGGTCCAGCAAAGCCCAATATGGTTTGCCTTCAATGTATACCACTAACAGGCGCCGATTTTTCATTACAGAAATGTTAACAGTCTCGGGCTCTACAATAGGTCGTAGGGCGGTTTGTCGCCTTCGCTCACTTTTGTACCCACTGGTCCACCAAATTTGACTTTGCCCCATGCTACGGCGGACCTGTGGAAGCAGCAACGGAGCAGTATTAGAAGGGCTAACTAATGTCGCCCTTGGACCATTATTGGGTTGTTTAGTCCTATATTGACTCTACTAAAAGTCATTTACCACTGGGGGCGTTTTACCGCCTCCTGGAGCGAAGCCGATGTCTCACCGCTTCCACCAAACGAAGTTCCAGACTTCCTCCTTCTTTTGGATGTCCTCTTCTTCTTATAGGATGGCGACCACTGCGAGTGATATAGACATTTACATGAGTTTCGTCATGTAATCAACACGGCGATCCAATCTAGCACTAAGGTCTCGCCGGCGTTCTTGTCCATTGGAATAAAACCCTTAACAGCCCAAGAGAATGGATTCAGAAAAATGGAAAGACCATCTGTGCAGGTTGGGCAAACTTCAGGATTTGGTAATTCGCAATCTTGAGGCAGCGCAGGATCTTCAGAAACGATATTACAACAGAAGACGCCGGGATGCGCGTTTTGCCGTTAGGGATTTAGTATTGCGAAGAGTGCATTCGCTATCGAATGCAGCCGCAGGCCGAATTGCCGGGCTTGATCCCTAGTACGCGGGGCCGTATAGGATCATACAGACCCTTTTATTTCCCCAAAAGTTACGTCCTTGAGGTTGGAATAGCAGGCAGGTAACTGTAGCTCACGTTTCTGAGTAGAAACGTTATTTGCCGCCACAAACCTATAATAATGGAGAGGGGGGCCCTCTAGAGATGATGTGCAGGGCGGGCTTGTCTGTTGTGCTGTCCACAGTAGTTTTTTTTATTATTTATTTTATTTTTAATTATTATGTATTTATTTATTTATTTGCTTTTGTTTGTTTTCTCTGATTAGATCGAAGATGGCAAGCTTTGAAGAAGAAGTGGAGATAATGGGTAGGTCCTTAATGGAGGAGCCGCACGTCACTTTGTAGCCTGAAATGGCCGATGGGCCGGCTGTGGAACCGCTCATCGGATATGGAGTCATTCCACCTTCCAACTCCATCTGACGCCAAAGGGGGGAGGTCGAGAAGATCTACCAACAGCCGAGAGATCCCTCCCCTCACTACACGGCTTCATGGCGCTTGAAGCAGTGCAAACGAGGCTTGTACCGGCGGCGGGTGGAAGAGGTCGCCAGGTGATTCAGGAAGCCCATATTTGTAACGCGGGCGGCTACGAGCCATGTCGTGGGGACTTGGCCTCCTTCAGAAGTTATTTTGTTTATTATTATTATTATTATTTTATTATTTATTGTGTATTGAGGGGATTTGTCTTTTATTTTTATTTTATTATTATTTGGTTTTTTTTTTCTGGCGGCCGCGTGATGAGGGCTGCCGCGTTCTGCCGGAAGCGTCAGCTGTGGAGGAGGCTTTGATGAAACTCCTGGCCATTGGCCAGAGCCCGTTGGCGTTCGTTTCGGCACATTAGTCGCTCGTTAAAATTCGTTGTGAATCTTCGGCACGGAGAGAGGAGGGAGAGGTAAAGAACACTAGCGGGCTCAGTAAGACTCGAGCCAGGGAAGAGTTAGTTTGTTTGTATTTATGTAGATTGCTGTTTTTCTGCACCGGTGAGTCGCGTTTAATTTTCTTTCCCTCCCTCACCGGGCGCTAATTAAATTATTTTATTTTATGTATTTGGGCTTAGCTCGGATATCTTGGCTGTTCAGCTGGGGCCTAGCGACGGCCATTCGAATCTTGTATAACTGTCGCCGCGACTTAATTTTTATTTTTTTTCTTTCTTATGTTTGTTTATTAATTTCGCTGCCGATATCTATGTTTTTTTTTTATTTATTTTTTGTTTTTATTAATAAATTTGGATTTTTGTAAATTTCCGAAGTTGCCGATTGACGCTTTGTCAACTTACCTTTCCTTTCACCTTTAAAAGTCTTTCACTTCCTGGCACACGTTAGACCGTTTCGCGCCTCCTACCTTCCTATTTTATTAGCTTTCGTTAGCGGGGTTTCGTGTTTTTTTTTATAAATTTAACGCGGCTGAGGGAGTGTTCCTTTAAAAGTAAGGTGAGTTTTCCCTTTTCCTCCCATTATTTAAGGTATCGTGTTGCAATGTTGGCAATGTTGTTACTATGTTGGCTCACTTTTATAGATAAGATAGCAAAGTGAATCATCCTTTGAAGATTTTTATCTAGAATGCTATCCTTAGAAGCTTTTGATGTTAACATATAATGTTAACATTAAAAACTTATTTCATTGCTGCTTTGTCTAAGGATAAGTCTTAATAGGATTTTACCTCAATGTATACGGGATTGATGCCTTTTGAATAAGACGAAATCGATTAATTTTGGCTAGTTTTACAAATGTGTTGGTTAATATGTTCATTTACCAGTCAAGATTGAAGCATAATCATTATTTTTCATTACATCATATCGCTGCTTCCCTCGTAAAGTAAAGATGGATGATTTGTTTCGCCTCCGGTAATGAACCGTCGACCAAGATATTTGAAAATACAGAAAAATATTTCTCTTGTAAGTTATTATTATACAGTATGAGACTTCTAAATAGTGTTTGCTGTTAAAATAAGTTTCTGATATTAGCATTACTTCTATGTCATTATATATTAGAGGGGTTTTTTAGTTACAGTTGTCTTTGAGAAAAACCGTTAGCTTTTCCAAAAATAATCTTTATAAGGTGATTTATTTTTCTAGCTTGTTTGCGATTCTTAAATTATGTTTAATATAGTTCCCACTTTCACCATGATTGGATGAAAATTTCCATTTTGGTATTATCGAGATTAGATTTTGAAATATTTGTATGTTTACTTAAAATTTTTGTCATTCTTGTTATTGAATAGAACTGCCGATCACTGTTTCAAAGTAGGATATAGTAGACTTTGCTACACTTTTCCAAAATTTTATTATAAGATATATTATTTTGACTTAGCGTTGTACTCTTTTTCTGCTTTCCAGTTACTTTTTCTTTCAATACTAGATACAGTCTTGGTTATAGATGTTTTCGTGCTGAAAAACCTTTGAACTAGGTGAATAGTTACCCGAATAAATTACCCATTTGAATTCCAGGTGTACTCACTTGTTGCATGTTCGAAAAATATAAAATACATTATAAACTTATCACAGTAATTCCTTGTGTAACCAAATTTCTGTGGCCTTACTATTTTTTTGAGTCGTAACTCGACGTTTATTATTTGATTTATTATTCTATTTATATCAAATATTTGTTTACTTCGTGGGTTCACTACTATTTCTAATATGTAAAGATATTGATTATTTGGCTTTGATCTGAAGATACTGAAGTACACAAATACCTATAACAAAAATTGTGTCCAGGGTTGCGTAAAAAGATAACCGTCAAAGAAAAATTCAATTCAGCAATAGGTAAAGCTTCTAAATCCTACACTAGTGAGTATCATCTCATAAATAGTTTTCAACGAAATCCGAGAGAAGCGGGGACTAGGATAGAACATACTACTTATAGAAGAAAAGGTTAAATTAAATCAATTAAAGAACTTCTATTTGAAGTAAAATCTTACTTTCTTATCAATTTATTTAAGATTTTGAACTTTTACTTAACGAATAAATATTTCTACGTTAAAATTGGTGAATCAGTTACAAAAAATTATCCTATTAAACCAGGGATATCACAGGGAAGCGTTTTAAGTCAAATTCTCTATATACTCTACATAGTTGAGTTACCGACGTACGTCGGCTCTCAAATATCACGACCATGCCGTGATTACACCAGTCCCTTATAGAATATAAAATATGTATTTCGCTGAATAAATGAGATGTAATTAGTACGCATCTCGTTTATTTGTTATCGATTTATTCATATCACTACCTATGCGTAAATTAATAGACAAGGTAACCCAAAAATATAAAAGCAGTTTCAGTGTGTTACAAATGCTATAAATTTAAAATTATTAATCAAACTTGCGTATTTTTTTTTAAAGCGTAAAAGGTTATATTTTGAGAATATATGCACACTGTAACAATATATATCGTAAAATGAATTATAAACAATTAAAAAAATGATGAATTACATGTTCTTTTTATAATTAATTTCTTGCAGTTATTTTATTTATAAGATAAATGCATAATAACTTAAGGTACCATCGATGCGCAATGCTGGGTTTAATATTAAATTAAATTTTAGTGAATTTCATTAAAAAAAGTAAGTTCTATTTAGAAAATATTAGATACAATTGATTCTTGGGATAATTTTGTATAACAATCTATAATAAAACTTTTTCTATGATTAATAGTAGCTAGTTAATTACAGAATAATAATAAGCATGCAAACAAAGCCCCAGCTGCGTCGCTCATACGAATGGCGCGACCAATATAAGTGCCAAGTCTGATCCGAATGGTTTCCACGTAGTTTGGTTCTATATCTTAGTATTTTGGGACATATATTATGTCATCGGAATTGATATTACTATAGAAAGAAGTTGGTCATTGCGCCTGTTGATTATTATAACGGTGAATCATAGTTTTGGTCCTCGTGGCTAAATGTATAAAAAAAAGAATAATAGTAGGGAAGAAGCTCGAAGTATTTGGTTATCGCGACATCGATATGCTATGACGGTTTAACAGAAGAAAGTTCGAATACAAAGAAAGTATGGGCAAGATAAAACGCATGTGAAATAAAATAATATACCGAAGCTTTATTAAATCAAAGAAGAGAAAATTAGAAAATATGATAATAAAACCAAAATAATCAAGAAGCTAAAATATAAATATTAACGATAATAATAAAAATAAATAGAAAAATAAATAAAGGTTCGGTAACAGTTGAAACGCGGGCGGTTCCATTTAAATAATCAAAATCTGCCTGCAAGAACAAAACATATTCAAAATAAAAACATTACTACGGAGAGAGAGAGAGAGAGAGAGAGACTCAAAGTTCAACAACCAATTCATCGTCAGATAGCGCCTTAAGCCAATAAGATACCCAATGGGCTCTGGTCTACGGCCGAGTGTACCGTCACAAGTAAATACAATATCTTTTACGTTTATAAAATCCACTTTTTTCTATAACCTCATCTCAATCAATTTCTTCATATCTATATTTTCTTACATGCAAATGCCAAATTATTTGATAATAAACCAATGTTTCATTCAAGTATATGGGGTGGTATTTCAATGTCTAATGAATTAATTTCTTCGATTTCCCAAAAAAATTCAAGCAATGAATTGAAGAGATCCAATACTTTTTTGAATGTTTATTTTCTTCGATAAAAAATTCGTTATCACATTAGCTCTCACCGAACTCTTCATCACCACTGTCTTATTGTACCTGAGAAATTATGTCTTCAATAGAGTCGAAAGTGGTTATGTTAATTTATTAATAGAATCTGCATAACCACCAATATGTTAAATTTAAACTTCATTTGGAACTTTGATATAGTGTGACGTCCGCTGACACTAAGCACGTGGTAGAAATAAAATGTAGCTTTTATGAGGTCATAGACCTCTATCGTTTATATCTATTTTCCGGCGTCACATGTTTACTGTGACTGTTTATAATTTCTGAGCGTGAGAAAAGTCTAAATAGAACCACTCGCTTAAGTAAAGTCTCACGGAAAAACCATACCCTCCGATAAGCAACTTAGTTTTCTCCCAAAACTAATAAAACGGACCCTCTTGATGATACGCCATGGTCCCGCGCTAACGAAATTTCCCAGACGCATAAAGTCGTACAAATTATCTTTCCGGCTGCGACTAAAATCACACAACGCATATTGATGCCACATCCGCTAGACATTTGCAAGAACTAATAATATTAATAATAGCCACTATTTTTTTATCAACATTGTAAACTATCGTTATATTTGTAATAGCCATAAACTAAATCTCTTAAAGTCCATAGACAAAACAAGAAGTCGCGACTAAACAAGCCAACAATTGTTATAGTCTCACTACTATTTTTATAATAAACTTAAGTCAATAGATTGTAAACAATGGATATCTCTCTCTCCTGTCAAATTCGCCCGTTAGAATTATTCAATTAATTCGTTAAACTATTAAATACAATTAATATTTTCTCCAAACGATACTGTACGCGACATCTCTCAAAAGAAGTATGTACCGTTTTTCTATCCGCCCACGCCAAGGTTCTTCCAATTAGACTAACGAAGGAAATCATCTTTTCCCTCATTGGCCTAATAGAAAAAGGGCCCGCCTCAAAGGAACCCGGAAAACACTAAGAGTAGGGCAGCGCGACGAGGGCTATAAAATGGCCCGCGCGCAGTTGTACAAACAGATCGAATCCAGCCTCAAAATTAAATCCAACTCTGACTTGTAAGGGAGAGAGATCATCTAAAAAGTAGTAAGTCAAACAATAAAATATCATACTTCGAACTCATTCTATTTCTTCTCTATCGCTTGTAGTGACATAATTAGCTTTTCCATCGAATGTAGATCGGGTGCTTGTCAAACCGAGTACTATCTACATTCAAAATAATTCCTTCAAACCAAATCCTGGCTAAGGTCTCTCTGGCGTGCGCTTATTATAGTGCAGTGCGAGAGAATCGCCTTACCACTACTTTCATTCCATAACCTATCCCGAGTAGGATAAATTACGTAACTAGACAAATTGATTTCCCGGTTATTAGAGGTAAAACTCTACGACCAAAAATACACTCTTTAATAAAACTAGTCTGTAATATCCATTGGACGTTACAATAGGAGTGTTTCAAGCATATTGCACTTAATATATAATTTTCTTATATATTCTCAGCTGCAACCATTTGAATAAACAAAGAAAGTTTAGTCGATAAATCTCCTGAGTTAGTTACATAACTGAAGCCTATCGACTACGCGAAAAAAGATGTGGCGTAGAGAATTAGCGATATTAATTAAGTTTGAGGTAAAATAAATAAGAACCTCAATTTATTTAACAATTCAGATTTTATACGTAAAGTAAGGTGATTTAATTTAACAAAGCAAAGAGAAACAATATAAGAAATTATGCACATAAGAGAGAAAGCAGGCGTAGCTAAAAGAGATAAAAATCCGCACGGTACTTACAAATGCAATTTTACAGCGCAATGACAATCGAGGGTCTGACGACAGAAGCCCTAAAGTGGAGTGCCGCGTAATGCGGTTGTTCGGGTTAAATTGCCGGCTGGAGTTCGTCGGACATAGTTTCGACTGCGGTAGCCGAATTCTTGTGAAAGGTTATCGAATTTCATTTATTTTAAATATATGATAGACGGGCGAGGGAGAGAGAGAGAGAGAGAGAGAGAGAGAGAGAGATGAAATAAGTATATCAAGCCAGAACAAACGTATGCTCGCATGTCCAGACTAGTGGCGGCAGATTTGATCGCTATCACAAAAGAAACTTCCGTAACTCACATGTGAAACAGTCACAACAGTCAGTTACGTTTTTCGTCTCTTACGAATAGACATTTGTTAAAAACCTTATCTTCGTGTATCTGTGACATCCACAAACATATACATGTGCATCACCTAATAAACGCATTACCTAACTTCCTTACTCACTGTATGCAGTAGTCTAGTGAATTGTGTTTTTTTTATATTTTTGTTCGTGCTGTGAGTTAGCCTTTATCAGAGCCCTTTTTCGCCTACGTAGGCCGAATACCGAAACATGCATAGTCTTAAGTCAGCTAAAGTAATTGACTAATTCTTTCTCTCTCTCTCTCTCTCTCTCTCTCTATCTTTGCATACTCAATTTATTCCTTTAAAAATAGTGTTTAATGTGATGACGTGTTCGTTCAATTAATCAGTTGGGATTACATTTTAAGGCTGGATTCGAACTATTTGTACAACTGCGCGCGGGCCATTTTATAGCCTTCGTCGCGCTGCCCTACTCTTAGTGTTTTCGGGGCCCCTTTGAGGCGGGCCCTTTTCCTATTAGGCCAATGACGGAAAAGATGATTTCCTTCGTTAGCCTAATTGGAAGAACCTTGGCGTGGGCGGATAGAAAAATGGTACATTCTTCTCTGAAGAGATGTCGCATGTACTATCGTTTGTAGAAAATATTAATTGGATTTCATTGTTTAACTAATTAATTGAATAATTCTAGCGGACGAATTTGACAGGAGAGAGAGATATCCATTGTTTACAAACTGTGGACTTAAGTTTATTACAAAATTATTAGCGAGACGATGACAAATGTTGGCTTGTTTAGTCGCGACTTCTTGTTTTGTCTATGGACTTTAAGAGATTTAGTTTATAGCTATTACAAATATAACGATGGTTTACAATGTTGATAAAAAATAGTGGCTATTATTAATATTATTAGTTCTTACAAATGTCTAGCGGATGTGGCATCAATATGCGTTGTGTGATTTTAGTCGCAGCCGGAAAGATAATTTTTACGACTTTATGCGTCTGGGAAATTTCGTTAGCGCGGGACTATGGCGTATCATCAAGAGGGTCCGTTTTATTAGTTTTCGGAGAAAACTAACTTGCTTATCGGAGGGTATGGTTTTTCCGTGAGACTTTTCATAAGCGAGTGGTTCTGTTTAGACTTTTCTCACGCTCAGAAATTATAAACAGTCACAGTAAACATGTGACGCCGGAAAATAGATATAAATGATAGAGGTCTATGACCTCATAAAAACTAAATTTTATTTCTACCACGTGCTTAGTATCTGCGGACGTCACACTCGATTTTGTATCTAACAAAAAAGTATTCAAAATCAATCCAGACATATTATATGAAAAAAGGATGATTGAAAGAAGCATTCTTATAACTTTGTAATGGTAAAAATCAATAAAATACGATATTAATATTTTATGCGCCAAGTAAATTATTTTTTGCCGTTATTATCATTATTACTTTTAGGGATACTTCTACTACTTTTATTCCTATTATAAGAGTGGGTAAATAGATGTAAGATGTCAATCTGAATTTAAGCTAAAGTTTTATACTATATAGTTGAAAAATATACTTGAGTAAGAATATACATCCCTACTAGTATTCTTACACTATCTGCATGAAAAATGTTCGTATTACCTTATCAGAGAATCCTGAATCTCTTGAAGAAATTCCAATTACAGGAATATGGTAAAATCCACTTGTATAAGATACAGCAGCAGGTGATAATTCTCCTGTCGGAGGGTGGGATACTATTATTGCATACACTCTTTTTGAAATGAGATATTTACAAACGTTCAATGCGGTTCTAATTGGATTTGAATTCATTTCAATAACTACATGCCCATAAGTGACACCTTTATTTACATACTGAGAATCAAAGTTCAAATTCTGAAAAGTAGTTAATTCATAATTCATTATTTTTATCAATATAAGTTTTAATAAAAAATAAAAAAAAATGCTACTTTATAAATATACAATATCTGTTACTCATAATCTATAGTAAGATTTATAAAAAATATTAAAATACTATTTTCGAATATCCACATTATAATATAGGTTTTTATATTTCAATACTTGTAAGAGCAGTAGCTGGTCACCAGAGGGTCGCTCTACTATTATAACGTGCAGTGACGTGGTGTATCGTGCAATGGATATTACAAACAAGTTTTATTAAAGAGTGTATTTTTGGTCGTACGGTTTTACCTCTAATAACCGGGAAATCAATTTGTCTAGTTACGTAATTTATCCTACTCGGGATAGGTTATGGAATGAAAGTAGTGGTAAGGCGATTCTCTCGTATTGCACTATGATAGGCGTACGCCACAGAGACCTTAGCCAGGATTTGATAAACAGGAATTATTTTGATTGTAGATAGTACTTGGTTTGACAAGCACCCGATCTACATTCGATGGAAAATCTAATTATGTTACTACGAAGCGATAGAGAAGAAATAGACTGAGTTCAAAGTATGATATTTATTGGTTGACTTACTACTTTTTAGATGATCTCTCTCCCTTACAAGTCAGAGTTGGGATTACATTTTAAGGCTGGATTCGAACTGTCTGTACAACTGCGCGCGGGCCATTTTATAGCCATCGTCTCGCTGCCCTACTCTTAGTGTTTTCCGGGTCCCTTTGAGGCGGGCCCTTTTCCTATTAGGCCAATGAGGGAAAAGATGATTTCCTTCGTTAGTCTAATTGGAAGAACCTTGGCGTGGGCGGATAGAAAAACGGTACATACTTCTTTTGAGAGATGTCGCGTACAGTATCGTTTGGAGAAAATATTAATTGTATTTAATAGTTTAACGAATTAATTGAATAATTCTAACGGGCGAATTTGACAGGAGAAAGAGAGATATCCATTGTTTACAATCTATTGACTTAAGTTTATTATAAAAATAGTAGCGAGACTATAACAATTGTTGGCTTGTTTAGTCGCGACTTCTTGTTTTGTCTATGGACTTTAAGAGATTTAGTTTATGGCTATTACAAATATAACGATGGTTTACAATGTTGATAAAAAATAGTGGCTATTATTAATATTATTAGTTCTTGCAAATGTCTAGCGGATGTGGCATCAATATGCGTTGTGTGATTTTAGTCGCAGCCGGAAAGATAATTTTTACGACTTTATGCGTCTGGGAAATTTCGTTAGCGCGGGACCACGGCGTATCATCAAGAGGGTCCGTTTTATTAGTTTTCGGAGAAAACTAACTTGCTTATCGGAGGGTATGGTTTTTCCGTGAGACTTTTCATAAGCGAGTGGTTCTGTTTAGACTTTTCTCACGCTCAGAAATTATAAACAGTCACAGTAAACATGTGACGCCGGAAAATAGATATAAATGATAGAGGTCTATGACCTCATAAAAACTAAATTTTATTTCTACCACGTGCTTAGCTTCAGCGGACGTCACAGTGGACATTGACTGTCACGATAGTCACTAACAGTACCACAACTCTATTGAAATGCTAAACAATTGGGCGTTAGACTAAGGGTACCCCAAAAGATTATACTTCACGGAGAGTTTAGAGAGGTGGATTCGAGCCCTCGCTTACTGTTAGATTCACATTTCAGGTATGAGGCGCATGCGCACCCACTATATAGGGAGAAATTGATGTCCACGACTTGAAGGAAATTCTAACCAATAGTGAGGGTATATGAGTACCGGTGATGAAATAAGGGCGGCCCAAAACTACACGAGCGTAACTGCGGCTATTCCATCCCCAAAGGGAGGGCATGGGTATTGCAAGGTTAACAGGTGCTAAAAGAAACCGTTAGCCCACTTCTTCTCCTCGAACGAGTGAAGATATGTTATAAATTTTAAAACACATCTGACGAGAAAATGGTGCTTTACCAACAACGTTAATATATGAAACCGCAATCTGGTGCAAATATAACGAACTAGATTTTCGGGTAATGAGATATTTTATCACCGATTTTAGTAATTGCAGTATTATCAATGCCAATCTCAACATATGCTTACCTCTTAAACACAAGTGAAAGGGAATAAATAGGAAGAAAGTTATGGGTCAAAAGCGTCGGTACTTTAACGTATATATATATACATACATATCATAAAACCAAAGAGTTTGTTAATCTCCTCAATTTTAATGGGACACGGGCAGGAAACCCCCAACATGCACTCGCCAGATGCCCAACAGGCTCTCCACACAACGCCATAAAAATACGGACTGTCCGGTGGTTACGTTCAGGTAACTGAACGTACGCGTGGATCCTGGCTGGATACGCCATCGTTTCTCGCTGATTGTGCCTTTAACGACGATTTGAACAGTATCTACAGTCCATGGTGGCGTTTTGTTGTCGAAAACTCACCGACGAGACAGAGTTCCAACTGGAAAACCATGAATTTAGTTCGTCTTTTCAACTCCGTTTGGCAAGTTATACTTCTTTTGGCCATCTAGTTTGTTTTGTACGACTGTGTCCGCTTTTCCTTACAATTTACATAACTTTTTCTCTAGTGAGTGCGAGTTCTAAATAGGGCCCAATTTTCCGATCACTCTCAGCTAGGAACGTCAGTCAGAGCCGCCCCAGTTCGGATAAGAAGTTGGTTTTTTACCCAGGGATAGGGGACTTCTGGCGCGAAATCATTGGATGGTTCGGTTCGCTCAGAGCTATAAAATCTACAGTCGGGCTGGAGGAACGCTTGATAGTTGTGCATACTTCGCCAAGCCTTGAACGAAGCATAAACCATGGGGAACACGGCTGAATCTTCCGATGGAGGTGATAAAAGCACGTTTGACGATGACTCAAACGTATCAGTTGCGGTAATGAATCGTGAGATTATATCGAGCCTAACTTGCAATAACGTGCCGTTGGCAACTGCGCATGCACCAATGTCAATGATTCAAGTGGACGTACGAAGCCAAAATCTCGAAGACGAAATAGACCTTGAGACTGGTGCAGAGTCCGATACTGTAAAACCGTGAATGTCTCCGTGATGAAAAATTGGCGCTTGTTAATCGTGTGTATTAGAGGCAAACCATATTTGATTTTACTGGACCAAGGTGCGCAAGTAACCGTTGTGAGCATGAACATCACTGAAGAGTGTGCGCTAAGGCTCTCGCCATGTACCGTGCCAAATACATCAAATGGCATGAAAACGTCAGGAAAACTCAAAAATCGATTTTTGAGTTTTCCTGGCACCCTTGTTTTTAAGATGAATGAAGTAGTGAGAGTTATTGAGCCAAGCGGTGTGCTCGAAAGTATTGCCTATAATGTTTTTCTGGACATTGACTTCTAATGGTTAGTATGATTTAGTCATAGATCGTGGCAGCCACATCTGGCGTTTGGGCGATTATGCCAATTGTCATGTATTTGTAGGGAGAATACACAATCGTGCGTTTTTTCCTCACCACAAATGGCTTCGAAATGAGGGCTGGTCAACAACGAACATCTATGGCTCACTCTTCTCGTGACCCTGCTATACAGGAGATAGAGAAAAGGAGTCGTTCGCTCGTCAACACCGAAGGCTCTCCTGGTTGAGTTGTTGAGTGACGTGGCTCAGAAGAAGCTGATAGAGGTTCTGCAAGGAAGGAAATGCGCCTGAAGCCATGTTACCTGAGTCGACTGTTGAAGCCATCTGGGACGAGTCTTCGTCCAGGATCTGGTGATCGGGCCTGACCTCTGCAGTTATTCAGGCCGAATACAAAAATCGATTTGAGTTTTCCTGAAGTAATCCGAGTTCTTTGAATGAAGGGATGAGTTTCGAATGAGTTTCGTGTGAGCGAGGTATGATGCCGAACAGGACATACATACCGATCCTTATGCCCTCTTGCTTCGGTAAGGCCGCTAACCCTCCTACCGCATGACCCTCTGAAAAAGTGAGGTGTATATCCTCCGAAGGATTAGACGCGTGACGAGCGCAGAAACGCACAAGAAGCTGCGTAGGCTAAGAATAAAAGATCTTAGAAGGCTAGCAGGCTCCCTGGTTTTTACAGAGCTATGGAGCCCTGACACCTGCAGGCCCGATCGGTTTCGAAAGGGGACGAGGACCAAAAGATCCATCACAACCACCAAGATCTCCAGGAACGAGTTATCTATGGCCAGAGGTCATGCCGCCCCTGATGACCTTGTAGGGGAGGTCCTGGGACGCTACCGATATATGATGAGGAAAGGTATCGTGGGCGTCGTCTGCGAGTTGTGGAGGCGTTTGATCGATAGCCAGCGGATTGAGCTGTGGGATCACGCCTAAGCAATGGACCCCCTGGCGCGCCGACAGTTCTAGGAGTGCTGTGTAGTTGGCTATCTCCTTTTTTTTTTTATTTTATGTGTACCAGGCAAAAGATGACATGGTAAGAGATGACAGGTAATGAATTAAGATTTTTTAAATCTACTAATAATTGAACACCTTATTCATAGAGTGTAGTTTTACTATTGTGTAGTTTTAACTTTGTACTTGATCTTATTGTGACGTCGGCTGACACTAAGCACGTGGTAGAAATAAAATGTAGCTTTTATGAGGTCATAGACCTCTATCGTTTATATCTATTTTCCGGCGTCACATGTTTACTGTGACTGTTTATAATTTCTGAGCGTGAGAAAAGTCTAAATAGAACCACTCGCTTAAGTAAAGTCTCACGGAAAAACCATACCCTCCGATAAGCAAGTTAGTTTTCTCCCAAAACTAATAAAACGGACCCTCTTGATGATACGCCATGGTCCCGCGCTAACGAAATTTCCCAGACGCATAAAGTCGTAAAAATTATCTTTCCGGCTGCGACTAAAATCACACAACGCATATTGATGCCACATCCGCTAGACATTTGCAAGAACTAATAATATTAATAATAGCCACTATTTTTTATCAACATTGTAAACCATCGTTATATTTGTAATAGCCATAAACTAAATCTCTTAAAGTCCATAGACAAAACAAGAAGTCGCGACTAAACAAGCCAACAATTGTTATAGTCTCGCTACTATTTTTATAATAAACTTAAGTCAATAGATTGTAAACAATGGATATCTCTCTTTCTCCTGTCAAATTCGCCCGTTAGAATTATTCAATTAATTCGTTAAACTATTAAATACAATTAATATTTTCTCCAAACGATACTGTACGTGACATCTCTCAAAAGAAGTATGTACCGTTTTTCTATCCGCCCACGCCAAGGTTCTTCCAATTAGACTAACGAAGGAAATCATCTTTTCCCTCATTGGCCTAATAGGAAAAGGGCCCGCCTCAAAGGGACCCGGAAAACACTAAGAGTAGGGCAGCGAGACGATGGCTATAAAATGGCCCGCGCGCAGTTGTACAGACAGTTCGAATCCAGCCTTAAAATGTAATCCCAACTCTGACTTGTAAGGGAGAGAGATCATCTAAAAAGTAGTAAGTCAACCAATAAATATCATACTTTGAACTCAGTCTATTTCTTCTCTATCGCTTCGTAGTAACATAATTAGATTTTCCATCGAATGTAGATCGGGTGCTTGTCAAACCAAGTACTATCTACAATCAAAATAATTCCTTCAAACCAAATCCTGGCTAAGGTCTCTCTGGCGTGCGCTTATTATAGTGCAGTACGAGAGAATCGCCTTACCACTACTTTCATGCCATAACCTATCCCGAGTAGGATAAATTACGTAACTAGACAAATTGATTTCCCGGTTATTAGAGGTAAAACTCTACGACCAAAAATACACTCTTTAATAAATCTAGTCTGTAATATACATTGGACGTTACATTATAATTTTTTAAATTGAATCTATTAAGGGCTAGTATTGCCATATGGCAATATGAGTAGTCAATTAATTCTTATTCTTCTAAAACAGAAAAATATCTATTTTTTGTACTTCTTTTAATTTAGTGTTGCCAAATAGCAACGATTTAATGCTCAAAATTAAAAGACATCGAAATTCGTCATTCGATCCAAATTTATTTCCAAATATAAAGAAAAAAACAAAAAATATGTTTCAAAGGGTTCAATCGTATTCTAAGGTATAACTCAATTTATGATAAAACATATATAATATTATTTATTCCTTTTATATTATTGATGTGGATTCGTAAATATCTAAATAAATATTTAAACTTACATAATGTAATAAGTAAAAAATTGTAAGTAAAAAACTTAAATTAAAATATGACAGATTGGAACTAGAAAAATTTCCTTGTTAAATCGCGTATCTATCCTTTCACTACTCCCAATTCCAGGTTACTTCAGTTGCCCTTTGAACTCAGTTCACACTAATCCTTAGTCATAATTTTTTTGTTAATAAAACATAGTCAGTGAAAGCGGGATATATACCATTGCTGCGTTGACGCCATTAAGATAAGGTGCCTATATATGATTAGAGTTCCTCAAACTAAGGAACATTATTTATAAAGCACCTAGCGCCCTTGTTTTTAAAATGAAAGTCTTAAATTAAAATGTCTGCAAAAATAGAGAGAATGAATTGTCGTAAAAACAATCTTAATATCTATGTCGCTGCTAACCCGAAATCACAGCAACAAATTTTTATTTTTATGTCTCATGACTGCTACAATTATTTATTTGATGAAAAAATAACTCTTTTTCTTTTCATAAATATAACTGAAGATATAGTAGATGGAATACATTTATTTTCCATTAAATTAATAGATAATAGTATGAGGTGATCGAGTGACGAAAACATAATATTCAAAAACTAATTACTACATTTAAATGTTCGTACAGAGTAACTCGCCTATTAACTTACATCTATTGTTTCATTGAAGTAAGCTTCACTTTTCTCGTTAGATAGCATACCACCAATATTAAAATAAGCAGGATTATTCATTGTCTGTAAGATTTTACCTAAGACTGAATATAGTGACAAATGAAAATAAGTAGATAATATGTTCTTCAATCTTATATGTCCAATCATCTGTAAAATATAATATTATTATGAAATTCCACTTGTAATATAAAATAAAAGTGATTTTTATCTTTGTATGGTTAGAAATTCATGATTAATTTTCCATATATATAGTTTTAAGATTAAGGGCTTTTGTTTATATATACTCTATTTTGATTGAAGTAGAGTAAGATATAACACTAATAGGAAAGAAATTTATATAGATTGTTAAATATTTTTACAAAAATTTAAGATATAAATGAAGACAAATATCAATATAGATTTAGAAAGCACGGTAGTTATTAATATACTAATATAGATAATTAGATAATGTTAAATTCTTAAAAATGATTAATAATCTGAAAAGAAAATTTGACAGAATTTTTCTAATTATAAATGTTTATAATTCTCATGCCAATTCTATAATTTTGGTAAAAGGAGAATAAAATTTCTAGTCCAATTTTATATAATTATTATTGCTTTCCAGCTATAGTCGTGTAAATTTACTATCTTTCAGCTATTCATTCGGATGTATTGTATGGTAGAGCATGATAAAAGAAGCTTTTTGCCATCCTTCGATTTTTTCTAAAATTCAAAGAATAGCTTCAAATTTCCGGGCCTAACATGGAAATAATGTTTAAAAATATTTTTTGTTTAATTTCTCTATATAATCTTCAAAAGGGTTCTTCTTATCGATGTTCTCAAAACAAATGAAAAAAATTCCATACGTACACTCAATGGAATTTAATTCGAGACCCCCGTGATTCAAAATGGAGTTTCATCTCCGTCAATTGAGCATTACTGGCACGAATCAAGGTTAGATACAAGTTTCTTTCTCGCGAGTTGTGTGATTAATGCTTGAAGCAAGCGCTGTCACAATTGTATTTAGTTGGCAATGCAATTAAATAGAAAATACAAGAATTATGCACCTTCATCACCTCATACTGTCAGATAAGTTAATTTAAATTATTTCTTGCTCAATTATTCTTTTACTATGATAAGTCATTTACTTTGTGTTTTATTTATTTTTAGATCAGAACTCCTGACTAATAAACTTATCACGAATAGTTTATTTATATTTTGAGAATCTTTTGTGTACTAGTTGTAAGTCAGAAGCAAGGTAAACTTTGTTGTGCAGGTAATTCATAAATTTATAATTTAGTATAACAATCTATTTTATTTTATTTTATAAACTTGATTATAGGGATCGGTTTAATGGGTGTTATGAAACTTTTTCAAAATATGTCTAATGAATCTGATGTTGCTCGAAGGTGCAAAGCATTAGAAAAGTACATTGAATGTTATCAAGATTCATTTATTGCATAAAAAAGGTATAAATCATAAAATATTACATTTTAGTCGTATAAATTACCAATTTAAGACTAAGGTTCATTAATGGTTATACTTAAGTGTGCTTAACCCGTGATAGCTGCTGTTCATGGAGCATACCATAGGAGGAGCTGTAGATATGATTTGTTCAGCAGATAATAGATATTGTACCACGAATGCTTGGTTATAAATAAAAGAAGCTGATTTGGGTATCGCTATTGATGTAAGATCTTAGCAAAGATTATAAAAAATTATTAATTCTCATAAACTAGTTAGAGAACTTACTTACATTGGTCGAAAAAGTTTAGCACCAGAAGCTTTACAGATTGATTTTGTTAATCACATTGCTGATGATCAAGAAAGGTATGTAATTGGCAATGATAAGAGTAACCTTCATGTTTACAAATTTGAAATATAATCATATTAGGAAAAATGATATCTTTTTCAGTTTAATGCCTAAAGCTTTTGACATCACTGAGGGAATTACCTCAAAAAGTCCAGTTGCTATACAAGAAATCAAGCTTAGTTTGAATTATTCAAGAGACCATACAGTTGAAGAAGGACTAAATCATATTTTATGTGCACAGACTCAGCAATGAGTTATTCTATCTAAAAAATGATAAATCCTTTTATTAAACACATTATAACAATGAGGTTATGTAATAATAATATTTGATATTCAACATTCTGTTTAGCTCATGAGAAACCAAATTATGTTGCAAAGTGAGGATTTCATTAATGCAGCATCAGCATTAGCATTGAAGGATGAACCACCAATATTTCCAAAGCTGTGATAAAACCCTCTGAAGATCAAATTTTTGTTTTATATATTCAACATTGTATTTATTTATTAATGAAATTACTTTTTAATACTTTTATGAGGGGTATATTTTTCTGTAAGTAAACTTACTATTTTTAATAAAAAAAACGTTCATTTTTATGAAAATTCTTCAAATTTTTATTTTACCAACACCCCACTACTTTTTGAAATTTCTTCAAAAATTAAAGTTGTAGCTGTTCTTTCTTAATCGTTCATCATACAAACATTTTTGCATTACACACATTTTCCAATGCATAGGTTGATTAAAAAAGTACTTACATTCAATAAATTAATGTAGTGTTCATAATTAACTTTATTCTTTTTAGGATCACAAGCAACAGACATGATCTCATTAACTTGATGTTCTGAGAATGGTTCACCAATTTCCTTCACAGATTTTTCTAAATCAGCTTTTAAAATATATTTTTGATTTTCCTGATCCACGACTTCAAAAACTTCCCGAAGATCTTCTGGATCAGCTGGTTTATATCTAACAATTTGATTGTAAGATTGATAGTGATGGAACTTGTATCTAACCTCGATTTGTACCAGGGATGCTCAATTGACGGAGATGAAACTTCATTTTGAATCTCGGGGGACACGAATTAAATTCCGTTAAGTGTACCTTAGACAATACTCGACATAACTTTGTTAACTAAAAAGATTGACTCTGCCTTTTATGGAGCTGGTTTTCCTGTCGCAATAAACTGTTTTAACTGTAATTTTCTATCAGGAATATCGAAATCTTATTCGAAATCGAATATGAATCGAAATCTTATTCGAAATCGAATATGAATCGAAATCTTATTCGAAATCGAATATGAAACGAAATCTTATTCGAAATCGAATATGAATCGAAATCTTATTCGCAGTTATAAACCGTATCATAAGCTCATTGCAATTTTTCTGGTAGGAACGAGAATTCTCACTTGAAAGTTTTTTCGGAACAACATTTGGTCATGTGCCACCAATCGTCAACAATCGTAGATCCATCTGGGACAGACCTTTCGAACATCCAAAATATTACCTACTCGTTTTTTAATATTTTGAGAGTCTCTCTTATAATTTACATTCTTCTAGTACGATTGGATAAATTTTGTTATCTATTGTAGGGGTTGTTACTTGCACAGGACATCAAACACAATGATGATCGTTAGTGCTTTTCCGTCTTATATAGATACTACATTTTATTTTTTTACTATTGGATCTAAACAGACAGACTCTTCAAATATATGTCTATTTCCTTGTTGCTATAATTAGGGGTTAGACTGTCTAAACAGAAATATTTGATTATATTACGTTTTTTTCAAATTTAATATTTTATAATAATTAAAATGCTATCAATGAAGTACTAATCAAGATGCTGTGCCAAAAATGATTAATATACGTTAGCTAGGGATAGCACTATATAGTTCTAGTGTTGAATCTGCCTAGGAGCATCATGTCTATGTCAGAATTTTAAGCTAGCCTTCCTACACATATTTTAACGGGAAAGTCTTTTTTAATTATACTAAAAAACATCAATTATTACCGTTATAATAATTGATGTTGTCATATCATAAGGCTATCCACCCTCCTCAAGCTGCAACAGATATATCGCCTGCTCTAGTTCACTTTGTCATCTCACTTAAATAGAATAGAGACACAAAAACATGATTTTACCTCGACAACTAAATAAACGTATTCTCAGATGAACAGAAATGGAAGGTGTGTTCCAGTGTTGTAGAAAACAGCAAGGTGTGCCTGAATCAAGATTTAAGAATTGTTATGAAATTTCTATTCCATAGTCGATTTTATAATCATGTCAATTTAAATACTATGTTCTAAGGTATAGATTATCTAATGATTGAACACATCTGTCAGTGTTTCTTTCATTAATTGAAACCGAAAGTAACAGTGATATTTACTATCGAAAAAATGTACTGAAACCGTCCAAAAAAATAATATTTCATAATGACCAATTTGCAGATCCTAATAATATTTTTTTATAAAAAATTAAAGACATTTAAAATAAATTTTTGGAAATTTTGCCAAAAAGGACAACTTTTATTTGAAAAATTTGTATTGCTATCGATTCCTTGGAGAATTTTGTATATAATACTGTAATCAAACTATCATGATTTTTAATAAGAGTTAGATACTACCCTTCCAAAATAACACTACCTACGGCGCATGGCTAGAAGATCAGACCGATAGGTAGGTAGCGCTTTTTTGGAAGGTCATTACCTAGCCTCTATTAAAAATCATGATAGTTTTATTACGGATTTTTATACAAAATTATCTAAGGAGTTGATAGCAATACAAATTTTTCAAATAAAAGTTGTCCTTATTGGCAAAATTTGCAAAAATTTATTTTAATTTCTTTAATTTTTTATTAATAAATATTACAAAATAAATATTATGACATATATTTATTTTCCAAATACAATATTTTTCAGGTATTTTTAAAAAATATGTTGCAGATCCGATAGATAGTTTTCGTGTTTTAATAGTTTTTAAAAAATCACATTTTTGTTAATGTGCCACAAGTGATTATATGCATATAGACATTCGATGTGTCAAATATAAAAAGAATTGAAGACCTTGCTCAGGATTTGCTCTAAAACTAATTGGTTTTCTGTCACCTATAAACTGCAAATACTTCACTTTACTTTATATTTTTTTCTTTCAATAATAATCAATTTCGATGTTCCACATCTACGTATCCCGTAATAGCTAACCTTTCATCCAGATTATTATTAAAAATGAAAGATGATATATATAAAGTACAATTTGTCTTTATGGTGATTTTTATAAAGTACAAATACTAAAATTCATATAAGAATATCATTCGGTAAAATAAAAGTTATGATTCAGTTATCTTATGTTTTATTAGTTTATGTTTACCAATACGCAATTATCAGTAAAATTATTCAATATTTTTTAATTGGATGCAGATATGTGTGTTTTGCAAATAGTTACATTCATAATAGACAGTAGAATAAATGTACCTACCCTGTATCTTCATTATTAAATTATACTTTATATAAACTTGTGATGGCCAAAGAAAAAAATAATTCAATAAAATAGAATAAGAAAAAAATAATTTTTAGTAGATAAAACATCTATCTGTTTCATTGCAATTATCTATCTATCGTGTTAATGCAATCAAATCTGGCTATGATATATTGTTAGGGACGGGGTGAGCAGAAATAACGAAACTTTTACTGGATGTGAACAAGATATTTTTATTTCTTAAGCGAGGTATTAACCACCCCTCGTGAGAAAGCCGGAGAATCAGCTATTCTATGACATCGACGAGACAGACCGCCGTCCAGTACTACGCTCGCAGGCGAGGTTACAAGTCAGTCTTAGTACGAACTTCAAGGGTGTGGTCGTAGAAGTGTCCGCCTGTACCGACAGCAAAGATCTGAGTTCCCCCCCCCCTCCCCCAAAAGCGAGTAGAAAACCGTCACAGTTTTCCGGGGAGGGCATCCCTCATTGGGCCTTACGCACCGCACACAATTAGCCACTCCCCCGCGCATTCTCACATGCTCTCTCGCTCGCACTCACGCTTGCCAGCCTACCGAACCACAAGTCAGCTTTGCAGCTTCCCTGTCCCGTATCTGGGTGACCTACAAAACCCGGAAGCTGAGCTTCCCGCGAGGTCTAACGGCCTCCAAGAGTTAGACTCTGGATCCAGGAATGGGCTTCACGGCCACGACAACGCCTTTGTGCTCGTGCACGTTACAGGGCTTGCGGAGCAAAAGGAGAGAGGCATGCTCCCAAATATATAAATAAACGTTAATCATTTCAAATTGTCTTCCAAATACAGGCATGTCACTCCTGCGTTCACAACGAACTCGTTACCTCTCCAATACAATCCGCTCGCATTTTTTATTGTGGCCGTCGCGATCCATATATTTTTACCTATTTAAAATTTTTTTTTTTTTCTGATTGAATTCTGTCGCGCACGACAAAGATAGGCTAGTTTTCCGTGACCCACACATGTTTATCACAGTCTTCTGTGAACCTAATAGCATGCATGTGTGCTTGGGTTTTCCCGGCGCTATTACAATGATAGCAACCGCGAGAAGAGTTCTTTGTGATATGTGAGCTTTGCTTTTTCCAAAAGTGGGTTTTTCCAAGTCTAGCGCGATTCAGCCCTACCGACATTCCGAACAATCTCCCCCCAGTATAAGAATTTATGTAATTTTATACTCAAGGGCTAAATATACGCACGAGCTTGTGAATCGGCCCAACAAAACTTTTCTTCCCGGTACGCACCTTTGCTACTCTAACGATACCATCCGATTGGTTCGGAAAAATCTCGCTGATTTTCCCTTTTTTCCAGGTATTTCGAGGTGCTTGGAGATCGACGATTAAGACTATGTCTCCGATTTTAAGCGGTGGCGTCGGCGTGTGCCACTTTGTTCGCGGTAATAACGTTGGCAAGTATTCGCGCAACCATCTTTTCCAAAAACCGTTCGCTAAGCTTTGCGCGATTTCGAACGTCTTACGCGGACTCGTAATTTCAACTGCGTACTTTTCAAGACGCAGATGACCGGACGATGAGCCGATCAAAAAATGGTTAGGCGTCAGCGCTTCCTCATCTTGCGGATCTACGGACACATGCGTTAACGGGCACGAGTTGACCATGTGTTCTACTTCGGATAGAAGTGTCAGAAGAACTTCTTCTGTTGGGTTCTGCTCACCGAGCGTGTGACATAGGGCGGTCTTCACGGACCTAATCAATCGCTCCCATGCACCCCCCCCCCCATATGAGGGGCGTCTGAGGGGTTGAAGTGACATTGGAAATTTCGCGACGCGGCGAAATTTCGTAGCATTTTCTTGTCCAAACTAAGCACTGCGTCTTTCAGTTCTTTGTCCGCTTTAACAAAGTTCGTCCCATTATCGCTATAAATTTCGCGTGGACAACCTCGTCTGCTCGCTAATCTTTGGATCGCCATGATCGCCGAACTCGAGTTTAATGTCTGTGCTAACTCCATGTGTATTGCTCGAGTTGTCATACATGTGAAAAGCACGCCCCAACGTTTTTCTCTACGGCGCCCGATTTTAACTAGCATCGGCCCGAAGTAATCTACTCCACTATGCGTGAACGGAGGTTGGCTGTAGGCTACACGACAAGCAGGGAGGCTAGCCATTGGAGGGTTGAAAGGTTTAGCGCGGCGCAAACGACACGTCACACAATTTTTTGCGAGCCATTTCAATCTCGTTCGTAGGCCGACGATGTATAACTGTTGGTGTATTTCGTTGATAATTGTTTGATTATTCGCGTGATCATACTTGCGGTGAAAATCGGCAATCAACAGTTTCGTCGCGTAGTGGCTCGCGTCCAGAATAATCGGTCGCTTCAGCAATAATCTTGTCGCCGTTTTGGAGTCGATACGTCCTCTAGCCCTCAACAAACCTTCGGCATCTAGAAATACCCCTAACCCAACGAGCGTACTGCTTCGCGGTATCTCTTTCCCCCTCTTTATCGCTTCGATTTCATTTGAGAAATGTGCCTCTTGAATCACACGGAACCAAATCTTTTCGCCTTCTATCATGGAGTCTAGCTCTGATTCGCTCTGTGCCTCCAGAGCCTTGCTTGACGATACCGGGTTTCGACTGTTTGCGCGCGCTTTGTGCCGCCACGTGTAGAAATATCTTCGGACGTACATCATCGTTCGCCTGAGTCTCGGCCAGCCGAGCAACCTAATCGCGAGCGGCACTTCCCATTTTTCCGTACCGTCGGTAAACGTTGCGCCGATGAACTGTCGGCGCGATTCAAGCCGATTAATTTCGCGTTTCTCCGATTCAGGGACCACTTTCTCTTCGGGCCAGTTTTGCAACGATCCGCGCAAAAATTCGGGTCCTAACAACCATCGGTCGCTCGAATGCATCGCCCTGTTTGTCGAGCGCGTCGCGTCGTCCGCTGGATTCAAAAACGTGGGAACCCATCGCCATTCGGGGACTTTGGTTAATTCGCCGATTTGCCCTAATCGATTTGCGACGAACATTTGTTTCTCTCGCGGTTCTCCGCGAATTCAATGCAGAACGGTTGTAGAGTCTGACCAAAAGACGCGCTCGGAGATGTCGATCTCCAATTCTTTCCCTATTGTCGCTGCTATTTTCGCTCCCAATAAAGCCGCCTGCAATTCCAAACGAGGTACTGTCATGGGCTTTTTTGGAGAAACTCGTGCCTTAGCTATTATCAACGAAAGATGTACTTTCTCGTCGCGCGTTTCCGACCTAAGGTATGCAGCGGTAGCGTAAGCTTTCGTACTCGCGTCGCAGAAGATATGCAGCTGAGTCCGCGCGTATTCGCTCTTTCCGATAATATAACAACGCAGAATCCGACAGGCCGGCATCTTATCTAGGTTTTTTAACCACGCTAACCAAGCCCCGAACTCTTCGTCTCTAATCTGTGCGTCCCATGAAATCCCACTACGCCAAATATCCTGCATAATGAGCTTTACCTGAATCGTGAAGGGCGAAATTATACCAAGGGGATCATAAACAGACATAGCTATGCTAAAAAATTCGCGCTTCGTTGGCTTCACTTCGCCTCGCAATAATTCCGCGCGAATTTTGTGTAACCCTACATTTAAACTAAACGAATCATCATTTCGATCCCAATAAATGCCTAAAAATCGCTCTTCATTGTCGCATAAACTAGCCTTTTCCTTACTATTTAACCTTTCCTCGGCATTTACGCCTTCAACGACACGCGAGTCGTTCGACGCCCATCCGTGCATGATGAAGTTTGCTTCGGCGTTAATCGAAATTACTTCTTGAACGCGTTTTCGCATTTCAGACGCTGTTTTTCCCGACGCGAGATGTAACTATTTTTCATTGAGATGTAACTATATCCATGTAACTATTTTTCACAACACTACGCGCGGCTTCAGACTTTATTTTCGCGAACCTCTCGGCGTTCTTATTTTTGATATATATCGCGCTACATGGAGACGATTTGGAACCAAAAATTAGACTGGTGTTCTCGTAAACGTCCGGTTCCTGATCGCGATCTGAGCCTCGCCACAGGAATCGTTGCGCGCTTCTATCCCGCTCTATTACTTTTATGCGAAGATACATATCTTTTATATCGGCTTTAATCGCTACCGGGAACTGACGAAAACGCATCAATACACCCAGCAGTGACTCGAGCAAATCTGGACCAGTTTCGAGTAGATCGTTTAAACAAACTCCCCCCGATTTCGCGGCCGCATCAAAAACCAGTCGTATTTTACCAGGCTTGTTTGGACTCTCTACGCCGAAGTGTGGCACGTACCACTCTCTCGGTCTAGTCAAATCTTTAGGGGCTTTAACCGCGTATCCGTTTTGAATTAACCTGTCGATTTCTTGATAATAGCGCGAAGCGAACAAAGGATTTTTATCGAGCTTACGCTCTAACGAATGAAGCCTTTTTAACGCAGTCGATCTACTATCTATGTTTGGCATTAAACTCGGCTTCCACAGCAAACCCGTCTCCCATTCTTTATCTTTATAACGCGACGTTGCTTCTAGGATTACCCACGATCGTTCGTTTTTGTTTTCGGACGTGTTTCTTGGGTTTATACCGAGCCTTTCTATTTCCAAATATTCATGGATTAACTGCTCAAGATTCGCGAGTTTTCGGTGCTCGTCCGAATCCATTTTCTCCTCACTAAGACACGTCATGTTTACGTTAATATCGCTGCTCTTCCGATAATTTTCTTCGGTAAATCCGTGTACCGTCCAACCTAATCGTGTACGTGAAATAACGAGCCCACTATTTTTGAGTTGTCGCGACTCTTCGCTCATCAATAAGTGCCAGTTGTCTTGGCCGATGAGGATGGGCAATGACGCGTTTTCGAAAGACTGTATATCGATATTTTCTTACTCTTTTACCCGTTGAACGATTTCTTCGGATAGCGACTGACGCGGTAGATTTAACACGGGAATAATTAATGCGTGCTCGACTTCCTTTTCCCCGAAAGTACCTCTAATAGAAAACCTAACCTTTTCGCAGCTCACACACTCTTTCGAACCGTATAAACCTTTCAGCGACATGTTTATTGACTGTCCTTTCAATCCTAACTGTTGCGCGAACTTTGAATCGATCAAGCTGATCGTCGATCCTCCATCTAGTAGCACACACGCTGCTAATTCTCCGTTTGGCCCTACAACTTTCACCGGCACGATGCGTAAGAAACCTTTCCGGGAGGCTAGTCATTCCGTCCTAGCCCGCAGAGTTTGATCACGCACACGAGCTTTGCGGTCGTCACCTTGACCCTGGTCCCTTTGACCGTTGCGTCTCGGCTGACTCTGTTCATTTTCGCGTCTAAACGAGCCACCTTCGTCATTCTTGAAAAAGTGCAGCAAAACGTGGTGGTGCTTGCGGCATACGTCACACACATTGCACTTTTCGCAATTGTGACGCGAGTGTCCACTACTTAAACAACGATAGCACAAACCCATCTTTTTGGCTATAAACCACCTACGTTTTATGCTCTCTCTCTCTTAAAGTCGCGACAATTTACGAGTTCATGGTTGTTTCGACCACAATGTAAACACGCGTCTCTCGACCTCTCGTTAGCTTCTCGATTATCATTTATCTCCCGTCCTATCGATGCGCCAGTGACGGCTGTCCCTAAACTTTTTCCCCGTCTTCTCGGCGCATTCGCAAATACATTTTCGCTTCTCGTTGAGGATGCTACATATACATGGTGATATTCCCGCCCGGATCGCCATTTCCGCTTCTTTATTTAAGAAGGCAGAAAGCTTCTCCAGAGACGAAACGCTCTGGTCGGGTACCAAATTGTCCACGTACCGGTAGTACGTGGATTTCAAGTCTTCGGGGATCTTACTAACTACGCTCGTGAGTAGATCAAAGCTGTTGATGAACTCGTGCATATTCATTGATCGGAGGGCATCGACACCGCTCTTCAGCTTGGTTGAGAATAAGACTAAGTTACAATTCCCTAATTTCAATGACGGTAACTCACGCAAATCCTTGACGATGCTATTTGCGATCACAAACCGAATCCCGTAGTGCAAATCTAGCGTTTCGATTATACTGTTCGGATTGTCTGTTGTCGCTAGTAAAGTCTCAACCAAGCCACGCGCATCGCCCTTTATAGCCTGTTCTAATCGGCCGATGTTCCGACGATCAGTGAAATTCGGCGCAGAATCAAGATCAGTTTTCTTGAAATGAATCCACTGCAATGGTCGTCCGGTAAACTCAGGTAGTTTCTTATTCAACTCTGAGTTTGCGCCTTCCCGTAGTACGCGCATCGTCTCTATTAGCGTATCTGATAGCAATACGAGTGCATTCTCGGCCGCACTTGTATTTATATCGGACGCATTACGCACAGTACCTTCAACTGTTGCCGCTCTGTCGATGTCGTTCACGGTGTTCGGACGTCCTCGTGGAGCGGTGTTGGCAGCGATGATAGCCTTGGGCTCGACGGGATATACAGGCGATGTTGGCAGCTCTCGGGATTGATATTCTGGCGTCGGTGATGGTGCTGAATCGCGCCCCAGTTCCAATTCTTCTACTGGTCGTAGTGGAGCGGTTCTTCCAGGAACTCGTCGAGCAGGTTGCGCTTGTCCCTTACGTCTTCCTCTAGGCGCGGTCTGCTTCCGCGTGGAATTCGCTGCTGGGAGAGGCTCGGCAACCTCCACTCGAAGTCGCCTTGCTACAGGCTCATCAGTCGAAGGGGCTGCGCGAAGTTTTCTCGGTGCCATGCCGAATGGTGAACAACACAGTCACTGGGATCCACACACAACACTACATCCGGTCAAAGTCCTCCGACACCAGTGTCACTGTCACTAAGTTATGCTTTACGATTTCGCGAATTATCTCTGCTCAGTTTCGTTTGTCCCACCAGGGGTACCAATTGTTAGGGACGGGGTGAGCAGAAAAACGAAACTTTTACTGGATGTGAACAAAATATTTTTATTTCTTAAGCGAGGTATTAACCACCCCTCGTGAGAAAGCCGGAGAATCAGCTATCCTATGACATCGACGAGACAGACCGCCGTCCAGTACTACGCTCGCAGGCGAGGTTACAAGTCAGTCTTAGTACGAACTTCAAGGGTGTGGTCGCAGAAGTGTCCGCCTGTACCGACAGCAAAGATCTGAGTCCCCCCCCCCCCAAAAAAGCGAGTAGAAAACCGTCAGTTTTCCGGGGAGGGCATCCCTCATTGGGTCTTACGCACCGCACACAATTAGCCACTCCCCCGCGCATTCTCACATGCTCTCTCGCTCGCACTCACGCTTACCAGCCTACCGGACCACAAGTCAGCTTTGCAGCTTCCCTGTCCCGTATCTGGGTGACCTGCAAAACCCGGAAGCTGAGCTTCCCGCGAGGTCTAACGGCCTCCAAGAGTTAGACTCTGGATCCAGGAATGGGCTTCACGGCCACGACAACGCCTTTGTGCTCGTGCACGTTACAGGGATTGCGGAGCAAAAGGAGAGAGGCATGCTCCCAAATATATAAATAAACGTTAATCATTTCAAATTGTCTTCCAAATACAGGCATGTCACTCCTGCGTTCACAACGAACTCGTTACCTCTCCAATACAATCCGCTCGCATTTTTTATTGTGGCCGTCGCGATCCATATATTTTTACCTATTTAAAATTTTTTTTTTTTTTCTGATTGAATTCTGTCGCGCACGACAAAGATAGGCTAGTTTTCCGTGACCCACACATGTTTATCACAGTCTTCTGTGAACCTAATAGCATGCATGTGTGCTTGGGTTTTCCCGGCGCTATTACAATGATAGCAACCGCGAGAAGAGTTCTTTGTGATATGTGAGCTTTGCTTTTTCCAAAAGTGGGTTTTTCCAAGTCTAGCGCGATTCAGCCCTACCGACATTCCGAACATATATGTTGAATAATGGTAATCTTTAAGATCAAACAAGCACTTAAACAAGGCCAATTCGTACTAACAGAAGCACATAAAATTACAAAAAATTCTACAATTGATTAAAAATCTTAAAGCAGATAAAAAACTCTATATACAGAAAGATAAAATAAAAGATGAAATATATGTATAATTAACATGTTTATTATCTAATCGCAACAATCCAAAAAAATTCATTATTTGAGCAGTAACTTTTTAGAAAAATAAATAGTAAGTATTGATACAAATTACAGAAGTAATTGTTTTATTCAAAAATTAATAATAATAGAATTTACGATAGTCTAAAATATGAACTTTATTTCGGTAGACGTCGTAATGAGTAGAATGGAAGATAACTCAAAAACGCATCTATGTCTAACCAAAAGTAGCTGAAAGACAATGTCCTGAAAATCCATCCTAAAACTTTTCGCGTTCGTAAGTTATTTAAAACATTCAAACGAAACTATAAACAAAAGAATAGGTAACAGTATACTAAAAATTCTATTACAACAAGAACAGAAATTAACTTTAATTTATTAGCCTATTGAGCAATCGATAAAGTATTGTAAAATTCTAACGCGGAATTTAATCAGGCATTGGATCAGAATAAAATTCTAGTATCACCAGAAATAAGAATTAAGTAAAACCTGTAGGTCTTTAAAGTAATGTTATAAATCTAAAAGACGTACTTAAGGTAATACCTATCTTCGATGAAAATCCAAACAAATGAATTTCATTTCTCTGGATGCAAAGAAGCTCAAAATATGTTTCCTGACTGTAGATCATGTTTTAATCAGAACAGCAGTAAATGTTATGAAAGCGCTCACGAATGATGAAGTGAACGAAGTGTTACTAAGTTTAGTACTTACAATAAATAACAAAATTTAGTTTACAACTAAAATACCATTTACCTAGCCGCAATATATATAGAATTGCACGAAATCCATACTGTTAATGGAAAATCAGAAAATTATAAATAATACCAGTTCCTCCATGCAATAAAGGATAAATTAAACCACTATGTAACTAAATTATTTATTAAAAGCTAGAATAATTAAAGAATCAAATTGATCATACAATACGCTAGCTACTACTACTGACCTAAATGAATGGATAGTGCTTAATGTGAGAAATCTTAATGAAAAAACAAAAGACGATTCGTATCTTATTCGTAATATCACCCAGATTTTCGACCAAGTTAAAGGTGTCAAGTATTATACAATTTTATGTTTGGCAATGGGATTTAATCAAATGAGAATCCATCCTAGGGACACTCATAGAATAGCTTTTAGCACTCCGTTTGGATACTATGAATTTGCGAAAATGACATTCGGGTTAGAGAATACACTTGCAGTCTTTCAAAGGTTCATATCTATGTTACTCGGAGGATTATAAGGATTAAACTTATTTGTAAATTTAAATAATATAATTATCTACATTAATACCTCTATTAAATATCTAAATATTTACCGTTCTATATACGAGGGATATACACAATTTGTAAAAAATATATCAGAAATAATTATTGCAAAACAAGATTGATTTTGGATGAAGATGTTGGAAACATCTTATACAGCATGTTAATGGTCAAGTATATCAAGAATTAAGAACTACAAAAATGTATTATAAATATTGATTCCTATCTGAATAAAAATTTCAGAGACAATATAAAGGAAGGAAGTTCAACAAGGGAAGAAGTTATGGTAAATATACTTGCAAGAAGATAGCAACGATTGCGAGATGAGAATGCAAAAGCGTCTTCTCTTAGTTTATTAGAAAATGTACCACAAACAGGCTACAAGGTAGACTATTTCTATCTTTAAGTCTAATAAAAAAGCTTTCCCTACTTTTAACGATCCTAAAGACCAAATTAGACACTTACATCGAAAGAAGAAACAAGTCGCAATTTGCACAGCTAAAAATAACCACACAGAGAATATAATGTAGTCCATAATTATTAATCTTATTCATAAAATTTTTGGTAAGTCTAGAAGTAAAATAATCAAATGTATGAAATACTATAAAATATATGCCTTGAAAGGCGACATTTAGAGGTATATTGATATATATAATGCCAATGGTAACTTAAAGTGCTAACTTGTCTACAAACAAAGCAATACATTTTTATAAACGATGCCTACAGAACTCAACTCTATAGAACCACTTACGCAACTTTTGCTTAACTAATTTTGCATATCCTTAACTGAAACTTTATCGATTACCATGGATGATGCATTTATCAAGATTTATTTGTATTTTTGGGTGCCCAAAGACAACTCTGAATGATCAAGGAAATATCACGCATAGCTAAACATTGTAATATATAGAAATTATAAATCACAGTTTTTAGACCGCAGTCATATTTTTAAAGCAATTTAGTGATCACGCCAGTAGTTGGGGTTATTCAGATAATTTAGCTATACTAATTTATAACACATATATGTATCAAGAAGAATAAAAAATTCGCCTACAAAGTTATGTTTGAAATTGTGGAATGAAAAATATCTTCTAGTAAAGTCAATAGAAGTTACAGTAAGTGACTGTACTATTAGTTACTTAACTTACGTTAGACACGTAAATTAAGTTAATACAGTTACTGTGATACGTTACGAATTATATTATACGATTTAATGCATCTGTTGTCAATATTTTCCAATGAAATGTCATAGAAGTCGTACAACAGAACTTTCTTACATAAAAAAATGTATCTACTATTTTAACAAAACTCCAATACAATATAAAAATAATAGGTTAACTATTTACAAACGGTGACCTTTCAATTTGTTCATTGAGAAATTTAATCTTTATGGCCAGTTGCAATAAATTTTTTTGATTGTCACTATCACCCTTACTTTCGCTATTACTCGTATTTCTAATGAATAAAAAATTACAATGTATTTAATTGGAAATACTTTGTTATTATTCTAGGAATTTTTCGAGTTTCCAATGCCGATTGATGTCCCCTGAAACACACAAATTTTCAAGATACGTTTTGGTCTCATCAATCTAAATTTCCAATTTATTTCCGCGAGATTCAACAACTGATTAACAATTTGAATGTTTAAAATAATATAATTTCTTTCTTAATAAAGTTATAAAACCCGCTGAGCAACAATGATTAGTTATTTTGCAAGGTATCTAGTGGTTTTTGATTAGAAAAATATTAATCAGAGTAAGAAATAATGCAACATTACTATAAAAAACGTGTAATTTCAATGAACCTAGTTAATTAAACTGTTGTCAAATTGTTTTTAATTTGACAGCAGTTACAGGAATCATAAAGTGATAATGTGATTCTTGTCTTCATAGGTAATTCATTAGTCTTTGAATAATGGAAAAATAATAATCAAAATATAATATGTGTCAAATTACTCCGAAAGTAGAAAGTGGCTGCATGTATTAACTAGAATTAAAAAAATATATTGTTTTTTAAGAAAAATCAATCATAAATATATGCATAAAAAATGGAACATTTTATTTCCATAGTTGATTGTAGCTTTGTTTTGAGAGAAAAATTGTGACCACAAAATACCGTCGTAGAGTATTGGGAGGTTATTATGAACAACGAAGAAATCGGTTTGTTCATCCAAGAACTTTACCCTAACATAAGCTATTGTCGGAACAGGTATTGAGTCAATTCCAATCAAATAATGGCGAACGATTTTTAATAACTTTTCTTCTCCTATGAAGTGAATTTTTATTATATTAACTTCTGAATCGCTGTTTAATTTAAAATAAATTATTGAATTTTTGGTAGTTGAATTTGATTAATACGCGGGGTGGCTTGGCGTATTATTCAAATAGCGCCTTAGAGGGCTCCGCTTGTCTTAGGCTCTCCTGGGATGCGCTCACTCCTTGGAAAGCCTGAGCTTCTTTTACATTATTATAGTCACGTTTCTTGCACTGTTCAAGAGTATGTCCATTTGTTTTGCAATATCAAGTTACGTTATCACGATTAGAGCTTCCTGGGTCTTGGGTACGACAGATGTTTGCTAGGTAACCAGGTAGTTTACACAGTTAACAAATAAGGACTTGAACATTTTCCTTTGAAATTTGGCGTTGAAACAATTATTTGCCGTGTGATCTGGTTTATCGAAAAGTTGACAAAAAATGAAATGATGATTTGAAGGAAGTGATCTCTACGTTTTGACTATGTCTCTGATTTTCGAACAAAGTTGATATTTGAAAAACCTCCTATATTGAGAAGTGTTGTGACCTGACTTCTGACTATTGTTTCAAAAGGTTTTCCCTTGAGATCTGCAATCCATCTATTCATGGCCGGGCTTATTAAAAAATTGGTAAATATTTAATTTTTTATTCTGAGAATCATTGATTTATAACTATTAGGTTCTTTTCTTAAAGCACGCGGTACTACTAACTAGATTTTTATTCGAATTGCGTCTAATACGATTTCGTTTATATCACCTTCAATCGTCAATCTTTGTTCTATCTCAAACCTTAAGTTCGTTTTTGAAACATTCTTTCACGGTTGTTTGTAAGGTCCTTTTAAAAGTTTCATCTATTTTATTGTTATTTTTTAATTTATGAGATTTTAGGACTCTTCTGGAGATTTAATGTATTTAATGATAGTTTTATATTAATAATAGTAATGTAGTTAATAATAGTATCTTAAACAATAAGAGAGAGTTAAACAACGACGGCCTGAACAGGAAATATTTTTAATTGAATTGTTTATTCAAGAGTTATCATGGATGTCTTACCTTAATATGTGCTGTGTAATTTCGGCTAAGGACGGTAAAGATAATTTTTGGGATCTTATGCATGTGGAAAATTTCGTATGAAAAGATATCATCTCTTGTACTATTTTAGTTTTAACACAATTGTGTGCCACAATTAATTAATCGATGTATCTTATCAATTGCAACAAATAAATAAAGAATGACAAAAATGTATACGAACTGTTACATACTCGGAAATTAATAATATATTACAAATAGTTTAAATACAGGAAACACTAGAACTAAAAATATTATACATCAAGAGTTAAATAATATCATTCCTACCTAAGATTATATCTTAAATAAATAAGTACAGTTTCAGTATGTTTGACGGTAATAAGAAATAAGTAACGGCAGACTTTAAATAAAAAAATATTAAAAACTTGGATGTAAAAATAATTTCGAGTAAAATTGAAATGTATTATGTAAACTGATTTGTAATAAAAACAAATGATTTTTGTTACTTTACACGTCTCGAAAATGTTATGTGATAAAGCATAAATAAGATAGGCCCTTTTTTTCGTTTCCAGAGAAAATCAATTTACCTATAAGTGTATGTATCACTTATTCATAGAATATAATAATTAATAAATTTAATGTTTGCCTGTTCTCATGTTTAAGAACAAACATTTCTTAAAAACAGAACAAGTAATAGTGATTCATAATTAGCAAAACTGATAATACTTTTAAACTTAATGATAAAGTTACAGTTGAAGCGTTTTATCCATAGATAAACAAATAAATGTATACATATTAGATATATCTTTTATGTATAAATGAATTTAGATTTTACTTTAATGAAATGTTTTTGATAATGCCTAAAAATATTCATATGTTATTCAATTATAATCACTCCTTAAATAATAAAACTTCATAAGTTACCTTAATCATAGAAAGAATCCGTTTTACTTGCTTTATGATTATTTATTACGGTATCAATCCTGTTTAGGAAATATTTTTATTTTATACTATATTTTGTATTTTATACATTCATAATTTTGATTTACCATGAAATAACTTCAATTGTATTATTCGTTTTCACATTGATCCGTAGGGATGCTGCGCACTCGCGGTAGTGAATGTAGGGTTAAAATTAGTCATATTAATCATTCGGTTCAACAGAATATTGAATGGATAATAACTTTTCAATTACTTGACTTTTATTAAATGTAAAATTGTGTAACAAAAGAAATAATAAAATTTCAGAGACCTTTAGTATATTGTTACAAAACGAATCAGAATAATAAATTTAGTTAAAGAACTAGGACGTTTGAAATTGAAAGTATAAAATAATTTAAAATATTGTATCTATAACAAGTTATATGAATATTGCGAAATAATTTTTAAGAATATTCTTTTAAAGATTTTAACAACATATTACTTATATTCCTTTAAATTGACATCTTTTTTTAAAGAAAAATCTGACAGGCGAGTAAACATATTCGTTTGATTCTGATTTTAAAATATACTTTTCGTATCTTTTTCCACACTCATTACTAACTATGTTTAAATTTTCGGGGAAAAATGTGTAAGAGATGGCCTATTCATGTATTTTCAAAGACATTAATTTATTACATGTATTTTCAAAGGCATATAATTTTCTGATTGTTTTCTTGGAAAATTTGTTCCCCATCTGAAAATAAACGTACACAATTTATCTGAAACTCGAAATTTGTACAAGAATTTATTTTCAATAACATGTTAATGTGAATCGACATATGATTGCAAGTTATTGCAAGTAGTAACATATAGTGATATCCCATTTCTAATTGCAAAAGTAACATTATTGGATTTATTTATGACTAGTGGAGAGATTTCAGCCGTTTCTAAAAATTTACGTATGATGTAATAATACAAAAATTAATTAATTAACCAATTTTCCCTCGATCTTGACAATAAATAATTGCAATGCAGTGATATTTAAAATTTTGAAATTCATTTGAAAATAATTTAATTGATATAAAAAATATACAGAACAACTAAGCTTTACGTTAGTGTTGGAACTATCCTCAGATTGTCTAAGAGTTGTTTTTCTCTTTTCTTTTTTCACAATCGTATTATATATATATAGACCATCGTTAGATTTAAGATATTTCTTATAAGACCCTCGCTTCCTTGAATATTTTGAAATTTTTATTTATTTTCTTTTAAAATTTATATTTTCTCCTATCGAATTTTGAAAATAAAATGCTTATATTAAATTATTCATCTATATACCATCTTCATATGAAAATATAGTGCATACTATATTATAATCTATATCAAGAGTCGAAGTACGCATGTTTATATGGTGGTATTCAACTCAAGAACTCCAAGTGAGATAAACAACGGCTCTATCCGCTCTGGCAGGTTTCACTTTTTCATTCTTTTGTTAGAAAATATCACACTATCGGCAATTTACTATTTTCACTAGTTTTTATACTAATGAGTTATTTTAGTGCAATGTATGGGCGAATTCGCGTTGGGTAAAAATTATATGACTTCATTTATTTTATCTTATAAAGAAATTAGTTTTGGTACGAAAATAACTTATAAAATAATAGATCATGTTCTTGTATATTATGAAAAAATTGATCCACTACATTATGAAACTCAAATAAGTATCTAGTTTATTAAAGCAATCTGTACATGCTTATGTTTTTAATAGAGATTCAGACTATTCTTTACTTGATGAAAATGGAAAAGTGAGTAATGTTACTATGTTCTTGGAAGTTTGAAAGTCAGTACAAATAAAAGTTTTTAATTGTTCACTTTTGTATTTTATCTTAATTTTGACAAAATTTGTCTTATTTTTTATTACTATGAAAAGTAAAGTATTAGCTACCATTCTTTCTTACTACAAATATTTATATTCTATTTAAATAAAAAGTTTTCGAAGTTTTCTATAAATTTTTTTGTTAGAAATATATCGCTTGCGCATCCATCTAATTTATAACACATTTTAAGTTTTTGCACAATGATAATTTGTACTAAATACTTTCTCTCTATATTTTATCGAGTTTTAAACCGCCGATTGTTGATTTACGGCCTCATAACAAATATTGTATCATTTTGTATGGTATGGTAGATTAGTAAAAAATCTGCCAATTTCTTATTTCAAACTCAAATGAATGCTAGATACTGTAATTTTAATTGTGTTGTATTTTCATCATTTACAGGAATGAAACTGTAAAATTGTTCAGAATATTTATATAAAAATCTATTTCTTAAATCGATTTTAATGTTTTCATGCTTTTATTTACTGCAATAGATAAAGGCACAATCAATTTCAGACTGTATTTCATTATATTTATAAAAGTCTAAAGAATTGTTAATACATGTATTTTTTTCCGTTCGATCTTTTGTTGTTGTCTCTACAATTAAAAATAAATTTTTTTTTTCAAATTCAAATTGTTCCTTGTAATAGTTTTTTACTAATAAAAGTTGTAAATTACTTTCTAAAGCATACATTTTTTCGAAACCATGTGTGGAGTAATAATAACATTGAATATTAAAGTAGTTTGAATCGGAATGATTACATGAATACTTACATATAAAGTAGAATGAATAAAGTATATTAAATACGGTATTTAATGTTTACATTGTTTTATTATTAGGATTAATGCTAATCCCAAAAACTATGTAGTAACGTATTTATAATTAATATTTTTTAAATAATATTATTTTTTAAAGTTTCAAGATTGTTGATGAATATCATAATTTTACATGCTTTAGTGACTTTTAAAAGTATGAAAAATGCTAAAAAAATAATTTAATATCAGAATATCAAGAAATTTCAAAATCAGTCAACTCAAGAGATTTTCACAGAAGCAAGCCGTACTTGGAACTTGTATCATGTACTACTAAATATTCAGCAATAGAATATAGTCAAGAATCATAATAAAAGGAGCTCCTATGTCTAGTACGTAAACGTCTAAATTCAAAATAGTACGTTTACAGATCACAAATAGTAGTAGTTATAATTTAAAAAGCAGTATGCTCTTCTGACCAGATAAAGATATTCTTTGATTTTTATATTTTAGTTTTTTTGTGTAGTAGGTAAATTCAATGGCAATTGATAATCTATTGAAGTGAAGTAAACTGAAGTGTTATGACTGATCAAATTGTGACGTCTGCTGAAACTAAATACGTGGTAGAAATAAAATGTAGTTTTTATGAGGTCATAGACCTCTATCGTTTATATCTATTTTCCGGCGTCACATGTTTACTGTGACTGTTTATCATTTCTGAGAAAAGTCTAAATAGAACCACTCGCTTATGAAAAGTCTCACGGAAAAACCATACCCTCCGATAAGCAAGTTAGTTTCCTCCGAAAACTAATAAAACGGACCCTCTTGATGATACGCCATGGTCCCGCGCTAACGAAATTTCCCAGACGCATAAAGTCGTAAAAATTATCTTTCCGGCTGCGACTAAAATCACACAACGCATATTGATGCCACATCCGCTAGACATTTGTAAGAACTAATAATATTAATAATAGCCACTATTTTTTATCAACATTGTAAACCATCGTTATATTTGTAATAGCCATAAACTAAATCTCTTAAAGTCCATAGACAAAACAAGAATTCGCGACTAAACAAGCCAACAATTGTTATAGTCTCGCTACTATTCTTATAATAAACTTAAGTCAATAGATTGTAAACAATGGATATCTCTCTCTCCTGTCAAATTCGCCCGTTAGAATTATTCAATTAATTCGTTAAACTATTAAATACAATTAATATTTTCTCCAAACGATACTGTACGCGACATCTCTCAAAAGAAGTATGTACCGTTTTTCTATTCGCCCACGCCAAGGTTCTTCCAATTAGACTAACGAAGGAAATCATCTTTTCCCTCATTGGCCTAATAGGAAAAGGGCCCGCCTCAAAGGGACCCGGAAAACACTAAGAGTAGGGCAGCGCGACGAGGGCTATAAAATGGCCCGCGCGCAGTTGTACAAACAGATCGAATCCAACCTCAAAATTAAATCCAACTCTGACTTGTAAGGGAGAGAGATCATCTAAAAAGTAGTAAGTCAAACAATAAAATATCATACTTCGAACTCATTCTATTTCTTCTCTATCGCTTGTAGTGACATAATTAGCTTTTCCATCGAATGTAGATCGGGTGCTTGTCAAACCGAGTACTATCTACATTCAAAATAATTCCTTCAAACCAAATCCTGGCTAAGGTCTCTCTGGCGTGCGCCTATTATAGTGCAGTACGAGAGAATCGCCTTACCATTCCTTTCTATCCACAACCTATCCCGAGTAGGATAACTCACGTAATTAGACAAATTGATTTCCCGGTTATTAGAGGTAAAACTCTACGACCAAAAATACACTCTTTAATAAAACTTGTTTGTAATATCCATTGGATGTAACAAATTTTCAGTAATCATTGCATTAGTTTAAAAACGTGTAGGCAATATATATTCTTTAACAGTTGCAAACATTAAATTTTGAAACGAATATTTGTTGTGATATTTAAAATCGTAAATGAGTGCATGTACAAATAATTATCGTCTATAGCTCGATTAGAACTTAAATTTCTGTCGTTTGATACACAATTTTTCTCAATGGAATTGCAGTACTTTGGTTTTGACTGAATTTTTTATATATTTGGTTCTAAAAATTTAAATTTTAAATAAATTTAATATAAAAAAAGCTATACTTCTGTAAAAGAAACATATTACACATACAAAAAACCAATCACTTTACGAGAAAAATATAATTTAGATATAACCACAGCCTAACTTTATCATTGAAGCATTAATTAGTTTCTAAATATGAAATAGAAAATGACATAAATTTATAAATATATAAAGCTATTTTTTAAATATCTATTAAACAATATTTACGTATCTTAGTTCATATTTTTATTATATTACAGATGAATATTTATCATTCCTACTAATCTTATTTATCCTTTTTTTAATTCTTTTAAGTATATTTGTATTCAAATATCTATAACGATTTTTAATTTTTTAAAATAATATCCCCAAATAGTTCTCAAAAAGAGATAATACAAATATTCAACTTAGTAGTAACTGTATTCATGTGTGAAGGCAAATTAGAGAGTGTATTTGTTAACACGCATGAAACAGATGTTATAACTGTTCACCTGTACTTTGATAAACGAAACTACGTATTTATTAAGTCACAAAATATAATCCGTTATGTAAATAATCTCCAGTGTCGAATTATAATAAGATGTGGGGTAATAAAATCCCGTAATCTGATCTCCCAACACATTTCAATTGTGACACGAGTGCATAACTACGTACATTGATACATCTATGTTTATTGTGCATCTCCTGGTGATTATATAATACAAATTTAATCGATTATACCTGTTACATATATTGATGTTACGTGTAATATCCATTTTTTGAGTTATTCGTCTATAAAATTTGTTTTTTCAATGTACTCATATATTCTCTTTATGAATAAGATAGGCTTCTACAAACAATTCTATATCCAACAATTCTACTGCAATCATTATCCTTTTGAACGGATAGTTATTAAAATATACAATCAATAAAGAAAATTAATTAAAACTCTTTAGCTTAGACGCTAAGAAGATTCTACTTTAAGCAAAATAAATCTCAGCTTAAAATGAGAGGTAACTCATGAAAAAATTGAATGATGTATAACTAAATCAATAATAATAAGCGAGTGTGTGATGTAAGACATGTAAGTAAACAGAAATTAAATGGAATTGGAAGCCGGTTGAATATGAGTATACTCCATTCCAGCTTCAACGGGAGTGGCTCTAGCTAGCGTTCCTGGCTAAGAGTGATCCGAGAATTGGACCCTATTTAGTAGTTAAAGAAGACACTCCAGAGTAAGGTAGCGACTCCTATGCTAAGGCAGCAAGTAACCTGGTCCTTAGTTGTTTAGGAAGGTATCGCTGGTCGTTTCAAATAGGTAGATAAGTGCACGTCTGCACTTTCGCACGTACAAACATACAAAGACACAAACGAACTCACATATACGCTAGACAAAAAGTAACGTAACTTGTAGAGTAAAGCGGACACAATCTATGAAACAAACTAGGGAGTCGAGAGAAAAACGAACTCTCGCCATTCTTCAGGTCGTCGGTAAAGGCCAAATCAACGAGACGCAAGGACGTAGCAACCTACTGTCCACACGAATGTTCAGCTACCTGAACGTAATCACCGGTCTGTACGTATTTTTATGGCCTTGCGTGAAAAGCCTGCTGGGCATCTGACGAGCCCATGTTGGGGGTTTTCCGCACCTGCCCCATAAAAATTGAGGAGATTAACAGGCCCCTTGACTTTTTATATGTATATAAATATCCGTTCAAGTACCGACGTGTTTGACACATTTTTCTTGTAATTTATACCTTTTCACTTGTGTTTAAGAGATGAGCATATGTTATGGCTGTCATCGACAACATTGCAATTACTAAAACTATAAAACATGCTCCCTCTTAATACAAGGAGCGCAAATTGCATAAACAACATTAGTATGAAACAAATGTAATGATTGAAAATTGTAATTAAAAATGGTAATTTTTAATCATAATAAACATATTTTAATAGTAATAAATGTTTATTATGTGTAATAAATAGAGTTTCAGTTACAGAAATAATTAGTAATAAATAAAGTAACAATTAGAAATTAAGTTCTTTTTTCGATAAACCAGAACTAAAATAAAAAATTGTAAGAAATAAGAAAACGTCTTTCTACAATTGCAAGACATATTCGCGAATTCATCAGTAAATACTTGAAAATTCAGATTTTTTGAGTTTGTAATAAACAGACGTACTTATAAATAATACTTATATCTTAAAAAGTTTGTGAAAATGTATTCGTATAATATTTATGTAGAAAATATTGTTCAGTCTTGCCATTTATAAGTATCACAAAAAACCGTTAAAAAATTACTTCTTATTCATTCATACCCTTTTACCAAATTTAAAATCCCGAAAAAATTATACATTTTTGTTTTGACATGAAGAACATTCCAGAATATTTTCATGGTTGCAGATTTAACTGGAAGAAAATACGGAAGATTAACATTTTCACGGCTTAAAAATACTGCACAGTTAGAACAAAACCCGAATAATACAAAATTTCGTCTCATTTTGGCTCAATTCGGACTAGAAGTTTACAAATTTAAGGGAAAGCATAACTTTTGAAGTTCAGTACGATGGCCCATGTATTACGTAATCTGGATTGATATCAATCTATACAATGTTTTATTTACCTAAATATTGACAATTTAATCAAAATTAAATGAGGTGTAATATTTTATATGACTTTAGAAAATACTCGTACTTTACAAGAAATACATTTTATAGTTGAAGTTAGAGTAAAAACTATATTTATAGTATATAGAATGGTTCAAAGGGTGTCAGAAAAATAAAATAAAAATACTTAACTTATTAATAAATATGCAATTTAATTTCAGAATTTCAGATTCCTCTCAATTATTATATTACAATTTTATAAATATGTTCTTAATTTTTTAAAAGCTATACAAATTAGCGCTTGAATATTTATTTAAATTTTTTTATAGATTTTTAATAGTATATTTGGAAGACTACGATGTTGTTTTTATAATTAATTTCTTACTACTTTTTTTATTTATCGAAACAAATGTCTGATAAATTAAGGTACCATCAATATGCAACGCTTGCTTTAATACTAATTATAATATTTTCCAATTTTTATTTGCTCTGCTATTGTATTGTAAGATAATGTTCCAGATATAGGTTTTTGAGCTTTCCGAACTAGTTTTTTCACGAAATTCTTAGTATGCACTTTTTCATAGTAACTTGCAAAAAAATGCCATTCAGATTCAATTTGGTATGTACTACAATAAAAATCATACAGATGAGTTTTTACATAATCACTTTGATTTTTGATAAAAAAGTCATGTTCTAATAATTTATATTTTAATTGTACCTCCACATAGTCAAAATAGTTTTTAATATTGTTTGTTTATTTTACATGAGCACTCTTCTGGTTCATAGTTTTCTATTATTTGTAATTAATATAATCTATGACATCTGACATTTATTAAGCAATAATAATCAAATGTACGAAAATGTAATATCGACCGTGTCATATATTATTTGGCATTTTTCATAAATATATTTTTAATCTAAAATCATCTCAATAATAGATAATATAAGACTTATTTCAGATAACCAATTTGAATTTAAATCCAATTACTCTACAATGAAATCATTTGATGGTTTTAACTTTCGGGTGCCTCTTCAAATTCAAACATAGAAGTATTATAACAATTCCAATTGAAAATGCTAATAATATAGAAAACATTATATAAAAGTTCAAATATCGTACAAGCTTCAAGATTTGTACCAATTAAAATTATCCTAAATATCTTTTTGGTACTCATGGTCGAGGGAGAAATTTCAATGAAAAATATAACAATTAACTATAACACCATGCAAATCAACTAACAAATAAGCTTATAATTTTTCAATTATTTCTTCATATAAATCTTGTTAGAATATTCATTAGAGTATTTTAATTATATCATATACATTTATAAAAATTACAAATACATTTACTCATTGTCTTATATGTGACGGATTGTAAATAGGAAATGTATAAAATAAAAATAAAAAAATGTCAACTTCACAAGAAACTTTGATGTGGTTTCAGACCCAGTGAGTTAAAATACAACAAGAAATATGTTATTTTATTCATTATATAAGAAATAATTTGTCTGTGTATATGTGAAATTAGATGAATGATTCAAGATTTTACTTCTAAAATTGTTCAAAATAACAAGAGAAGTTTGATAACTTTTACAAGCGATATATTTGATAATTTAACATATTTTTATAAGTTCTTTTCTAATAATTAAAGTAAATTTTACGACAATAATATCATAATACAGAGAAGGCGGACGATATGAAACGTAGAATGTTGTCAAATAACAAATATTTTTTCTAATCTACCAATCACGTTTATGAATTCAGATCACAATATTGCTATGACTAAAACGGAACCTTCATGCAAAAAACACTATGAAAATCAAAATATTGACAAAAAATTATAAATTGTCACTTTAGAAAAAATAATGAAAATTTTTGTTTTGAGTGCAAAATTCTGAAAAAACTTCATTCATTCACATGTCCTATAAAATAAATAAATATTGGCGATTTGTAGTATTAAATAAAAAGAGAATTGTTGACATGTATAGTTCAATATGATAACGTGTTCACAATTAGCGTCATTTCGCCACATACACATACACTGAAGTTTGTGTGCTGTATGTATGCTGTGTGTGCGTGCGCGTGCGTGAATTCTATATATTTTGTCTAGAAGTTATCGTTATTCAAGTTGTCTGATCTATTTTTGATGCTATAGGCAAAAAATAATTAGATGCATATAGAAAATCTATTTTATTCTACGGCGGATTGAGGTTCAACTTCTGATGCTATTATATAAATACTATTCCTATTATATTGTTATATTATTGTTATTGCTACTATATTCTAGTATTGTAAAAGTATCTTCTGTCGGTAAGGATGAACTTTTTAGTTCCCGTTTACTTATAACTCACTCTATTTTCATATTGGAGCTTAAACTCAGTAATATGGATAATTATTAATACGGTAGTTATAACTGCAGTATTATTTCTATTTCATTAAAATTATCGCAATAAACTATCTTATTTGATGATTTTATAATTATTGCATTCGAGTAAATTTATGTAAATTTACTTGATTAAGTGAAAAATTAATTATATTTGTGTATGAACATTTGTGCATGAATTTATTAAAATATCTATTAAAAAAATTGTTGGTCTAATGATAACAATCATTATAGCAGAGATCGCTTATAAAAAATAATAAATCTCAGATAACTGACCGATAATTAAGCCTATTTAATTGTTATCTATTTCTTCCAGCATGTATTTAATGTTCTTCATTGCACTTTAAATAGTATCTATTATATGTTATACTGATTGTCACAATTTGTAGTTTAACTTGAAATATGATGCTTCGATATCAAATACTTTTTAATAATATATATTCACATAAACATTTAATGTAACATGCATCTGTATATATATAGTTTTTCAAAAATGAGATCATGAATGAAAGTATTAGAAGTAGTAAATTATTTGTTTATTTATTTATAACTTTAACTTAACCTCTTTTATATATAATCTATATCGAACCACAGAATTACTAAAATCATTTAAAAATAATTTTAATGTAACACATGTTTGAAACCTAAGAAAAAAATATATTATAATATCCTATGACTAATAAGATTTATTACATTTAAGGAGGCTTAAATGGACTTACAGACATTATAATCGATATTTACTAAGTCTCAGTGAAATACTCAGCTATATGTTCTTGTATTTAATAATCATTCACGCGGTGTTTAGTATAGCTGATAAAATATTACATTAATACTATCAATGAATTATTTGATAAATAAATTTATATAAGACTGAATTGTAGAATTTACTATATTTCTATCTACAAAATGTCTCATATAAATATATTCTACATTAATACGATGTGTTACAACTATTAAATATCTTTTGTAGACCACATTTACTGGCAACTAAAATAGATCATAAACGCAATAATTATACAATTTATAATTGCTAAACTTCAAAAGATAACGTTCAAATATCAAATATATTCTGAGATTTCCATTGATTTATAATACGTCCCATAGAACTTGAGTTATTAGAAATAAAACAAATAATGAAACTGTGGCATGCACAAGAAAAAGGGTAATTTTAGACACTTTTATTTCAATTTATTGTCTCAGCAATATAAATATGTAGCCATGCTTAGTTAAATTGAATCTACCACTAACCAAACGAATTTTTGTTTAACTTCAATTGCAATAATATAACTATATATTTATTTTAATTTATTTTAGAAAATATATACTGTTATTATATATTATAATAGTTAGAGATTTCTATTTGTTTATTACTTTTATTACAATGTTATTTAGCTACATAGAAAGGAAATACAAATATGTAAAAGTATATGTGAAGAATTATGAGAAATTGGAGAATAGAATGTATGAATATTCGATTATAATCTTTAATGTAGATTGGTGTGCCAGTACGCGATCATCACCCAGTCCCCAATTATCTATATTTTTACTCGTTTTAAAAAAGTTTCTCTGTAAATAATCACGACTAAAATTATTGCATAACAATATATCTAATAATTTTACTGATAGACGCTGTACTATGGATCCGCGTTAATTAAATTTTCCGAATGCACAATGTCGTAAAAACTATCTTTTTCGTACGCATTCGTATATTAACCCATTAATGACTAAATGGCCTGATTTTTTTGTTGATTTTCGACGCGATTTTTTCCATAGATATAGGCCTTAGAAAAATTTTGCAAACACGGGTTTCGATACATCATTTAATTAATTCTCTTTCAGAATCTGGACTCAAAATTGTGATTGGCTGCGTAATAAAACAGTTATAGCCATTAAAAAAAAAAAAAAAACGTGAAAATTATTGCAAAAAATCAAATTTGCGATTTTTTTAAGCAATGTTACAGTGAAGGAATCATAATATAAATATGGTCAGGAGTGATCACGACTATTATAGTATCTCAGTAAATTTTGATGGAACTTTTGAACCACTCGTTCCAACAAAATGGCGGTACAATTAAAAAAAAATCATAAAAAACATAACTCATTTTTTTTCTTGGAAACTATTGAGTTTAGAGAAAAAGTTTAAGGAACAAAAATGTCTTAAAATTAATTATAGAATACCCTCAGAATTTTTTCAGAAATTTTGGAGAACATTTTTGAGTTTTTGGAAAACTTGGAAAATACAATTTTCCAAAATCATTTCCATTTGAGGGGTTTTATGATTAATTCTAAGACATTTCTATCTTATAAACTTTTTCTCTAAACTCAATAGTTTTCGAGAGAAAAATGTTTCATGTCATGTTTTATGTAATATTTTTCACACAGAATAAAGAACAGCTACTGTAATATTCAATGCTGTCAGTGATGAGGGAAAAAGAGTTGAAACAAAAGATTTTGCACTTTCAATAGCTAAAAATTACATGACGCAAGAGCAATGAAAAAGAGAGGAACACAGTATGTCTAAACAAACGAAACTCAAACTTTGTTCTTATTATCCCGTAAGTACGAGAGTTATCTGCGAAAATTGAGATTTATCATTTTGTGTTAAATGTTTAAAAAAAAACACTAGAAAATTCGTATACCAGTGAGAGGCAAGGGGACTTTCTCCAATCAAGCACTTCGACAAGTGAAAAGCAAGGTGACTCACTCAAACCAAGCACATCCAAGAAGATAAAATTCTACTACGTCCTCTTCGTTGTCTCTGGGTCATGCAAAGAATAGAATATCTTTTTTATTCAAAAATTATTGACTTTAGAGAAAAAGTTTATAGAACAGAAATATCTTAGAATTGATCATAAACCCCTCTAAAATTTTTTCAGAATTTTTGGAGATGATTTTGGAAAATTGTATTTTCCAAGTTTTCCAAAAACTCAAAAATTTTCTCCAAAATTTCTGAAAAAATTCTGAGGGTATTCTATAATTAATTTTAAGACATTTTTGTTCCATAAATTTGTTCTCTAAACTCAATAGTTTCCAATAAAAAATATGAGTTGTGTTTTTTATGATTTTTTTTTAATTGTACCGCCATTTTGTTGGAACGAGTGGTTCAAAAGTTCCATCAAAATTTACTGAGATACTATAATAGTCGTGATCACCCCTGACCATAGTTATATTATGATTCCTTCACTGTAACATTGCTAAATAAAATCGCAAATTTGATTAATTGCAAAAATTTTCACGTTTTTTTTTTTTTAATTGGCTAGAACATTTTTATTACGCAGTCAATCACAATTTTGAGCCCAGATTCTGAAAGAAAATTAAATTTTCGATCGAAACATGTGTTTGCAAATTTCTAAGGACTATAACTACGGAACTAGTGGATTTTTATGTTGTACTGACCTATTGGCAGCACAACGTTCACTCTTTTTCCAAATACTTGTGGGAAAGTGGCTAAATATTTCTAAGGCTAGCTAAGATTGACACACAAGGGCAGACTCAGTAGCGTGGAATTATGAAATGGGTAGCGGTTAGGTCGCGAGCTGAGAGAAACATTATTTTTATTTAGTAATGATATTTATTTTTGACTTACTCTTTCACAATTATCAGACTCGCTCCTTTTCTGACTTCGAGATGGTTATCGCGAGTACTACTTGGGTAGGTAGTACTGAGGCTAAGCCTTTATATACACCTCGTGAACTGAGATTATCACAGATCACGAGTAACATTCAGCGGAAAATAGGCTTAAGCGCTAATAAGTTTTCCTATTTCGTCATGCGGAAAACTTATCATACGATTTCCTTATATTTACCTTATGACCTTCCACCGAATTGAATAAGATACTCGGTCAGGATACATGCTCTGATTAACAAAATTCCAAAAGACACTATGGGAAGCTTATCATGATCTTATTGCGTTCTAATAGGGGCCATCGTACTACATGTGTCTAACCGAGATTTCTAACTTCAAAACGTTAGGCAGGTGTTCTACATTGCTCTTATCGTCAAGATTAAATAATCTTTTTCTTCTATAGACATTTATTTTTCTTTCGTTTTTTTTCTTTTTATTTATGAATTGTCTTTTTCATCGTTACAAAAGCGATTACTCTATTATATGTCTATAAAAAGGCGAACACTAGATAGACCTTACCTAAGATTTTGGATGGAGAGGAGATTTGGCGCAGATGGTACTTGGTTTTACAACCACCTAATCAACGTTCGACAGGATTGGAGATAAAAAGATTAAAATTTTCAATTCAATTGTTTTTATTGTACTTACTCATTTTCTTATAGTCTCTCTCTTTCTCTGAGTTTATTAGATTTCGTTAGATTTAAAAACTGGATTCTAAGTAACTACATTTTTGATAGTTATCTAATACAACGAGAAGATTTAGACTAACTGCCCGAACGTATGCCTGATAGCGCGTCCTCGGTCCTCAGTCAGTCCTTAACCACGCGTCCCTACTCTAAGTTTTTCCGCGTCTCTTTATGAGGCAGCCCCGTTCTCGATCAGACTAGAGAAAGAAAAGATATCCATTACCCCAATTGGAGGAAAATAAACGTAGGTGGGTAGAAAATTGGTGTGATTTTCCCTTAAGAGACGTCATAAGTTGTATTGCTTTTGATTTTATGAAATTATTTGTCAAAACTAATGAATTAATTTAATAATTTTATCAGATACAGAGAGAGAGAGAGGGGGAGGGGGAAGAGTGATGCTTATTTGATTACGTCAAGTGACTTAAAACTATGTATCTTTATAATATTGACGTCGAAAGCTATATTTAACATTATTTAAGCGAGGTCGTTTCTTCTACGATCGTGAGATTATATAACAATTTATAGCTATTACGGATTATGAATTAGTTGGCATACAGTTTTAGTTTTATAATTAATAATAGTTTTGGCTAAACGGTAAAAGAGACATAAGTGGCTATAACTTCAACAGGAAATATTGTTAACTGAATTATTTATATGAGAATGATTATGGATGTTTGACATTAATATGCGTTCTGTAATTTCCGCTATAACTAGAAAAGATCATTTTTATGATCATAAGAATCTGGAAATTTTCGTTAGCGCACAGTTAAGCCTGCATTTCCAAGAGTGTCACAAAGGTATTGTGAATTTTCGGGCATAACTAACTCACTTATTGGTGGATGTTTGGTTCTTCCGTGAGATTTCCGATAGGAATAATTTTAGATTTGAATTTTCTTACATTTGAAAACGAATAATGTTCGAAAATATACACAGATGATAATGGCGTTTCTTATAATTGTGTAATCTTTACTAGTTCCGTATTTGATTGTGACAGATGTTATATTTCTTTACGACATTCCACTCTTTCTAACAAACTAAAATATTCATGGGTATTTCCATAATAAAAATACACAAATATACTTTTTTCAAGCATTACTAGGTCCTTATTTTTTCAATTATTTATGTTTAAAATAGCTGCAACAATTTTAATTTGGTATTGAAAATTGAATTCGATTATTTTGTACAATTGAAAAGTCTCTAAATGTTTGTCCTCAAAAATCGATTGAATTATTTGGAAGAATTCGTAAATTATAAAAATCAAATTGAAAATATAGTCATTTTTATGTTAAATATAATCCCCAAATCACTTTTCCAGATGATTTAGGGCAAATTTACTGAGTAGACATTACAGTATTCTGGTACCACTTCATGGCATTTTTTATACAACAAGTGTTCTTCGAATTATGAAAATGAATTATGACTTGCTTCAAGTGAATTAATGAATGTGCGACACGACACGCCCTATTTCGATCAGGGGAGGGAAAACTTACCTTAGTTATCACGGGTAGTCACCTTCAATCGCGCTGAAATCTAGATTCGCGAAAGTTAAACGACGCAATAATTAATTAAAGGGAAAGTAAGAGGTGCACTTATGGCCTGACACGCGTCAGGAGACCAATGACCTTGAAAGCTCGAGAACAGGTGAATGAGCAGGCGTTGAAATGATTAGACGCGCGAAATAATGTTAAGAGAAACAAACTTTATTAGCGGCTACGTGATAAAAGAAACTTTAAGGTGTAACAAAAGAAAAATAAATAATCGGTGACGGCGAATCAAAAAAAAAAAAGAAAATAACCGAAAGAAAAATGTACGGAGGGAGAGAGAGAGAGAAAGCAATGATACTCACCGATCTGCAGTATCCAGAAATTACCGAATAAAAAAAAACTAACACACGATCACTCAACCCATTCACTAAATTTTTCCACACAAAACTATAACTGCTCTCGTCGACAATTCAATGCGTACTGTCGGGAAGTGTCACTTACCTCTCTCTCTCTCTCTCTCTCTCTCTCTCCGCAATGCCAAACAAGGCAAACTAATTTTCCGAGGTCGTTGACCTCGGAAACATAAACATGCCGACGGCCAGGAGCTCCGTCACAAATGGAACCACCAATTTATCAATTTCTTATTTCATCTATTCTCTATACCATGTAATTCATAAGTTTAAAGATAATAATAAGTAATAAATTCATGCACTGTATATAATATTTTAGGAAGCTGACAAATAATAAAGTTTTATTTCGTTGTAATAGATAATATCACATTATGGTTCAAAAAATCCTTCTAAATCATCATCGCATTGGTAAGTAACTGATTATAAATAACAAGTCATAAACTCAATATGAAATACATTCATATATGATATATCTTAATATTTATTATTTTCCAATTTAATTAGAACGTCCATACAATCATAATGATCCGACAATTAATTCCGATAATCTCTTGAACTTTATAAATTTGTTATCAATACGATATCTTTCATTTTGAATATTTTACTATCAATTAATTATGTATAGATATTCCTAAATGTTTCACAAGAATTTGCATAGATTTTTTGTTCAAAAAACGCGAGAAAGATTATATTTGATAATATATACATATTATAACGATAAATTTGTGAATTAAAAAATTATAAATAATTTAAATAATTATTTGCGATATTCTTCGAAACACGAAATTTCAAAAATTTGTATTGTAATCGATTTTTTGGACAATTTTCTATTATAATCCATAATAGAACTTCCTTAATGATTAATAGGGGCTGGGTAATGGGAATATAAATAAAGCGCTACCTACAATGTTTATGTTGGTCCCACGACGAATAGAAGTGTCGTTTTTTCTCCCAAAATGTTTATAAGTACTTCAGTTTTGTCGATTCAATCACTTAAATCCACTTCCCGTTTTTTATGAAATCGAAGAAGTAAATTCATTAGTTATTAAAATACCCCATATACTTGAAAGAAAAATTCATTTGTTATCAAAGAATTTGAAGTCTACTTGTGAATAACTATAGCTATGTAGAAAGTAATCGAGAAGAGTTAAAAAAAAAAGTGAATTCATGAAAAAGACGTGAAAGAAACGTATGAATATGAAAAAGCAATGACCAGTTCAGAAAACATATGTATATTAATTGCGATTCCACAGTCGATCAGTGTCAGTGAAATAGAAAAAGAGATACTTTATTTTATTTTCTACTGCCGTTTAATTTATTTTATATTCCATAGTTAATAAATTAACTAATGAATTTACTTCTTGGATTTTACAAAAATCAAGCAATGGTGAAGGATAATTTTTCTTTAAAGATGTTATAAGCCGGCCATGTCCAAGTGTTAATGAGACAATGCGAAAGGTTCATCAAAATTAAGTGAATCTTAAAAGGCGTTTATCAATGTTTAATTTAAAAGGAGTCTATAGCATTTTTGAAATGACTTAAAATTACAATCTAATCTCATCTTAGATTTACATATTTTTGTATACTATGACCTGATCAGTGTATTTTAGTAAACGAATCTAATGGGCTTCACAATATTTTTATTTGTATCCACCATCAACATTCAAAACTATTAGTAGAAGGCTATTAAATATAATTAAGATTTATCTCAAATAGCAAAAGATATTTTAATGAAAATAACACGTGAAAAGCCTGTCGAGGCGTTGTTTTTTAATAAATACTCGAAATGTCTTGGCTTGACAGGTATTTTACATTAGCTCGCAAATTGAAAAGAATACCATAGATTATATTCATTGCAAACAATGAGAAAGTATGAACCAAAACTTTGTAGCAGATCATGATTTTTCACCTTCATAACAAAAATCTATAAACGACTTTTGATACAACTGCACTAATTTGATGATCTTTAGCGAAAATAATCTACCATTTTCGTGGTTATGTAACCCAATTCAATTGAGTGTATGTGTGCATAATTTCTCCAATCAAGTTTATACATTACCTTTATACAAATTATTTTTCCTTAAAAGTATAACTGTAACACATCAAATGTTTGTGATATTGTACAAAATACAAACTGTAATTACATAATCAAAGATTCGATGGAAAAAATGTATACATGGGTTTTCTGGATCGCTGATCGCGAAATTACTTTATACTAATACAGATAGCCTGGTTTACGATATTCAAGATGTAGATATTTATGAAGTTATGAATGAAGACGTTCATAAATTTGATACGTCTAACTATCCCGTTAATGACAGAAAACAAATCAGTTTTAGGGCAAATCGGAGCAAGGTCTTCGATTTTTTAAATATTTGGCACATCGAATGCCTATATAGAGGTAATAATTTCTACCGAGTTTGACGATAAAATATTAATTAATTGAAAAGTTAGAAACAATTTTTAAAAAATTGATTTTTTTTAACTGCTATAAATCGAAAACTATTTATCGGAGTGCGTATGGTTGAGAATTCAAATGGTTCTTTTCACGGTGTAAGAAAGAAAGATGGACCGACTCTCTGTCCCGATAATGTTAAATTCGCGTGACTTTTTTGAAAAACTTAGGACACTGGCTAGAAAGCGATACAAGGTTTGATAAACACTATATGCTCGCACCTACAACAAATTTCTGACTGGCGCATTAGTATGAGTGAGAGCCGTGCTCACTCGTACAGAAACGTAGTACCGCAATTCGAAATCAGATAGTGGGAATCATTCTTAATAATTTTGTTCATAATTAAGGCTGTGCGTAATTGCTATATTTTCTAAATAAGCTAATCAAGCAATTCAATTATTTAAGATAACTACAACATTGGCAACATTACATTAATCATAAATTTTTCTATCTTATTATTAATTATACTTGATTTATAATTTGAATATCGTACGACAACGCCAAATTATTAACCCGAAATATTTGATAAATAAATAAATTTAAGCACTTAAATTCAAACCCGAGGAGTAAGCAATGAACATGTATGAGCTTTTAAACATATATACTTATTGCAGTGATAGCCGCGCGAGCTCATGCTTGCTTTCCGTATTACCAGCGTTACAGCTACCATGGGTTTGAATCCTGTAACTGACATAATTTCTTTTTTAAGATCAAGTAATTATTATTTTCTTAGTAAAATCTTTTATCTACCTTTTCTGATTTGAGGATGTATATTTAGGATCGTCGATTAGCCCTGACTCTTCTATTTGTGAATCCCAATGAACGAGGTTTGTGTTAAAAATTGATACCTCATGCTTCATTATCTTTATGCTGGAGGCGGAGTGCTGAATCGTTCTTTAGGTACAGGTAAGAAGATATATTACTGAGATCCTGTAAATTATCATTTTACAACTCGATGCGAATATTAAACTATTGTTACTTTTATTATAAAGTAATCAATATATCGGACAATACGTAAACAAAAAATACAATTGCTGTAATCAGTTACATTACAATCGAAATAGACAGAGCAACTAATGATCTTTTTTATAATGCTTGTGAGAAAGTAATCATTGATAGAATAAATGCATTTAAAACATAAATGAAGTAGCTGAGTATAAATTACTTTTTGTATTGTTATTATTTACATAGTTATCTTTTCCAGCCGTGGCCAAAATCACACAACGCATATTAATGCAAGACTTCCACTAGACACCTGTATAAAATAATTCAAATAACAATATTGATTATTATTGCCGATGTTATTTATCACTAGTCAACGCTATTTGTGAACTATTTCTTAATTGGTAATAGTCATAATTTGTTTTATAAAATTCACAGATCTGAAACAAACAATCACGTCTAAAATATATTAATACTTATTGCGACGTCAATATTGTTATTTCTTATAATAACAATTAAATATGTCTCTCTACTTTTGACCCATTTTCTAAAATTATTCGACTAATTAATTAAATAGTTAACTTCGATCAACAATTTCATAAAACAATACCATATGTGACATCTCTCTAAAAAAAATGCACCATTTTTATATCCATCCACGCTAGGTTTCCTCCAATTAGGCCAATAAACGAAATCTTCTTTTTCTTCATTAGTCTAATCAAGAATGGGCCTGCCTCAAAGGGGACCCGGAAAACTCTAAGAATTGGGAAGTGCAACAGGAATCCAGCTCTTAAAAATCAACCTCAAGAACCATTTAACAGAGAGAGAGAGAGAGAGAGAGAAAGAGAGAGAGAGAGCGAGAGAGAGAAAGAGAGAGAGAGAGAGAGAGAAAGAGAGAGAGAGAGCGAGAGAGAGAAAGAGAGAGAGAGAGAGAGAGAGAGAGAGAGAGAGAGAATTTTTAACAAAACATTTTTAACAGAAACAAGAAAGTACAATACAAAATTCATCTAACTTAAAACTCTATTTTTTCTTTTTAACTTTCTCTATCACATGTAGAAACATTTAGTGAATCCATCGAGAGTTGACTAGGTCCTAGTCGAACCGAATTCTGTCTACTCTCAAATATTTCTCCTAAAAAACAATCCTGACTAAGGTCTCTCTGGCGTGCGTCTATTATAGAGCAGTACAAGAAAATCGCCACACTACTTCCTTCTCTCTACAACCTATCCTGAGTAGGATAATTTACTAAAATTAAACTGAATAATTTTCCATGTTATTAGAGATAAAAGTCTATGACCGAAAATAGACTCTAATAATAGATTATGTGTAATATCTGCTGAATGATAATAAAATAAAGATTCATTTCAACAAGGTCTTCTATAATCATGTTATACACTTTTGCATTTTTTAAGTGTTTTTGAAATAAGGATTCTAGTAATTTAAATAGATTAAATAAATATATGTTAGAATTAATAAGTAAATCATTTGATTCCATATTAAGAAGGTCTGCTTCTGTACGTCTTTCTAAAATATTTTCGAAAGACGAAAGAAAAGCATTTTTGCAAGAATCTCATTTTGCCCTTGTGAACATTATTCTTCTCACTATGCCGCTAAGGTAATAGATAATTTAATCGTTTACTTAAGATGTTGTACATTTGTTTTCAATTAAATGACCCCAATCCCATTTTTCAGTATCTATCATCGTATTGAATCTTTGTTTCAGTAACAAATCTCTAAACAATCTTGATTAATTTTCCTTTTGTAACAGATTTATTGAAATGTTAAACTATACAAAAGTAACTAATATTTTACAATTTTTCAATGATAAATGACTAAAATAAGAATAGTAATTTGTGTTCTGAAAAAATGTATAAATTGATAAATAATTTTTAGAACCTACAGTCGCAGAGGAAAACATGATATTTACCTGATTTTCTTGAAATACTTTCTAACTCTGTATCTAAAGAGGTTTCGTTGACTTTTTGTAAATCTTCATAAACATTTTCTAATTCTTTCTTTGCTTCATCCGAGTTTCTCTGTCTTCTGGTTAATTTTGCTTATTTTTATAAATTTATACAAAACTTTCGTCAAGTAATAAACAATATTGACATATTCCCTTTTCGGATAATATTCATGGGTAATCATTATGTCGCTATACTGCATAATCTTTGAATGCACCTTCGGGATTAATTTTTCCGAAATGTTTAATAAGAGGACTTCCAGCACATACTGTACATTCATTTATATTTTTCAATAAATGTTGAACATTTTGAATGGTTTCAAGTTCACAATTTATATTATGTTTGTTCGGATTTGAATGTTTGATTTTATGAACAATAATCTATAAATAAGTCAGTTTAATTTACTTATAGGAAAAACTATATATTAAACTATAATAAGTAAAACTTTAGTAATGCTATTGTTTTTTTAAAATGGAAATAATATTTTGTGAATTCAACGTCGGACCAGAAAATGTATCTAACAGTGAAAACAATAACATTCTTTTGATTATACAATGTGTGACTGTCCAATCAGAAGAATATGTTAAATAATCTTTTAAAGTTGATAATTCAAAATAAAGATCATATTTCATACTTTCTTGACCGGTTGACTCAATAATTTCCGACACATTTTTTTCCGATTCAGCGATGCAAATATCTTTAATGTTAGCTGAAGTATTTTGTTTTGGACTAGGAGTAGACTTTTTAAGGCGTCCTGGTCAAAAGTAGTGCGAAAATCGAAATTCAATAAAATCTAGATTCATTACAAGTCTTGCTAAACGGTCTTTTATCAACATTCGATGAATATGAAGACGTTTCTTTTTCAAGCATTTAGTAATTAATACTAATACTTTTTGATGAAATGTCGAAAGGTCACTGTAGTCACCATCTAGTCCTTCATTATTAGAAACGTGATTAAAAAGAAGAGTACCTAGTTTTAATGATTTTTTGGTAGCTTTACCTACCAATATAAATATATTCCTTTATACATATCAATATATTTTTTTTTAATAATTCAACGATATGAAAATGGCATGTTATCCGGTCAAAAATAGGGAACATGGAAAATTGTAGAATATTTCTGAAAATCAAATATCTATAAATTTGATTATTCGAATATTTGAATATCTTGGATCTTTAATTAGGAATGATAAGATTTATAATTAAATTATTATTACTCATGCATTTGCAATCAATTTTATTTATACCCATAAAAATAGGAGGATTGTTAATTATTTGATTTCTATAGTTATAGGTATTGCTTATATAGGCTTTCCATAAATGAATAATATAAGATAATGGATATTATTTCCTAGATTAAATTTATTGTTAAAAAGAATATTTGAAGAATCTGGAAATGGATAAATAGGCGTAGAGGATCTTTAGTATATTTATCAATTTTTATATTGAACAGTAACACGAGTATTACCGATCTATAATTTCATGGTGATCTATAATTTCTATAATTCTATAATTTCGATCTATAAGCTCTCTCTTTCTGTTGAGATAATACATCCAAGAATTTTGAATAATAAACGCTATCGTCTATTTTCGTCTCGAATAATAAACTTTGTTAATAACATTATTTAATTCAAAGGTTGAACAAATATTCCTTCAATAAAAAACCAGTAAAATAATCACTCATTCGTTTTTTTCACCAAGATTAATAGGACGGAAAAAATAACATTGTAAAATTAAAATTTGAATTGAAAAGCCATGTAGCAATGAAAAAATGAAATATTGATTTGTAAAATGATAATATTGTTGTCCAGAGCCGTTCACATATAATGAATGATTAATAAATACCTTCTGAATAAATCCGTATAAATGTGTATAATCACGTTCAGTTTTTATATCTTTTTATTCAGAGTGCCTTTCACATACTAACGATAAAGCAATCAATTAGCATCTTAAAATATTTGTCCAGTTTATTCTGTCTTCATTCTTTTTTAGTGCGGTGTGACGTCCGCTGATACTAAGCACGTGGTAGAAATAAAATTTAGTTTTTATGAGGTATCGACCTCTATAGTTTATATCTATTTTCCGGCGTCACATGTTTACTGTGACTGTTTATAATTTCTGAGCGTGAGAAAAGTCTAAATAGAACCATTCGCTTATGAAGTCTCACAGAAAAACCATACCCTCCGATAAGCAAGATAGTTTTCTCCGAAAACTAATAAAACGGACTCTCTTGATGATACGCCATGGTCCTGCGCTAACGAAATTTCCCAGACGCATAGAGTCGTAAAAATTATCTTTCCGGCTGCGACTAAAATCACGCAACGCATATTGATGCCACATCCGCTAGACATTTGTATAAACTAATAATATTAATAATAGTCACTACTGTTTATCAACATTGTAAATCATCGTTATATTTGTAATAGCCATAAACTAAATCTCCTAAGGTCCATAGACAAAGCAAGAAACTACGACTAAACAAGCCAACATTTGTTATAGTCTCGCTACTATTTTTGTAATAAACTTAAGCCAATAGATTGTAAACAATGGATATCTCTCTCTCCTGTCAAATTCGCCCGTTAGAATTATTCGATTAATTAGTTAAACTATTAAATACAATTAATATTTTCCCCAAACGATACTGTACGCGACATCTATTAAAAGAAGAATGTACCGTTTTTCCATCCGCCCACGCCAAGATTCTTCCAATTAGACTAACGAAGGAAATCATTTTTTCCCTCATTGGCCTAATAGAAAACACTAAGAGTAGGGCAGCGAGACGAGGGCTATAAAATGGCCCGCGCGCAGTTGTATAGACAGTTCGAAACCAGCCTCAAAATTAAATCCAACTCTGACTTGTAAGGGAGAGAGATCATCTTAACAGTAGTAAGTCAAACAATAAAATATCATACTTCGAACTCATTCTATTTCTTCTCTTTCGCTTGTAGTAACATAATTAGTTTTTCCATCGAACGTAGATTGGGTGCTTGTCAAACCGAGTACTATCTACATTCAAAATAATTCTTTCAAACCAAATCCTGGCTAAGGTCTCTCTGGCGTGCGCCTGTTATAATGCAATACGAGAGAATCGCCTTACCATTCCTTTCATTCCATAACCTATCCCGAGTAGGATAAATTACGTAACTAGACAAATTGATTTCCCGGTTATTAGAGGTAAAACTCTACGACCAAAAATACACTCTTTAATAAATCTAGTCTGTAATATACATTGGACGTTACAGCGGTATACAGAGATACTTTAACACTTTGATGGATAAAACCTTATTATAATAAATGAATCGATAACAGTAACAATACTGGGAAGATAAACCTGGAACATCAAATTAATGAATATAGTAAAAATTGCAATAAGTTCATCACAACAGTTCAAACAAACATGGGTACTTGGCTTTAAAACTTCGCATATTTTCTATATTATATAAATACAGAACACCAAGCTCAGGTGAACGATTAACGATAGCTGACAGTCAATGGTTAAAAACATCATTTATATAGTACAAGTTCCAGTTCAACATATAGCAAGTGCTGCAGTATTTAGGTGTTTGTATAACTAATTTCCTGACATTTAGAGAATAATTCAGATCTCCGTTTATAGTAAAAATTGAAATAACCTTAAGTCCATACCTTCGTCCAAGGTATGGACTTTGGATAAACGACTTAATCTTAATTAACTATCTTAACAAAAAATATCCCAGCAACAGGATTCGCACCCACAGTAGTTAGACCGCTGGTAAAATGGAACGCGAGCGTCAGCTCACGCGGCTGTCACTGCAATAAACATATACGGTTAAAAACTCATATATGTTCATCGCTTATCCTCTCCCCCAGATTTGAATTTCAACCAGATCCATTTGCAAAAGCTCATCTTATCATCAAGTTTTAAATTTTAAGCAATGATAACTACGACGATTGGTCTATATAGATCTTTAACTACTCTCTGACTTTCTATTCATCTGTGTATTTTCTTACTTCTCGGTTACTTTATTGGAATTGTTTTGTTTCTTCAATTTAGTATTTATCGTTTTCATCTCATTATTATATATATATTTATTTATTGATAACTGACTATCAAGATCATTTCTGTATGGGTTTATATAAAGATCTAATTCATATAAGTCATTCTGCAATTGTGCTATTCGTTCAGTGACACTTGATTTTCATTCAAATTATTTTACAAACTGTTTCAAAATTTGTAAGATCATTTATTGTTGAGAATCTGCAATTTTACGAAGTCATTTCTTGTCAGTATGATATTGATCATCGGTAGTAATTCCATAATACCTGGAAGTTCTCAAATACTCTGTTTTCTCTAATTTAGAATTCTGTTGATAATAAATATTTATCTCGGTGTATATACTCTCCTTCAACAACTGCTCAACAATCGAACGGATCGATTAATTCGTTGATATTATATTAATAGACGTACAGTATTAATTTTTGTTGTCTAGCTACTTTCTAAAAAGGTAATAATTGCCATAGGCGCTCCTTATTTAGAATAGAATATAATTCTAGCTCTAGCAATTAAGAGTCGGGCAACAGTAACCCGATCACATGCTCATCTTGTAAAGGAAGAGTGAGAGGAGATGACAAAAGGGTGAAAGTTGCAGGTTCCAACGCGTTAGTACTCGAACGAATACCCACGTAAACGCGATTCTGAGTCTGTGGGGCACGTGCGGTGAAAACCCGACATATGCTCGCCACATGTCCGGCATGCTCTTCGCGTGTAACCATAACCGGAAAAATACGGGTTCACGGTGGACCCTAAATGACCACGCCTCCGCATTTCGCGGATTGGTCCATTACCAATGGTCTAAAGAGTAGGGATAGTACGTTGCGGGCTCCTGTTGTCAATCATTCATCTCTACGACAGAGTCTCTTCCGGAACACGGTGACACGGTAATGTAAAAAAAATCATGATAGAATTAGGTAGCCCATCAATTAGTGAAATAACTGTCTTATGTTCATTGAATGGAAAATAACGTAAACCACCTATCAGCTTTAATATCTTCTGAAGAAGTTTGTAATTTGGTTAATTGAGTGAATTTAAACAAAAATAAATATATGCATGACATCGGAATTCAGTCACGATTGGTTTTATATACATTTTGATCTAAGACTTGTGACTTTATAACCCGGACGTATACGACTTACGTGCGAAATACGGGACGGCCTTTTTTATAAATTTCCCTTGTAGATATTTAGCTGTTACTAACTCATGTGCAGTAACAATATCCACACCTCTTCCCCAACTCTTGTGGAAAAGTTTCTAAAATAATAAAAATAATAGAATAAATAGCTTCTAAAATAATTGTGGAAAAGCTTCTAAAATCATACTAGTGCTAACAAAACTGTCTCACAAGGGCATATTCAGTACCGTAGATTTCGTAATTGAGAATAGGTGATACGGAAAGATCCTGAACTATCGAGAGTTTGAATTATATTTTAGTATAAGCTTTCTTATTACTTACTTGTAAAGTCTGTCGAATTCAGGTAGCTTCGCACGGTAGTCTGAATTTATTCGGGCACGAGTAATAATTTCGGGACTCATATTACGGTTAGTATTGCCAGTGTAGGAAGTACGGCTAGTACTGCTGCTGTGGCTATTTTATCGCCTTTTTATACGTTGATTTAGTTAATTAAGTCATTACTTAAAATTTTGAAACTAACATGAGGAGGTCGAAAATTATGTCGTTGAATGCGTTTTGATCCCGTAAAGTTTCTGTAGCGTAATGCGAATCTGATATATTTTCACGTAAAAATATTATGTGTTTGTTGTAATTATTATCTGGTCAACTTGTGTTTCATACAAAGCTTAATTGGGTATGTATCTACAACTATGATTGCTTAATACTATTATTATAAAACTATCTTACAGCATCACTCTTTCGTTGCAATATTTACTTAATATCCACTGGAGAAATCATTCAATGCGACACATAGTTTATTTAATAAAATAAAAATAGAAAGATTTTACCTTTTGATCGGAAAAATCACGTTGTACTGAACACCATACCTTATCAGTCAGTTTTGTGTGATTATCTATTTACTATTAAAGATTACTATTGTACATCACGTATCTAACGTATCTAACGGAGATTTCTAATCCGATGGGGTTATATCAACCTGATTATTAGTTGTTTAATATTGAATATTATGGCGCTCTAAACTAGAAGTTATTTTTTAATTGTATTTCATTATTTCTTTCTTCAGCCGTTAAATATACAATCTTAATCCATTTGAATGAGTAGTTAGAGTCAGTAGAGTGTTTGTTTTAGCACAAATACAGCTACACAATAGAGCTCTTATGGTATATGGCAACGATTCTCCACGTCGCCTATTTCGTTTTTCTTGCTCAGATTTTCCATCGAAATTCATAATGAGAAGCTTCAAAAACTGTTCTTCCAAATTCTTCCCTACTCTTTTCTAACTTGATTGCCAACATTTGTCTCAGCTATATATATGCTGCTTATATAGTTTAAAAATGATTAAAAGAAAAAAGCAAGGCAACAAAAGAAATCCTACTATAAAGTTTAAGGGAATTATAAATATTGCATCAAGGTAAACATTATCAAGTAACATTTCAACCAAAGTCATTCATTCAGCTTTGATAGGTACGAAAAAACGAAAGTACTTGTATGATGCCTGTTTCACCAAAAATTGATGGATCTCTTCCCTTCTTCATTCCTCTCTTTTGGTTTGATTGCATCTGATGCTCTTGCTGGAAGTACGATTGTAAATCCGATCAAGGCTATTCAACGACAACACTAGATAGATCAGTTATATCGACACAATCAAACAATGGAAGTTATCGCTTTGGATAATCCGCTATACTTACGAACGTATAAAGCGGGTTATGGTAAACAATATTTGTCTGTAAATCATATACCATAGGTATAGGTTAATTCCTGATTTGAGAGGAATTATTATGTAAAATGATTTATTGTCTAATGTATCTTATTACCAAGAATCATCTGTTATAAATTTATATAATAAAAATAGACCATTTACTCATTGGGTATTCTACATACAAAAAAACAATGATATTGTTTACCTCGATAGTTTTGGTGATCTACGTCTAACTATGGATTCAATGTTATATCTCGGAGAAGATAAAATTAATTTAAATCCTGAGAGATATCAAAGTTTCAACGCCTTCGACTGTAGTCAACGTTGTTTGAAGTTTTTGTATAATAAGTTATGTACTATATATAAAATATCTATTATATATAAAATTAAATATACTATATATGTATAATTTATTGACATTAAGCCTCTTAGGAACATTAACGTTACTCAAAGCGCATTACTTTCTTTCAATTAAACTATCAAAAATTATGTCTTAGGGTAGGTAGAACTGTTAATTTTCAACTTAATATCGAACATTGCTGTACGTAATAATAACTTTGATGCGAAGCAATTATTTTACTCAGTAGAAGCTACGAAATGTAAGACATAGAAATAATTTTACAACAAATTTTAGTTCTCAAGGATATCGAATTAGTCTTGAATCTCACAATAATACTTTACCTGGTGTAACCAAGTGTAGTTATACAATAAGTTTCTAACCAATAGATTTAATAGGATCACTATTGATAAAAAATAATCTCCATATTAATCTGTTAGTTTCAAATCAATGAAAAAGCATTTAAGCATTCAACCAGGTGTCCTGTTTGATGAGTTCATCGTTCATTCTCAAATTCATGCACACCAATGTTAGTCGTCATTACCTTTCAATAATATTGATGAAATTAGGATTTCAATTCAACATCAGAACTTATTCCTTCTTATATCTCATAACACACTTAATGTCTGTGAAAAATTAGCAAAGGTAGATGAATTTATCGTCGAAAAAACTAAACTTCTCAACAACGCCATTTGTTACATGTTTTAAAAGATTCGCTATGAAATGAACGCAATTAAAATCGTCCAATAAAAAACCTAGAGCTAACTTGTCTCGTTTAGAACTGGGTATTGCTCAATATAAACCAAAGTTCGATTATTGAATTATTAGACTTTGTAAATCTGTCAATATCAGTAAAATCTTCGTTAATATGAAACGTGAAATAATCTTCACTACATCATGAAGTAGCTTGAACGCAGATAAAATGACTGTTACTATAACAGCTCAAACCTCGAGAAATCATTGAACTGTAAACATTTTCACGCAATTGTAAAAATGTCATTTTGTTATTTTATTCTTTCAAATAAACCAAAAACATTAGAAAAGAGTAAATGCTAATCACTTCCACCACTGTAATATCATTAACGTAAAAATCTTTCTCATCTCGCAGTATTATCTATATGGCAATTTATAAGCATATATTCATTAATAGTTTACCATTGATAAGGATAAACTGTTCAAAGTATTATGAATCTTTCAAAGGTTTTCCAGTTGATATAATATCGAATTTAAAACAAGTGGAAATTTTCCATAATATACTACAGCTTACTTTTGACCTTTGAAAAATAAGTCTTCAAAGCGTCTATAATAGTGACCGTAAGAATCTTAGCCATCATGAAAGGTATAGAATTTTGAGATAAATTTTATATTTATGATGTTTCCCTTGACAATGACTAGAAAAGGAGAGTGAGAACAATTTGCACGAGATCACATACGGTCATAGTATAAACTACACAGCCCTCTTTTACTAACAATTTACAATTATTATAGTTATGTCGTCGTACATCTTGAATTTCGTACTCTACATGTTGTTCGCACCAAGCATTACATGTAGTTTAAGACAACCTTTATATAATGTATATATTTCGAATTGGAGACACGTGATTTCATCAGAACATAATTAAAATTCGTTCTATAAGCTGTATATAAGTAGATTATTTATATTACTATAATATCATATAAAGGATGGTTTATATTATTAAAATATACATAGAAGACAATGGAGTATGATAGAGGAGGAGACACGACGACCCCTCTTTCACTTGACCACATGACATTGGAAGATAACACTTCGTACCACATATTATTATACTGCTTACTGTCCGTGGTTACATTATCCTTACATCTCCTGCTATTCTTTTTCTGTTAGCGGCGGAAGCGGCTTCTCTAATAGACAGTAACTTATTAGTTCTTTGCATTAACATTCAATGATATTCTTTCTGAACTATTATTGGAGTTGTCGCTAATGTAGTATACAAAGGAAATAAATAGTTTTCTTAAGTTTTCTCATGATATATCAATACAACAAACACGACATATCACTCCTTTACAAGTGAGTATGTCGCAACTTTTCATTAATTTGTAAAAAAAGGTGTTTAATCATAAAAAATATAAATTAATTATAAAATCAAAATGCTTCATTATTTGGTTGTACTTACATATAGGATATATTGAAATTATTTATTGATTTAGCGTGCAAAGACAAAAATTATCATTGAATTGAAAAAAAAAACTATATTTTTACATTACTTTTTATTACGGTTCTTCTCAGTTTTAATAGCTTTGATATCTTACTCATAGTTTATTATCTTACTTATACTCTTATTAATTTAAATAGCTATCTAGATGGTAACAAAAATGTCATCTTATTACAAACATAGAAAATGTATTAAGACTAACAAGTTTTTATTGATGACGAGTAGCGATGAAGAATCAAACTTGTGTAGGTTGAAATAAAAATGATTAAAAAACGTAACATGAATCTGCTTAATGTTACCAGTGACTAATAATATTGAGAACGGGGTGGTAGGCCTTTATAATTGGTTATTTATAAATTTACAACGTATCAAGTGGCACAATATAAGTTTCTAAAATAATCCGATTCTGTTTAAAATACAACATAAAAGTTAATATAACATATGAATAATCATCACGTGTAATTACCGAATCTTGATCAATTTTAAGTCTCTATAACTACAATTGAAAGATTTACAAGACAATTTTAATCATATAAATTTTCTTTTTCAAGAAATCTACAGAGCTGTTGAGCTACTGAATGACTTTTATATCAGAGTAATTAAGTCTCGAGAAAAACATCTTATTATAGATGTCGAGAGAATCATTCGAGCATTCAAGAGTAAATTTTTTCAAGCTTTAATAGGTGAGTAATTTAATTTTATAATTTTATTTTATTTTTATATGCTTTAATATTGCAACAGAGAAAAAATGGCACTCATCAGATCAATGCTTGGTTGCTATTGCTTACGTTTTTACAGCGATTCGACTAGTGTACGAATACCATTGTTGCCACTACTGCCTGGGCTATGCATAGTAATGATGTTATTTATCCCAGAAACATCAAATGGCTAATGTTGCTTTGTGGACTATCGCAGTTATAGTTTGCCAGCTTTGTGAGGGCGACTTAATATCATGTGCAATTTTAAGATCAATCTGTCTCTTATAACTGCAGCATATACAATATTGACAACAATTTCTCCATTATTTTCCCCGAGATACAAATCTACTTCTAAATTCCATATCTTTGGGCCGTTGTCTGGATTCGCACATAGGCCCAATTACGGCTTTATCCTGTTCACGTGCATCTTCAGAGTCATATTTCTATTTCTTTTATATTCCTTAAGTTACATGCACTATCGCTAGCCCTATATGATGTACAATCTAACGTCCACTGCTATTAGGAATGTGGTCGAAGTTAAATTTAGATTTTTAATGAGGTTATGGACCTCTATCGCCTATGGGTACTTTCTGATGTCATCTATTTACGATGACCGTTTAATAATTTTTGAGCGTGAGAAAAGTCTAAACTTAACCACTTTAGTATGAAAGGCCTCATAGAAAACCAAACTCACCAATAAGCAAGTTAGTTTCTCCGAAAACTCATATAATGGATCTCTTTGGTGCTGCGTGATCGCCCCATGCTAACGAAATTTTCCAGATGTGTAGAGTCGTAAAGATAATTTTTTTTGACTGCGGCCAAAATCACGCAACGTATATTGATGTAAGATATTGATGTAAGAAGTTAGACGTTTGTATAAAACAACAATATTAATAATTGTAACTGCAGTTGTTTATTGTAAACTAATACAAATTCTAGGATACTTGTTATATTTGTAACTACCATAATCTGACTTTTAGAATCCACGAGACATAAAGGAGAAACCAAAACTAAACAAACTAATATTTAACGTAGTGTCGATAATGTTAATATAATAATATTAAGTCACCAAATTGTACACCGTAGATCTCTCTCTCTCTCTCTCTCTCTCTCTTTCCTGTCAATTTCATTCGCTACAATTATTCAATTAATTAGTTAACCAATTAATTTCAATGAACATTTTCTCAAAACAATACTACATGCAAATTCTTATAAAGGAAAGATGTATCATTTTTCTATCCGCCCACGTTAAGGTCCCTCCAATTAGGCTGACGAAGGAAATCTCCTATTCCCTCATTAGCCTAATGAGACAAGGGTCCGGCTCAAAGGAGACCCAGAGAACTCTAAGAGTAGGGAAGCGCGACGGGGTTATAGAATGGCAGTTGTACAGATAGTTCGAATCCAGCTCCAAAATTAAATTTAATTCTGACTTGTAAGAGAGAGAGAGAGAGAGAGAGAGAGAGAGTGAGAGAGAGATAATCTAAAGTAGTAAGTCATACAATAAATATTCTAATTTGAACTTAGTCTCTTTTTTCTATTGCTTTGTAGTAACATACTTAGATTTTCCATCGAATATAGATGGGGTGCTTGTAAAATCGAGTACTATCTATATTGAAAATAATTCTTTCAAGCCAAATCCTGGTTAAGGTCTCTCTGACGTGCATCTATTGTAGAGCAGTACGAGAGAATCACCTTACCATTCTCTCCAATCCGCCACCTATCCTGACTAGGATAATTCACAAAAAATAAACAGATTGATTTCCCGGTTATTATATGTAAAACTCTACGACCAAAAATAGACTCTTAATTTATTTAGTTTTGTAATATCTTCCGGATGTTACATTATATTTTATTGTCTTATTTTTATATATATATTTTATATTTTCTTATCTTCATTCATTTATAGATGTATATTTGTTATCTTATTTTAGTTTTTTTTCTTACTTACATCTTATATCTTATTATCTTACACTTTTCACTTTTCAGTTTGGTGATTTCTATTAAAAAGATTAATTAATTTAAACAAATAAACAAGTTTAATTTCAATTGATGATTTATTATTATTATATTATATATTTTTCATAATATTTTCAATTAAACGTTTTTTTCACATTTTCTGTATTCTCCGACAGATTAAAATTTCGTCAGATATATTTTTTAAATCTTTTATCTGTATAATTATTTTATTATTTTATTTTATCTTCAATTTTTTCATCTGTCTATATATTTCTATCTTTGTCTTTTTTTCTCTATATACGTCTACATATATAATTACTATAGCAACACTAAATTCTAACTAAAAACCAACTATAATTTACTTGATTAGATGCAATATGATTAATCAAAATATAATTAATTCCTTCCGGTATAAGTTGAGTACATTAAATAAAAAATTAATTTGAGATGGATCAAATGCAAAGAATAATCATATTGATATATTTCATTTTATATTAAGTTCATGTTTTCAAGTAATATCCCCTCTTATTCAACCGAAAAGCATAAGATATTTCCAATAAATTATACATTGCCCAGCAATGGGTCAAATCTGTACCTTCCAAAACGAAACATCTATGATTAAGATAAAATGTGAAAGCAGATTTGGAATACGTTTAATATTTTTAATTTGATGACTTTTCTTTCTACAGGAATAGTTGATTTGTAAATCGATAATAATAGTTCACATTTTGCAAATAAATCAGTATATTCGCATAATATACTTAACGATAAAGATAAATTAATTTATTAACAATATAATTTGAATAATTTTGATAAAAGGTTAATTATGAATGATTTAAAATTGAATGACAATCATATTAATATATTTTATTTCATGATATATAAATATTTTCAAAATAATCCTTCGACCATTCAACCACGGAGTACTCTATACTTACAGAAAACCTCGTAGAATCCGGGAAAATAGTGGTTTAAATCTGCTCCTCCTGATACGATAAAAATTCATACACAGCTGCATTGACTTGTATAGTAAGTGTGAAGGGAGTCATTGGATTTGTTATTATGATACTAATCGCGTTCGAACTTGTAACTTTCTTAATCTTAATCATTTAGACGCTTGTAATGAAAAATTTTTGAATCAGTTATTTCCGTATTCAATGGTAAATGGAAAGTTTGAGGGAATTAAACTAGTTTTTGAAAAAGCGCACTATTTTTTATCACCAGAATTGTGATAAAGATTGTGGTGTTTTCGCTATTCCCTTTTTTACATCCCTAATTTTACAAATAAATCCTTTAAAATTCAATTATTACTTCAAAAGATAATATATCATTTATTGAATATGTTTGAAAATTGTTCACTTTCACCTTGTCCCTCAGATGGAATGAATGAGACGATGTTAGATAATAATATAACATACATTCCTAATCTAAATTCAAATTAAAGAAATGTTGATGAATTAAGTCAAGATATTCCATCGAAAATTGTTTGAGTATCTGACAAGCATCTATTATTACTTTAAAATATTAGAAATGGGAACATTCTCATTTACAGATTCTACATAATAATACTAAAAAATGTTTTAATAGTACAGTGAATTTTATATAATTATGACATTAAACATCCAAAAATAACTGATTTTCAACTATAATCTTTTAATAACGAAATAATTTGCATTTCTCGTGTAAGATGTAAAGTAAAAAGTGTAACAATTCATCGTGCTTCTCTTATTGAAAAAGGTTATTACACTAATATTTTTCGTGAAACAAAAATTGGATCATCGCGAACGATTCAAGTATTTCATTTTGTTCTAAACTTTTCCAACACAAAAGTTCGTGTGTTATTTTTCTGGAAAACCTCGTTTTACCACGTTTATCGAATCATATGAAAATTTACAATCAATTAGAAAATGAACCATATAGTGGTAATCTTAATCAAGGTTATACGTTAAATCATTCTAAATTTACCAATAGTCCGCTGGCTGTTTTGTACGTAAGTCTAAATCTATTATAATTAATTCCCACACTTTAACTCCCAAGTTAATTGCATGGCTGAATAAAATCTTTCGTCAGAATCCATTTTTTCTTTCGATAATATAAAAAATAACAACAGAGTTTAACACTCAATTATGGATATGACTTATTCTCACCCGGTAAAGAACAACGCTCCAACACTAATTTCTAATCAACAATCTCAAAAAGAGTTCAGACAATCATCTGTAAAAAATCCTAGAAAATATTATGAGTCCCATAGACCATATATTTTGGAGAAACGTAAAATTCAGTACAAAGCGAAATAAACATTAAAAAACCAACAGTAAATGAAACTGCCGAGAATAAAAAATAATAGACTTTAAAATTTACAAACCAAACGGAAACATTAAAAAATCAGTGTGCAAAAGAGTAGGCAAAATATTTTGAAATACAAAGTATATTACGTAATCAGTGTTGCAAATAAGATTAATCAACAAGTCAATAATAGACGTTGAATAAATAGTTACCGACGTTATAGATGCAACAGATAAGGAAGTCGATATGTAAAAAAATTAATAAAAACGTGTCAAAACAAATAAACCTTGTTTAAGTTTTGTTTAGCTCATTTGGGCAAAGAAGCAAATACCTAAAATGAGGTGTTTGCTGTAACAGCTGTAACGTCCGATGGATATTACAGACTAGATTTATTACAGAGTGTATTTTTGGCCGTAGAGTGTTACCTCTAATAACCGGGAAATCAATTGGTCTAGTTACGTAATTTATCCTACTCTACTTAACCTGGTTTTAAAGAGACTAGTAGAGAATGTCGTTGAGATAAATGTAGAGAAAAGTGAATTTGGTTACTCTTCGGTGACATTTTTCGGCTATCTCCATCATTAAGCATGATAGTGACATTAAGTTGCTCACGAAGCTTATTATAAAATATATGGTTTGGGATTGGGGCGCAGAACAATAGGAGGCATTTGAGAGGCTAAAAGCAGCCCTCACTCAAGTCCCTATACTTGCGAGGACAGATTTTAATAAAGCGTTTTTCATCCATTGTGATGGGTAGTCCTATACACTAGGTTCTTGCCTAGTACAGAGAGATGATGATGGCTATGAACATCCTATCTGCTATGCCAGCAGAATACTCAATGAGCACGAGCGCAATTTGACGATATCAGAATATTTAGTGTTACTGTTCGCCATTAAGAAATTTCGTCCTTATATTCAAGGGACGAAGCTCACGGTAGTCATTGATAACACATCTTTGATCAGGATTCGGAATAAAAAAAATTAAACTCCAATAATGGAATTTAGAGATTGTGTATCGTAAAGGAACGATGCATCACGTACCCGATGCACTATCTTGCGAGTTTAAAGGCGAAATGCAAATCGCACCGTTTGAGGAGGTCAAAAACCCTTGGTATCTGAGGCGATTGACAAATGCCACAACGCCTCCGGAGAAATATCCTGATTGGAACGTCAACAAAGGGATGCTATATCTTTATGAACGAAACAACCTCCTTGATCCCATCACGGATAAAAAAGAACGATAGCGACTAGTGGTATGAGATGAGTTTCGTGAACAAGTACTGAGAGACGTACAATGTGAGTCGTTAGCTAGATATCTGGACATGGAAAAAACTTATGACAGAATAGTCAGGGAATATTCTTAGCCCAGTATATGATACGATGTAAGAGATTTCATGCAGTGTTGTCAAAAATGCCACAAGATTAAGATTGAGCAAAAGGCTCCCTTAGATCTCATGGGTAGAGATTACGTGGAGCAATCGTAGGCAATATTTGCGACCGATGTCGTTGGGCTGCCACGGAGCAAAAACCATTTTAAATACTTGACAGTAAAAAGTCATATAGTAAAAAAAATTTTAAATAAATACAATTTTTATTAGAGTAGTAAAAGATTTGTTTGATCTTTATTTTATTTGTAATTACAATACTTCAAAATACATCATTAAAATACTTGTCGAGCCGAAATTCGAATGACTGTCCCTAGGCTCCGGCTGTACAGCCAAGAGAACCATCACATACTGATTAATTGCACAACTTTCTCTAGTTTATTACAAGACTAAGAGGACTGTGGCCAAAGACGTCCATGCGGTACATCCAGGCGTCCAGGCGAAACAAAACCTTTGCTGTCTAATTAAAAATAGTCCAACACTGACATCGTATAATTAGGACCGCGGCGTGATTAAGCCTCTTTTCTGTATAGCGTGCAATGTGTATACATGTAATAAATACATGTTTATCTAATGTGTGTCTTATTAATTTATTGCGAATCCGTCTATCCAACCATCCGTCATTATTTGCGCCCACGGAAGGGACGTTTGCTTCCCGATCCCGACAAATAGATAATAAAATATATCGCATCAAATGAATCCAATTAACACAGTTAGCTTGCCTTTAAACTACTACACAATTTAAAAAAATACGATTCTTTTTAAATGTTATAACTCGAAAACCAATCGAAAAATGTTGCATTTTGAGAATATACATGATAATATATTCGTAATGAAAAAATTATAAACTGCAACGCGAAACGGCCTAAATTTATTAAGGGAGGGAAAACTTCCCTTAATTGTTAAGGGTAGTCACCTCCAATCGCATTGAAACCTAAATTGCGAATAACAATTATCGCGAAATAAATAAAAAGGGAAGGATAAAGAAAAGATCGAGACGCATTTACGGCCTGACATGCGCCAGGATATCAATGACTTTGAAAAGTCGAGGACAGGTGAGAGAGCAGGCGTTTAACTAATCGAACGCGCGAAATAATGCAATAAGAAAAACAAAAATTTATTAACGGTTACGTAACAAAAAGAAAGAAATTAAATTATAAAGCGCAGCAAAAGAAAAACAAATAGATGTGACGGCGAATCGGCGACAATTGCAGAGCGCGAATAAAAATAAAAATAAATAACGGCCGTCGTAAGGCTCCGGCTATTTAGCCAGGAGATTCGAACGAGGCCCAACGCACGCAAATCAAACAATAATAATAAAAAAATAATGCACAGAGGGAGAGAGAGAGAAGTAAGGGCATTCACCGATCTGTAGTTCCCAGGAATTTCCAAAAACACAAAAAACTTACATCTGATCATATAATCCACTCACAAACTTCTACACAAAACTCGACAGCTTTCCTCAACGATTAAAGGCTAACTCTCGGTGAGTGTCACTTACCTCTCTCTCCCTCTCTCTCTCTATCTCAATGCCAATAAGGCAAACTGATTTTCCGAGGTCGTTGACCTCGGAAACGTAAACATGCCCTAATCGTGGGCTGATGTTATTGACGAGCTCCGGCCGACGACCAGGAGCTTCGTCACAAGACATTAAAATAAATTGTTGCGATTTTCGTTGAAAAGGCAATAGTTTAATTAATAAATTTTAGTTGCAATCGATTCCTTAGCAATTTTGCATAGTAATTCGTAATAAAACAATAATGACTTTTAACAGGGATTAGTCACTAACCTTCCAAATAAAGCGCTAACTGAGACGCTTAGCTGGGAAATCAAACAAATAGAAGCATCAATACTCTCCCGAATCATTTTCAGGTAGCTTAATTATATAAAATGGTACTATGGGCCATATATTATATAATCAGAATTAATATCGGTATAAACAACATCTTATTTACTCAAATTTAAAAAATTTAATCGAAATTCAATGGAGTGTAATATTTCATATTATTTTAGAAAATATTCGAGCTTTACAAAAAATCCATTTTTCAATTGTATTTAGACAAAAAAATCTAGTTATATGTAAGATTACTCAAGAGATATTAGAAGAATATAATTGAAATACTCAATTATTTAATAAACATATAATATAATTTCATAATGTTATTTTACTACATTTTATAAACGTGTTCATAACTTTTTCTAAGTTATAGAAATTTATAATAAAGTTATAGAAATTTACATTCAAATATTTATTTACATTTGTAAATATTTTATAATATAATCTATACATTATGATGTTCTTTTTACAATTAACTCCTTGATGTTTTTATTTAAAGGAATGAATGCGTGATAACTTAACGTACTATCGACATGCAAGGCTTGCATAAATACCAATAATCTTTTTGTTTTAATTTTCACATGCTCTACTATCGTACAGTAAATCAAATTTATAACAGGTATGGCCTTTTGAGTTCATTTATATATTCCTCAGTTGAAAAAATGCTCGTATTTGTATTTCACAAACTGACGTTCCGAGCAAGTCTATTCATTCTTTCGCAAGTTCATCACAATTACTTTTTCTATGGCGACCTTTAAAAGAATGCCATTCAACTTTAATTCCGTGTATATCATAAGAAACCAAAGTTAAAAAATTTGATTTATTCTTATACTAGTTTAGTATAAGAGTAATTGCTTTTTGATATGCTTCTTTCACTTATTTATAAAGTCCACTTTTTTCTATAAAATCAACTATATCACTATCTACCCAATGATACTTTCTCATAAGTAAACTGTTCAAATTATATGACGGTGAATACATTTTTCTTTCAATTATATCAGATATTTCAAGAATCATTGAATTTATTTGTTCAATTTCAATACAATTAAGTAATGAATTTAGATGGTTTAATATTATTTTCCCAGTTCATTTTCATCGATCAAACATTTTTATCACATTGTATGTGACAAGTATCTTGATCATTATTACCAAAGAGTGGTTGAAAAATTATGTCTGCACGTGCGGAGAAACTGGTTTTATTGTTCTGATAAAGAAAAGATCGTTTATTTAATAAAAAGATTATTCTCATAAATAGAAAAAAAATGTTTAAGCCATAAATTTAATGATTTATAAAATCGAACTACCTGGGAAAATTATTAGTCAGTAGTCGACGCATCTATTAGTACGACACCCGGCTCAAGGCCGCAGATGACTTTTTTGTATACGCTATTATCGAGTCCCTATTAAATATCAAGAAAGTTTTATTACGGATTATTATACAAAACTATGTACCCATTAGGGAAAGGTTTTCGTTTATCTTTCTAAACTGAAAGTGAAAACGAATGTTTTTTATTTCAAAAAACTTGTACCATTTTGATGACTATGCGAGAGCTGGATTCCACTAATCGAGTCAGTTAGAATCTGCGGCTTAAATGAGCAGTCGCACTTAAAAATAAAAAGAGTTTAGTGACTCATTATTCTCAACTTATTCAACCTTTGTGTGCTCCCGAATCCTCCGGTCGCGTCAACAAATTACCCCTCTACATAACAACCGAATTATAAAATTTTTATATTTTTATATAAATTTTTATACTCAAATATTATTTAAAAAAGTATCTGCTCTAGAGTGTAAGGCATAAGTTAATATTAGTATCCATTAGCTCTTGATTCCTACGAATAAGTCATACACTCAATCTTTTATTTTAAATAATAAAATGGATTTTCTTATCAATACTTTATCTCCTGCTGCTATTTGTCTGATACTTATATCGATTATAGAGTATATACAGTAATAAAAATTAGCTTTTTTCTTCACAACGGAGGTTATAGTTTATTTTAAATTTTGTATAATCAGTTACCTATGCAAATAACTAGTCAATAAGATTTATTTTTAAACTCTGTCATCACTCGATTCCTGTTTTATATTGACAAAATGTACATAAACGATCTTCAATGAAAAAATAATTCTGACCGAAAATAATATCAAGAACAGTTTTCAGTGCCGATGTTATTGTTAATAATCGGTGAAATAATCAAATAGTGTTAAGTTTATTATTTTAACTAACTGATTCTTTCTCCTCTCTCTCTCTCTCTCTCTCTCTTTCGCTCTTTTGCGTAATAGTGATAATATTGGATTTGTCCAATTAACTAATTAATTATTTAGTTAATAGAAGCTATTTCATGTATTGAAAACCGAACGAGGTATGATACATCTCTTGACAGATTATTACATCGCCCTTTTATTCATTCATACAAAAGTTTCATTTAGTTCAATGAAGAAATTCTTTCTTTTTATTTAGTAAATAAAAATTTGCCAATCTCGAGACCCTGCAGATCTAACAGTAAACATGCACCTAGATTACGAGTTACTGTGTATCGATTCGGTCATTCAGACTAAATATACGATTTAATCGGGATACATGTACTACTATTCAAAATATAATCGTTTGGTTAGAATTCGAATCCAACTTTTCTAATTTAATTTAAACCTTTTACTATCAAGAAAGAGTGAAAGAGAGAGAGAGAGAGAAGAATCGTGGGCATAATTCTCGATATAAAAGTAATAAAACTGTATGATTATTTACAAAGTTTGAACAATTTTGATAATTTTGCATATTATTTTTTATGAATATTCATTACAGCATTTAAATTATTATTTATTGATAATTTTAAATTTTATATATGTTTCTTTTTTATTTGTTTTTTAGATATCCAAGAATATTACACAATAACGTTGGTGGATAATTTTAATTACGATGAAGCACACACAACTGAAAAGCAAAATTCAGCATACCCGTGGAACATAATATGTCATAGGTTCTGTTCAATATCATGCGAATCAGAGTTTGTAAGTATTTATTAATAATATAATAAAAATATTTTTCTATTTTTATGTGATCATCATCGCTAAATTTGATCAACCCATCACATACCATCGTTAATTTCTATTAATTCCTTAACGAGAACGATGCATCCGCCCTGAATGATGATTATTTTAGTTGCTCTTTCACTAAGCTGTAACTCTAAAACTCACTCCAATTCCGACTAAAGCTATTTTATTTCTTTCTCTACTTATTCAATGATATTCTTTGATAATGCCCCCCCCCCGGGGTAATCAAGCGTCGCAGATGGTCTATCCACCTCCCTTCCCTACATGTATTAGTGTATATTGGGTGGTATGCCACCCACCGGATAATGACCTTCTCCCCAACTTCACCGGTAGTTGATGTTGCTAGTTGATGATGATACACCATATACCACGTAGTGAGCGCGTTGCTGGGGGAAGATGCATCTCTCTGGTGCCGATAATGAAGCACGTCTCTCAAGCGTTTCACGAACGTGGACCACAAATCAGCTATGAATCTCCTGCTAATCGTTATTACACTTCCGATTCCTAGGAAACACATTAGAAGAATTATGTCTCTTGTTAAGAAACCTTTGCTAATTTAGTTATGAATAAGATAGTCAATCAAGATAAGATTTTATCTTAATCATATTTGATTAGGTAATTATGGCTTTTATTACTTTTTTAACGAAGAAGGGTTATTTAACGTCTTTCTTTTACTCCCTTTTTGTTGGAAACTATGTAAATTTTAACATAACTAGCCTAGCTGATAAAATTCGATCATTAGCAACATGTTTCAAAGCATATTTTTAGTATAAAGTAAAATATGAAAAACTCATAAAATATTTTTGAAAGTAAACAAAGTAAGAATGGTTTGAATCGTTTTCCTAATTTTCCTATTGGTAATTGCTTTCGGCTCCTTTAAAATTGTTGTCTTTAAGTGCGAGATGCAATATTTTGCACAATTTTTGAAAGTAAGACAATTTATTTAGAAAATAGTAGGAATAAAATAATTATTTTCTAGAAAGACACATTTTCTCAAGTTTTTTTGTACATTTTCATTCTATTTTTTGCAGTCAGTTAAGTCTTCAGTCAGCTTTTTTTTTTAGCACAATACGTGTTCTTACTAAAAATAAATAGAAGTTTTTTAAGTGTTAGAAGCTTTTTAAAGTAATATAAATTTTGGAACGTGATCAGTGAAGTAAGTAGTTGAAGGCACCATGTGACGGAGCTCCAGGCCCTTGGCCGGAATCCGCCAGCTATTTTGTCGGCTGATTAGCGGCCTGTAAATGCGAGGTCCATGATTTCAGAAAATTTGTAGAGAATTTTTGGCTAGGGGGAGGCGAAGAGGTGAGATGCGTTCACCAACTCAGCAAACAGTTGAATTTTTAATTTGATTGAGAGAGAACTTGTTTTTGTTTGTTTTGGGTGCGAATAGTGTGTTGCGAGGAAAGTTTTGAGTGATGTTTTCTTTTTGTTGGAAGAGGAATTGCTAATCCGGTGAGTACCTTGCCTCTCTCTTTATTGCTTTCTGTGTGTCATACTATATTTATATATTTTTTGTATTGTTGTAGGGCCTCACACGGACCTCCAAGCTACACAGGGAGAGCTTGGCGACTACTGTTATGCACAACCATCGCTGTATCTTAAATTTTATTTCATTGTTTTTTTTTTATTTATTTTATTAATTGATTTTGTTTTGCTTCATTTGATTGTCAGTTATTTTTGTAATTTTCTTTGGTTTTCTTTTTTTTTATTTTTGTAAATAAATTTATCATTTAACGTCTGCCTACTCATCTGTTCTTGAGCTTTCAAGGTCATTAGCTACCTGGTGGGTGTTAGGCCGTATTTGCGCCTCTTAGCTCTCCCTTTTCGTTTTTTATATCATTATTCGTGGTTTATAGATTTCGACGGGATTGAGGAAGTTTTCCCTTATAGAAAGGTAAGTTTATCCCTCTAGCGGAGTTAGAGTTTTCGCATTGCAAGTATTTAAATTGAAAACCAGCCGCCAATAAAAAAGGCAAAAGGAATTAGGACGAACATAATGATCCAGATATACTTTCATTGGGTCATTGTAAGCCACTTGAAATATCAAGCCAAAAGAAGAAAATTGTAGCACAATGAAGGAAGCGCTCAGTACAAGTGTTGAAAGATGTGGAAACAAACATCATTCCGAATATCCCTAAGAAATGATTAAAGGTTATGTAGTTATCGAAAACGGCTGTAGAGGTCACCTTCAAGAAAGTTTATCCTTAACAACCTGTAGATGTTCCGAACAACATTAGTATTATAATAATTGAATATCCAAGTCATAATAGAATTAACTATTTACGTTCGCGCATCCACCAGCGCCACTTGTTTGATGATATTGTTTCGACACATCCACCATTCAGGCTAGTTAAAAATTACTTCATATTAGCACTTGTGATAAATTTCGAAGTTCATAAGATATTATTTTTTTACTGTAACATCCGGAAGATATTACAAAATTAAATAAATTAAGAGTCTATTTTTGGTCGTAGAGTTTTACATCTAATAACCGGGAAATCAATCTGTTTATTTTTTGTGAATTATCCTAGTCAGGATAGGTGGCGGATTGGAGAAAATGGTAAGGTGATCTCTTGTACTGCTCTACAATAGATGCACGCCAGAGAGACCTTAACCAGGATTTTGCTTGAAAGAATTATTTTGAATATAGATAATACTCGATTTTACAAGCACCCCATCTATATTCGATGGAAAATCTAAGTATGTTACTACAAAGCAATAGAAAAAAGAGACTAAGTTCAAATTAGAATATTTATTGTTTGACTTACTACTTTAGATGATCTCTCTTTCTCTCTCTCTTACAAGTCAGAGTTGGATTTAATTTTGGAGCTGGATTCGAACTGTCTGTACAACTGCGCGCGGGCCATTTTATAACCCCCGTCGCGCTTCTCTACTCTTAGAGTTTTCCAAGTCCTTTCGAGGCGTACCCTTTTCCGATAAGGCAAATTAGGGAATAGGAGATTTCCTTCGTTAGCCTAATTGGAGGGACCTTAACGTGGGTGGATAGAAAAATGAAACATCTTTCCTTTAAGAGAATTCACACGTAGTATTGTTTTGAGAAAATTTTCGTTGAAATTAATTGTTTCACTAATTAATTGAATAATTTTAGCGAATGAAATTGACAGGAGAGAGAGAAAGAGAGAGAGAGATCTACGGTGTATAAATTGGCGACTTAATATTATTATAGTACCATTATCGTCACTACGATAAGTATTAGTTTGTTTAGTTTTGGTTTCTCGTTTATGTCTTGTGGATTCTAATGGTAGTTACAAATATAATAAGTATCTTACAATTAGTATTGGTTTACAATAAACAACTGCAGTTACAATTATTAATATTGCTGTTTTATACAAACGTCTAACGGATATCTTACATCAATATGCGTTGCGTGATTATGACCGCAGTCGGAAAAGATAATTTTTACGACTCTACGCATCTGGAAAATTTCTTTAGCGTGGGGCGATGTCGCAGCATCAAAAGGGTCCATTATATGAGTTTTCGGAGAAACTAACTTACTTATCGGTAAGTTTGATTTTTCTATGAGGCCTTTCATACTAAAGTGGTTAAGTTTAGACTTTTCTCACGCTCAAAAATTATTAAAAAGTCATCGTAAACAGATGACATCAGAAAATACCTATAGGCGATAGAGGTCCATAACCTTATAAAAATCTAAATTTAACTTTGACCACGTGCTTAATAGCAGTGGACGTTACATTACTTAAAAAACATACCATTCATATTTTTCCATTTTTTTTAATATTTCCAGAAAAGATTGAATCAGTCATATGAGACTTTTCAAGTTAATCTTAGGCGTAGAAAAACTGGTTTGGGTTTTAGTATTGCTGGAGGTATAGATAATCCGCATTTTCCAAATGACTACCATATATATATAACAAAAATTATCCCGGATGGTGCAGCAGCATTAGATGGCCGGCTTCGAATTAATGATGTAATAGAAAGAGTAAATGATCAATCTACATTGAACATTAATCATTCAACAGCTGTATTAATATTGAAACAAGCCGGCGATGAGGTGACTCTGGTAAGCATAGTCATTTTGTATTAGTGATAAGTTCTATTTTTTGAATATTTATTTTATGTATATACTGTTATATACTTTATTTAATATTACCTTGCTAAAATTTTGTTACATACGTTAAATCGTCAAGAGAAAACAACTGATTAAGTAACTTTTATCAGAACAATCAGGAAATATGATAAAAAAGTACGATATAGGCCACATCATGGGCTAAACAAAGTTCGATTAGAAACATAAAGTATGTCATTTACTCGACAATCTCACAGAAGGGTTCACGAAAGGCGCAATTTTATTTTCAAGTAATTGATAAGCCCGAGATTTATGAACAACATTATATAGGAATCGCGAGAAAATAATGAACGTTGTCAAGTTAACTAATATACAATAATAATATGACTTAGGAGAAGGCGAACTTATTTATCGGGGAGTGTATGGCTTATCCGAAGGCCTTTTAGAAGTGAATAACTTGGTTTTTGACTTTTCATAAGTTTAGTGGCTTGTGATTCTTGTAAAGTTTAGTTTTTATTAGCTGCGTGTTTGATAGAATACAATATTTACATGTATATCAATGAGTCAACAGAAAAAAGATGGTTATTTTGACTAATAATCACAAAAGTATAAAATAACTCACATTATCTATATTTTGATGGAACGAAAAGAAATGGGATATAATAAAAAAAATGTATTGATACACTAAAGAACTAAACAACTAATTTGGAATCGACGCTTATAAAACGTGACATTCCTTAATATATGCGTTGACAAGAGTTAGACAATTACTTTATCGTAAAATCAAAATCCTGTTACACATTAAATGTGCTGAGTAATAGTAGAATCATCTCACCTCCATCCTTCAAATATAAAATAAAAATTAAAGATGTTTAATGTGATAATTATGACAGTAACTATCGAGCCAGTTATGAAGGCTTTAGCGCGATGACAAAATTTCAGCAAATTTATTCCCTACATTAAAGCAAATAATTCAAGAAATATAAATGAATATACATATTAACCAATCATGATCTATGCACAAGCTGTAAACGGTAATGCTCTCAAAATACAAAAAAAAACTAAAACAAAAACAAATATAGATGCAACAAAATATATTCATCAATCATTAATTACAAATTATGACGATTCAATTAATGAATAAATGGATATAATGATACATTTATTAACTACAATTATAAATAAAATAAAATAATTAAATGTATAAAATTTTTAATTTGAAATACAAACGATATAGCTAAAAAAAATCTGCAGCTAAATATTTTTTGAATAAATAACAATATTATTATAATGATGATATAGTAAACTCACTTTACTCATAAAACGATTTTGAAAATCTCGTAATATTCCATTTGCAACACTAGTCACCGCGATCGTAAAGTACATGTTGGAACTGTAATAAGTAATAAGACAATTAAATACTACGAAAAGGAACTAAATTAAATAAGTATTTATAAGCAACCATTGTTATAATTGAAGATAAAAACGGTACAATAGTGTTCTCTGCTATAATCTGCATTGCCAGACATGCTACCTATAAAGAGGAATATAAACAATAATTCGATAGACTCCTTGCGGGCGGTGACTATAAAGCATAGCATCCATGGTCAGTAACAAGGTTAATCACCCAAAATGCTAATGGTACTAAATTATATTCTGTAATATAAATTGTTCCATTGGTATTAAGAGACGATTTATTTTTTTTATTATTTATTTATTATTTTTATTTTTATTTAGTGTAGTTTTCGCTTTTTAAATGTCCTTTGACTTTGAGTATAAACGAATACAAGACTATACATTTACCAAAGATAACAAAATTATATTTTCTTTAAGATCCAAAAAAAAATCAAATAAAATTGCAACAATTAGATTACCAATATTCTACCAACCAATTTAAGAACAATGTACCTTAACTCTAAACATTTTAAAGAAAATGTTACAGAAAGGGTATTGAAAATGAATGTATAGCCAAAGTATACTATAATGAAGACTGATAAGGTTCTATTTATTTTTTATCGTTCAATTATTTTGTTCTTTCTTTATTATATTGCTTTTTTGTACTCTAGACATATATATAAATAAATAAATATAAATTAATAAAAATATATAAAGAAAAACATATGACCCTTTTGTATCGTAGGCAATTATATGTATTTTTCGTAGGTCATGAACTATAGGTATTAAAACTTACAGTCCGAGAGCTACGTACGCATATAATTGATATAATAATTTAACGCGCATATAATTTAACTTCGAAAGCTAGAAACACATTATTCATATGTATTTTGTGTTTTTCGTTGCGCTATCGATTGGACGAAACCTATCAAATGAAAATATTGTATGGCTAATTTCATATAACTATGGCTTTTTTCCATTTTTGCGAATTCACTAAAAGTACTCACTATTTATGACTATCAAACACCGAGATGACACGCATCCTGACTAATCATTCAATCTCTATCTAATCAACATAATTTTCTTCAAGCGAAGTCTACAAAAGTTCAGCACTTTCGTCGAAAGTTTTGGATATATAAACTGATAGATAGAGTTGAATGTCTCCATTGATTCCACGTCAGTTTTAAGTGCTTAGTTAGTAGACACAGCGACATATACTCGATCTTTCTTGGTATCAGAAAAGCTTTTCTCGCGTTTCGTAATCTCATTCAATATTATCAAACCTATGATTAAAATAAAAAAAATGTTGGTTGTTATTCGACGACTGCCGTATATGAAATATCGAAATTGATAGTTATAAAAAAAAATAAAATGTAAAGTAAAGTAAAGAAATGTTATGAGTTTATAAAATATATATTTTTTTATTGGTGTATAATATATATAACATTAATTTTTTATAATGTAAAAACATACTTCATTATGTCATATAAAGTACACGTTCATTCATAGTAGGTGTAATACTAAGACTTGTAACATTTACATCATAAAATGTACTATTCGACTGGTTCTAATGCCGTTTTTAAATTGTTCTTATCATTATTATTTTGCTATCATTCATTTTTAACATAAATAAAAAGATGCAACGTGTTTGATTCAAAATACATTGGTTGAATATAATTATTTATTTTTTTATTTTTCATGGGTTTTTTAAATTTATGGCAATGTTTAACGTATCTTTTCATCTTATACCGTATGGTTATAAATTTCTTCTTATTTAAGCTAGGAGGTTTCAATATTATAAACTGTAACCTGGGAACTCCTTCCCCACGAGGGACGCCATGTAACCTGGAAGTATTCAGCTTATTGGATGAGTAGCAGATTATTATTTAATTTATATATTTTCTCGGATCAGGAAGAAACTCCCCTCCCGTGAGCGCTAGTGTTACAAAGGGAGAAGAAAAAGCAAGAACAAATGAATACCATTTATTCATTAACATACTTTATTTAATTTAGTAGACTTCTCAGCTGTCGTAATCACGCTGCAGCTCGAATTACCCAATCCCAGCGCATACGCGCCTCGGCATTATCGCGGCACACTTGCTAGCTCTCCTACACACAGGCGCGCACACTCATGGACGCAGTCCTCACCTGCTTTTCATGGACGGCCCTAACTCGGCTAAGTCGGATAAGAACGTCTTTACCAAATTGCACATCGCGTCAACCTGGTGAGAGTATTCGTCGCCATATGCATTACCACGAAGAAGTTCATGTGAAATTACTTTACATCGGCGGGTCCGGCGGAATGCTGCTCAGTAACACGTGGGAATCGAACCTACACGTGCCCGGTCGCCTTGACGGAATCCTCTTTCCATCCTCCGCTGTCCCGCTATCTTTGCCGTCCCGTGTCCTTGGAATTTCCTTCTCTGCAACCTGTCGCACTTCACGGTTCACTCACATACTCACATTTTTTAGTATAATGTATATAAAATTTATAATATATTTTATAATATATTTTATATTTTATATATAAATATATAAAAAAATATATATTTTATAAACTCACATGTTGTCTCTTGTCTCGGCCTTCTCGCCTTACAACTTGTTCCCTGCTCGGTTCTTCATCACGTCGAGGTCCTTCCCTCGACCCTCTCCAACGATGGCTCCTCATCATTACTCTGCGCAATAACCTTCACAAACAATGTTCCTGTACGACATCCTCTGCCTGACGACCTCTTGCACGACTCTTCTTTTCAACGATCAAAACGAGACTCTCTGCAGCGTAATCCTTGCCGCTCATAATTGGCGCTGGCGCGAACGCGCCCAATATGATAATTAGTTAGTCGCATGCCCTAATCGATGGGCACCAACAAGGAACTCAGCCGATAGGGAAAATACCTTGTCACAAAACATACAGGAAGGTTTTTATCTGTATTGTTAATATCTTCTGATTAAGAAATACTGGAGGGTTTTAATAAATAATTGGACTGGAAACACACCATCGTAAATTTTTCTGTATGTATACCCTGTATCTATAGTAGAAAATAGATCTATTATCAGAATAATATTTTTAACACGGTCAATAGTCTAATAGGGCTGAGTAGTCACTAATATCGGTATGTCTTTTATACCCTGATTTAAGATGAATCGTCTCTTTGTTATAATAGGTTCTAATATCGTATTAATTGTAAATTGTGTAAATCGTTGGTATATATAGATATAAATATCTGTGGGTGTTACTTCTTATTGTAGATATATTTTTATGAATTATTCTTATCTGTTTTAACGGTACTATTATGACTTCCATAATTAATTTTGTATTTCTCTTCATATAAAAATTTGCAATGTATAATTCCTACAAAGGGAAAGTTACAATCATAATTTACAACATAGATATCTACTAGATGTTTTAGAATAGATATTTTTATGCGATGACTAACTCTTATTTCTGCCTCCAAAAAGGCTTTTAAGAATGATATATTTGTTAAAACGGGTCATTAATTTTTAGTATTGCACGGCTTTTGATAATATTGACCGTGGAAGTCATATTTGAAATGAATTCCATTTGCTTATTCATTACAGCATTTGTCAGAGAAAGAACTAAATTGTTTATCTCTTGCCCTAACAGATTTTGAGCATGTTTAACACTGTAGTATCAACTTCCTGAGAATTCCTAGATAGGGTATCGGAGCTGCATTAACTGTCCATCTAGTATACATGATTGTATATTTAATTTGCCATAACCAAAATCGCCATTTTTTAACTGTCGCGTTCAGATCTACTGTATGAAACTACACTAAATGTTGATGAGTCGCTATTATTGTCATCGTATACTCAAAACTTGATTACTTTCACAATTTATATCATTACTAATGCCTATGTTTCATAAACCTCATAATTTAAGTCTCACAATATTCGTGAGAAAAACACAATAGGGCGACTTTGCTCAATTAGTCTGTGCCAAAGGATTCCAGCTATGGTTAGTCCAAAAACATTAGTATGAATGTAATATCTGCCAGATAAATTGATAAATTGGAATAGTCGTGCGATACAAAGTATTTTAAAGTACAAGCTCTTTAAATTTTATCATGCCATCAAAATTCTAGGTCTTTTTGCAATAATTTAGTCAAAGGTTTTGAAATTTTGGTAAATTCAATTATAAATTGTTTGTAGAATCGGGTTAAACGTAAGAATTGATGAATGCCTTTCACTTTATTAGGTCGCGGGAATTCCTTTACCGTTTGGAAAATATCTTGAATAGGTTACTTTTCGCGTTAAAAACCTGCACTTTCCAATTTGAAGTTTCAATTCAACTCAGTCTTTCTTCAATTGATCTACTAAAAATATGAACATGCGATCGTGTTCCTCGACTGTATTAGAATAAATAACTTTATTATCCAGATATACGAAAAAATCTAGATTTTGTAATCCTTCAAAAAATGTGTCTATTAAACATTCACAAGTTGAGAGAGCAGTTTTAATCAAAAAGTTATTCTTACACATTAATATTGACCAAGCACAACAATAGAGATAGTTTTATCTCTATCTTTGGGATGCATTTTGATTTGGTAAAATCTCATTACTAAATATAAATGATGTAATATTTGACTCCTCTTACTTAATAAAAAATGTATCATATTAGGAATACGAGGTCTGCTTATTAAATAACGAGACTGCTTATAAAAAAGATCTTTATTTAAAAAATTCTTCTATAACTGAATGCTTCCATTCAACATTCAACAACAAGGTGAGTACTTCCAGGTTACATGGCGACCGTTGTAGGGAACGAGTTCCCAGGTTACAGTTTATAATATTGAACACCTCCTAGCTTAAATTAGAAGAAATTCATAACGATACGGTACAAGATGAAAAGATATGTTAAACATTGATCTTCAAAAACAGGAAAAAATCATAGGGTACTAAATCAGGTGAGTACGGTGCGTGTTCGAGCATTGGAGTGCTTCTAGCAGCTAAATAACGCTTCACAGATAGCGTGTTATGGGCTGGTGCATTGTCCTGGTGCAATATCCACGAGCTCTTTCTCCACAAATCCGGCAGTTTCTTACAAACTCTCGCAGTATTTACAAAACTTTCAAATAGTAAGATTGGTTTATAGTTTCACCCTCTGGAATCGATGAATTTATTACGATGTCGTCAATATAAAAAAAACGATTAGCATAGTTGGACGTTGGTCTTGAAAAATCAAAATAACATTAAAACTATATTTTATCAATATTTTTATAAGCTTTTTTATATAGGTTTATTATTGCGTTGCTCCGAATAACATTTTTTGGTTTGATCTTTCAAACTATTAAGGCTTATTCGATTGGCGAGGGTGAAGATAATACACCAGGAGTCTCTCAGGACTCACATTTATCATCTGGTACAGAGTATGCAAAATTAAAATAAGCACGCCATGAAGCATAACGAGAGACACGTCCAGTCGTCATAGCGGTCACCGGAAGAAGACAGTAGTGTTGGCGTTCGCATCGCTTAAACGCTCGTGGCGCTTCTTACTCTGTCGGTAACGCAGTTATAGATTACCTATTAGTACCGTCACATATTGAATAGACAAATTTTCAGAAAAGGGGTACTCCACAGAGTTATCGTTATAAGAAAATATCCGGTTTCTAATTTGAAATTTCCCTTTAGGTTACAAAAGATTTTATTTGTGAGTAATTTTAAGTGGTAAATTAGTTGATAACAAAATTATAAATATTACAGTAAATTATTCGTCTTAAAGGCTAAGTTTTATTTGAAAAATTTGAGTTGCAATTGATTCCTTTGATAATTTTATAACATTATTTTAAAAAACAATATACCATGCTGAAAAATAAACAATTTTTTAGATTGGAAAACAAGTAACTATTTATTTATTTGTAATTGAATGAAAAAAAAAATTAAAGAATAAAGCTTTGTTGTCATTTCGAAAAGTACTAAACAAGCCATGATTTTCGTCATATCGTTCCGTTACCAAATAATAGATTTTATAAAAAATATGATACCACAGGTCAAAAAAATTACAGGAACACGATTATTAAATATTTGATATTGAGACGCTCTCATCTAAAAGTTCTTTTTATTTTATTTTTCTACTTTTCTCTTCGTCCATCACATCTGAGTAACTGAACTTGAATGTTTGTAATTCTAATACGCTTTAACACTTCGTTGGTCGACTATGGTAAATAGCATCTGGTGATGGTAATAAAAAAGTTTAAATAGGTGATAAGGGATAACCTCTACTCTTGGATTGAGGAGTTCTTCTCAGAGGGTAATACTAAAAAGTTTATTGGATCTGCTTGGAAAACAAATCATACTTGAATTGTAGATGTGAGCTACTACGGAGGCAACAAAGTATATCTTGAAATAAAAATAAAATATTTATGATGTCCTGACTTATTTGTAAATATACCTTAACTAGAAGATATTTTTATGATAGGATCAATAAAAAATAGCACACATATAACATAATGATAAGGGGTAGTCAACCAATCGAAATATTTTGTAATAATAATACATAATAAACATCAACCCCACTGTTTGACAAAAGTTTATGTTTTATAGTGTCCATATTATTGAAATGAAAATAATTGCAAATCATGAAAAGTAAATGATTAAATAATTGATGACTTAATAAATATAAATCAAGAAGTCACTTGATTATTGTAGTGCAATAGAAATACACTACTTATCTAGGTTACAGTCTACCTAATATATTTGAAAATAAGTCACGTGAATAATTATATCATGAAATATTTATTTTTTCAAATACGACGATACCAATACTAAAAAAAACATGTTATCGTATTTAACATTAGGTATTTGATCTATTCTAGCATATTCGACGTCGCAAAATTGAAAATGACATTATTGAAATTGAACTATTCAAAAGTTGTGATGGTTTTGGATTCAGCATTGCCGGAGGAAAGGATAATCAACATGTACCGGGCGATAATGGAATTTTCATCACGAAGATATCAGAAGGTGGTGTTGCATATTCGAATGAACGTCTTGAAATTGGAGATAAAATACTTGGTATTAGGAATTCTCACGTAAGTCTAAAATACTATTAATAAGAAATAATTTCTTTTGTCATCAAAAGTTATGATTCATATATCTTTTCTGATCCCTAGATTCACTTGGGTAAAAATGGGGAACTACATTGTATTTTTTATATCAAGATTAATATTTTAGCTTAAAATTTTTTTTCAAATTATAAGTTTTTCTTACCTTAAAAAGTTTTGAGCAAAAATATAATTATGACATCAAAATAACATTTATCGATTTATTCAAAACTCTCAACTTGGTATGAATTCCTATTTATACTTGTAACTTTAAAGAAATTCAATGAAGATTAATATGTGTGATTTTTTTCAGATTTATAAACGTAGACCGATACAAAAATGATTCCTAATTTGTAGCGCTTTATAGATAAATTCAATGTCACCATTCCATTCATGTAAAAATAATATCGAAAATATGTATTTTATTCTTTAAAATAATGTTGGATTGCCTTTAATTTTATATTAAATTAAGTTGTACAGAGTAAAGACCCAAGGCTTAAACAGAGCGGACGTACTGTCTAATAGATCCCAACCTAATGTGAATAGGAATATTATTAGTGTATAATGTTAAATACAACTGGCTTAATCTCAATTAGTACACGTATCGGATTAATGAATAGGATCAAAAAATAAAAAATATCGAAGTAACCAATAAGGATAATGTTTTTGAAGATAAAACTATGATGGAAAACGCACCAATAGCTGAAAATTTTATGAAATTTACAACATAAGACATAGAAAACTGGAATTGCGTTAAAAATAAGAGCAAGAAAAGAATATTAACTAGCTTATGCTTGGATAGTATGGGAATAAAGAAATGTCAATTCAAATTTTGGGCACATATCAAGCGAGAAAGGATTAAGTTTTGACCCAAGTAACATATCACCTGTAAAAGTTATTTCAAGGCCAACTAATGTTAAGGGAGCTCGTCCGATCTTACGACTTGCTAATTACTACCGACGCATCATTAAGGATTTTCCAAAGATAGCTATATCACTAACTAAATTATTCCAAAAAGATACTCCTTTCTATTAGACGGACAATGCCGAAAATGAAATAAAACTCTACTGCTAGTTTGAGAATTACTTCTGTAGCTCAACCAATAAACAATCTACAAGCCTAACTTTCAAAATATTGCGTAGCTGTTCCTCTATCTGACACTCAATCTAATAAAATTGTTGACACATTTATTAAACGATTCATTTGTATTTTCGGTGTCTCTAAAGTAGTTTTAATTGATATAGAGAAAAATGTCATATGTACTTTAATGACTCGTACCTCTAAAAGGTTTAAAATCACAATGATAAGGACAGCAGCATTTAGGACATCCTTAAGGGAATGGCTCACTTGAATGGAGATACCATATTATAGGTAAGTTTCTCAAATAATATACCGAGAATTATGATTAATGGAACGATTTCATTGAAATCAACAAAGCAAAAAACATATATTACCTGATCATATTTGGTCGTCTCGCTCAATTGCAATCTCGAGAGATCATTTAAGAGGAGGGGATTTAATCGCTCCCTATAAAAGATGCATATTAGACCTAGTCACTCTCATTACCAGTATTGAAAGTCTTGTCTAGGAAAATCTTGTTAAATCTAAATTCTGTTTAAAGAAATATTCGTCCGAAAAATCAATCTTAAGAATTTTAAAGTAGGTGTTCAGGCTACCTAAACGTGCACAAGTGGCGGGCATTATTATCTTTTGTTTCGTTAAACGTGCGGTTCCTGCCTTATGGCTTACCCACACGGCCCCCAAGGGCGTGGGACTGGGTTACGCCCAGCCAGCGCAATCTCTAAGTTCTTCAGGGGTCTACCCATTTCTCAGCGGGGTATAAGCCCACATAGGCCCTTGGTGGGGGTTGGGACTTATCTAACTCCCTAATGGCAATGCAGGCTACTTTCCCAGTTCAATCCGCAACTCACACGTCGCGGCTAGAGCCAAGTTCCAATCGCCGATGGTAATCCGATAACCCAAAGCGTCTTTCACTTGACTACAATCCCTACCCCGCGACATGGGGTTTTAACTACTGCCACTGCAAGTCTGACTGCAATTAACCGGGACGGTTCTCGACTAATAGCCATTCCCCATGGACCGTCGGTCTCCCATGGTACCATTTATACTCAGGTATGAGTCCCGGTTGTTTATTTTACCACTTCCAGCACCGGTCAGCCAGCTCGGATATCTAGGTCTGCCAAGACCCGAAGGCCTTTCACCCCCCCCCCCGACCGAGATCCAGGAAGAGACCAATTATCTCCCTGCATATGTTTGGTGAGTTTGTTGAGTACTCACCGTCCCCTTTCCTGTCGTACCTCCAATCTTTTATCCCCAACTTTCCCAGTTTTGCTACTCTACTCATTTATTCCTTCTTCATTCATTCTCGTTATATCATTCAACCTCATTTCATACACTCTTTCGACAAATTTACACATTCTTTTGAAATATTTTTTTTCTCATTCATAACCTCAGATACATCCCATCCATCTATTGTTTTTCTAACATTCATCCCATCGAAGTCTCTAAAATTTGCATACATCTTACATTTACACAGTACATACATCTACGTTTCTTCTTCCCTTTCACACAGGCCAGGGAGTCCACCAAGTTCCATTTTCAGGTTTGGGTCGAATTTCTTCGCCTTTGCCGAGAAGGTCCTTTATCCATTTATATGTGACTCGTCCATTCCTACTCACATCCCATCTCCTCTGCCATTCCGCATTCACTCTCGCATCTAACAGCGTTCTAATCTCATTTACATTCATATTGTTTATTTCATCATTCATTAATAGGTATGTGCATACATACCCATCTCATACATTCTATGTCCCACGGAGGCATCCCAAGAACTTGCATCGTTTCCGTGGAGACCGACTTTATATGTTTTTATGCATGCATACGATACTTTCCGCTGACTTCTTATTAATTCCTCACTTTTTCCTTTTAGTTGTAACACATCACACCATACACTTGCTCCATAGATTACTGCCAGCACCACGAGTCCCTTTACCAAGACTCGTAGTACCGGTTTTCTCAGTCTACATTCTCTCTTCAATACTCTTGTTAGTTTTCCAATCATATTCATTACTGTATCATGCAACCTATACACATGCACTCTAAAGTTCATTCCTATACCTACATTCACCCCCACATATTTAACAAATTTCACAAACTTTATTTTCCTTCTATCATTTTCATTCACTCTGACATATATTCTTCTATTCAACATATTCAAACTATCTTTCAACACCGTTCTTACTGTTTTATTATCCGATACTTCCACTCCCACGCTCATATCCCATTTATATAGTATTTTTTTAGCCTCTTCCGAGCAACTTCCTCCACCTCCTCCTAAGTATCATCCTCAACAAGCAGGAGAAGGTCATCCTCGAAGGCCAGGTCCTCCTATATAAATTGACAAGGAAGAAATTATTCTCCCTCCCCGCCCTTCCTATTCTCATTCCCGTTCAATTCCTTGATCATTCTATTCTCATTCATTTACCTTCTTTCATTTACACTTTTCAATTCATTCAGTAATTCATCCATACTTAATACTCAGAAAAAGGGACCCGCTATTCATCCCTGTGGAGCCCTTTTCTCAAGGTGTTCCATCACTTCATCTCTACCATTCGTCATCCTGTGACAAAGTATTTGCCCTACCGGCCGAGTTCCTTGTCGATGCCCGTCAATTAGGACATGCGTCTAATTATTTGTCATATTGGGCGTGTTCACATCTGATCCACAGCACCGATTATCAGCGGCAACGATTGCGCTGCGGAGAGTCTTGCAGAGTCTGTCACGTAAGAGGGGCGTCGTGTGAGTCTCGATTTGGTCATATAAAAGAGTCATGCTGAGGTTGTCGTGTAGAACAGTCGTCTTGCCAAGAATTTTTGTGGAAGTTGACGCTCAGAGTGATCGTGCAAGAGTCATTGTGTGAAAGTTTCGACAGAAGAAACTCGACGCGTAAGAAGAACCTCGCAGAGACCGAGTTGTACGACCAGGACAGAAAGGCACAACTTATAAGTGTGTGTGTGTGTGTGTGAGCTGTGAAGTGAGTTAGGTCATGGAGAGAGATTCCCAAGGACAAGCGACAGCGAAAACAATGGGACGTTGACGAATGGAAGGAGGATTCCATCAAGGCAGCCGGGCACGTAGAGACTTGATACATACGTGTAAGCGAGCAGCATTCCACCTGAGCCATCGTTATATAGTAAGTCCGCACGTACTTCTTTGTTGTGATGCACACGGCGGTGGATACTCTCACCAGGTTTCCGCTATGCGCGAACTGGTGAAGATGCTCTTATCCAACTTAGCCGAATAGAGACGATTATGCCGAGACGCGTATGCGCTGGCATCGGGTAATTCGAGTGGCGGCGTGATTACAACAGCTTAGAGGTCTACTAAATTAAATAAAGTGTGTTAATGAATAAATCGTATTATTTATTTATTCTTGCCTTCCCTTTTCCCTTTGTAATACCAGCGCTCATGGAAGGGACGTTTGCTCCTCGATCCGAGAAAACATGATTTAAATAATGATCTACTACTCGTCCAACAAGGTGAGTACTAGCAAGTTACAATCCATGCATCCCTATCTCTAAAATAATCCATCTATAATTTTAATTCCCATTTTTTACAACTCACTCTTTCCATTTTTCCCATTGCTACCCTCCATAATATATTGTTAAATGCATCTTTGAAATCTACAAACACTCCTAATACATACTTCCAATCCGATTTTTCCAATATTTTTTTAACCTTCTCTCATACATCTTCTCTAGATCTATCCGGCCTAAATCCATATTGGCTTTCATCCCACTGTCCATTCATTCTTCCTTCTATTCTGTTCACCTACATTCTCTCGAGCATCTTCCACAATCCATCGATTAGACTCACTAGGTGATAGGACCCCGGTTCCGCTGTATTCGTTTGTCAGGGATTTCAGTAGAGGCACCATCCTGGCCTCCTTCCACCGACCGGGGGAAGTTTTCTCCTTCAAACATCTATCTTACACACATTTCAAATATCATGGAATACTCTCATATATCCTTTTTATCATTTTATTCGTTATTACATCCATACCTAGAGCTTCCCTACTTACACTTTTCCCACTGTATCTTTCAATTCATCCATAGAAAACTCTTTCATCTCATTCATAATGCTTCCCGCGCCGACATTAACCTTCGGAGTCGGAATCCCACATACCGGAGGGAAGAACTCGTCGATTAGCACTTTAGTATTTTTTTTCATCCTCTCATCCACACCCCATTCACTCTGAGCCCTGCTATGTTTTGCATTTCGTATTTTCCCATGCATATTTTATACACTCTCACCCAAGGATCTCTATTTTTTCTCTACCCACAAAAATCCCACAAATGTCATCCAGTCTTTATATTTCAATGCTAACATTCTCTCTTTATAATTTTTCATGCATATTTTTCATTCATTCCAATTCGTTCTCTCTTTATCCCCGTTTCTCTTTCTTTCCCTTTGCATTTTCTTTCTTTTCTTTCTCACTTCATTTCTCGTATTTGTCAGCTTATTATTCCACCATGCCACTCCTTTTCTACTTTTTCTGTCTTTTCTCTTCATACATTCATCGTTCACTTTTTCTATCCACTCATACAGTTTGTTTATTCTATAATTCAAACTTGAAGTTTCGAATTTATTTTTTCTAACTTCCTCAGCCATATCTTCCATTTTTTGTACATATTAGATCCTTTTCCATCACCTCTAACCATTCTAGCTTACCTTCAAGCTTTGCTTTTTCCATCGTTAGACCCTGGATTATCGTAACGTATTTGGCGCAATGTCCGAGTAGGCGATGCGCCACCCACTTGGTAACTTTGTTGTCGTCGATGAGTAATAATACTCTTACATCTTGGGTGACGATACGCATCCTCTCAAGCGCATCCTCCATGAGCCTTTCCTCTCTAGTTTTACTTTCTTCCTGTTTTTTGTTCTTAGCGACAAAATCTATTTCTTTAGTTTTGTCGCAATCATATGGTTCTTGTCCTCTCCCCCGCAGGTAGACAAGTCATCCCGTCTTTTCCTGTTACCAGAGAGCGGCATACCGACAAATCCACCTTCAAGGAGAAGAATTTTCTTTACTGGTGATTATCATTCAAATCCATCGGGCAGAGCACCATACCCAATAAGTCAAATACACCCCGTATGGTCACAACATCTTCCCGCTATGTCTAGCAAGAATCATCGAGGTGACCATCGAGGTGATCATCGAGGTTTCCGTATTAAGGAACCGGTTACGTGGGCCAGTATATAGCTCGCGGTATTCAAGTATGCTAGGCCCGTGGGTGCATCTTTTTTAGGTGAAAAAGAGATATGATTGCCGGTCTAAGCACAAGAGTGAGAGAGATGAGCCTCGCTAGTCGTTGAGGGTCCAGTCTTCGAGGGAGTAGTTTTGGTTTCCGGGAAACTGCCAGCCGAGTCATCGGAGGAACTTCGGCGGATCGCTAGCTGGCATCGTTTATGGTTAGAACTAGGGCGGTATCTGATTGCCTTCGAACCTCTAACTTTTGTTCTTGATTAATAAAAACATTTTTGGCAAATGCTTGCGCTTCTGTCCGTCTTCTGATGATCCAAGAATTTCACCTCTAACCTCGCAATACGAATGCCCTCATATGTCTCTATTAATCATTACCTCGGGGTTCCAATAACCAACCAAATAGAACCGATGTCCTATTCCATTATTCCATGCGTATAGTATTCAGATGAAAATAGCCTGCTTTGAGCACTTTAATTTGTTCAATGTAAACGTACCGCCCCATCTCGACATTCAATGAAGAGCACTGATGAGATATAAGCTGGACCACTCCGAAAGGCTAAGCCTACCGGTAGGACGTTCCACAATCATGTTAGTTAAACATCGTTCAACCAACAACGTGGCACACATATTCAACTACGAACTTTTTAACCGCAACAACTTTAATGCTATTGGAGCTGGAATTATTGCGGCTGCTGGTACGTGATTTGTCCTCCAATGAATCCTCGTTAAAGGATTTAAAATGTACTCATTCTGATTATGGGGCCTCGGATAAGAACCGTATCGTTATTTTTCGTCACTACTTTCCCGTGCCGGAAGTAGATTTGTAATTGTAATTTGCGCGCCTGCTGCCTTCCTTGGATGTGGTAGCGATTTCTCAGGCTCCCTCTCCGAAATAGAACTCTGGTTCCCCCGATACCCGTTACATCCATGGTAGGTGTAGAACATACCATCGACAGTTGATAAGGCAGACATTTGAAAGATGCGTCGCCGGTACAAGACCATGCGACCCGCACAAAGTTATTCACCAAAGTAAACGGTGGGCGAGAGAACCCGCCACCGATTGGTTTTGATTTAATAAAAGAGTTCCTTCCATCTCTGATCGGAACTCTGGATTGCATGTATTGACTTTATAATTACCACAGTTATGCGGTACCCACATTTACCTGGTAAGGAACTATAACTGATTTAATGAGCCATTCGTGGTTTCACCTTAATTCGGCATGCACTGCATGACTTAGTCTTTGAGACAAGCATATGACTACTGGCAGGATCAACTAGGGAGTTTCGTTGGACAACGCAATCGAGTTGCACAAGCACGAGAGCTCGTAATTATTGTGTCACGAGCGACCGGCGTGCACGCAGTCGTATCGAAGGCCTATCCTGAGGAATCGTCGACACGTTCCGCCTGCGACTTAAAAGTCATCGTGCTCACACACACGCAAAGCGGGCGAGCGCGCGCGGGCAGGCACGTCGATACCATAGCAATCTTGCGAGATATACGAGAAATCGACGACACAACGCGCCCGCACGCCCTTTTTAAACCGCTTTGACGGATGGGGGCACTTTTGCTTTCGAAACTCCCGTCGTCGAAGTATAAAACGATGAGTAAACATCATTCGAACTCCGGGACGAATCGCGGCTCGCTCTGATACCCGTACGAACAGCATGGATATTATCGTTCAAATTCAACTGTCTCTCTTAAATTAAGTGAGTGCTATTCGACGTTAGAAAAGAATCCCAAGTTGTCGTGGTCAGCGATGATCGCCTTTCGCGAAGAAAATGCGTGCAAAAATGTTATTTTCGCTCGGAATCGAGTGAGTCGATGCTCGATAATTATCGTCGGTTCATTAAAAGAATGACGTGGAGAGCATACTCGAGATCGACTGAAGTCGACTCGAGCACCTCTCTTATATATACCGAAAGGCCCGCCAAGGCATTGGCGCCGAATGGCCAATAACACGTGCTCATACGACGGAAAACCTCTTCGAGACTCCGAAAGACGCTCAAGTTTTTGGGTTTTTTTCGTTAGATATTACAATGTTTATCGTTAGACTTACGACAGTTCACTCGTCGCTTACAACAGTTGTAGAACGAGTCATTTTTAGGATGATCAACTCTCGTGACATTACTGATCGAGTGTAGATATACAAGGTATACTGAATAGTTCTCGCGATCGATATTACAATAGTCGGACATTCCGCTAATTATTGCCCTGTTGACACTCGTAAGTTCATACACATTACTAGCCATCCACCGCACGTGACACACGTCCGTACGCATTGCCTGCCCGTGTACATCGAAGCCAAAGTTCGTACGCATTCTTTTCTCACCAACATTACCAACGTGATCGTACGGATTACTTTTATGGTATGAACCAAATCTAAAGTTGATATGCATTGCTTTCGCATTATCCGTTATATTTTCATTTCTTAACATCGTTGTGTTGTGTGCCGTTCTCCTTTTCTTTTCTTTTTTTGTTTTTCCTTTCTCTCATTTCTCTCATTTCTCTCTTTTACGTCTATCTATTTCTTCTTTTCTTTTCTTTCTCACTCAAGAAACTCCCAAGAGGAACTCGCCTCCCGAAAGAAGAGGATTCTCCCATGGATTTCCTTGCGGAAAAGAAGAGACGATGTATGAATGAGGGTGTATCATACAATGTGTGGGCGCATATGTATGCGGTAGCGCGCGAACGAGCGTTACACACGTGTACGTAAGTCGTCTATAGACGATTCCGAGTCTCGAAATCGAACCCAGGATCGACCACCAGGCTAACGCTTGGTGAGGTCCCGAGGTTGGATCCGCGACCACGTACGGCAATTAAAGCTCGTCTTTTTCCGCAAGGAAATCCATGGGAAAAACCTCTTCTTTCGGGAGGAGAGTTCCTCTTGGGAGTTTCTTGAGAGAGAAAGGAAATAAAAGAAGAGATAGATAGACATAGAAGAGAGAAATGAGAGAAAGGAAAAACAAAAAAAGAAAAGAAAAGGAGAACAACACACAACACAATGATGTTAAGAAACGAAAATATAATAGAGAACGCGAAAGCAATACATATCGACTTTAGATTTGGTTCATACCATAAAATAATGCGGTTTCTCTCCTACTGAGCAGGATTACTATCGCAACGACGAGTCATCAGGAGAGTAAAATTAACCTGTCTTACGACAGTCTAAACCCAGCTCATGTTTCTTGTTGGAGGGTAAACAATCGGACGCTTGATGAATTTTGCTTCGCAATGATATGAAGAGCCGACATCGAAGGATCAAAAAGGGACGTCGCTATAAACGCTTGGCCGCCACAAAATAGTTATCCCTGTAGTAACTTTTCTAACACCTCCCGCTGAAAACTCTTTAAGCCAAAAATATCGATAGGCCGTGATTTTGTAGTCTCTATGGTACTGAACATCGAGATCAAGCCAGCTTTTGCCCTTTTGCTCTACGCGAGGTTTCTGTCCTCGCTGAACTAGCCTTAAGACACCTGCGTCATTTTTTGACAGATGTACTGCCCAGTTAAATTCCCCGCCTGGTAGTGTCCTCAAATCAGATCACGCAGGAGTATTAACGGCGATTGGCCGAAGCCTCATACCACTCTAACACTCTCGGCTATAGAACACCGTGACAGTTAGGATGAAAATCCACGGCGCACGCGCTCCGTCTAACCAAGTAAGTAATGAAATGATGAAAGTAGTGGTATTTCATTAGCGATGTTGCCATCTCCCACTTTTGTTACACCTCTTATGTCTCCTTACAGTGCTAAACCAAACCGAAGCCCAAGGTTATCACTTTTTTTCATACTAATCCTATATAATGTCCCTCTAGCGTCCGTCTTCTAATAGAGCTGCATAAGAGAAGCGCTTTATCACCTGTTTCAAATTGATCGATTTTCCGGTTACTATAAGTATAATTATATGACTGGAAAGCAACTCTATTATAAATTAACTATGTGATGTCCATTGGAGATTACTATATACATTTGAAATAATTTAGTAAATTTCAAATCACTTCTTAAAAATAAAAAGATAATTTATTCGATTATCATTTCAACCATGTAAATTAATTCGTAATGGAACCATTATTTAACACGATATAGAGTTTATTATGTTATGTTGTTTATAATTAATTAAGATTAGGATATACGATTATGACTTCTCAAATTAAAGCTATTCAATTGTAGCTTCTATTTAATCAATTATTATAAAAACCATCGCTTCCTACGAGACGTTATTCAAATTTATATATCTTTTACATCTAATAGAAAGAGAGGAATATAGTTCTTTTCGAATATTCTTGGAAAATTATTTTTGTATAGGACAGAAAACAAATCAGTTTTAGGGAAAATCGGAGCAAGATCATCGATTTTTTTATATTTGGCACATCGAATGTCTATATGGAGGTAATCATTTGTACCAAGTTTTACGCTCAAAATTAATTAATTAAAAAGTTATAATCAATTTTATAATAATTTTGATTTTTTTTTCGACTGCTATAAATCGATAACTTTATCGGATCTGGATAATTTTGTTTTAGATACCCAAAAATACTTGTATTTTGAGAATATATATGTCATAATAATATATTTGTTAATAAAAAAATTATAAACAATTAAAATAAATTTAAATTTATTAAAAAGAACAACTTTTATTTGAAAAATTTGTTGTTGCAATCGATTCCTTGGACAATTTTGTCTAAGAATCCGTAATAAATCGATCATAATTCTTAATACGGGCTAGATAATCTTCTAAAAAAGCGCTACCTGCGGCACTCAGCTGGAAGATCGGACCGGCAGAAACGTCCCACTCCCCCGAAACTTTTCCAGGTAGCTCAGTTCTATAATTCAGTACCATAAACTATATATTATGTAACCGAGATGATATGAGTATAAATAATATTTTATTTACTTCAACATAAACAGTTTAATCGCAATTAGATGGAGTGTGATATTTCATATTATTTTAGAAAATATTCGTAGTTTACAAGAAATCTATTTTCCAAGTATAGTTAGAAATAAACAGTCTAGTTATAACATGTTACATTACTCAATAGGTATTAGTAAAATGTAACTTAAATAGTCAATTATTTAATAATATATATATATATATATAGACATATAGACATATAATATTTCATAATGTAACAGTCATTAAAATTATTTTACTATATGTTTTTCATAACTTAATTATATAAATTAATATAAAATTTAAATAAATTAAAATGTTATAGTTCATAACAAATAACACTGATGTAACGTCCAATGGATATTACAGACTAGATTTATTACAGAGTGTATTTTTGGTCGTAGAGTGTTATCTCTAATAACCGGGAAATCAATTGGTCTAGTTACGTAATTTATCCTACTCGGGATAGGTTGTGGAATGAAGGAAATGGTAAGGCGATTCTCTCGTACTGCACAATAACAGGCGCACGCCAGAGAGACCTTAGCCAGGATTTGGTTTGAAGGAATTATTTTAAATGTAGATAGTACTCGGTTTGACAAGCACCTAATCTACATTCGATGGTAAAAGCTAATTATGTTACTACAAGCGATAGAGAAGAAATAGAGTGAGTTCGAAGTATGATATTTTATTATTTGACTTACTACTTTTAGATGATCTCTCTCTCTTACAAGTCAGAGTTGGTTTTAATTTTGAGGCTGGATTTGAACTGTCTGTACAACTGCGCGCGGGCCATTTTATAGCCCTCGTCGCGCTGCCTTACTCTTAGTGTTTTCCGGGTCCCTTTGAGGCGGGCCCTTTTCCTATTAGGCCAATGAGGGAAAAGATGATTTCCCTCGTTAGCCTAATTGGAAGAATCTTGGCGTGGGCGGATAGAAAAACGGTACGTTTTTCTTTTAATAGATGTCGCGTACAGTATCGTTTGGAAAAAAATATTAATTGTATTTAGTAGTTTAATTAATTAATTGATTAATTCTAATGGGCGAATTTGACAGGAGAGAGAGATATCCATTGTTTACAATTTATTGGCTTAAGTTTATTACAAAAATAGTAGCGAGACTACAACAAATGTCGGCTAGTTTAGTCGTAGTTTCTTGCTTCGTCTATGGGCCTTAGGAGATTTAGTTTATTATTATTACAAATATAACGACGGTTTACAATGTTGATAAACAGTAGTGACTATTGTTAATGTTATTAGTCTATACATATGTCTAGCAGATGTGGCATCAATATGCGTTGCGTGATTTTAGTCGCAGCCGGAAAGATAATTTTTAAGACTCTAGGCGTCTGGGAATTTTTGTTAGCGCGGGACCATGGCGCATCGTCAAGAGGGTCCGTTTTATTAGTTTTCGGAGAAAACTAACTTGCTTATCGGAGGGTATGGTTTTTCCGTGAGACTTTTCATAAGCGAGTGGTTCTATTTAGTCTTTTCTCACGCTCGGGAATTATAAACAGTCACAGTAAACATGTGATACCGGAAAATAACTATAGAGGTTGATAACTTCATAGAAACTAAAATTTATTTCTACCACGTGCTTAGTATCAACGGACGTCACACTGAAGTATTCAAGCATATTTATTTTGTGGTCTTTTAATGTTATAATCTGTAGAATAGGAACTTCTTTTAACCATCAATTCCTTACTGCTTTTACTTAAAGAAATAAGTGCGTAATAACTTCAGGTATCATCGACACGTAATGTTGTTTTTAATAATTTTGATAAATATTGTTCAATTTCCATATGTTCTGCGATGGTACTGTAAGCAAATATTATACCATGTATAGCTTTTTGTGTCCATTGACATAATTTTTAAGATGAAGAAATGTTTACGTCTGAATTTCGCAAACTGGCGTTCCAGGTTAATCTTTTCACTGTTCCGCCAAGTCACAGGCCAATGTCAACGGGCGAAAAAGTGCTATTTAGCTTCAATTCCGTATGTCTCATAATGAGAAACCGTAGTTAAATAATTTGATTTATTCTTGTATTTACTTGCAGCTCCATCAAATACCTAACTACTTTTTTAACCTTGTTCCCGTATCTATTTTATATATAATTAATTAATTTTTAGCGAAACAATATCACAGCATTTACGTCATGTTTCGTACTTTCCAAAATTACGACGAAGCTGTCTTCTTCAGTTTTTTCCTTCAATGATTCACTTGCACCTGCTCATGATATACAGTCGTATATTTCTGAGCGAAATCTCCTATAACCATTATTTCATATTCATTCAAATTATGCCGACGAGTTTTTATATAATTATTTTGACTTTTAACAATAAAGTCATGTTCTAATAATTTATATTTAAATTGTACCTCCAGGTGGTTAAGATAGTCTTTAATATTGTATGTATGCTTTACAAGATCACGCTTTTGGTTTACAGTTTCCCATTGTTTGCAATGAATGAAATCTATAGCATTTTGAGCATTTATTTATTGTTTTTTAACAATCTTCACCAGGTCTTTCACATGTTACTTTAATTAAAATATCTTTTGCTGTTTGAGGTAACTTTTCATCATACTTGATCTTCAAATTCTTCATTGTGATTTTACAGCCTTCTACTAGTAATTTTGGATTTTGGTGGTGAATACAAATACAAACATTGTGAACATCTTTACATTCATTAACTAAAATACACTGATCAGGTCGCAATGTACAAAAATATGTAAACCCCAGGCGAAACTTGAGTCCAATTTCAGCACAGTGTTTTTTAATCATGGTGTAGATTTCTATTTAATTGAACCTAAGTAAACGCATTTGAATTTTAACTTGATTTTCATTATCTTTTCGCACTATTTCAATATCGTTAGCACCTGGATACGGCCGGCTTATATCTTCTTGTAAATAAAATGAGACAGTAGCACGTTTTATTTCTTGACTTATTATACATTTTCTGGTTCTTGAGAGTGGATACGATAACATTCCTTCTGTTCATGAAGTTTTTCAGCAGTTTGTATAAAATAAAAACGAACAATTAATTTCTCTTTCTATTTCACAGACACTTGCATACAGTGGAATCGCAGTTAATATATGTATCTTTCTGAATTAGTAGTTGCTTTTTCATACGCTACTTTCAGGTCTTTATAAAATACACTTTTTTGTATAAATCCATCTCGATTACTGTCTACACAGCGATATTTCCTCACAAGTAAACTTTTCAAATTATTTGACAATGAATCGATTTTTTTTTTCTATTAAATCAGGTATTTCAATATCTATTGAATTCATTTCTCCGATTTCAAAAAAATCAAGCAATGGATTAAAGCGATCCAATATTATTTTTCTACGTTCATTTCCATCGATCGAAAATTCTTCATCACATTGTACGTGACAGATATCTTGATTTTACACTTAAGTCGAAATTGGCCTCATTGTTCTGATTAATATAATCTTCACAAGCACCATTTCCTTCAATTGTATGTCCTAAACGTGTGTCACTGTAATCAGAAACTTCCTTTGAATCTTTGATATAGCAGTATCTTAAACATGTTGCACATAATCGATCGTTTTCCTTCACTAAAAGTAACCACTTATCCTGAACTTCTGTAGGAACGTGAATGAAAGATTCTCGACGACGTCCATGATTACGCACTTTGAATGGATTGGAAGACTCTGATAATGGCATGATTATATAATTTTCCTTAAAACTGAATTGAAGTAATTTTACAAAATCTATCACACAATAAGAAATTTCTCTGTGACGTTTGTTGAGTTACTTTGACCATTGAACTTTAAATAGCTCGACTGAGCAAAAAGATTCTGTATTTATATGATTTTTGAAGCACAACTCACTTCAGTATATCTAATTTTAAAATACTACTTAACAAACTAAAATATTAGAAAAAACATTCAAAGAAAATAAACATTTTTGAATTCCTAAACATTATTATTACTCGCACTAATTTGCTTAAGGGCAAGCTATTTTCGTTAATTATTATCGACATAAATATTATTTCTACGTACCACTGTTTAAATAAAGAAAATTTGGCTAATAAATGTATTGATATATAGAACTGCACTACCTGGAAAAGTTTCGGGAGAGTGGTCATTACCTAGCCCCTATTAAAAATCATGATCGTTTAATAACGGATTCTTAGACAAAATTGTCCAAGGAATCGATTGCAACAACAAATTTTTCAAATTAAAGTTGCTCTTTTTAATAAATTTAAATTTATTTTAATTGTTTATAATTTTTTTATTAACAAATATATTATTATGACATATATATTCTCAAAATACAAGTATTTTTGGGTATCTAAAACAAAATTATCCAGATCCGATAAAGTTATCGATTTATAGCAGTCGAAAAAAAAATCAAAATTATTATAAAATTGATTATAACTTTTTAATTAATTAATTTTTAGCGTCAAACTTACCACAAATGATGGCCTATATTACCTCTATATAGGCATTCCATGTGTCAAACATGAAGAAAACGCAGACCTTGCTCCGATTTGCCCTTAAACTAATTTGTTTTCTGTGATAGACTAATGATTTAAATGACAGTAATTATTATACAATAATTTAATAATACGTTTTTAATCAAAGATTTACGCACATATAATACTATTCCTCTGACCATACAGTTGTTTCATTACAGATATTGTTTTATTCATTTTTTAATAGAAAGTAGAAGATACTATTACAAATTATGAAAAAAATCGTTTAATCGGTCCACACTTTACAATAACTGATTTTGATCCAAGGCAATCTGAGGCTGTCCGTGGCCTCGAAGTTGTACCAAATATGAAGTTACTGGTTATCGTCTACTGAGTGGCCTCCCCTAGAATTAAAATAAGTCGCGAAGGATAATTTTGTAAAAGCAACTAAGAATATGGACTTTTATCATGTGCGAAGGAGGAGAAGGCATTACAGTATACATAGGCATACAGTATCATAAAACAAAATACTCAAGATTAGTTGGATTTACATTAGGCTATCTATTAATTAAAAAGAAAGTATAACTACGAATCGAAGGGAGTAGTATCGAATAGTATTTCGCCGGACGCTAATGATTTTCGCGACTTCAAAGATAGAGAGGAGAAGGAAGAGAGAATTTTCACTAAATTTGACGCTTATTGGCTAATCAATGGCGCCAGTGTCGCAACACGTGCAGTGAACACATCAAGGGAAAGGAACCCACGGATAATATAATTGGATGCATGTTCTTACATACTGTATGATATTGTTACTGCAGATAATAATATTACCATCGATCTCCCATATTAAAGAAAGATAAAAAGATATATACACAAATGTTGGGTAGCTTTCAGTGGAGATTCTCCTGGGGTTTAAACGGTTTTTTTTCCTTTCTTCCTGGGTACTTTCATCCTATCCTCTCTATCTATACTAGATAAAATCAAATAATTATAACAAATAATTGGTTCGTTGTCAAAACTCTACTAATAATCTTTTCTTCCTCGACTGGCTCTTTATTTCTTTCTTTCTCTCTCTCTCTCTCTGTCTCTCTTTATTTGTTTCTCTCATTCTTTCTCTGTCTTAATTTCTCCCTCTCAGCATTTCTGTTTATCTTCTCTTTCTTTCTCATTCGGTACGCATCTCGTGGAAGTATTGCTATTCTCTCCCCGCTTCACTTCTTGCCTCTGCACTATTCAAGTAATTATGAAAAAATGTTTGTTACAAAGAATGCTTGCGCGACTATTTAGGAATACAATTCGTTAGAGAATATAAATTTGAACTTACGATATCTTTCCTTATCGAAAGCATTTTAACAATTACAACCAATATATTTTTAGGGAATTGAGATGTTTGATAATATTTTACATCAACAAGCAGTAGAAATATTGAAAGCTACAGAAGATCGTATAATACTTCTGATAAAAAAACGATTGGACTTTATTATTAGTGCAGATCACGGATGTCCCTCTACAAAGAAAGGTAAAATCTATGTAAATGTAATTTAATTTCCTAGAAAGTAAAGAATATTAACATATACTAAATTACGTCACTAAATTTACGCTAAGGAAATTAGTCGATTTTATCGGGTTATTGAAATACCTTACCTTCCAGAATCACGGTAAGAAAACGATACTCTTAATGGATTAAATAAAATTAAGGCACCCTAAATAGAAGAAAAAAAAATTTTTTAAATACAATTTTTATATGTAAAATAGAAATTCTGGTAGTAAAGGTATTGAATAAAACGAATCTAAGTAATTGATGATAGCAAAATATAAAGTTACTGAGAACGGTACCAGGCAACGCGCAGAGTCAAACATAATATACAGATTGTAATTAAAATATTTCTCGGTTTATTATTTTGTTCATTTAACTAAGAAAGTTGCATGAAATACGTAAAATACTGATGTGATACCTCATATATATATCGCTTAGCAGTCTATTCCAAAATAAGTGTACAAAGTAAGTATATTTCATGTATATTTTATATGTATTATGTATAAAATTTAGCCGAATATTTAATCGCATAATTTATCGTAACCTAAATGAAATATAACATATAATACACGATTTCTTATGTATATTAAATAGTCACAGTTTTAGCATCTATTATACAAGCCCACAAAAAGTAAAAGGGTTTATTTCAAAGAGTATTTATACACACTCTTGTGTATTTTCGTATACTAAATCCGGCATCCGGCATCCGGCATCCGTTTGCCCCCTGCAACGCAAATAGTTAAATATAGAGGGGGGCGTGGGGAGAACTCATTTTAGTTATAAGGGAAGGCTTCATCGGTCGCATTGAAATCAATAACAAAATTTATATAAAAGGGAAAGGTAGAAGGCGCAAAACGGCTTTACGCGTGCAAGGAGCTACGACCTTGACAGGTCATAGGAGGATAATTTGACAAGGTGGCAGAAATAATGACAACGATAGTTTAGTACAAACCAAATTATTTATTATAAAAAAAAAACTAAGAAAAGAAAAAAATTATAATAAACCCGACGAATAAACAACGAAGATAAAACAATAAACAAACGACCGGCGCTATGCTCCGGCTGTACAGCTTGGAGAACCAAATGAGGCCGAACAACAATAATTGATATAAAAAAATAAATAATAAATAACTGATGCACACAGGGTGAGGGAGAGAACAATAAGGGTACTCACTGGTTCAGGAGGACATGCAAACCAAAATAAAAAAAACTTCACTGTCTCTACACTTCCGCAAAACCAAAACGAATCGAACACAAATTCCTTACACCAACAGCTTAATTTCTATTAAGACGACGAGCACGCCTTACCTCTTCCTCTGCTTACCCGAAAATTCTAATCCAATTTTCTGAGGTGATTAACCTTGCACCAACGAGTGGCTAATCAGAAGACAAGATGGCCGACGGACTCTGACAAAGTGTCAGAAGCTCCGTCACACTCCATCATGTCTATTTCAAGGGTATTTAAATATAAAATTAACAAAACAACATTATTTGAACAAAGAGACCTAGTACTTATATATTTTTTTGGATTGTTGAATCCGAATCCACAGTCCATTTAATGATACTTGGTCAATATCAATCTTACATTAAGAACAATAAAGTTTGACGGATGAACATGTATTTTATTATTTTTTTACCATGGCTCCAAAACTCATATCAAAGTCACTTGATGTTGTTAATAATGAGTTCACATTGCAATTACAAAAATACGAACAAAAAGAACAAACAGATACTAGGTATGATGCCTATATGTTTCGAGGGTCGCTGAGACTAAATACTGTGTCAGAATTTCGTCACCCACACCTAATTTTTAAATTACATAGACTCTACTTAAAGCTTAGTTATTTACATTTTTTAAAGTATTGTTAATCTACAGAAAATTATTACAAGATCATATCGAGAAATTCAGAAATGCCAACGGAGTGATGACGATACTCGACGGTACAGATGAAGAAGTCAATAAAGTTTCGTAATACTGTAAAATAATAAAATTTCAAAATAGTATAATTTTAACCCTTTTAAGTATTCAGTAAAAATCTATCATTATATTTACACCTCACCTTCTTTTGTACCAATATTTCATGTCCTCGATATCTTGACAAAACTGTTTACCCTGTTCTTCACTGTACTCTCCGAGGTTCTGTCGAAAGAAGTCAAAATGATAATTTTGGAAATGCAATTTCAAGTTCATTTAGCAACCCATTTTATAGATGTTTTTCAGTAAATCTTAAATCAACTACTCTTAATTCTCCTTCTTTTCATTTTCCAAAAAATTCTCTACAACTTTATTATAATCTATTCATGCAATCATCTCAGTAGGATCTATTTTTTTGACAAATTTTTGTATCTTTTCACAATGACGTATTTTAAAATGGCATCGTTATTTTCAAAAATTTCTTCTAAATATTGAAAATAGTCATATTCCATGTTCAGAGCTTTGGTGAGTTGTTGAATGATCATAAATTCGATATGAAGAGGTAAAAATAAGATATTTGATGGATCTATCAAAAGTTCACGAATGATGTTTTTTGATCATGAATAAAAATTAAGTCTTATTATCCCTTCTTTTTGTACATAGTGATTCTTTTTATCTCTTCTATCCTAAAAACATAACTTCTTTCATTTTATAAAAATAAATTTTCTATATATTCTATATTATCTTATATATTAACTATATTAATTTTGTTTTAAATAATTAATACATTTAGTCGAACATTATAAAAAACAGATGTACGAAAACGTTTAAATTCATTTAACTTATATTACACGATTGCTATAGATTGCGAATAATTCCTAAAAACAGCATCCAACTTTGCTTTTATTTCATCACATGTTTCTTCGTCCAAAAATAAAAAAACTAATTACCGATAGATTTATTAAAATTCACCTAAAATATCAGGTTAGATTTTTAGATGCATATACAGTTCAATTTCTATGTGGTTTCATTTGAATTCTATATAGATTTTAACTCGATTTCTATGGTGGATTTGAAAGTAAATTTTGTAATCAATCCAGATGGATTTTATATGGAATCTACATTTCTGTTTTATGTAAGACATTCGTATTCTTGACCAACACATGTTGTGAATGTCTCGTATAAATTAATCGATGCGAATTTTTCTAATATATCCTGATAGTTATTGACCTACTACAAACCTAAAAAAAATAACAATAACTATGCTTCATTATTTTAAATTAAAAATTCTAACACTCAGTGATATTTACTCCCAATAGCAAATTCAGTAATGCGGAATCAGAAGATGGGAGATGAAAAGAGCGTGAACTTTGAGAGGATAATTTTAGGCGAAAGTTAAGTTTTATTTCTTTTTAGTACTTATTATTTATAAATGTATTGGTTTTTGGTTTTATGACATTTTTTAATCGCGATTAATTAATCAATTAATTTATTTAATAATTTGTCAGATTTAGAGAGAGATGATGAATTCATATAACAAGTTATGGCTATTATGAATTAGAAATTAGTTTACATATAGTTTTGCTTTTATAATTAATAATCGTTTTGGCTAAAACGGTAAAAGAAACATAAGTGACTATAACTCTAACAGGAAATATTTTTAATTCAATTATTTATGTAAGAATGACTACAAATGTTTTACATTGATATGCGTTGAATGATTTTGACTACAGTTGGAAAAGACAATTTCTGTTTTTTTTATTATACGTATCTGAAAATTTTTGTTAGAGGGTCTGTTTTATAAGTTTTCGGAAAAAACTAACTCTGTATGTGTATGGTTTGTCCGAGTAATTTTTAAGAATAAATAATCTTTAGATTTGAATTTTTTCATGTTGAAAACGGATGGTTAGATAATAATCACATATTATACTGGTGTGTGACTCTTATAAGTGTTCCATTTCTATTAGCTACGTATTGACTCCGGCGAATGTTACACTAATATTTTTTCAATGTCGAGCCTATGTAATGACCACATATTTTCCTCCCCTTCAAGGTTTTGATAAATATCATGCATTTGATCATCTAAACTATCCACATAAACAGGATACAGTATTTTGAACCCCGGAAGTGTCTTGAGCAAGTATACCAAAGGCCAAAACCAGCAACTTTTACAGAATTCTGTATGAAGATGTAATAAAATGATTAAAAAGAATGCAAACGATCAAATTGATTGTCTTTTTCTGTAATCTGTACAAAATATAATATTTGTTTGTTTTATACATATAACAAACAAAAAATATATATATATATATATATGTATATACGTAATACCATACAATAATAGTGATTATCCATATACCATATAATAATCACGATAATGATTTGATACTAATCATCAAAATATTGTCCGAATTAATACGAAGCGAAACTTTTTGGTGTTTCGTATTTGGTCATTGTGACAATATTCTTTTGTGTTACAATATATTAACATTTTCATCAATAATTTGGTGTATAGTATATGTTGCAATTATTTCTTAACGTAAGGATAAAGTTAAAATAAAATTATGTTTTAAATGAGACAGTGTCGAAAATAAAATCTTGGGATTCTTCTTCAAATAGTAAATTCACGTTAATACTTATTTTGAATCAAAAAAAGTTAAGCTATCATGCCTTGAATGTCATCGATACCTTTGTCTTATTATTTTTGCTTTAATTTAGTTGTAACACACACACCCACACATACATATCTATGAAAAAATAATTGAATTGATGTAACAACTGCACTTATGGAAAAAAACTTCGAAAGCATAAAAAATTCAATTTATTAACGAACTAAAAAACACAATAATACTACCGTAATACACAGGAAGAAAAAAACACAGTTATATAAAAATGTGAACTCAAACACTACACGGTACTCGTAATTTATTTACATGACTCGTAACTTGTTTACATGACCACGTGAACACGTGGATTAATTTTAGAAGGCAAGAGAAATTGGTGTAGTTGACTCGAAAGGCGATTAGAAATTTTTGCTGCGATCGCGAAAATTGAAGATTTACCATAAAGGTGTAATTTTGATACAAGAGCGAAATGGAAAAGTTCGAGGGCGTGCAGATTCACTAAAATCGTATGTTTAACGTGCTGTCAATTATTTATACTCCTGTTAAATTGTACGTATAATACTTAGTATGATCTCCATATATACTCTGTTGTACCGTCTTTAGTATAGTCTACATTATTATTCTTTAATTAAAGGAGGTAATCTAAAATTCAGAAAAAAGTATTTACATTCTATCATGTATGTCGAACGCACTAAAATAAATATTTCTATCGATGACATATTTTGATTTATCGTGTATTCTTTAGACAAGCTTTCGTTGTCATTAAAAAGTATTAATATTGTGGAAAGTAGGTTTCAATAAGTCAATGAATAAACGATGTCTCATATTGCTTAGTTTGAAAAAAACCTGTAAATATCATCACAAATGTTTAAACTAACAGTCAAAGGGTTTATTGTTTAATTCGAATCATTATTGCATAATTCCAGGAATCAAATGGCACAATACGTCGGATTATACCGGCGTAAAACAGATATCGATGTGCCCATGCCCATCGAGCGCGGTACTACTGGTGGCATCAATCATTACTAGAAAATGTATGCTACTGCCAAAAATAGATATATACAGCATCATTGTCGCGATATTTATAATTTATATAGACGAAGAATGATAGAGCCTCTTACGCTGAATGATTTTCAATGATGCAATATTGGTGAAAACTTGACTTACGGTATTGCTTATACATACTTGAAGTTGACTTGGAACATCCAATAGAAATTAATGATGCACAAAGAAATAAACTATTTTTATAAGAAGGTAACTTTGCACTAGAATCCTAACAGAAGGAATTTATGACAACTATTAGCTACAAAAAATGTTGGGTAATTGAGTAAGGGCGATCAAACGAGCCAGAAAGGCCTGTTTATGCTTTTGGGTGGTTTACTATAAAGTTTTTTCGAGTGCATGGCTCAAAAAAATACATCGATTTGAATAGCGAAAAACGTAAGAGTCAGTTTGAACAGATGCTCTGTAATCAGTGTAACAATGAAGCGTGTGGTGAAATAATGGTTAACGAACAAAAGCATATTTATGTCAAATTAATGAATAAGTGGAAGAAAATTGGTGCCTAAGTTCCCTTACGCGACCGAATTTTTACATAATACCATTGTGGATATCGATTAAATGTCAATACTATTATTGTGACAAATATCATGATAGGAAACCCCATTTACGTTGGCCTCACCGTTTTGAACTTGTTTAAGATATTCGCGTATCGCTTTTATTAAGCTAATCAATTAGAAACTTCCGACTTTGTCACATCAAATCAATTCAATATCCTAAGGTCCAATAAGATTCATGAAACAAGGGGACGATGGCGAGATCATGTTCGAGTTGCAACGCGATATCTAAATTAATGAATCAGGGACAAAAATTAGAATTTTAGGAATAGTCTTCGTTCAATCGCCACGAAAACCATCTGGATAAAGTTGTCTATTTACAACAAATTGGAGTGGGGGGAACTCTGTATGAATCAGAATTCTAGGCTCCGGAACTCTTTCTGAGAAAAAATTTCCTTAAACAATGTACCAAAAGAAAGGAAAGTAGCTTGAAGCTAGATTCATAGCTGAAATTTTAAAGTTTACCAACTAAAAAAATTATTTTATCATCAACGTAAGTACAAATATTTTTTACCAATAGTATGCTACTATTTTTTCTAGTTTAATTTTCATTTTAATTCTCGTTCTTTTCTTTTTACATATTTCAGGTAAATTTCACACATTTCAATATCATTATTCAATGCAAATTTAAATCAATCTGAAAGATAAGTCCATTCGAGGATTATTGTCATTGCCTATGATCAAACTGAAGAAAGTCGACAAACGATTTAAATAGAAGAATTTATTTAGATTTAATGAGAACATCGGCGAATTCTAATTGTACCTTTCAACCAAGGCTAATACAAAACAAAATTTCATGGACAACATGACGGAAATAAGTTTTGTTTACTATATAAAAATGACAATTGCATTGGAAATGTCAACTTAGAATTTCAGACTAGATTCCCATGTGGATTCAACTGAACTCCATATGGATTTTAGTTTGATTTAATATGAAATACACGTGGATTCAAGAAAACTAGGAAAAGATTTCTTAAACTATTTATATTTCACAAAACTTCATTTTCGCGCATTAACAGTTTTCCAAAATAAAATCTCATTATTAGGTTTTAAATTAAGATACTCTTGATCTCCAGTCCATCATTCTATCATCTGAGCATTTGTAACATTTTTATTAGTACTTTTTCCTATCTACATAGACTCTATCTTTATATTGTATTATATATAAATGTGAATTTAATAAAACGTAGTTTTATTATAAATAATTTTGTTTAAATTATTCATTCAACAGTAACACAGCAACAGATTACAATAATTGAAGTCTAAATTTAATAATAGTACAAAAGCTATAATCACTTCCTTCTCACCGTAATCTGTACTGTGCAGAATAATTTTCTCAGTTATTAAAGATAAACTCTACAACCAAAAACACACTCTTTAATAAATGTATGTCATATGTGCTGGGTGTTATAATTATGATTAATAAATTTGATATGTATAATAATAATAATAACGTGTTATATTTATTAGTTTTGTGCTTTCTTCGATTATATCGTTTAGTTCGAGTACATTGATTTAAATACTATTAAAGCTGTTTTGTTTTATTTTGTTTACTATTTAAAATCAGTTAAAAAATCATTAATAATATCGCTACTATAAAAAGAATAATAATTTATTATATCAATATATTATTTTATATTACAATATATATTATAATTATTATTATTGTATATTAAATCAAAATGTATTAATGTATTTTATTATTTTATTATAGTTTAACATATACTATATACTATAAACAAATATATTAATTAAATATATATAGCTTGTATGTATTTCGTTTATTCTTACACTTTAATTAACTCTCCATTTCTTTTAATACATTACTCGTGATTAACGAAGTATATTCTAGTTTAATTGTATTATTAGACACATGTACTTTGTCTAGAAAATACAAGTTACAAATAAATAGTTATTTGATAGATGGTCTGTAATGGGGATTACAAACAAACTAATGAAGGCATTATAAATAAATAAATTTAAATATTCAAACCTAAATATTGAAACTTAACTCTTTGCGGTACGGTGGTATCTCTCAGAGACAATGTATATTCGTATAGTTTTTTGCAATTTCAGAGTAGTTTTTTTGGATATAGCTTACCTTTTTTTATAATTTCTTAATCACAGAATGATACGAAATTGAAATTTATTCTTAAAGGGTGTAAAATGTTTAATGATTTGTTAATATTCATAAACAAAGCCAAAAAAAAGTCTGTATTGTAAAAAAATGTATTTATGACGGAGCTTTCAGACATATCCTTATGAAGATGGACATACAGGGATTTTTTAGGGTCACCAGTAGTATAGCTATGTATGTTCCGGCTCACCCCCCCCCCCCACGACGAGGGACCATCCACCTACCTCCACCCGTAATCATGGGTGTTCCACCCAGCCATTAGCATATTGTAAATTAGCATATTATGAATAAGCATATTACTAATTAGTATATGATGCATTAACATATTACAAATTAGCATATTCTGTATTGACATATTATGTATTAATATATTGATATTATGAGGGTGGGAGGTGGGGGGTGTATATAACTGACCGTATGAATTAGCACAAGAAGGTATGTCACCCAACAAATATTAGCATATTGGAGCATACATCCACACCACCCACCTCCGAATGCAATAGTATGTCTGCCCCCCCCCCCCTTTTGAGATGGTCCAGCATATGTTACGTTGCAAGCGTGTTAATGGAGGAAGATTTACTATTTCTATCGGTAACAAAACACATGTCTCTCTTATGTCGATAAGGCAGTGGTATTTCTTAATTCTTCCTTTTTTACATTCTCTCGATGGAGTTTGAGGTGATTGGAGTGGAGAGGCTCTGTATCTAAAGAGCAAACCTACTAATAGAATGCCATCACGGTCCTGAGATTGGAAACTATTCGCTTCGTTTAAGCTCTCTAAACCACGAATTGTATTTTTTTTTTACTATATATATATATATATATATATTATTAAATAATTCAATAATTAAATTTTATTCAATAATTGACTATTTTAATTTCATTTTCCTACTATCTATTAAGTAATGTAACATGTTATAACTAGGCTGTTAATTTCTAACTAGACTTGGAAAATAGATTTCTTGTAAACTACGAATAATTTCTAAAATAATATGAAATATTACACTTCATCTAATTGCGATTAAATTGTTTATGTTTAAGTAAATAAAATATTGTTTATAATGATGTCATCCCGATTACATAATATATAGTTTATGGTACTGACTTATAGAACTGAACTACTTGGAAAAGTTTCAGGGTAGTGGGACGCTTCTATCGGTCCGATCTTCCAGCTGAGCGCCGCAGGTAGCGCTTTTTTGGAAAGTCATTACCTAGCCCCCATTAAAATTCATTATAGTTTTATTACGGATTCTTAAACAAAATTGTCCAAGGAATCGATTGCAACAACAATTTTTCAAATAGAAGTTGCATTTTTTAATGAAAATGGCATAAATTAATTTTAATTGTTTATAATTTTATTAAAAAATATATTATTATGATATATATATATATTCTCAAAATACAATTATTTACGGGTATTTAAAAAAAAATTATCGAGATCCGATAAATAGTTTTCAATTTATATCAGTTAAAAAAAAAATAAATTTTTTTTTAATTGTTTATAACTTTTTAATTAATTAATATTTTGGCGTCAAACATGGCACAAATGATTACCTCCGTATAGGCATTCGATGTGCCAAATATAAAAAAAATCGAAGACCTTGCTCCGATTTTCCTTAAAACTAATTTGTTTTCTGTCATAAATAGGTTTTTTTTTAATAATTTAGATATTTTCTTCAATTTCTATTTTATTCTTTTCATATAGAAAAGCATTTATTAAACCGAATTTTTTCTTTCAATTATAAAAAAAATTATAGATCTTGAAATTTACATGAGATGTCCACCATTGAACGAATTATCTTTTCAAGTTAAAACACCCTGTGTGTTTCATAGTAAAAATTAAATTAATTTTATATGTGCTATGACAAATGTTCAAAAATTATACATTTGGCTACAAAAAAGGCAAAGTCAAGTTCAAACAGGAGGGGTTGGTATATGTGATTTTAACTTATATAAAAATTCATCTGAATATTTTGATCTAACTATGTCAAAAGCTAAAATAATAAAGCAAGGCTTTTCTTGTTGATTTAATGTCTTAACACTCTAAACCTGCAAGTGGTAGTTTGGGATATTCATACATCTCCCAAGTGCGATAGATAATAGTGATTGCTCTATCACGACCAATATGATTAAGTAGTTTAATTTTTTCTTTGTCAGCCATAACTACATAGGGCATTAGCCATTCCATCTTGTTTAAATCAATTTTAAATCTTTCTAATATTATTTGATTTCCTGCTAAAGATTCACCGATGATGACATTCATATCGTTTCTCGATCTTGTGAAAATGAGCTCATGCTTGACATTAACAACGAGATTTTCTATAATCTTCAGCAAATCCTAGCAGCATGCTAAGAGGAATAGTAACGTCAAAATAACTATCATTATTTGTCAATAATATATGTTTATTTCCAATCCATCCAGCATTTTCAGCAATGGAAGTTTGGCTTGCGTTGAGCGAAAGCCAATTCTTCATAAGATTTTTCAAACCAACATTTTTATTTCTAACTATTTGAATGGCATTTATTTCATAGCAGATATTTTCAAACAAATGGCAGAGAGCGTTATTCACCATTTTTGTTGTTTTCAATACAGTTTCATCTAATTTAGTCAATCGTCCACATATATCAATCATACTGCGAGATGGGAGTAGACAAATCCTAATGTTGAATTGATATACGTATTTCATTACTATTATTAAAATGCATTAATGAATAAGGTTGATGCGCATGAAATTTGTAATGAGCTATAGACTTATCGAAAGCGACACCTGAATGAATGTTTAGAATTTCGTTCATTTTGTTGAAAACAGCAAATTATTACACAAAATTCTTTCCTCCTCGTGAAGGTGGATGAGTTACGATTTTCAGTTTTAAGCTTTTTAGGAATTGAATGTTCTGACGTGTAAGCACTGTGGTAGCTTGCGGTCGACTGATCACTTGTGGACATTTTGTTGTCTTAATATAGCCTCGACCAATTTTTACGTTATAAACAATACCCATTACGATATCATCTTTATATGCATCCTCGCTGTAATAACTTCTCGAAAGTTAACCAACTTTCCGTCTTGATCAACAATTTATATTTGAAGATGATCAATGCTTCTGACCGCCACTGTCAGGTAAATAACGTGAGATGGTACTTCTATGATCTTGTGTTTCGTTATGGGTTTCGTTTGCAGTTAGCTCACGTCTAGTAAAATCTGAAATTTAACTAATAGAATCTTCTGGTTTAAAATCTTTTTTATGACTACACTGAATTATACTGCAAAGTGTATTATTGTTTGGTTTCAAACTAAATAATATTCCTTTAAGAGCTAAAGTTTCTTGGAGAAAAGTCTCGATATCATCAATCTCGTAACTTAATGTCGGTAAAACAATTTCCTCATTACCTACATAGAATTTTTTGTTATCTACATCAATATTTGGTATTGAATTAAATATTAATAGTTCTACTAGACTGAGGACGTATTTTTTATTTGGAGTTAGTTCAATTGGAGGAAAATAAAGAGCTTCAAGTACGGATGATGTATTTTAGAGACTTAGTTTTAGTGTATTCTCCATGATGGTTTCATTATAAATGACTGCAATTCCATATTTTTAAACATTTTATAACCTATTAGAAAGGAATTTGAGACAAAGATGTCCGCAGTTAAAAGTATTAAAATCTTGATATCTAACATAGTTATACTTGACTCTATTAATTCTCAGATAAAGTAACAGATCTATAAGAGGTTGAAGATCTCCAAAACTGTCAATGTATACAACCTCCTTACCTTTCTTTTTATAGGCTACCCAATGAGTACCTGGACCATTTTTATCATTTTAATTCACATTAGTTGATTCTTGATAATGAGGACCATTAGGAGGTAAAGCGTTACGAAAAACTCCTCGAAAACGATTGATTGTAAATATCTGTGCATAATTAAGTATGTCTAGATCAGTTGATGCTCGCTTAGGTAAAATTACATCGATCTTTTTTTTTTTTTTTAAACCTTTACCACTTAATGAAGGTTTGAGGTAGAGACCATAACCTTTACTATGTGGTATAATGTAAAGACCTTTACTTAGAGTAATAGATTCCATTGTTTTTTTGTGTCTATGAGCCTCTTTTAACTCATTTTGTGCTGGTTTAGCGCTATTTACTGCTTTTGTTACCAAAGCTGCTCCTCCAGCTAGAGATCCGACAAACTCAAACCAACAAATAGTGGAATTAAGAACGGAAGTGCTCTACCTACTACTCTTGGAATGAGTAAAATACGAGGAATATTTATTTTTATTTTTCTACCAGCCTTTTTCACAGCTTCTTTAGCCCGTTTTAAAGCTGATCGGATGACTATTAATGAACTATTGGTACAGCACCTCTAGAGGCTGCGCTAATAATTTTTTTCAACGTAATCACTGATTTTTTACTCTTTTATGTGACACCTTTGCCTTGTTTTCTTTTTCGTTTTTGATTATTTCTTCTAGTTGTCATTTTAATACCTGCTTCTAGTTTACTTTTTACTTTCATAATGTTGGATACAATAAAAGCAGCTGTTTTCTCACCAAAACTACTGTCTTTAGCTAGAATTCTTTTCCAAGCTTTATGACAAAGAATTTTATGCGCTTCGTTTCTTCTCTCAATATTTTCTAGATTTTGTGAATAAGCAATGTCGTGCTCCTTACAATCAGCGTCTAGTTGATTTATACCGAGATCACCTCGAACCAATCGTTTTATCAGCTTAGTTCTCGGCCCACAATACTGATAACCGGGTAGATGAACTTATTCAGTATTATTAAATCAACGAAACAAACATGGATTTTAAGAAGCAGTCGCGTAAACTTCCAGTCATAAATTTCGATGGAGTAGTAGAGACTGATAAGTGAGAAAAGAGACATGGTGAACTATTACTTGACAGTATACATGCAGTTTTTTGCGGATCTAGTAATTGTTGAAAACCCAATTGTGTACTAACATTAATCACTCATCCTACTGGTCTTAGATTTGAAAACGTATACGTCTATTCTAAATCACTTAACCAACCTAAATATACATTTTTTAAAGATTTATTAGAACCCATTGATGAGGTTGAATATTATGCCTTTAGTGAGCATGAATCAGTTGTTTCACCTGATAATGCGTGATCGAATTCCATTATGATTTGATAATATAGCCACAGAGAAGAAAGATAACGCGAGAGAGTTCTTTTGTATGGGAAGACATAAAAAAGTAGATCATTTTTATCTTTGTCAGTCATATGCACACATTACAAAACATATTATTAGAGATAATGTGAATTTATTAGTATTATTTCGACAAGATGACATAAACATTAGATATATTTATAATGATCATGTCAACTCCGATATGAGTTTAGAGCAGTTTAAACAGATTTTTCAAAATGTTGGAGAGACGATAATCGTGTTTTTCTAGTTATCGATAGAGATAGACCTATAAATCATAAAAGATATAGGAAGGGTTTCAATTCTTTTGCTATAAATATCATATAGTGAGTAGATATAGGTTATTTTGTTTTTGTGACTGAAAGTGACAACATGACTGATATTATACAAGAAAAAAAGATCCTTCAGCAATTGACTGAAGCTCGGAACGCAATTAGACATAAACATCAACTATTGAAACGAGGAAAAATTATTTTAGAAAGGACTTTGGATGAAACGTTTAAAACTATAGTTGAGCCATTAGAAAAGCTTGTTGTAGCATCAACTAATCAAAACAATAATAGCGATTTACAAACGAACAGAACACAAGAGAAAAAGAAAATTACTAGAATTACTTTCGGAAATATATCAAACAAACCGTCTATTACTACCAGTAACAATGAAACAATGGATGATTCCAATTATTTCAATAGCACAACCAATGAGTTTGAAACAAAAATTCAACCGCTTGACACTAAGTTTGAATCTGCTATTAATGATGATGAAATCGAATATATGACTGATGACGAGGATGAAGCTAGCTTTGTGGAAAAGATATCAGTTGAACTTTTAAAGGATCCTATTGTAGGAGACTACGTTAGCCTTCTATATAATAAAGTGGATAAAAATAATTTGGACAAAATATTTGGTGTTCGTTCAGTAGAAACACATTTATGATTGGAAATTATCCTATACAATTTAAAGATGATGATAAGGTGATAGTTAATTATAAAGCTTTCATCAAGACATATGGTTTAATGGAACTTTTCTTTCATAGAGAACCTGATTCTAAGCTGATTAGCGCCTCGGATCAAGACAATTATATGATAATTCTCAAAAAGACAAGTACTCATAAAAAAAAATATTAGACAGTTGGTGAATATCGCAATAAGAATTTAAGAAAGTTTAAATTTTTCATTGAACCACATTTATTAAACTTAATTCTCAATAAGAGTAAAAAACGAAAGTCTATTGGTGGATGTGGTCTTTTAACATCAAACTATAAAATAGTTAGAAAAGAAACATCATTCGACTATGTATATTGGGATAATCCGAACGAGCTTGTTGACCGTCTAAGGTTACTTATATCTGAACTAGCTGCTAGCAATCCTAGTCACGTTAATGAAATCATTCCATTATCAAAGAGCTTAGAGAAGCTGGTTATATATATTAAGAATTTAAACATTTAACTTGTCAGTTTTAAAATTAGTATTGATGTGTTTGGTCGAAAGTTGAACAATAAGGAGGGTTCTCGTGGTCCTCCTGCCATAGGGTTTAAAATCATATCGGATGGTTAATTTGACGCTGATAATAAAAGAATTAGCAACGTTACCTATCCTATTCAAGAAAATGACGCCATAAACTTAGACTTTCTTAGTCAGTTGATGGAGGTTGAGATTAAAAATATTAAAAATATTAAAAGCGCAATTACACAGCTGGAGCAAAAAATTATACATTTACTAAACAATATTACAAAAAAGCATTAAAAGATTCACGAAATTTAAATATATATGTATATATATTTAAGCGTGAAAGATAAAGATGAAAGATAAAAAAGAAGTAGTAGTAATAGAAGAGCTACACAAACCAGCACGACGCAACTATACGCTTCGAAAATTTGATATACGTGGAGTAGATGAGACAAGACAAGCTAATCTTGTAGAAATGCAAAGCTATTCGAGAGAAAATAAAGGTTTTCGTTATCTTTTAACTATAAATGGTACATTTTCGAAATACGCTTGGACGGTTCCAGTAAAACAAAAGACTGGTGTAGATGTCGCTAGTGCAATGAAGTCAGTGTTGAAAAAAGGACGCGTTCCTAAAAATCTTCAAGTTAATAGAGACAAAGAGTTTTACAATTCAAATTTCCAAAATTTAATATCTTTATTCAAGATAAATCTATATTATACTTTCAGCAATCTTAAAGCATCCATTTGTGAACCTTTTAATCGAACACTCAAAAGTATTATGTGGAAGAAATTTAGCCTGCGAGGAAATTACAAATGGATTGACTCACTCATGTTACATTTGACCTCGAAATAAATGAAATACAATATGGATTATCCTAAATATGTAATCTTTATTTCAATAAATATATTATTTTGTACAAAAAATCAATCGCTAAATTGAAATCTATCACAACCATAATGTTCTATATATAATGAGATAATGAAAAACGTTGTATTTTCTCAGAAAGCTGAAGATATAGATTGTAGTGTCTAGTTATAGCTCTTGAAACATGGTCTGGTAAAATAATTTGATATTCACAGTTAAGCTCTAGAATGATCCGAGAGTCTTCTTCTTTTAGTCTTGTTATTAAATAATACTGATTTTCATTAAGGTCATGAAAGGTTATCTCAGGAAGTGGTTCAAAAAATCTCATTGAAATTCGATTTAACATTTCAAAATCCATCCTAGCTTAGTTGTTTAGCTTTAGTTTCAAGAACGGAAAAAGAGAAGAGAAGGACACTACTGACAGTCGATTCTCACAACAGAATGACGATTGCAGCTGCTTAACGCTCATTTTTAAGACTCATGTTCCCACTATTAGGTTTTCCGAGCCCACGAAACCGCCTCCCACTATCTACTTCTTTCCTTTACTCCTTAATACTACTAGTTTTTTTGTATGGTATAATGAGAGCTCCAACCTTCCCTCTCATCTGTGAGGTACTTCCATATTAATAGTTACTTTTGAAACCTTTACATAGAATCACAATTCCAAGGAAAAGAAACAAAAGTAGCTATTTTACCTCTCAAAAAAAAAAGGAAAAGAAAAAGGAAAAATTAACAAGTCATAATTAATTGCTTAATTCATTTATTAACAACCTTAGATTAGTACAATGTATTCAATTCTATTAAAATCCAAAATTAGATCCTTCATAATGAAGAATCGATAGTTCCCGACGGTACACTCCATAACATGAAGATCTCTTGGATATTCTAAATCTACTAATATATAACCAATATCATTGTCATCAGGAACATTGTAAAAATTATCTTCGTTAATGTTAGAAACCCACTCAAAGCCTTTATATAGTAATAATTGAGTCATTGCCCATCCGTATAGATTACTAACGTCAAAATACATTACAATCTTACTCTGTTCTTTAACGTTATAATCTTTATTCATATATTTATTATTAGCCTTTGAATGTATATTACAACATTGACTTATTCCTCGTCGAATACCTTTCTGAATGAATAATACCATGTCTATATCAGTCAACAGTTCTAATTCAATATTCGTACACTTCAGCATCGTTTCCCATGTTAAACCTGGAGTGGAGAAATAATGTATAGAGTCAAGCTCGTATCCTTCCAAACAAGTTTTCCGGAAATTTTCAAAGATGTCAGCAAGGAGTAGCACATATGTTTTTAAATAGAGATTAGAATACTGTCCCAAATCTTTAATTGTAAAAGTATTCCATACCCTTTGAGCATGCGTATAATCATCTGTGAGATATCACTATCCATTAATTGACTATGAAAATCGTTAATGGTTGGTAATATTGGATTTTCTACTAATTTATCTAAACAGCTTATATATTTGTATGGAACAACACCTTTCCTTTTTAATAAATCAATTTGTAGTTGCGTATATTTGTCTTTCTCAATTCATTTTGCACAATATCTAGTTCCGTTAAGTATGATGCAAGTTTATCTAAAGATGATGACATGAAACGAAATGAATCGATGAAACGAAAACTAATACAACTATTTGTAACTTCTTTATAACGTTCTTTGTTTTCAGCTAGCAAACTAATTTTGCCTTTGAATTCAGGATTAGTTGCAATTTCCGTTATTATAAAATGAGAATCATAGCCTGTTAAATTATGAAAGACTACTGGTACGAAGCTTGCATCTTTATAACTTAGATTACAATGATTATGAGCTGCACCTCTAAATTTACCAGTCAAATGACAGGGATCTATAACTCTGTTTTCTCCTTTATTGAAGTTTTTATTGCAAATATGACATTTTTCAGCTATTCTGAACTTGATTTAATCAGCTTGTGAAAGGTTCATACCTATAGTATTATTATACATTTCTTCTAGTTGCGCTAATACATTCATCAATTGTTTCACTAACTATTGAGCAGGTGATTTATCAGTAGATGATATTTGTCGAAATGATTTAGATGTAGATTTATTCCCATTAAAACTACATTTTATATAAATTTCTACACTAAAAGCTTCGTGTTCTTGAAATATTCGATCATTAGCTGTTGGTTTCAACAAAATCTGCATAAATTATGAATGGTACTACCTCTTTCCGATTAAAGTGTTTAAACTTAAGAGTGGAATTGTTAGGCATTTTAACTCGATATTTGTTTATTTATAGATTTAGTCAGTTGACTACGAACAACAGCAGATAAATTTTTTATCCAAACATAATGAAATTTAGGAGAAAAATTTGTATGGTTAGACTGCATTTTATTATCATTTTCATCGATGTAGTGTTCTTTCAAAAGAAGAAGATTAACGTGTTTAGTTTGTCTTGATTTAGATATATGACATGGTGATACTTCATATGTTTTCCCATACCTTTTCAGTATATATAGATTAACTGAAATATTATTTAATTTTTCAAATTTAGAAATGTGTTTATTTTTAACGGGGAAGCTTATTCCTTCAAAATTTAGTTCATTTTCATAAAAGAGGTACTGAGTTACTCTATCAGCATCGCGGTTATATGATAGTATAGCCCACTTGAAACATTGATCATCTGTATTTTTAACATTGACACATGCTTTTTTATTAGCTATCACCATTGGTAATGGAATATATAACGACGACTTTAGAGGTAATAATAGATTTTAATGACCAACCGGAATCCTGATCTTGAAATTATTCTATATCTTTAAATATAACGGTTTCTATACTTTAGAAAACCATTCCTCCAAATTAGTCGTTTTTTATTTAAAAACATTTTCAGTATTAAAATACTTGATCTGAATATCCTTCTTATTATCCTTTTTAATAATAAACTGTACCGACATTTCCGTATTCACCTTTAATATATTGTGAATATTAAGATTTTGTGACGTCCGCTGAAACTAAGCACGTGGTAGAAATAAAATTTAGTTTTTATGAGGTCTTAGACCTCTGTCGTTTATGTCTATTTTCCGGCATAACATGTTTACTGTGTCTGTTTATAATTTCTGAGCGTGAGAAAATTCTAAACCACTCGCTTATGAAAAGTTTCGCAGAAAAACCATACCCTCCGATAAGCAAGTTAGTTTTCTCCGAAAACTAATGAAATGAACCCTCTTGATGATACGCCAGGGTCCCGCGCTAACGAAATTTTCCAGACGCGTAGAGTCGTAAAAATTATCTTTCCGGCTGTAACTAAAATCACACAACGTATATTGATGCCACATCCGCTAGACATTTGTATGAACAAATAATATTAATAATAGTCACTACTGTTTATCAACATTGTAAACCATCGTTATATTTGTAATAGCCATAAACTAAATCTCTTATAGTCCATAGACAAAACAAGAAATCACGACTAAACAAGCCAACATTTGTCATAGTCTCGCTAATATTTTTGTAATAAACTTAAGTCGACAGATTCTAAACAATGGATATCTCTCTCTCCTGTCAAATTCGCCCGCTAGAATTATTCAATTAATTAGTTGAACAATTAAACCTAATTAATATTTTCTCCAAAAGATACTATATGCAACATCTCATAAAGGAGAAAGTACCATTTTTCTATCCGCCCACGCCAAGGTTCTTCCAATTAGGCTAACGAAGGGAATCACTTTTTCCCTCATTGGCGTAATCGGCCTAATCGGCTCGCCTCAAAGGGACCCGGAAAACTCTAAGAGTAGGGCAGCACGACGGGAGCTGTAAAATGGCCCGCGTGCAGTTGTACAGACAGTTCGAATCCAGCCTCAAAATTAAATCCAACTCTGACTTGTAAGGGAGAGAGATCATCTAAAAAGTAGTAAGTCAAAACAATAAAATATCATACTTTGAACTCATTCTATTTCTTCTCTATCGCTTTGTAGTAACATAATTAGATTTTCCATCGAATGTAGATCGGGTACTTGTCAAACCGAGTACTATCTACATTCAAAATAATTCCTTCAAACCAAATCCTGGCTAAGGTCTCTCTGGCGCGCTCCTGTTATAGTGCATTGATTTCCCGGTTATTAGAGGTAAAACTCTACGACCAAAAATACACTCTTCAATAAAACTAGTCTTTAATATCCATTGGACGTTACAAATGTTTATTGCAACATTGACTAATTCCTCCTCGAATATCTTTCTGAACGAATAAAACCATATCTATATCAATCACCAGTTTCGGCTCAATGCTAAAACATCTTCAGATTGTTTGCCACATTATACCTGGAGTGGTGTAATAGTACACAGAGTCAAACTCTTATGTTTCAAGACGAGTTGTTTGGAAATGTTCAAATATAACATCTAGAAGTAGTACATCTGTTTTTAAATAAAGATCAGAATACTGTCCTAAGTCTAAAATCATAAATGTATTCCATATTTTTTCCGCATACGCATAATCGTAGCTATGTATGTACATTCCTATGTTAAAAGCTTCATTCTTTTGAAAGATGCAACGTTTAGTTGATGGTTTCAATAAACATTCAAAATCCACATATATGATACGGAACTACCTCTTTGCGTTTATAATTATTTAATATGAGAGTCAGGCAATTTAACTCTGCATTTGCTTAAGTTCGTGCAGTGTATCTCGTGGGGTTTTCAATTTGTTCTCGTTTAGAAATTAGTGAAGACAACGTTTGTAGAGATAAATTTTCGTTTTAAATTTATTTAATTACGAACAAGAGCAAATCAATTTTTTATCCAAACGTAGCGAAATTTTAGAGTAAAATTTGTATTGTTGGACTGCATTTGATTATCATTTTCATTGATACTCTAGTATTAGAAGAATAATTATTATTTTTGAAATCTTGAATTATTTTTCTATTCACATATCTAATTAGTCTTCATATGTTCCATAGTGACACTTCATATATTATAATATTTTTCTCTATTTTAATATTTTCTATAATATATTTTATACTACTTTTTCCGTGTATTTTAAGTATGTATACATTTATCGATATACTGTTTAATTTTTCAAATTTAGTGATACTTTTAGTTTTTACGGGGAAGCTTATATATTGAATTCAATTCGTTTACATAGGCTAAGTACTAAGTTATTCTATCAGAATTGTATCCAGATGGATGGATGCATGATAGCACAGCCCTCTTGAAACAGTGATCGTCTGTGATTTTTACATTGACACGTAATTTTTATTGGCTATCGCCTTCGGCAATTGGATATGTAAAAACGGTTTTAGAGGATTATGTTTATTCAAATTAATAGTGAGATCAACAAAAGATTTTAGTGGCTAACCGGAATTTCTACCCTGAGATTCTGCCATATTTTAAATTATTACGTCTTTAAAACTGTCTTGAAATCGAATGTCTAAATTTGTCATTTTATATACAAAAAATTTTCGGTTTTAAAATATTTTATTTGAATATCCTCTTTTTATCGTTTTTAATAATAAACTGAACAGACAGACGATTAAGAAAACCCAAATTTTTTAAACAATTTATGTCGATTTCTAATTGGCTGGGAAGATATTTTCAATATGAAACAATTAGAATATTCATACTTAGTAGATATTATAAATGTCGACTATTGTAGCTTTGTAACACGATTACTCTATTACCTGCTAGAGGAGGGAAAACTTATCATTTGTATCAGGGGAAGGCACCCTCAATCGCGCTGAAATCACGAATCGCGAACAATAATGCGACGAAATGAATAAATAGGGGGAAGGTAAGAAGCGCAATTAAGGCCTAACATGCGTCAGGAGACTAATGACCTTAGAAGGGCAAGGACTAAGTGAGTAGGTGACTAGGCTGGTGATAAATAAGAAGACACACGTAAGAGCAAAAGAAGGGTTTATTAGCCGTTACGCAACAAAAAGAAAAATAATGAAGCGCGCATAAATACAAAAAAAAGGTAAATGAACGACAACAGTTAGTGTTCGCGTAAACAACAACAAAAAAATAACGGCCGTCGCCAGATTTCGGCTAATTAGCCAGGAGATCCGAGCGAGGCCCAGCGCACGCAAATGACAACAAAGAAAGCTAAATAATTGCACGGAGGGGAAGAGAGAAATCAATAGTCACTCACCGGCTCAGCTAGCTGGCACAAACAAAAAAAAACTTTCAACACCCACTAATGTCGCTCACCAACCTCACAATCAACACTCTCCAAAACAAAATTTTAAATGTCCTAGTCTGTGGCCAGAAACATACTGAGTCGATGAGCATCACCTACTTCTCTCTTTCCCTTCTCCGCCCTGAACACATTAAGCGAATTTTCCGAGGTCAGCGACCTCGGAAACATAAACAATCCCTAATCACGGGCTGCTAGTAATGACGAGCTCCGGCCAAAGGTCAAGAGCTCCATCACAACTTTATTAAATATCCTATATTTCTAAGTTAGTGACGGATATAAAGAAAGAGAGATGTTATGGCGTTTCCTACGATACGTCAGGGTTATTTCTTTTAAAAGTCACTAACGTCATCGGACTATAAATTATTAATCGAGATTAAGCTTGAGTATATATATGAATTATGATTGAATTATGGTAAAATAAGAATTCTATGCCGTACAAATCAGACTAATGGAAATTGTGACATAGAGTGTCTCTATAAATTTAGAATAAATTTCAATCTTTTGAAATGACTTTGATCAATTAAACTCTTAAGTTAAACAAACCCTTAAGAATCTCTTAAGTTCAACTCATGAGACCTATTCCTGTTAACCTTAAAGTAACTGATAATATTTTCTTTTTCCAATCTTTTTACTTTCACTCAGATACAACACAACTTTCATAAACAAACTTTTATTTCACTGTATAAAATATAATTAAAAAACTGCATTTATCGCTCAAAAAGGCCCAATTTTGAACTCTTTTAGAGTTTTATTTCAAAATAAAGCTCTGTTATTTTGTTTGAACTAGTTTGTTGCTAAGTCTAATAGAGTTACAATGTGTAGAAGAGAACTGTGTCTATGTTCGGAAGTCACAACATATAAAATTTTTACATGAGATCTCATTAAAAGTAAACTATCTGTAAAGATAATAAAAAGTTTCATGATATTATCTGTACTTGTTTAATAACTATAACAAATATTACAAACATATAACATTCGTTACAATAAAAATACATAACTAGTAACAATTAAATATTTATACGGAACAGACGCCTCTATCGTCTGCGTCTATTTTCCAACAGTATTTGTTTTCAAACATAAGAAAATTCCAACCTAAATTTCACCCATTTCTAAAATTTTACAGTTAAGCCATACATCCACCATTGATAAGTGAGTTAGTTTTCTGCGAAAACTAATAAAACGGACTCTTTTGATGAAACTTTTTGGCACTACGTTAATAAAATTTGCCAAATGCGTAAGACTGTAAATATTATCTTTTCCAGCCGCAGCTGAAATCACACAACGCATATCAATATAAAATATTTTTAATCACTCTTCTTTAAAGAATTCTGTTAATAATACTTCCAGTTGAAGCTATCATCACTTGTTCTTCAACTGTCTTTGTCAAAACTGTTATTAATTATAAAAATCAAGATTATATGTAAACTTATTCCTAAATCATAGTAACTACAACTTATATAAATTAATGATCATAGAGGAAATACTCTCGCCTAAACAATATTTACAACAGTTTGCAACGCGGTATCTTAAATAATGGGGGGAAGAGGAAAAACTTACCTTACTTATAAGGGAAGGGTCCCTCAACCGTGTTAAATTTATGAAAAAAACGAAAACCCGTTGACAAAATCTAATAGAAAGGGGAAGGTAGGAGGTGCGAAACGGCCTAACGTGCGCCAGGAAGTGAATGACCTTGAAAGGTGAAAGGAAAGGTAAGTTGCTAAGGTGACAATTAACGATAGCGGAAATAAAGCAAAGAAATCGAAATTTAATGAATTTAATTCTAAATTTTATTATTTTCATCTCTTTTATTCTATCGTTTATTGAAACTTATAGCAACTTTGTCGAGCATTGACTAGATGATTGTAAAACCGAGTACGATCTGAAATTAACTTTGGAACAAGGTATTTGCCCTACCAGCCGAGTTCTTTGCCTCTGCCCGTCGATTAGCACATGGTTAGCGCGATGCGCGACCTGCTGAAGACGCTCTTACTCAGCTTACCCGAGATAAGGCTGACCGCGGGAAGCGGGCGTGAACCGCACGCACGTGTTTATGTATGTGTAGGAGAGCCAACATGTGTACCGCGATTGTATCGAGACGTAGATACGTCGGCATCGCGTGTACCGCCAATATGTGTACCGCCGTGGCATGATTACGCCGACATAGAGATCTACTAAGTATAATAAAATGCGTTAATGAACAAACTGTTGTATTCATTTGTTCTTGCTTTCCTTTCTTCCTTTGTAATATCAATAACGCTCACAGAAGGCACATTGGCTCCCCGATTCGAGAAAAGATATAATAAAAATAATGATCTGCCACTCATCCAGGAAGGTGAGTACTACAAGGTTACAACTTCATAAATTGTATAATATACAATGGATGTTACAAAAATTAAATGAAATATAAATTGTATCGTTAATAAATGTAATATTTAAATACAACTTAACTTTTCAAATTGTTAAAAAATTAGTATGATAACTAATATTGGTAATATATGAAAATTTAAACAATAAAATAATGAAATAATGAAAATATCACTTACAGACGCATCTATATTGCAATCCAATCAGGATGTACAAGGCGGTCTCAAGTAAGTATACCTCATTAAGAGATTTTGTTAATTCACATTTTATTTACAATATGTACAGAGCACATTCAATAAATGATTTATTTCATTAGTATTTATCTTATCTAAATAGTATAAAATATTGGAAAAACAGCTTTAAAACATGAGTTTTTATATGAATTTTTATAATATTTTATTTTGCTTGTTGGTATTGATAATTTCGTAAACTATTGTTTACTTTTTGTAAAATGTTGTAATTTCCTCTTTGATTAAAATTGTTACAAAAGATGTTATTGGGAATGAACTAAGGAGTGTCGATTATATTTGATTATATTTCATAGCATTTTTTATATAAATCAGTTCAATGTTTAGATATTAAAGCTCAAGATAGTACTCTATGGCAGTCTACCATATGTTCACGCTGGTTCAAGTAGAGATTTATAAACAAGTAATTTTCTCAGGATATTGTAAACATCTGTGAATTTGGCTATTTTAATTGGCTTATTGCTGAAGTCTGACTAACAATGTGCTATTGGCTTTCCACTTACTTTGAGATTTATCTACAAATAGAAGTAAACATTTCTTTGGCTTTTTCGTCACAAGTTCTTTCCCAGTTTTTCAAGAATTCTCGAGGGAGTGAGATTTCAGAGTAACCATTAAAATTCTAAAAAAGAAAATATCTGTAAAATTCAAATAAAATTCATTTTTCAAAATAGTCATAATCGGAAATTAAAAAATTTGGAATATTCTTTTACTTAAAAACAAATTACAAATTTAAACTTTCAGGAGCTAAAAAATTTTTGATGAATTTCATTGAACATAATTATATATTATTCTTCCTATAAAGTATATTCTATTATGTGTTATTGTATAGTTATGGTATAACTTTAATATGTAGACTATGATTATTAGTTCCAATCAGCTATAAATAACTAACATTTCGTGGACGAAGAATCTAAAAGTTTAACAGTCCACTTTCATCTCGATATCAATGACTGAAGTCTAAATGTTTAAGTATTTATCAAAAAATACTCCAATAAAATTCATGATATAGAGCTTGTGTCGAAATTTTCGACCTTTAGTTAAGGCCTGTCGATTCAGCGGTACTGCTCGGGGAAAAGTAGAGACGGAACAATAACTTCCGGTAAATTGGAGAGGCAAGAGAGGGGTATGGCTCACTGCTAGAGAATGTATGAGAAAGAGAGAGAGAGAGAGAGAGAGATATATATATATATATATATATATAGAGTTTGGTTGGCGAAGAAAATCAACAGTGCTGAGTAATAAGTTATTTAAAGTCCTTTGTTCAGCTTTGAAAGATATAAAAGAAGCCATAAAAAAGAGTAGTAGTAAATGAGGAAAGATTATGTCGCTTATACAAGAGTAGTTCTAGAAGTACCCGAACTAACAATGAAAACAGAACATTTGGAAATAATATTTTTATTTCTCTTCAAGTCTTCTTTTAACTGAATATAATTTCCCCAGCGATGTTCGATAGCTTTCGTACGTTGTTTATCGTGATAATTGTCAAGCTTCTCACAAAAAGGATCCACTAATTCATGGAAAGTCTTTAACTACCAACCAATTTTTCAAATTTGAAAATAAAAGATAATTTATGGGGATAAATCTGATGAATAGGATGCGTGAGAAAGCATTTCGATGTTTAACTTTTCGATTTTCGCTATCGCAATAGCGGATGAATGAATCCGTGCATTGTCTTGATGAAATACAACCTTACTTTTAGCTATATGTGACCGACTTTCTTGAATTCATCATTCAAACTTTGCAAAAATTTAAATTATACTTCACGATGATCATTTTTCTTTTTTTGAAAGATAATCAATGAGAATTACTTCACGCATGTTCCAAAAATCTGACGCCATGATCTTGCTTGTAGATGGAACTATTTTCGCCTCTTTGGAACCAATTTTCAGTCCATATTTTGACTGTTTTTACGTATCAGATAAAACCCACAAAGCATGAAATATTTATAAAAAAAATTCCGAAATATTTCACGAATAGTTGAAAATATTTCTGGAACATAAAATATTTCAGATATGTTCTATCACGTTTTGTAAAATTTGATAGGCATATTTATTAAAATATTTCTGAAATATTATAATCTGATCACAAAGAAGACAAAGCTAATTGTAATTACGAAAGATATTCAAACTTTAACATCTTCGACTATAGTCATATTTGTTCAAATTTTCTATGTAATAAGCCTAAATGAATGGCTATATAAGGTAATGTAACGAGCGAATCACCATTATTCTTAAAGAAATCATTATAGATTACTTATTCACATAATGTTTGTGACGGAGCTCCTGGCCGTCGGCCGGAGCTCGTCAATGACAACAGCCCACGATTCGGACTTGTTTACGTTTCCGAGGTCAACGACCTCAGAAAATCAGCTTGCCTTGTTGGCACTGAGCTAGAGAGAAAGAGAGAGATAGGTAAGTGACACTCATCAGTAGTTAGTTGGCCTTTAGCCTTTGAATTGGGCAGTCGAGTTTTCTTTTTGTTTGGATTGATAGTTTTTCGCGAGTGATTGTAGTGTGGTGGTGTGGTTTCTTTTGTGTTTGTGCCAGATTCTACAAATTGGTGAGTGCACTTGGTTACTCTCTCTCTCTCCCTCCGTGCATTACTTTCCTTTTTTATCTTTATTAATGTTTATTTGCGTGCGCTGGGCCTCGTTTGGAACTCCTGGCTAATCAGCCGGAGCCTTACGACGGCCGTTGATTATTTTATTTAAATTTGCCTTAATTCTGCTATCGTCGCCGCTTTATTATCGCGTTAATATTTTATTTTCTTCGCTGCGCCTAGCAACATAATTTTATTTTGTTTATTTTGTTTGCGCTTTGTTGTTGCCACCGATTCATTGTCGTGTCTATATTTTGTTTTGCACTGCGCTTTATAATTTAATCTAATTTCTTTTCATTGTTGCCTAGCGTAATAAAGTTTTATTCTCTTTTTTTTACATTAATTCGTGCGTACATTTATTTGAACGTCTGCCTACTCACTTGTCCTTGACCTTTCAAGGTCATCGTAATCCTGACGTATATTAGGCCGTAAATCCGCCTCTCACCTTCCCCTTTACTAGTTTTTGCGATAGTTGTTGCTCCAAAAATATTAATTTCAACGCGATAGGAGGTGACTACCCTTGACAACCAAGGTAAGTTTTCCCTCCCTTAACGATTAGGGCGTTGCACGTTTCTCAGAAACATCATCGCTCAGGAGCATCATCCGTACGTTGAGTGTAATACACTTTCCTCTAATCGAACTATCATCAAATAAAAATTATGTCAAGGGTTACTATAACCCAAAAAAATTGCCGCGCCAGTTTTTTTATAAAAACCCAGTAACCCACTAAAGCTTTGTGACGTTAAAAGTTAGTCACAGAAAATCTTATACTTTTGCTTTAAAACTTTCGCCTTCTTAACCGGGATGTATACAGGTCACTTGTATAAATATACGGCGCGAATTTTTTTAATTTTCCTAATGGATATTTATTTGTTACTAACCCATTTTGTAGTAACAATGTTCACACTTCTCTTCCAACGTTTCAGGGAAAGAGTTTAAAACAAGGCTAACTGAAACTGACTCGCAAGGGTAGATTCAGTAGCGTGAGATTGGGATAGGTGAGTCGAATAGGTAGCGAACTAAAGAGAGTATTAGTATTTTTAATTAGAGTTTTATTTTCACTTACTTCTGTTCTTTCGAGGCGGATTCTAGTAGCTTTACAACAAATATGGATGAGACAAGTGTTGTTGCTGGTAATTCTGGCGTGGATAGCACTGCCTCTATGGCTAATTTGTCATCTTTTTATACACTATTCGTTTAGATTAGAAACCGATCATGAGTTTGAAAAGCGGAAGAAAGCCACGTCAATTTACGCTTCTTAATCAGATACGTTTTTCCGTGGCGTAATGATAATCTGATATATTTCCACGTCAAGACGATTGCGTATTCATAATATTTTCTCTTTCAGAATTATCGTTTCATTAACTTGTACTTTGTGTAAAGCTCCATAAATTAAAAACTATATTATAACATAATTTTTTATTGAATGAAATATATTTAGGAGAAATCATTCAGTTTGACACGCGATTTATTTAATAAATCACAGAGAAAAAAGAATAAAAGATTTATTTTCATCTGATAACTAGCGTAAAAATTCAGCATATTTTATAAGATAACCTTATTGGACTACGGTTTACTCAAGAAGATAGTAATTGTACTACATGTGTCATACCGAGAATTTTATTACGATTTTAATGATTTCAATACGGTAAATAGGTGTTTAATACCTAATAATGTTATTCCTTTATCTTAAATGTGAATTTATATATATATATATATTTTTTTTTATTCTATTTTTATTAACCTATTTTTACTCTTCTGTCGTCATAGCTCGTATCTTACAATTATACTTCAATCAATCGTCCAAACTGTTTTTTATAGCTAAATGTGATTTCTACTTCCAGTAGTTTGAATCACAATCAACCCTCGGTTTTTTGAACATCAAAAATAAAAAATACAGCTATTACATGATATTGTCAGTAAAATAGCAAAATCTTGATTAGCTTGATGTATAATTTAAGTAAGATTGTAGAATTTTAATTCATACTATAGTGTATTTGTAACAGTAACCAATTCTTTCTCTTTCTATTACAATCTGTTCAAAATCGGAGTTTTCCTTACTACTGTAAATTCCGCATGACTGCAAGTATTGTATTCAGTCCGCAAAAATGTATTTTTCTCTTAGGACGTTCTATGTTACAGGCTCACTATTGCAAATTCTATCTATATTCCCATTAAGCTTGATTCCCTTACAGTCTTGTTGTAAAACTTTTCTTTCTTATTTTCATTATTTTTATCTTGATCACTATTACTGCTACTATAATTGTGATAAGTGCTATAATGTGCTACTATACTGCTAATATTTTTCTCGAATAAAATAAAATACGCATTATACATAGATTCACATTAGAAATCTATAGAGGGATGACTTAAAAGTGACACGCTAGAATTATACTCAGGTTAGAAAAAAATTTTCAATAGATTTAATTGCATTAGTACATATTTAAGGGACAATTTTTTATAATATTCCGCATAGTGATAGTAGAAGAAAAAACATGTAAAATATTTACCCTTGGGTAAAAGTGAAAATTTTAGTTATATGGCCAGTCGACCCTCTCCGAGATTAATGCCCGTCAACGATAATTATTTCAAGACTTGCTGTTTTATTTACATTGTGAAAAATATAATAATGAATGGAAAATTTAATTACATATTTATTACTTAAATTTAATAATCAGACAACTTTGATGATAATAGTGATCATTTTGCTATTATTAATTTTTTGCTTTTCTTATTATATCAATACTTTTTAAATATGATCACACGCCATGTAATGTATATGATTCTATGGGCAAAATCACTTGTTTTATCTGCACTTAAGAATACTACACAGACAAATATTATATGAATTCAAAAAATGATAGTTAATGTATACAACAGCATAATAATCACTTATTGCAACATAAAGGATTATTTATTTAAGACACGGGAACTAGTACCTCAAACATAACTATATCAGAAAAAAATGTAAACAAGGAATATATGACGAAAACTAGAATGTATAACTGGCGTAACTTTGGAACCAAAACTCAACAATACATTAAAATAAAAAGAAAAAGATTTTCTATGCCAAACAACTTTCTAATGAATTCAACTTCGAAATGAAAAAATGCTCAAATTGTATCAACCGAAGATTACATTGACGAAGATATAGTATCAATCTCCCCTGTATTGTACGATAAATTACATCAATATATTTGTGAGACATATAACCATAACTACAACGAAACGCAATCTATAGCCTCAAAATATACGGGAAATACATCTTCACTTGTCACCATAATAGAAGATTATAAATACCTCACATTGTCAGGCGCCATGAAAAAATGTATAAGTTTGAAAATGGAATGGGATTCAGAATGAAAAATGTCGATAATTCTTGACAACCAAAAAGCAAGTATTTTCTGAAAACGACTTGCAAGTACAAAACTATGACACGTCAAACAAAACTAGGCTTAGAAGCAATCATATAAATTTACATGAATTATCAGCCAAAATAAATGTTGTAAATAGTCAAGAATATGATTGCAGTTATGAAATATAAAATCTCAATCATGTATTATAGTAATTTCCATTATATAGCGACCACCGAATGTGATTTATAAACAAATGAAAAACTGTTAAATAATATCCACCTTTCGATATTCAAAGTTTCCTCCTTCAATCGAATATTAATATACTAAAGATAGTTCATAAGTTTCTGAAAATATGTTACTTTAAAGTTTACTCTATTTACGTAATAAGCGGTAAATTTTATATTAAAATTCCACGTTAACACTGCATAGCAATTATGTAACTTGTATTAAGGTTACCTTATTGATGTTGCGTCTGTCAACTATCGTGACGGCAATTGATAGTTTTGGTCCTTCTTGTTGCTAGTTATTTTTGTTGCTATGGTGCGTAAAACACGTAGCAAGATGGTCGGTTGTAATACTCATGAGCTATGTCGGCACATCAAAAAGGAATTTGATGAAAAAGGAGGACAAAAAGCAGTTAAACATACGAGAAATATTGTTAACGAATATTTATTTTATATTATGTAGATTTTATAAAAGAATACGGTGGTGAACAAACCGTAGAGACGTGATTAAGTGCGCGATTAATTTTCATCAGGGTTCTGGCTAATGAACCAGGCGCGCTCTGTCAAATAAGGTGAAACTCCGGGCGCAGAGAGGATGTAAGATAAAAAAACTATATTTAACGTACCGATTCCGTAGCTTTCTTTCACTTTCACAACAGTTAGGGGCGTAAAACTACTGATCCAGTTCAACTAGGAAAAGGGAACAGAAAACGATAATGTCTATAATAAATTCCTCGAACAAAACACTTCCAAATTTCACTACTGATTTACGACGGCATTATTCAAAATAACGTTATTTGTTTACATTAAACCTTTACCACCGATAAGATACTGTCCTTAACTTGTCCTTTCTGCATACAGGAAGGCATTGTCCCATCGCTGCTCACCAGCATCTACGAATTGACAACATGATCGGCGGGCTCTAGAGGAAGACCGAGAGCTTCCTCAAAAGCTTAATAATCTTTATAAAGAATTAAAAGCTGCGATAAAAAAAATATCATCAATATTTTACTATTTCAGATTCTATTTATTATAAATTTCAAAAAAATATACAGTAGAATGTGTAGCGCGATACTCAGTAAGAACAAGGTTGATTCACTATACATTGCAATTTTAATGTACAGTATATGTATATTCTATACTATAAATGATTATAGCATCTACCTATCAGGTGCCAGCACACAATTCAAATAACTTTTTATTTCAATATGAAATTAAACTGCTAATCATCCCTATTAATACCAAAATTCGTATTATTTAAAAAATAATAGAGAACATCTTTTTGCGCATCTGACAAAAGACGAAGTCATCGGTAATCAAAATTCCATTGCTTATACATTAGAGCAGTCATTGATCACAGATAGAAAAAAAGAGATAGAGAGAGACAGAGAAAGAGAGAAAGAGAGAGAGAGAGAGAGTGAGTGAGTGAGTGAGAAAGGAAGATTAATTGAGCGAAGGGCTAGCTAGAGGAAGAGAAACGATATCAATGCGAATGGAGATATGTATCAGTACGGTGGAAGTGGAAAATAATCGCTTTTCCTTCACTGTCTTTTCTTCCATAGTCCACAATATGAGATAACGGATTTCAATCACGTGTTTCTGGCTAGCTTTCCTACCTCAACTTGCTGTAAGGAACTTTCTTAAAAAAAAAACGATTTCCATTTGATCTGTTTATTATAATATTATAGTTATAATATATGGTATATCTTATATTATAGCGTAATAGTAATAAGAGTGAGAATACTCTTGAATAAAAATCAAACCGTTATGACAAATAGAAGTCATTTACCATTGATACCAGAATGTGCTATGACAATTTGTAAGTCTCAATGTTGAGCTTATCAGAAAATTATGTATGTATACAAATTAAAATAATAAGGAAGTGCGAAGTGTTGAAAATGACTAGTGGGTATCGAAGTGGTCAGCAGCGACGTTTTCAATCTACGGGTATGTTGAATAAGAGAACTGAGACCAGGAATATCTACACAGCACGACGAGAGGAAGAGCATAAAGGTCAGGTTTCTGTTTGTCCGCTTCTTCTCTCAACACACATCTACCTCGTACTAGACCGAGACATAGCCCCCAATCTACGAAACACTATGAGTGGAAGAGTCATCCCAAATTTCATAGGAGGTTCGAGGTTCATCGCAACAAGTAACATCTCAAGTCACGGCAATATCAAGTGCTCTGATGCAGGCAGCAGCATTGAATTGTGAGGCGCAGTGGGCGACTTAGCTTTAGTGCTTCCAGTGTGGTAATTCGGATTACTTTCCCACCAATAGGTCAATACAACATAAAATTCACTAGGATTAGAAGTAACGACGCCAATATGTTTCCACAAAAGACATTTATACTTCCCGGCCAAGAAGACGAAAGTCTTAGGCGGAAAAGCATAAACTAAACTGTGATAGTCTCCCGACGTCACACTCCTATATATATATGCATTACGTTTAAAAAAAAAAAATAAAAAAAAAATCTGTTTATCATGGGTCAAGATAAACGTATAACCAGGAAACAAACAGACCATGATCCAGAATTAAGGAGAGAATCGGAAAAAGCACTCTCCCTCAGTAAACGAATCGGTGTACGTACTCGATCCAGGACTCCACTCCAATCGGATAGCGAGTGCAAAGATCACACGTTCGCCTCAATCAAAGACAACACCAATGATCCAGACTTTCCGTCAACCAGTTAAATAACGGTTCAGGAAGCCCGAGGTCATTCGATAGGAAAAGAATAAAAGCCTCGACTAATAAAAAATCCAGCTCAACCTATCCAATCATACCATGACGACACTAGGCCAAATTGTTAGCTTGAAAGATACTTCACACGTCGTGCCAGAGTTCAATGAATCAAACATACCATTGATTCAATTCTTAGATGCTTGTGACGAAGCACTTGTAATGATTCTCCCAGAATCAGAAATAAACTTAGTCAAACTTTTACGCGCAAAAATCTTAGAAGTACGAGAAGCTATCACGGGTAAAAATGCCGAAACTATCAAAGAATCGAAAAATGTTATCAAACATCTATATGCATAAACCAAAACCATCTACCAATTACAGGGTAATCTAGCGAACGAATACCAACGAGAAAACGAAAGCGAACTAGCTTACGTCAACAGAATACGAAACATCTCTAGAAGGGTCCTAGAATTTCATAAACTAAAAATTAGTAATAGAGTAGAAGAAACTTTTAACACTATTCTGCAAATAACCTTAAAAGAATGCTTTAAAATTGGACTTAAAGTTAAAATTGAACAAAGATTAGCGGATGGCGATGATATAAACGATATCGTATTGAAGTGATAAAAATCGAAAAACAGCTAACAGCTTGTCGTGCTCAAAAAAAGAATCTAGCAATATTAAAATACTGGCTCCCGAAATAAAAAAAATTACTATATGCCAATTTTGTAACAAACCCGGTCATGAATAAAATGATTGTTTATTTCCAGGCAAAAAACTTCTGCAATAACTGTCAAAAGCCAGAACTTGATATTCTTTAATACAGAAAACTATTGAAATGCCAAATTTGTTCGAAAATTGGTCACATAACCAAAACATGTAAATTGCTATCATTAAATCAAAATCTAGTTTCTTGTCAAGTATGCAATAAACTTGGCCACACCGCAAGCAATTTTTTCAAGGTCAACCCTCAACGAGGAAGAAACGTTCAACTCCACGTCTGCCAATTATGCAATCTACCTGGACACTTAGCGAATTCGTGCCATCACCAAAATTCAAAAAACTCTAATCGTGATGACAATAATGCAAAAAAGTCTAAGCTTTTCAGGGAAAGAGCGTAGCCCAGGAGAGCTAAAAGAGTACAGAGCGCTGATCAAACAAAGCACGAATCAATGCTTTGCTCAGCGAATTAATACCTATGGAATCGAGACCTTTCTACCCCACATATTACTCAATTTCAATGAACAGCAACCAAAAATTTATACTTATTAGATAGTGGCTCAGAAGTCAATATAATTAAGCTGCATCTCGTAGGAGAAGAAAGCTTATTGAAGGCTGCTCTCCATCATTATTTAACGGGATTTGATTCTATTCCTATCCCAACTATAGGCTATGTAAGAATGGAAGTCTTAAACGAACTAACAGATTTTCTTGTTGTGCATAATAATTTCCCAATACTACATGACGGTATCCCAGGATCGCAATTTTTCTCTAGAAACAAAGCTAACGTTCTTCTTGACCCTGATCCATCTGCAAAAGTCGCAAACGTACTTTTAATAAATAAGGAATCACATCTGACTACGATAACTATAAATCACCAAAATATAAATGGTTTCACTAAATTTCTGACAGATTTTGGTGCAGAAGGCTGCCTTATAAAAAAATTAACTTTATCACCAGAATGTATCGTTTTCTTTTCTTTTGACCTAAGCGTGCCCATAGAATCAGAAATTTACAAATACGAAACAATAGAGAAAAAAATGGATCACCCTGAAATTCACGTCCACACCGCTAAATATGACCAGTTAATTCATACGGATCACCTCAATGATACCGAGAGAGAACACATATTAAATCTTGCCAATAGTTATCAAAAAACTTTTCACCTGACTCCAAAGGCAACCCAAGACTTACACGAAAAAGCTATCATTGACGCTTATCTCTTGACGAATATCATTGAGATTTTCGATTAAGTCGGAGATGCTAAGTACTACTCAATACTAGACCTATTCTCAGATTTTCATTTGGTAAAAATGGATCCTCGAGACTCGCACAAAACTGCCTTTAGCACTCTTTCGACCATTATGAGTTCGTTAACATGCTATTTGGTTTGAAAACCGGTCCAACCACTTTTCAACGCCTCATGGATGATGTACTCAGAGGTCTGAAAGGTCAAATTCTATTTGTTTACCTTGATGACATAGCAATCTATGCCAATTCTCTAGAAGAGCATAAAAACAAAATGGTAAAGCTCTTCGAGATCTTTATTAAACACAAACTGAAGCTACAGATCGACAGATGTGAATTCTTAAAGCGTGAACTCTTTTATTTAGTATACATATTTAGCGAAAAAGGACTAAGCTCTGATCCCAATAGAATGAAAGCTATGGAAAGCTTTCCAAGACTAGTCATCATTAAAGTAGTTCGTCAAATCTTAGGAATTGTTGGACACTACCGACACTTTATAAAAGATTTCGCTAAAATAGATAAATCAATAACTAAGTTGCTCGTAAAAAAAGCTCCGTTTGTTTGAAGTGACAAAACTGAAGAAGCTTTTGTCGAATTAAAAACCTGACTTTGTGAAGCTCCTGTTTTACAATTTCCAAATCTAGACGAACCATGTATAGTCACTGCTGTTAGACACATCGTCGAAATTAAATTTAGATTTTTATGAGGTCATCGACCTCTATCGCTTATGCCTACTTTCTGATCTCATCTGTTTACAATGACTGTTTAATAATTTCTGAGCATGAGAAAAGTCTAAACTGAACCACTTCAGTACGAAAAACCTCATGCAAAAACCATACCCACCGATAACCAAATTAGTTTTCTCCAAAAACTCATAAAACGGACCCTCTTGATGATATGCCATAGTTCTACGCTAACGAAATTTCCCAGATGGGTAGAGTTGTAAAAATTATCTTTTCCGACTGCGGCCAAAATCACGCAACGCATATTGATGCAAGATATCCGCTAGACGTTTATATAAAACAACAAAATCAATAATTGTAACAGCGGTTGTTTATTGTTTATCAATGCAAATTGTAATCTACTTTTTATATTTGTAGCAACAATAACCTGTCTCCTAGAATCTACAAGACATAAACAAGTAACCAAAACTAAACAAACTAATATTCATTGCAGCGTCGATAATGTTTTTTATAATAATATTAAGTTACCAAATTGTATAAAACAGATATCTCTCTCTCTCTCTCCTATCGATTTCACTCGCTAAAACTATTCAATTACTTAATTAAACAATTAATTTCATTTAAAATTTTCTCGAAACAATACTACGTGCGACATCTCTTAAAAGAAAAATGTACCATTTTTCTATCCGCCCACGCTAAGGTTCCTCCAATTAGGCTAACGAAGAAAATCATCTGTTCTCTCATTGACCTAATTGGAAAAGGGCCCGCCTCACAGACGACCCGGAAAATTCTAAGAGTAGGGAGCGCGACGAGGGTTATAAAATGACCCTCGCGCAATTATATAGATTGTTCGAATTCAGCTCCAAAATTAAATCCAACTCTGACTTGTAAGAGAGAGAAAGAGAGAGAGAGATCATCTAAAGTAAAATTTAACAAAATAAAGCTTGATCACGAGTATGTAGCTGAATAAGTTAAGGAAATTGAGACAACAAATAAATATTATCAATTTTCGCTCTGTATTCGCGAAAAAACTCCAGAGCCCTTGAGTATAATAAGTGAGAACATAAGCAAAACTCTAATAATGTTTGTGGCCAAGGTTTCAATAGTTTAACCATTCAGACTGAACTACCGATTAAACCAATCAAAATGGCGCCCCAAAAAGTGGTGGAAATTAAAGCCACGATCAAGGCCGATTGAAAAGTCAGTTGAAAAGAAAAGTCGATGGAAACAGGAATTTCCCCATAGGAACCGCGTTATGGCGATCCAAAGATCGAGCGCCATAGTGACTAAGTAAACCAATGGCCCGTCACAAATTTTCGAGTTATAAAAGTTAAAATAAAAATTACATTTCTTTAATTGTTTATAATTTTTCATTAATTAATATTTTACCATCAAACTTGGCTCAAGCGATTATCTCCATATGCCGAATAAAAAATAAATCGAAGGCCTTGCTCCGATTTTTCCAGTATCCTTATCTGTAATATATTTATTCCAGTATCCTTATCTGTAATATATTTATTCCAGTATCTTTATCTGTATCACTGTTTTTAACGATTAACGATTAACGATTGATGGAATATTTTTAAAATCGTATTGATAGAACTCAAAATTATAACCCGATTTAATTACGGTGATAGGGTAATTAACATGTGAGACATAATAAATAATAATAACAAAGTGAAATTTAAATTGATTAGATTTTTTATTTAATTTTAGACACTTAGTATAAATGCATTAGGTTACCAATTTTTATTAGCAACATAATCGAGTTAGAGTTATGGCTATCCTTCATAAAAGTTTTTAATTTTTGTATAGTGGGGCTACATTATTTATAATTTGTAATACATATGCATAAATGGATACATGTACGTCATACATTTTGTTTCAAAAAATACTCTGATTCAAGACTGATTCAGACCGTTCATCAAGATATTCAATTTATATATATTTTCATGTTGCATAATGAAGAGATATTCGTCATATTCATCTATCCAAGGGACTGAATGGATTTGGATTCAACATTATTGGTGGTGATGACGGAGACAGCATCTATATATCTTCTGTACTCGAAGGAGGTCCAGCTTTTATTGACGGTAGATTGAAGAAAGGTGATAAGATTTTAATGGTTAATGGAATTTGTTTTGAAAAAATTTGTCACGAAAAAGCAGTAACTATTTTAAAGGTAAGTTCTCTTTATATCAACCGAGTATACATTTTTTTAAAAAGAATATAGATCTCATCGCAAAAAGAACCCTTTTTACGATCTTTTATAGAAACATACGTCGTCTATCGGATGTTACATAACTTATCTTTAGGAATCATAGGTGTAACAGCCGCCATAATCAAACGTTTATAAGCAACTCAATCATGTCCAAAGAATACACATTAATATCTACCGATAAATAAGCCGATAAATAAGAGGGCCCTTTTAGCGATAGTTTATGACTTCACGCTAATAAAATTTTCTCTTGTCTATAGTGAGAATTATCCATCACACATCAATATAGATATTCGTAGTCATTCTTATATAAACCATTCAGTTAATCACATTTCCTGTTGAGACTATCATCATTTATTGTTCTGTTATCATTTTACTCAACATTATTATTAACTAAAAAAACCAAAGCTATATGTAAACCAGTAACTTATTTTTAATAGCCATATCTTGTTGTATAATCCCGCGATCGCGGAAAAAATAATCTTGCCTAAAGAACATTAAAAATAATCTGCGACATTAATATTGTTCAAATATTTATAAGTCACATGACGTGATCAATTAAGTATCTTTCTCTTCCTCTATATCTGATTTGTTTATTACAATAGTTAAACCACTTAATTAATTAATCAATTGCAATTCACAATTTCGTAAAACCGAAAACAGTACAAGGTGTGAGATTTCTTCAAGGAAAACCATTATATTTCGCTGACGAAGGTAATCTTTTATTCTTTTATTGGTCTAATCGGAAAAGGAACCCAAAAAATCTTAAGAGTAAAGAAACGTAACCGAGGTTATGAGTTAACACACATGAAATACCAAATTTTACTCGTTTAGTCTATTTTCCTCTACTGTTTATAGAAAACTTAATAACTCCATCGAACGTTGACTAGGTACTTTTAAGATCGAGTATAGTCTACACTCAAATATTCCTTTTTAACTAGAATCCTAGTTGAAGTCTTGTGTGTATCTTTTATAGAACTGTACGAGATAATCACTTCACTATCTTCGTCGCTTCACAACCTATCCTAAGTAGGATAATCGATAAAGCAAATCGATCGATTTCCCTGTTATTAGAGGTAATACTCTAAAACTAAAAGTACGATCTTAAATAACATAATTGTCAATGAACACATATTTAATTATGTTATATACTTAAGAGCAGATGGTCTTTTAAATAAGAATTGTGAAACTTCTCCCATAATTATTATCTTATATAATTAAAAAATTTTATTATTAAAACGCATATTTTATTATCACTTCTGTTCTGTTTTAAAAAATATCAAAATATAATCGCACCACCGATTTGATTAAAGATCTGCGTGATATTAGGAACAGATAAAATAAATCAGTTTTATTTGCCAGTTTTAAATGATTTTGAATTAAGCCAAATTTTAAGATGTTGGCTTCAGATCCACTGTCCAACATTGATTCTTTCATCCCCTAAAAAGTTTGCATAAATTATAGGAACTCTTTATGCGTAGTGCAATCCGACATTTAAGGAATTAGATGAACCAATAATTCGCCACTAATGCTCACTGTATTAGGTTTCATGGCTATATCCTTCTTCGCATATTTCCTTGGAATTTCACATGAAGTGGTAAACTTCTTGACACAACTCCTTATCCCTATGAGGACACTCTCTCTCTTAGACAACATTTAATTATCTTCACTGACTAACTTTTTAGCAGCAAAGGTGTTATTTCTAAGGGTTAGCTTGACCTGACTCCAAAGGGCAACTCAAGTAACCCGGAATTAGGAAGAGTAAGCGGAGGGTATACGAACTAACGAGAAAATCTATTTTTATTAATGTTTATTCTAAGTTGTATTAACAAAGTTTCTTGTTTTCCCTCTTGGCTCTGCACAGAGTTCTTGCGGGTTTCCTTGAGCTTTATGTGGTAATAGTCTTCACCAAACTAACTTAGTTTCTCAAGGGAGGTGGTTTTTTATTCACCTTGGAGAGTAAACTCTTATTCAAGAGCTCGAGGGCCGAATTAAGATTTCTCAAGAGTCCTATTAGTCATCTGACGCTTTTAATACATCCACAAGCCTGCAGAACATGCCCTAATTCTGAGGAAATCTTGGAAGGCCCAGCATGGATGTGCCTCTTCAGAGAAACACGTGTCCCTTCCCGGTATCTCGTGGAGAACCATGAAAAAAAATTAATTTTTTTGTAGAATTCGTTATTAGAATAGAACACAAGTTACAATAATTTTCAAAAAGAAGCACAAGAGAAGAGAAAATGTAACATGTTTTTGTTTCTCTTATTTTCCACTTCTGCGGCTGACTTTTGTTTTAGTTTTACATCTTTTTTTTATAGTTTTTCCACGAGTTCCAAAGATGAATTCGATTTTGAGTCGATATTGTTATGGTTTCCCTTTTTTAAAAACGGGAATTTTCGGTTATAACTTTCCGGAAATTCCATTCAACATTTCTTAGTTTTGTTTTCCCTTATTTCGAAAAAACGAATAAAAATAAACAAATTTAACGTACTCCAGGCCGTCTATAGAAGGGATGACGGGTACTCAACAAACACATGTGGTCTGATAAAAGTACAAAAGCCGGCCACTTCTACGCATGTGGATAGTTTCTATATATGACAGAAAACGAATTAGATTTAGGGCAAATCGGTCTTCGATTTTTATTATATTTGGCCCATCGAATGCCTATATAGATGTAACCACTTGTGTCAAGTTTGACGCTAAAATATTAATAAATTAAAAAGTTATAAATAATTTTTTTTTAAATTTGATTTCTTTTTCAACTGTTATAAATTGAAAACTATTTATTGGAACTGGATAGTTTTTTTTAAATACCCAGAAATAATTGTATGCCATAATAATACATTCGTTAATAAAATAAATTGTAAACAATTAATATAAATTGTTGACATTTTTGATAAAAAGGGCTTTTATTTGAAAAATTGTTGTTGCAATCGATTTCATGGATAATTTTTTATAACAATCCGTAATGAAACTATCATGATTTTTAATAGGGGCTAGTACCTTCGAATAGCGCTACCTGCGGCGCTTAGCTGGAAAATCGAACATATAGAAGCGTCCCACTTCCTCAAAACTTTTCCAGGTACTTCATTTCTATAAGTCAGTACCATAGACTATATATTATGTAATTGGGATGATATCAGTATAAAGAATATTTTATTTACTTAAATATAAACAATTTAATCGCAATTAGATGGAGGGTAATATTTCATATTGTTTTAGAAAATATTCGTAGTTTACAAGAAATCTATTTTCAATGTATAGTTAGAAATAAACAGTCTAGTTATAACATGTTACATTACTCAATAGGTATTATAAAAATAAAATAAAAATAGTCAATTATTCAATAATAATAGTTTTTTTTTCTACGATAATTTTTGTCGATCGTAAATTTTTCATCACATTGTACGTGGCAGATATTTAGATCTTCATTAGCACTATAGTCGAAACTGGTTTCATTGCTCTGAATAATAGAATCTTCACAACTACTATTTTCTTCATTTGTACGTTCTAAACGTTTGTCATGGTAGTTAGAAACATCCTTTGGATCTTTGATATAGCAGTATCTTAAACATGTTGCACATAATCGATCGTTTTCTTTTACTAAAGGAAATCAGTTATCCTAAATTTGCGTGGAAATGTAAAGCAAAGATTCTCGATGACGTTCATATTTACGTACTTTGAATGGATTAGAACACTATAATAATGGCATGATTATATAATTTTCTTTAAAACTGAATTGAAGTGATTTTTAAGAAATTTCAATTTTACGTTCGTTGAGGTCCGTTCACATTGACCATTGAACTTTAAATAGCCCGACTGAGCGAAAAGATTCTGTATTTATATAATTTTCGAAGCCCAATTAACTTCAGTATACCTAATTTTAAAATACTACTTAACAAACTAAAATATTAGAAACAAAATATAAAGAAAATAAACATTTTTTATCTCCTTAACATAATTATTACTTGCACTAATTTGCTTGAGGGTAACTTATTTTCATTAATTATTATTGTCATAAATGTTAGTCGTATGTACCACTATTTAAATAAAGAATGTTTAGCTAAAAAATATACTGACTTTTAGAAATGAACTATCTGGAAATGTTTCGAGTGAGTGGGACGCTTTTATTGGTCCCATCTTCCAGCTAAGCGCCGCAGGTAGCGCTTTTCTAAAAGGTAGCCCTTCTTAAAAAGCATGATAGTTTTATTACAGATCCTTATACAAAATTTGCCCAAGGAAACGATTACAACTAAAATTTTTGAAATAAATGTTAACAAAATGTTAACAAAAATGGTAAAAATTTATTTTAATTGTTTATAATTTTTTTGTTAACAAATATATTATTATGAGATATATATATATTTTCTCAAAATACAATCATATCCAGGTATTTAAAAAAAAATTATCCAGATCCGATAAATAGTTTTCTATTTATAATATTTGAAAAAAAAATCAAATTAAAAAAAAATTGTTTATAACTTTTTAATTAATTAATATTTTAACGTCAAACTTGGCACAAGTTATTATCTCCATTGTGACGTCCGCTGATACTAAGCACGTGGTAGAAATAAAATTTAGTTTTTATGAGGTCATAGACCTCTATCGTTTATGTCTATTTTCCGGCGTCACATGTTTACTGTGACTGTTTATAATTTCTGAGCGTGAGAAAATTCTAAACCACTCGCTTATGAAAAGTTTCGCAGAAAAACCATACCCTCCGATAAGCAAGTTAGGTTTCTCCGAAAACTAATGAAATGGACCCTCTTGATGATACGCCAGGGTCCCGCGCTAACGATATTTCCCAGACGCGTAGAGTCGTAAAAATTATCTTTCCGGCTGCAACTAAAATCACACGTATATTGATGCCACATCCGCTAGACATTTGTATGAACAAATAAGATTAATAATAGTCACTACTGTCTATCAACATTGTAAACCATCGTTATATTTGTAATAGCCATAAACTAAATCTCTTATAGTCCATAGACAAAACAAGAAATCACGACTAAACAAGCCAATATTTGTCATAGTCTCGCTAATATTTTTGTAATAAACTTAAGTCGATAGATTGTAAACAATGGATATCTCTCTCTCCTGTCAAATTCGCCCGTTACAATTATTCAATTTATTAGTTGAATAATTAAATACAATTAATATTTTCTCCAAACGATACTGTACGCGACATCTCTTAAAAGAAGAATGTACCATTTTTCTATCCGCCCACGCCAAGGTTTTTCCAATTAGGTTAACAAAGGAAATCATCTTTTCCTTCATTGGCCTAATCGGAAAAGGGCCCGCCTCAAAGGGACCCGGAAAACACTAAGAGTAGGGCAGCGCGACGAGGGCTATAAAATGGCCCGCGCGCCGCTGTACAGACAGTCCGAATCCAACCTCAAAATTAAATCCAACTCTGACTTGTAAGAGAAAGAGATCATCTAAAAAGTAGTAAGTCAAAACAATAAAATATCATACTTTGAACTCATTCTATTTCTTCTCTTTCGCTTTGTAGTAAAATAATTAGATTTTCCATCGAATGTAGATTAAGTGCTTGTCAAACCGAGTACTATCTACATTTAAAATAATTCCTTCAAACCAAATCCTGGCTAAGGTCTCTCTGGCGTGCGCCTGTTATTGTGCAGTACGAGAGAATCGCCTTACCATTTCCTTCATTCCACATCCTATCCCGAGTAGGATAAATTACGTAACTAGACCAATTGATTTCCCGGTTATTAGAGGTAACACTCTACGACCAAAAATACACTCTGTAATAAATCTAGTCTGTAATATCCATCGGACGTTACAGAACGTTACACCATATAGGCATTATTGTGCCAAATAAAAAAAAATCAAAGAACTTTCTCCGATTTGCCCTAAAACTAATTTGTTTCCTGTCATATACTTGTTTTTCTTTTCTTCCGACATTACAGCATATTTAGATAAATTACTTTTTTAACAAAAACAGTTTTTTTACAGGAAACTAGTGACGAAATCGAGCTACTCGTTGAATATGATTTAGAAGACTTCATAGCTTTTGAGAAAAAACTCAGTGCTTTTAAAAAAAGTCAGTCTTTAGAAAATGTCAATTCGAAGACTATGTTAAAAACAAATGAAAAAAAATTCATGTTTGTCAGGTAAGAATATTTATACATTTGATATCATCAGAAAATAGTAAAAAGAAGAATTGTTTCTATTACACATATGTATAGAAGAAATTACTATCCTACTAAGATTAAATACATGAAGTTACTTGATTAATTGTGGTGTAATTGCAACGCGCTACGTAAGTAGACCACAGAGATCATTTTTATTATCCTACCCTTCCCAAAAATATCGAAGAAAAAAGAAAGTTTCATTTATAGTATGATTTTATATATTTATCCGACTTGCTTATTAAAAGGCGTATATTACATAAATAAGACGATCTTATTTGATTCTTGCTGTTGGATATTTGCACTTATCTCATGTATGAGAACAAATAGTCTTTCAATCAAGGTTTAGATGCATTGTGTAATAGTTACAAAAAGTAGTGAACAAATGGAAATGCTTATAATATTGAAAAGAAACATTTCGTCGTGATATAATTACAATGATATATAGCCTATATAATAAATATATTTATAAATACTCAATTTGATTTATCGATAAACTCAATTGTATTAATATATCGAACACGTGAAGAGAGAGAGAGAGAGAGAGAGAGAGAGAGAGAAAGGAAAACATAATAACTGTACTGTTATACTGTCATTATATATTTTCTCAAATAACAGTTAGACAATTAGATAATGGTAAAAACTATATATCAGTTGAGTAGATAAACCAATAAATTAAGATTACCCAGTGAGCGAGACAATTCTTACATAAAAGTATAGCAAAACAAGAAGAGGAGGCCGAATACATAGTGAATCATTAAAATAGGAATAAAATCGATAAAATAAAAAAACAGATGAATAAAAAATAACGTTAATATAAGTACGTAAATCATGGAAATGGCTCAGAGGGAATCTAGATTTTTATTTATTTAGAAACGCTAGTTTTTCTCAAAATAAGCTTTTGTCACGCCGATGATGTCATTTTCATGTTGGCAGAAAGTAAACAGCCTTAGAGAGCCAGGACAGGCAAGCACAGTGGATAAGCAGCAATTTATACGACGATTCATTCAATTTGGCTACGATGAATCTCCATGAATGATTTGGTACGTTGACGCAATTAAACAGCACATTTTTTTACCGTGTCTTTTTCAATCTCTTATCGAATTGGTCCAATAAATATCTATCATTTTCACTGATAATGATGTAAAAATATAAAAAATATATGGTTAACAGAATTTTAATGATGATATAAAGACATTAATAGGTGAAATAATATAGTTTACTTTAAATTGTTTAGGGAAATATTTAATATAATTTGTGCATCAATCACAAGTTATTTAACCTTTTGTGGCATACATTTTTCAGGGGAATGAATTTTCATAATAATTGATATACAGGGGATTTCGGGCTCACTGATCTTGAATCTGAATTCCATGTGGCAAATATTTCGAATATTAACATATGAAAAAATACAGGGAATTCATGCGAAGCCTGTAATAAAAAAATTCATCAAACAGAAAATTTTTTCAATATTTATAAATTATTATTACCTGTGTTACGCGAAATGGAAATCTCTGATATTCCTAACGATAGTCTGTCTGTCGATGTTTTTGATATCATCAGACTTGGTGATTCAGATCAAGATGAGGATAACATGAATATGGAAATAGAAGGCGAATTTGAAGAGAATGAAAGTGATAATGATTCAGATGAAGATGAAGGAGAATATTGTGGCGGTGAAGTATGGAAGGAAAAATAAAAATAAATAGGTGATAATCCAGTCCCTACTGATTTTGGGCCAGATATCCCCGATAACGTACAATCGCCATTAGAAATCTTTTTATGGCTTTTTCCTGAAATATGTTGGATTTATTAGTTTAGTAAATAAATAAATACATAAAAGAGAAATCGCAGGAAGAGCAGTTGATGACAAAAGAAAAGTTACTGCTTTTTCTAGGAATTAATATTCTGATGGAAATAAAATAATTGCCTTCCTATCATGATTATTGATCGAGTGACATAAACTTGAAAGATCTATTCATAAGTTCATTGATGTCTGTTGTACGATTTGAAAAGGAGACAAAATATTTGCTTGCGGGACTGTACGTTCTAATTGTACTGGGTCATCTAAATCTATAATGTTTGACAAACAAATGAAACATGAACAATACGATTTTCGAATATCTGATACTGGTATTAGTTGGATCAAATGGATGGATAAAAAAGGTGTTTGCTTGCATTCAAATTACCATGATCCATTCGAAATGACAACAATAACGTGGACGCAGAAACATGTCATACGGGTGCAAATAGATTGTTCAGTTATGTGCTCTGATTACAACAAATGCATGGTCTTTGCCGATAACGCTGATCGTTTTTTATCTACATATAAAATAGATCGAAAGTCCAAAAAGTGGTGGCACAAATTATATTGGCATTTCATTTATTTTACTATTACGAATTTATTTATTATATTTTCAAAAATAAACAGTAAAATAAACAAAAATAAATAATAATAATCCTGAGATATTAAAAAAGTTCAGATTACTTTTAGTGGATCAATTAGTTTCTCATAAAATTTCAATTAAAAAAAGAAGTAAGCATCAACCTTTCGTTGTCAATCAATCCTCAAAAACGAAATGTTCCTGTTGAAAAGAGATACTCTCAGTCTGTTCATATGCCATTGCCCATTGATATTGGGAAACGATGCGCACTTTGCGGTACAAAAAACAATCCTATACTAAATGGTTATGCAACACATGCAATGTACTATTATGTTTACAATTAGAAAAAATTCCTTCTCAAAGTATCATTCATAAAAGATATAGAAACAAAATGATGAGTCGAAAAAATTTCACCAATACCCATTTTCAGAAACATATTCATAGAAATTTAACATTTTCACCGCCATCTTGGAACCGCCATTTTAAATTTTCTAAATCTCAGCTGAGATTCTCAAAGTTCCGTCATAAAAGCATTTTACATTTTTACATAGTGAATTTTTATGTTGTACTGACCCATGGGCAGCACAACGGTCAGACTTCTTTTCCAACACTTGTGGGAAAGTGGCTATATATTTCTAAAACTAGTTGACTCAGTAGCGTCAATTTAAGAAATGGGTAGCGGTTAGGTCGCGAACTAAGAGGAACACTATTCTTATTTAGTAATGATATTTATTTTTGACTTACTCTTTTACAGTTGTCGGACTCGCTCTGTCTGGCTTCGAGATGGTCGTAGCGGATACGCCTTGGGCAGGTAGAACTGACACCAAGACCAATTCGTAGCCTTTATATACACCTCGTGAATTGAGATTATCAGAGATCATGAGTAACATTCGGTGGACAATTGTCTGAAGCCCACGCTTCTTCGTTCTGATAAGTTCTCCCATTTCGTCATGTGAAAAACATATCATACGATTTTCTTATTACTATTATGACCTTATGACTGTTTACCGTATTGAGGAAGTTACTTGGTCAGAAATGTATTCTGCTCTGCTGTACAGAATTTTACGCAACTACGTAAAAAAAGCTCAGCTTAACAAAATTTCAAAAGACACAATGGAAAGTTTATGATCATCTAATTGCGTTCTAATGGGGGTCATCATACTACATGTGTCTAACCGAGAATTCTAATCTTAACAGGTTAGATAGATGTTCTACGTCGCTATTATCGTCAAGGTTAAATAATTTTTTTCTTCTGTAGACATTTGTTATTCTTTTTATTTATGAGTTATGTTTTGCCGTTGTCACATAACCAATGCCATGGAGCTTTTTTCATTGTCAGAATGTACAATATATTAAATTCTAATATAAAACAATAATTGATTGAAAACCACTTTGCTTGTACTTTGTATTTCAATCTGCGAAAAGCGTTGAAATTCGACTTCTGTATAAGTTTGGCAACATCGCTCATGAAGCATAATTCGGATTTCGAAATGCTTGGCGCGTGAAAGGTTATAGAAGAGCTATGTCGAATGAAGTGAATAATAATTTTTGTTTGAAAATGGTATGTATATTAAAATGGAAGATTTAAAAAATGTAAAGCATTGTCAAATGCTAAAAAGGGCTATATGAGGTAGTTCGCTGAAAATCAATGACAATAATAATTGAATAATTATATTCAATTTGGATTTACTGAAAAATAATCCCAGATGATGAAAATGTAAAGACGTTTAATCTACATTCTATTTCAATAATTAGGTGCGATATATATGTAACCTTACGCAACTACGTAAAAGTTTTTAGTAATAAGTTATATTATAGATATATGACAGAAAACAAATTAGTTTTAGGGCAAATCGGAGCAAGGTCCTCGATATCTTTTTTTTTTTTGGTACATCGAATGCCTATATGGAGATAATAACTTGTGTCAAATTCGACGTTAAAATACTGATTAATTAAAAAGTTAAAAACAATTTTTTTTAATTTGATTTTTTTTTCACATACTATAAATAGAAAACTCTTTATCAGATCTGGATAATTTTTTATAAATAGCGTATGAAAAAGCAACTACTAATTCAGAAAAGATACATATATTAACTGCGATTCCACTGTCTACAAGTGTCTGTGAAATAGAAAGAGAAATTAATTGTTTGATTTATTTTGCACAAACAGCTAAAAAACTTCATGAATAGTAAGTAATGTTATCATGTCCACTCTCAAGAACCAGAGCATCTATAATAAGTGAAGAAATAAAAAGTGCTGCTGTCCCATTTTATTTACAAGATGATATAAGCCGGCCGTGTCCAGGTGCTAATAATACAAAAATAATGAGGAAGGATAATGAAAATAAAGTTAAAATTCAAAGGCATTTACTTATGTTTAATTTAAAAGAAGTCTACACCATGTTTGAAAAACACTGCGCTGAAATTGGACTCAAATTTCGCCTGGGGTTTACATATTTTTGTACATTGCGACCTGATCAGTGTATTTTAGTGAATGAATCTAAAGATGTTCACAATGTTTGTATTTGTATTAACCATCAAAATCCAAAACTATTAGTAGAAGGCTGTAAAATGACAATGAAGAATTTGAATATCAAGTATGATGAAGAGTTACCTCAAACAGCAAAAGATATTTTAATTAAAATGACATGTGAAAGACCTGGTGAAGATAGATTTTATAATAAATGCTCGAAATGTCCTGGATTGGCAAGAGTTTTAGATATGTTCGAGAATTATTTGAAAAAAATTCTATAGATTTCATTCATTGAAAACAATGAGAAACTGTAAACCAAGAATATGATCTTGTAAAGCATACATACAATATTAAAGACTATCTTAACCACCTGGAGGTACAGTTTAAATATAAATTATTAGTTATTACTTTATTGCCAAAAGTCAAAATGATTATATAAAAACTCGTCGCCATAATTTGAATGAATCTGAAATAATGGTCATAGGAAATTTCGCTCAGAATCATACGACTGTATGTCAAGACCAGGTGCAAGCAAATCATTGAAACGGCAAACAGGCAAACAGGCAAACAAATTCATCCATTTGAAATGTATATAAAAGGGAAGGAAAAAACTGAAGAAGACAGCTTCGTCGTAATTTTGGAATGTACGAAACATGACGTAAATGCTGTGATATTGTTTCGCTAAAAATTAATTAATTATATATAAAATAGATACGAGAACAAGGTTAAAAAAGTAGTTAGGTATTTGATGGAGCTGCAAGTAAATACAAGAATAAATCAAACTTTTTAACGCTTGTTTCTCATTATGAGATATACGGAATTGAAGCCGAATGGCACTTTTTCGCAAGTTGTCATGGAACTCCAGTTTGCGAAATTCAAAAGTAAGCACTTCTTCAGCTGAGGAATTATATCAGTGGGCACAAAATTTATACCTGTAAGACGTCGAAATACAACGTATTCATAGATGTAAGAATTTTTTTTGTATGTGTATGTCATCGGCTAGAAAGCGAGACGTTTTTTTGTGCGATCTTATTTTATGGGATTTCCTGAGATGCTGCCCCGCTTCATTTGAATCCCAAAATGACTTTGGCCTAGTGATTGAGGTTTAAAATATAATTTTTCGGCTACACTTTTCCGACAGTTCTTCTTTCAATTTTTATAATATTTAGAAAAGCAATAAAAACTATATTTTCTTCATTTTGAGAGAAAAATGGAAAGGTTCGACGGCTGCTCCGACGGCGACGGATACAATTTGCGTGTGGGGTCCCATAAAATATAGGCATAGATAACTTTTGTCCAGATTGTCTCTTTTTTTGTTTCGTTGTTTTTATGTAACTTTTCATTTTTACTTTTATGGGCTTACCCAGAAGTTGTAAAATGAAGAAAAAACGAAAAGTTATTCAAAATAAAAATAGCCTACAAAATCTTTTGTAATGGCTCTGCGAGCGAGTGGGAATAAATGGCCGTCGTCAGGCTCCGGCTATACAGCCAGGAGGTCCGAGCGAGGCCCAACGCACACAACGCCGCAAAAAAATATACTAATAATAAATAGCACGGAGGGGGAGAGAGCGATTATGGTACTGGCACTTACCGGTTCAGCGGTCCAAACTCCAAAACAAAAACCAAGAAAACACCCACATGCACTGGTAACACACTTCCAAAAAAACAACAAACCAAACTAAACTTTCAGCACTCTATAGCTCAAGACTTACATAGCCGACGAGTACTACTTACCTGTCTCTCCCCTCCCCGCACCGAATAATCACAACGAATTTTCCGAGGTCACCAACCTCGAAAGAAAATGCCCTAATGTTAAGACTGCGAATGCCAACGGGCTCCAGCCAACGGCCAGGATCTCCGGCACAAGTTATTATGTTATGTACAACAAATTGTTCTATTTGATTTTTTCAAATTTTTGCGTTATTCTGAAAATTCAGCGCATCCTTCGATATAATTATTAATTAGAATATTAAACATTTTTAGTTAGTTTAAAAAAAATTCCTTTAAATGACGTTTTTCTTCTATTAACATTTTTTAAAAACAAATATATAAAATGCTCGCAATACATACTGTTTGTCCTTAGATTTTATAAAGATTCTGATCTTGCATTACGCTCTTAAAAACTATATTTAACAAAAGAATATTATTGGTTGGATTTTACGAAATTTTATCTCTTATGTGTTGGAAAAAACGAAAAAGAAATAGTTTTCTTTTATATTCCCGATTATTTTTTTTTCTTTTCATTTTATTCTCTCATTATAACATAGATATTACAACATTATAACTTATAGATAATATAAGTTCTCATTATACATATACAATGATGCGCTACGCCCGCCTGAGAAAATGTGAAAACTACCTTTTCCTTTACTGAATGTTTACGTTAAATAAGTTTTGTTTATTATAGGTATTTTGTGGATAATAAAAATTAGAGTCAATAGACTTTATACAAAATAATATTTTTAACTAATTGGATATACAGAATAGTTCTGAGTCAATTCAAAATTATAACTTAAACTCAGCTGCGGAATCACACTTTGTTACAGTATCATGCCTGGCTGAGGATTCTATCGAATTAAAATCTATTCAAATAATATCTTTTTTCTCCTCGCCATTTTCGTCGTAGACGTCACTTGTATCGTGTTTAAATATATTGTTAATTAACGAATTTAAACTATTAAAATTAATCAACAATGAACTTTTAAAGTTGAGAGTTTTACTCCTTATCATGTAACATTCGGTGGTCTTGCTATTGGGTATAGTCACTCGATACATATAATATTTTGACGCAGCCGGTATGAAGCCATTGACAAAATACCCTTACCATTACAAAACAATTCAAAAGTCATCTAACTTAGAAGTGCTTCTTAAGATGTCTCGTAGTTTTCAATTAAGTTTTATTTCATTTTTAAAAATGTATTGACGTACTCCACAAATAATCAACTTCTATTTAACTGTGACAGACACCTCTATAGAATAATTCAATTAACAATATCGATTGTTAAAACTATTCTTATTTATTCTTCTCTTATTGTTTAATCAACGCCACGTATAAACTAGTTCCTAATAATAATATAATTATTAGGATTGTAATAGTCATAATTTGTTATATAAACTTATGAACATAAAACAGATAATCTCGCCTAAACAATGTTAAGACCCATTACGATCTCAATATTGTTAAAACCTATAGTTTTAAGTCATTAAATGTAAAATATTAAGCATCTCTTCATATCCGACTTATTTGTTACAATTATCGCATTAACTTAATCATTAACCTATTAAGGCCCTTGACAAACCTGGATAATATGGCGCTAAATTAAGAATGTCAATGATAAGTAAATCGAAAACAAAATACCTATGTTTTTTCTTTTGCCATTTGTAATTGTTTAAAAAAATTATTTAAACAAATCCAACAAGTAATAGTTTATAAAAATTGATAACGGAATTCGATACTACAGGAAAAAATATGAGTGGAACTTATTATTAATTATAATGATATTAGCCAATTCTGCCCGAAGAAGTCTTAAAAAGAGACACTATGACAATTTTTTACTTTTTATTAACGGCGTCAATGAATTGTAATATTGATCATGCAGATCAACCCCACCTATGATTCGATTATACTTTGAAAATTCTTGAGGAAAGAGAATCGATCGCTTAGGTGACTCGTGCCACCTCCGCACTTCAACATTTGGTACATCACCATATTTCGTTGAATGAACTAATACGATTTTTGAATCTATAACGGTAATATAATTTGTATTGGAATTTTTATCATGCAAAGCAATAGTGGTCCTCTCTCAACTTTTTCCTTGACATGGTTTTGTCTGACGGTTAAAGTCCCTGATAATCCTATTTTTTCATAATGAACCATGAGATCCGGACTGGTAGAAAAATTCTCAAAATATACGTGGTATTTACCAAGATCATCTTTTTTAGTTACTTCTAATAAAGACGAAAATAACTTCACAACGACTTTCGATCCTAAACAAACGGCAACTAGAGGATTCCTGATTTTCCTGAGTAAATATCAAAATCATATATCTAACCACCTGAGAAACGAAGTGTCCATACCTTTATTCCGAATGTAATCAGTTTATTTTTGATACATTGTTTTCAAATTTGTTATTTCTCACTATTTTTCAATAGTGAAAACCCTGCAATCTCTGCCGTTAACGTCGACGGCTTGTGGCGAGTCTCACAGGGGAAATACATACTATCGTGTCTCCTCTCTACGAACACATGTCAATTGACACGGTCGTCCACACGCCAAACGAGGTTGCCATAATCTATGATCAAATCATACCCGTCATAGAAGTCAGTACCCAAATAAATATCGTAGGCAAGATTCTCGAGTACAGTACTCGCCTCAGTGATTCTCATCACCCCATCGATTTCGAAAACCAATTTGAGGTTACGAGCCGTTCTCATTATGCAATTTTAGGCATTTATAAGGGGTACTATGCATGGCGAAAGCCTTAGAGCGTACTCCTGAGCGATCCTCTTGCCTACGACGGCCACCTACGCGCATTGGTCCAGCAAAGCCGAATATGATTTGTCTTCAATGCATACTATCAACAGGCGCCGATAGTCCATTACAGAAAGGTTCACAGCCTCAGGCTTCATATTAGTCTCTCTTGTCAGCTCCAGATGTATCTTCCACGGCCCTCTAAGGATGACAGCGTAATCACGATCGTCAAGCCTTTACCTAATCCATCTATGAAATCCGTGGGTTCTAGCGACTTGAAACCCACTATGGTTTTGCGCCAGAAATCCTCCACTCTTACGTGAGATGTTAATTGAACGAGACGTGGCGAACACCTGATCCCTCCGCCCTGTAGCGTTTCCTCCTACGGAGGTCGTAGGGCGGCTTGTCGCCTTCGCTCGCTCTTTTTCCCACTGGTACACCATATCAGCATAGTTTCGGCAGGTCAAAAACGAGCAATTCAGAATGACACATTTACGACAGCTCCTAATCGGACCGTTAGGCCTCCCACGTAGTTGTTCGCGTAGTGACCGACCTGTCTACACTTAAAGCACATGACTGCTCCACAAGTTAAGCAGCTGTCCGAAAATGACTCAATTGACAGACTCGAGCAGCATTTGAATGATTGAGTAATAACGCCCTTAGGTTAGTATTGATCTGTTTAACCTTATGTTGGCCCTGCTAAATGATATTTACCATCGGAGACGTTTTACCGCCTCTCGAAGCGACAGCCGATGCCTCATCGCTACTACTTGATGAAGATCCTGACTTCTTCTTTCTTTTGGATACTCTCTTGTTCCAGAGGACTTTTTTACTTAAAGGACCTTAACCGCGATACTGGTGCAGTTATTGTTGCTACTTTCCTTGGTTGGGCCTTGGAAGCCAATTAAACTGTATCAGGCACTAACATTTTATCTTTAACAAGGAAGGTAACATATCCTAACTCTTTTCGTCTGCGCTCAAACTTTTCCCCATAATACTTGAAGTCGGAAAAATGTAGTATGAATATTCCATTCAAAAACTTCCAGTATTTAGGGTACATGTTAGCGATTATTCTCTTCATTCTCTCCGAGGGCAGCCTCCTATAACACTTGAAGATGTATCTGCAGGCTGTCATATAATCACTAGGGTAAACACCCTCGCCTTGCGTACGACGGATCAATTCTCGATCCTTGTTGACGTCGGAGAATCCGACAGAAGTACAAGCGAAAATCGGGAATGAAATCGCTCATGAATCGCAAGCTTAGCTCGTTATTTTCAAACCAAACGGCGGCTCCACTACTAAACGCCGTGGATAACGCAGTGAGCATATCCGAGTCAGGAATGTCTTGATAAGAGAAAGCTCTTGATACTTCCTGATTCGCTCTAGAAAAACTCTCAGGGCTGAAGCCACGTTCCTGCAAACTGCAGGCGCAAGGCTCGAAAGGTACTGACGACGTCATACTCTACTTCGTACATGTTTCGACACCTGTGTCGCCTCTGATGCCTCGAGTACTTACCCTGGTTTCTGGTCACATTGCTACCTCTCTCTGAAGGCGGTATTCTCCTGGAAGACTCACTGCTCGAGCTGCCTCGCGAGTTTCCCGAGCAGGATTTTTCAATATCCGAAGAGGATGAATTACGGGCCAATAGCGTTGATTTGCGCATGTTGGCCTCGGAACCGTTACAGTTATCTCTCGAGGATGCCCTACTCGCTACCACGCTCGCGTAGTTCCTGAGCCCTTCGCTAACCAACCACGTTTTGGATCCACTATCACCCGAAAAAAAATGAGTTATATTTTTTATGATCTTTTTCCAATTTAGCCGCCATGTTCTTGGAAGGAATGGTTCAAAAATTCCACCAAAATTCCCTGAGATACTCTGATAGTCGTGATCATCTCTGATCATATTTATATCATGTATCCTTCACTGTAACATTGCTAAAAAAATCGCAAATTTGATTTTTTGCAAAAATGTTCTCGTTTTTTTGTTTAATTGTCTATAACTTTTTTATTATGCAGTTAATCATAATTTTGAGCCTAGATTCTGAAAGAGAATTAAATGATATATCGAAATCCGTATTTATAAAATTTTTCTAAGGCCTATAACTACGGAAAAAATCGCGTCGAAACTCAACAAAAAAATCAGGCCTTTTGGTTGTGAATGGGTTAATACCCATTTGTAAATAACTTTTTGATATAACCAGAAAGCTTGGAAACTTTTTATTAATCTATAATTTATAATGAAAGTATTTTGTTACAATGGATTCTTATATAAAATGTTTGAGTATTTCTTCAATAAAGTAAATAATTGAATTCAATTATTCTTATCTTCTATTTAAAGATTTCCACGATGTTTATTTGTTACAGGGCTCTCTTCACTTATGATTCAAGTAAAGATGAGGATTTACCAAGTACGGCATTATCATTTTATTTTGGAGATATATTGCATGTAACGAATGCAAGTGATGAAGAATGGTGGGTCGCATCAAAAGTGTTAAGTAATGAAGGATTTGGTATTATCCCATCTCGTAAACGTTGGGAGAGAAAACAGCGAGCTCGAGACAGGACTGTGAAATTTGAAGGGAATCCATCAATTCTACCTAATAAGGTAATACATTTTGAAAGGTATAATTTATACGGTGACGTTATTATATATTTTGTATAAATATACGCTTTCTATACATTATATAATATATATATTAAAATTTTTATAAAACTTTAAAACTGTAAGAAGTTTTTGGGTACGTAGTGCGAACACGCATACTACAGATACTGTGGAAATCGCAAAAATATACGTATGACAAAAAATTTATTTTTGCTAAAATCGAAGAAAAGTCTTGATTTTTTAAATATTTTGCACATATCTACGTCTACATTAAGGTCATTCTATGTACCAACATTTACGATACAATATTAATGAATTTAAAAGTTATACAGATTTTAAAAAAACCTTTCTTAATAATCCATAACATAAAAACTATTAATCATATCAACATAATTTGGTTGACTACTATTACCTGTTGACTGTGCAGTCATCAGTAATGGAAGACGATAAACGCACTCACTAGGATAATCCCAACCTACATTGATAACGACGTTAATCTTTTTAAAATTAATCATAAAATTACCTAGAGTGAATGTGTCAGTTTTTTCTTTGCACAAGTCATAAATGAAGTCCATAAAATTAATATTATTTTATCTAATGCTATAATATATTTCATAGTTAAGTTTTAGCGGCATTCTAGATCATCATCATCAATTGCTTCAGATAAAATTTTATAAATCTTAGTATCATTGTGTTTAATCATATCATCATCTTTATTCGTAAATCACGTGGTTATTTCAGATTTATTGCTACTATTAGTAGCATAATAAGACATATAACTAATTCCATAACGTATATTCTTCATTTGCAAAGTTTGGTTTCTAATATATAAAATTTTCGACTTCATAAAATAGGGTATAAAAATAGAGAATTCCATCTAAAGCTTTTAATTTAGACCAACTTATTACCACCCATTGACATTAAAGACATTACATATCAATATTAATAATCATCATTTTATGTTAAACCAATGCTGAACGTACAATTTTCTGTAGAACCTAAATAACATAAAAATAGTAGTTTTCATTTAAAATTTTGAAGTTGGACCCGATTTGGATCAGTTCTTGGATCTGGAACCAAAATTTGATTGGACTATCCGAACCAATGGAAAATATTACTGAAAGAGCAATAAAATGTAAAATGTACTTATAAAATGTATAATGTATAAGATTAGATGCCTCTAAAATATCTTAGTAGATAAACAAGGTAGGTACGAATTCAAGACGGATAAGTGTTCACATATATTAGTACGACATTGATGTGATGAGGCATAATCTAGAGATGATATCTAACGTCGTCCACCCTATTCAAGCTAAATGATTTAGATCAATGAGCTCGTCGCATCTTTTTCTATTGTACATCGAGCAAAATTAAAAGAGTTAAGTCGATCTTACCAAATGTTCCCTATGGTTCAAATGGTCAACGTTGATATTCAAGCATTCTAATCAATTTTTTTTTAATTCGCCAGTAATCAACAATTTGGCAGTGTCATTGAGAATCATATAAATGTCATTAATTACAATTTTAAATTCAGTGAGAACTTACCTTGGTTATGAGGGTAGACTCTTCCGGTCACGCTGGATCAATAAAAAAAAAACAATAATAAAAGGAAAAGGTAAAAGGATCAAGACATCTTTGCGCACACCAGGAAGAGTTGACCTGGAAAGACCAGAAGGAGGCAAATTGGTGAGGTGATATGTACAAGACAAAACAAATTAGATTTAGGGCAAATCAGAGCAAGTTCTTCGATTTTTTTTATATTTGGTACATAGAATGCCTATATGGAGGTAATACTTTGTGCCAAGTTAGAGGTTAAAATATTAAATAATTAAAAATTTATAATGAATTTTTTTAAATATTGGATTTTTTTTTCAACTGTTATAAATCGAAAACTATTCATCGGATCTGGATAATTTTTTTTTAAATACCCGAAAATAATTGTATTTTGAGAATATATATGTCATAATAAAATACTTGTTAATAAAAAAATTATAAACAATTAAAATAAGTCTTTGCCATTTTTGTTAAAAAGGCCTACTTTTATTTCAAAAATGTTTGTAACAATTGATTCCATGGATAATTTTGTATAAGAACCCGTAATAAAACTATCATGATTTTTAATAGGGGCTAGGTAATGACTTTCCAAAAAAGCGCTATCTGCGGTCCTCAGCTGGAAGATCGGACCGATAGAAGCATCCCACTGACCCAAAACTTTTCCAGATAGTTCAGTTCTATAAGTCAATACATTTATTAGCTAAACTTTCTTAATTCAATAGTGTTAAGTAGTACAAACATTTATGACAATAATAATTAAGGAATGTAGGTTGCACTTAAGCAAATTAATGCAAGCAATAATTATATTAAGGAGTTCAATAATGTTTATTTTCTTTGATACTTTTTACTAATGTTTTAGTTTATTAAGTACTATTTTAAAATTAGATATACCGACATTACTTGTGCTTCGAAAATCATAAATACGGAATCATTTCGCACAGTCGGGCTACTTAAAGTGCAATGGTCAAAGTGAACGGACCTTAACAAACGTCACAGTGAAATTTGTTATTGTGCGATAGATTTTGTAAAATTACTTCCATTCAGTTTTAAAGACAATTATATAATTATGCCATTACCAGTGTTCCAATCCATTCAAAGTGCGTAAACATGAACGTCGTCGAGAATCTTTGCTTCACGTTCTCACAGAAATTCAGGATAAGGTTTCCTTTAGTAAAAGAAAACGATCTATTATGTGCAACATGTTTGAGATACTGCTATATCAAATATCCTTTGGATATTTGATACTATTATCTAATGACGTTGCCCCACCTTTCACGGTTTGGGACTCAGTCGTTTATGACGTACAAGTGATGACGAGCATGTCGTTAATATATCGCGGACCCTCGAAGACTGTCCTTTGAGGATTTCTTCAATCTTTTAGTTACGAGTGAGGCTACCCTCAATAGCCTCTATTTAAGCCGACCTATAGGTAACCTGAGTGACCTCTGGTCCTTATACCAAATTATTACCTTATTATAGGTTGTTCGGGATCTTACTCACAGTCGTGTCATACCCACATCTAGCTACTAGACCATCCCAGTCCCTCGAAGCTTGTCAACATCATTTACTCATGCCTGAATAATCATTCAGTAATAGTAGCAATGTTAGCGATAATAATTCAAAAAAATATGCAAGGTAGAATACATAAATTAATAGTGCACTTGTTTTTACTGATTGTTATATTGAGTCTTGACATATATGGACATGAATTTTGAGATGGCCGATTTAACGCTCATCATCGAGAACTATCTGATGCTATATTCAAACTCACGTCAAATAGTAATTTTAATCCAGAAAAGAAAAAGTTTTAAAATAGTATTGCGCAAAAATAGTCTACGGTTGCTATCGATTGAATAAACATGCAGAATTATACAGACGAAAATACAAACTATGTTTTAAAAAATTCGTAAATTCGTTGATAACATATCTTTTTGCTTTAGGGAATAATGTTTTAAGAATTTTTCTATTTATATTGCAATTTCCCGAACCCTTTTACTGTTAAGATTATTGATTCTTTAATTTATTTCTTTGACTTTTACATTATTAAGTGAATTATTATTTATTATAGTTTGTATATTTTCAAAAGAATTAGTTCTTCTTTTGATATATATGTATATAGGCAGTTGTACTATACTGCGTTATTGAATGTATATAAATATATTTGAAAAATATATAATAGAAGAGATAGCCTTTTCAATATCAGTTCTGAACCACGTCATATTATTTTAGAATTTGGACAGAACATATTTAGAAGCGATATATTTATTTAGTTGCCTTCCAAAGTCAGTATTTTTCATATACATTAATTTTTTTTATTGTTGTACAAAAAACTACAGCCATGTTGACTTATGTTGGAATCATGATTTCTAAGAATAGGGGAATTTTTACGGTTTATGTCCAAGCATGACTTGACTGTAAAGTGGATAATTCGCAGTCTGATATTAGATTTAGATTTTCAGTTTGCATTACAGCGTATAATTTAGCCCCTATAGCAATGAAGATGATAGACCTTAATATCTACCAAGTATATTTCGCGATATAATCACCATGCGCAAGAAATCAATGCCCTAAGCTATCTTAGAGGGCAATGTAAACCAGAGAAAATTATAATACCATTTTTATTTTCAACAGTAATGTTGGTTTATTGTGAATAGCTATTTCTAGGTGGTTTATTTTCATGGTTTTTAATTATGTTTCTAATTATAATTGCAGTTGCATGATGTACTAGGTCATTAGAACTTTTATCGTTATGCATAGAATATTAACTTTAAGAGAGTGGTCTCAGAACTTCTTACATATAGATGATAATTCATGTTTCAAAAGAATAACTAAGATAGAAAGTATATCTTAGTATAGCTTATGAAGCTCATGTTTGCAGTCTGATACCGTTATTGTTCTTTAATATTTGTTTAGCAGCCATCAATAATGAAATTAGCCATCGTCTTCTTATACAATATTTTTATTTAAAAGGTCTCGGTCCAACGGACATCAAAGTGGAGCTAAGTGCTACTTTAGGTACGTCTGTTTCATCGTTTAAAATAGTAAAATATTGAGTTTAAACGAGAAGACATAATCTACCAAGACGGATATCGCAGTAGCCGATAAAAAGTGACGAGAACTCTATATATAGGGTTATTGGGTTTTTTAGGTGATGAGTTAAAATTAGTTATTTAGTTTATTATTTTACTGATGTTATACATTTTTTTATTATTTTCAATTATTTGTATTGCAGTAAAAAAAAGGTGTTGTTTGTTTGGTATTATTATGCTTTACGTTGTTAATTCTAAGTACGTTATTTTTGTGATTCTATTTCAGTTTATAGGTCATCAAAATCTACTGACAGATACCTATTTTTTAAAACAATTTTATAAGATTACTTTCTTTCTTTTAAAATATATAGAATAGAATAGAGTTTTTTTTTTAATTTCAATTAAGTTAAATAATTTAGTTTTTGAAGCTTATATTTTATTTCATTATTACTGACAACCTTTAATGTAAATTCATTTTATGCTTTTGTCCAAAAGTTTTTTTAAGAAAATGGTATTTTGCACGTTACTTACAAATGTTGGTGATGATCTAAGTGAAGATTTTATTATTTTGGTCTTCACTGTTGAAGTTTTCTGTTTCTGCTGATCGCTTGTTTGTTCGATGAAGTCAGTAATTGTTGATCAAAGTTTATTTCTTTATTGTGATTTTGTAACAACCGCCATAATCAAATATGTAATTAGTAAAAAATTGTCTTTGATTGTTTTCTAACATTATCTGTTTTCAAATGTGTGAAAATTCAAATATAAATTTATTCACTTCTAAAATCTCATAGATCAATCATACACCCACCAATAAGTGAGTTAGTTTTCTCCGAAAACTGATAAAATGGACCCTCTTGGCAACGCTTTTTAGCTCCACACTAATAAATTTTCCAGATAAGTAGGGCCTTAAAAATTATCATTTCCTGACACAGCCGTAATAACAAAACGCGTATCAGTACTAAACATCTGTAGACATTGTAATATACTACTGTAGGCATTTTTATTTATATTACAATGTAAAATGTATAAATGACATTAGAAAATAGTTTGCGACGTTAATATTGTTAAAATATATAGTTTTAATCACTTGATCTAATCAATTAAGTATCTCTATCTTTGCACCTAACCTATTTCTTATTGTTGTTAAACTAATTAGTTAATTAATTGTGACTAATAGTTTTATAATACTGAAAGTAGTATACATGTGACATCACTTAAGGGAAAATTACATAATTTTTCTATTCATCTATGGCTAGTTTCCTCTTATTAAACTAAAAAAGGAAATCTTTTCTTTCATTAATTTAATCGGAAAATGACCAGCTTCTAAATGGTTCCGGAGAAATCTAAAATAGGAACGCGTGACAGAGGTTATGAACTATCACGCATACATTCTAGTAGCTAGTCTAAATCTCTTAAATGAGGTCGATAATAACTGTAAAAAATATTATCTCTTCGAATCTAGCTCTAAAATCTAATAAAATGTAATGAATTAAGAGAGAGAGAGAGAGAGAAAGAGTGATCACTGGAGAACGAGTATGTACAATAAAATAGAATCCTATATCAAATTCTATTCTTTTGATCTATTTTTATCTTTTGTTTATTGAAAAGTTATAATCCTACCGAGCATGACTAAGTGTTTGTAAAGCCAAATACTGTCTACACTAAAATTTCCCTTTTATTCTAATCATATTTACTATACCTCTAACGTATGCTTTTTTATGAAGCTGTATGAGAGAATCACCTTATTATCTCCTCAAAAACAGGAATTGCGGAATCCAAATTACGTATTCCATCAGCTGGGTTGGCGTGTATAAGGAACTTTCCATTAAATCTTCTTTTCGTCTTTTTCCAACCGGAAACTATGTCAATATTACTTCTGGTTGGGCGATATATCTGTGTACATCTAGTCCTTTCGTTTATTCGTTGTCTCACGTCAATTAATTTGCTGTGTCATATGAGGTAATTGTATGTGCTGATTAGGGCGATCTTCTACTACGCCTAAAGATATAATCTTAGGCCGTTATGTAGTTGTTGAGGTGCTCACCTTCACCCTGCATGCAACGAATAAATTTTCGATCCAGATCTATGTCTAAGAAACAGCGGAAAAAGTAGGAGCGAAAAACGGCAGTAAAATCACTCGTTAGCCGCCAACGTAGTTCTTTATTTTCGTACTAGGTTGCGGCTTCACCTACAAACGCTATCGATAAAACAGCGTTTCCTCATCAGAAATGACGTAAAACTCCTGACATTTCCTAAGTCGCTCGAGGAAGCTCTCTGGACTGAAGCCACTTTTCCCTATAAATTGCAAACGGAAGACTCGGAGGGCCTAACGTTATCGTAATTTATACCGTACATGTTTCAGTGTCTGTGCATCCTCCAATTATGCGAGCGCTTCCCACTAGGTTCTGAGATTGTGTCACTCAGAACCAGTGATCACAGATCACAGATCACTCTTGAGGGCGGCTTCCTCCTGGAAATCCCTCTGCTGGAGCTCGTCTGAGAACACTCTGTGAAGGAGTCCTCGGACCCAGATGCAGACCCACTTTCAAACATTGGTTCCCCTTGAGCACTCACAAGTGACTAAGATACCCTTTACAATAAATTAACACAAAAATCTATCATCCACTCCACTAGCACACTATAAGTTCACCAAAACTCACAAAATATTAGCCAAAATAAAACAACCGAAACTCACTATAGTTCGAGCTCAATTGTCCTGGTTCAGCGTATGTACCTTGTCTCTCTCTCTCTCTCTCTCTCTTTCGCCCTCTCTCTCCCTCTTTTTCCCTCTTTCTTGCCCAACTTATATAAATTGAAAATAAAAGAAATGTCCCTGTCCTATCTTCGGCGCTCGGTTATCATTTCAAATAGGATAGCGGATGGACTCCGGCCGAAGGGCAGAAGTCCCAACACAATTTATATTATTATTATTTTATTATCATCATTATATTTATTATTATAATTGTTATTATTATTACTACTATTACTGATATTATTATTATCGTTATTACTATTCTATTTGCAATAATTTTTTATAGCTTCATCTTGATAAGAGAAGGAAAAACTATTCCTTTAGCCGAAAATTTCCTTTTATGAAAAATAAGGAAGATAAATGTGATGATTATTCAGAACAAGAACGTATGTATTATAAATTATTATCTATGTTATTTATGACAATAATGATTGAAAATTAATTTTTTTGGTACATTTTATAAGCAATTATATTCGTTAATGATCGCACGAGCATGCTTAGATGTACATGGGATGACTCAGCGGTGCAAAGCGAGACGAAGAAAGAGAAAATTCTAATTCTCACAGCAAGCGTTTGTCGAAGAAGTGTGCTTAGAAAGAGAGAAGGGAAATTATTTGATTTTTATACTATCGAGAGTGGACACATTCTTTTTTTTTGTTAGTCTTGGAGATAACCGCTAACATTTTTTATTACAGTAATGATGTCACACAACAAATCAATGTGCAAAGATGGATTAGGTATTTCATGTTGAAACATAGTGACTTTGATACTCATTTTAGTACGCAAGCCTCTTTTCTATAAACTCATTCTCTCACTTAGATTACGGTAAACACTTGCGCAAGGCGAAAACTCTCGATCAATATTCAATGTTCCTTATTTGATTATTATTTATTTGAATAAGCAAATATTTAACTTAAAATCTGACATTTTCGTATTTGGTTTCCTCTTGACGTTCTATTGCTATTGCTGATGTTTCTTTGGTTTATCAATACATTTTCAGCTATTTCTTTTAAAACAGATTAACTTTTTACGAATACATTCTTTGTAGTATAGTGATTCATTTATCTATCCTTCACCTACATGAGACAATTTCTATTCGCCATGCCTTTTCATATCTATAAGATCGCCTCATCCGTCTACGAACAATGTCTCTGCCTGATATCCTCCAAAAATTCTGCCCGCTATATAATTCAGGCTGTGGTCATAAATACCAAGTAGCAATATATTTTGGCATTTGACCTATACTATTTATACTAACTGGCTGGTATTTGCATTTCTACTTTAATAGTGTATAAAAGATCTGTTGTGCTTCTCAATTTTTGTTTGTCTTAGTTAAATATTTTTTTAATATTTTCTCAAATTCGTCATGGATTTAAAAATATCAAGAACCATTATTTGTAGTGATCAAAATATGCAATATAAACATTTACTAATAATTCTCTTCGACATGAAATGTTGTTAAATTTGTCAATTCTACTCATTGTACCAAGAATTTCGAAAATAAGAGCGATTTATTAGAAGTAATATTTGTAAATTTTTTAATAAATAAAAGGGAAATAAAATTCAGAATTATATAAAACATGCCTTTCTGGTTAAAAGTAATTTATCGAAAGCATAGTAACAAATTTGCTAAACAGTAAAAGATCATGATTATTTGATGTGTATAGCATTCCTCTTTTTAATATAAGCTATCCGTTGGTAGTAATTGCTTATGTCAATTTTATTCAACATCGTTGGTATTCAACATCAAAAAACGACTGCACAATGTTGATAGAGAAACTTTTCTTAATATTCTTGACATTTCTTTAAGATAAACTAAAAAATATCTGTTCAACAAATAATAAAGTATTCTTCATTGATTGTGACGATTTGAAACTATTATGTGTCACAACATATATTTATTTAGATTGTTCCAATAATAAATTGAAATATACTTCTTTAGCCGCTGCGATGATATCAGGAGGGATTTCAATTTATTATCATTATTATTATTAGAAACAATTTTGCGTGTCGATGGAACTTTAAGTTTTCAGTCAATTATTCCCCTAAATAAAAGCATCAAGGAATCTATGATAAAAAAAACTTTCTATTCTACAGATTATAGTATTAAAAATCCACAAAATAAATGTACTTGAATACTTCAGTGTAATTTCTTATAAATGTTTAAACTTTTATTTATTTAACTTTTGTTTTAAACTTGCATAAATAATTTATGAACATGTTTATAACATGTAGTTAAATAATTTTATTGATTGTAACATTATAAAATATTATATATATATATATATATAGTTAAATAATTGACTATTTTGATTTCATTTTTCTAATATATATTGAGTGATTTAACAAGATATAACTAGACAGTTTAGTTCTAACTATACTTGGAAAATAGATTTCTTGTAAACCACGAATATTTTCTAAAATATTATGAAATATTACACTCCATCTAATTGCGATTAAATTGTTTATATTCAAGTAAATAAAATATTGTTTACACTGATATCATTCCGATTGTCCAAAGAATCGATTGAAACAAAAATTTTTCAAATAAAAGTTTCCCTTTTTAACAAAAATGGGAAAAATTTATTTTAATTGTTTATAATTTTATTATTAACAAATATATTATTATGACATATATATTCTCAAAATAGAGTCATATCCGGGTATTTAAAAAAAATTATCCAGATCCGATAAATAGTTCTCATTTAATAATAGTTGAAAAAAAATCTATTTTTTTTAAAATTGTTTGTAACTTTTTAATTAATTAATATTTTAGCGTCAAACTTGGCACAAATAATTACATCCATATAGGTATTCGATGTTCCATATATAAAAAAAATCGAAGACCTTGCTCCGATTTTCCCTAAAACTAATTTGTATTCTGTCATATATGTATATAAATACAGGCAACTTTTTCTACATAACTTGTCATTGAAAAATGGTCGTTTATCAGAAGTTCACCTCATCAGGTCGTTTCAAAATCACTTCATATTGTTGTCTGGAAATTTCATATGACAATCGCTAAAATTAGAAAATGTATTTTCACGGGACTAAACTATTATATTAATAGATTTACGGAGTCACTGAAATAGAATCCGAGGTTCTTTTGCCTTCAGTGCGTTCATTTCAAATACAGCAAAAATGTTGGAATCTATATGAAATATCACTCCGTTATATTTTTGGAGTCGTTGGAACATGCATTTTGTATCTCACTCTCCTACTTCTTCATTGGTCCGCCATCTCTTATGCCATACTCTTCTATTCTCAAACGATCTGTGCAAGAGCAATTTCTCTTGCGTTTATTTCCTTCTTCCCCGCTTTATCTCTGCAACATCCAACAAAAATCTGCTATCATGTTTTCATCTCATCTACCCTGAAATCTCAATTCTACATCTTTAAAATCTTGGTGGAAATGTTCTCTTTGTTCTTCATTGAAGTTGCCAACGTTATTTGGGAATTCGTCCACATGACTATCCATCATATCTAATTTTAAAGTCATATTACATTTCAAACCCCTGAAATTGTCAATCATGTCAGATATTATTTTTTATTGTCCGAACTTTTGTGACTGCCTAGGAAATTACTACATACATTCTTGAAGCTAACCCATACATTCATCTCAACAGGACTCATTTGAATTATGAGGTGATCGTCTCTGAACATTTTTCTGATCTGGGGTCCATTGAATACTCCCGCCCCTACTTTAGTATCAGATAAACCTGGAAATTAATCTCGTAAGTATTTGGAACAATCGCCTTCTTTATCCAATGCTTTGACGAATTGAGTCCTAACTTTATATGTAATGATCAATGATATCAATACCTTCTTTGAATTTATTAGCGATTGCTGTAAGATATTGTATGATCTTACAAAGAAGGATATTTTAGGTTCCAAAACTTTTTCACATAAAGATTATTTTATCTACACTATCCCAACTACAATGATTGTCGGAATATGATTATGAGATTGTCCACCGCCCATAGAAAACTAATTGTAACGTTGATACGCTCTCTAGGAACCCTGTTGATTGCATACCAGTAAACGTGGTAACCAGAAGACTCCACCAATCTAAATTCTCGATCCTTCTAAACGACCTAGTGGTAAACCAAATAATTAATCATTAGAAAATAAATCTCTCCAATCCGTATGCAAATCACTAAAAAAATAGATTATTATGAATGCGATCAAGAATCAATTGAGGACTTTCAAGCTGAATCCCATGTAACTACTCTAAAAGAATACGTTTCTCGAGTAAGCTCATCATTTACTAAAGCGTCTACCTATGACGAAGCTTCTGAATCAAACGAAGAAAATTTGTATAAATCTAATAGATCTTTGAAGAAGCAAATCTCAGAAACTAAAGAATTCATTCAATATCGGAAAGACAATGCTGCATACTTTGTCTCGAATAAGGGTTTACCCCTTGATAATGGAGTCAGATGCCAGGTGAGTAGTAGAGCAGAATAAAATGTAGCTTAATTACGAATATTATATTGAACAAGTTAAATAAACTCAGACAAATAACAAATATCAGCAATTTTCACTTTGTATTTGTGAAGGAATTACAGATTCATGAAGCACAATATGTGAGAATATTAACAAAATACTAATATTAGTACGTAAATTTCTCCTAAAGCTTAATCAAAAAACGATTTGCTTCGCAAAAACCTCTACAATAGTAAATTTGCAATGATCCGAAATGCTAAACCTCTTAGATGAAGTGTTTAAAATCACTCCAATCAAATCTCTAGTCTTCGCGGATCAGTTAATTTATGTCACTTGAGCAAAGCGATATAATCTTTTAGAAACTATATACTAGTCCAGTAGGCGAACATCAAGGTATATTAAAAATATATAATAGAATCAAGCATCAGTATTATTGGGCAGGCTTAAAAGGTGATATACAACGCCGAATTTAACAATCTAGTACAATTGCATAAATTATGAATAAGAATGATAAAGTAGCAATAGACATAAAAACTTAAAGCCCACTCGTAATAACAATGAATACATTCTTACAACATAAGATCAACTTTCAAAGTATTGCATAAATGTTCCTCTAGCTGGCACACAATCTAGTACAATTGCAGACGCTTTTATTAAACGATTCATTTGTATTTTCGGTGTACCCGAAGTAATTTTTACCGACGAAAGGAAAAACACTATAAGCAGTCCGATGACACGCATCGCTAACAAATTTAGAATAAAAAAAAAATTCTATTGGACGATATACCTTCTGGCGACCACTGCCCGTTGATAGCTGCATTTACAATAAATATAATATTCTCTATGAAGGATTCTTCAATAAAATTAAAGAGATGCACTAGGACCACATCCAGACGATATATTCCTTAACTAGAAACAATATTACTTTTGCATTATCAGCTAAAGGGCGTAAAACTGTTTACGGCTATACAATTATATCTACCGAACATCCAAAATTAGTATAGTCTTCAAAACAACAAAGGGAGAAATTTTGACGGTAGCAGTAAAAAATCGCTATTTCCATCTTGGATATGTAAATTGCTTATGTAAATACCAAGTTTTTATATGTCGAAAAGCACATCCGTTCGCAAAGAAAAGCTCTGTAACCTTTCGAAGATGTAAATTAGAGTAGAAAATGACAAAAATTCATCTACCATAGCCACGCAAGTGCCGGATGAGTTTGCGTATAATATCATGAAAGGTCACGGTTATATGTCAATAACAGCAGGTGAAGTTATCTATATTATTAATTGCATTCTAATAGAAGTACTGGTGCAACATGGGAAACACTATTATGTAGAATTTGAAGTGTCAAAACTCCATAAAACCTATTTTATGATACCAAAGACACGTATTCTCAAGAAAAAAGGTATATTGACAGAGTGTAATGCTCTACTACCTTCCTATTGTTTCCTAAGTAAGTGTTCGTACAGGATTATGCCACAACCTGTAAAGACTCATGCATCCATTATACTGAAACTTTTAGTTAAACCTATAAGGAGTTACATAAATCCATCAGAGCTAGCCACCAGTGACATTTATGCAGAAAAGGGTTTAGCTCAATTACGGGACACTATTATGTTCCTAATCGAGCGTTCTTTGATCCTTAATGACATAGCCAGAGAAATCATTGGCTAAATAGTAACTGATACTAATGGTACCATCTCCAAGTTATTTAAAGGAGATACAATAAAACGGTTTATTCAAATTGCTTGGAACCAATTATGGTCCAAATTCATCTTTGGAACCTTCAGCCCTGGAATAATTACGATCATAATGATCATACAGACCATCACGTTAATAATCGACATCAGAATGTATACTCATCAGAGGGTATACGCTCCATTCATTTTTTAGTTGGTCGACAAAACTATTAGGAGAGCTTTGAGTCTTCATAGCACATTTGTTAATCACCCTTGGAGAAAATTAAACCGCAATTGCGACATAATATTTGAAACTTGAATTATTGGAGAATTCAATCCCAATAGTAACCAATCCAATAGCAAAATATAAATCTAGTGGTATCAAAGAAGAAGCTCAAGGGATCCTGGAATTACACAGTTAACAGTGTCCTCTATGTTTAGATTTCCATTGTATGTATCATGATAGATTTTCTTATTTGAAAGGTTTATTTAATAGGCTTCATCAATCGTTACTGCATCAGTATAGTCGAGACCAAAGGTTGTTCTTATCATTACAATCCTTAAATAATCACTTTATGGTGGATGTGTAGAGTCCGTCACTACTAAACACATGGCTACCAAAATTTAAACTATATTTAGTCACACACCATCATCGCCTGTGCCTATTTTCTCATGTCATCTGTTTTCGATAGTTGTTTATGATTTTTAAACGTGAAAAAAATGTAAAACGAACCACTTCACCTATAAAAAGTCTCACAGTTAAGTCATACCCACCGACAAGTGAGTTAGTCTTTTCCAAAAACTCATAAAATGGACCCTCTTGACAATGTTATACGACCCTACGTTAACGAAATATTCCAAGCGCGTAAGATTATCTTAAAATTTATCCATATGAGTAAGGTTAACTATAACAATTATTCAGATGCGTAAAAATTATCTTTTCCGACCGCAGTTAACATCAAAAACGCATATTAATGCAAGACTTCCACTAGACATCTGTATGAAACAATTCAAATAACAATATTGATTGTTATTGCTGCCGTTGTTTATTGTTAATCGACGAAATTTTTAAACTAGTTTCTAAATTGTAATAGCCATAATTTGTTGACGTAAAATAAATAACCACTCCTATACAATACTAATACCTATTGCGACGTCAATATTGTTAAAACTTGTAATATTAAATCACCAAATGTGAACATCTAAGCATTTCTCTCTCTATATCTGACTCATTTGTTAGAATTATCTAACTAACTGGTTAATTAGTTAACTTTTATTAATAATTTTACAAAACGATACAACGTATGGCTCTTAAAGAAATAATGTACCGGTTTTCCATCCACCCATGCTCGGTTTCTTTCAATTAAGCTAACGAAACAAATCTTCTCTCCCCTCATTGGTCTGATCGAAAAAGAGTCGGCCTTAAAAAGGACCCGTAAAAACTAAACAGTAGGTAACCGTGACCAAGGTTATAAGTTGACACACACGAAATAGTAAGTCCATTTCGAATCCAGCTCTAAAACAAAACTTAAATAATATCTAATCAATAGAGAGAAAGAGAGAGAGAGAGAGAGAGAGGGAATGAGAGAGAGATCACCTAAGAACAAGTAAGTGCAATAAAAGCAATCTAACTTCAAACCCCACTATTTTTCTATGAATTTTCTCCTATGGTTTGTAGAAAATATACGTAGCAAATTCATCGACCATTGACTAGGTGCTTATCGAACAGAGAGTCTACTCTCAAATATTCCTCTTAAAACTAATTCTAAATAAGGTCTTTCTGACATGCGTCTTCCCATAAAATTCTACGAGAAAACCACCTTATCGCTTCCCTTTTTCCGTAACCAATCCTGTGTAGGATAACTTAATCCATTAACGACCAAAAGGTCTGATTTTTTTTTGTTGATTTTCGACGCTATTTTTTCCGTAGTCATAGGCATTAGAAATATTTTGCAAACACCTGTTTCGATGTGAAATTTAATGCCCTTTCAGACAATTAAAAAAAAAACATGAAAATTTTAGCAAAAATTTAAATTTCTGATATTTAAAGATCATAAAAAACAACTCATTTTTTTTCTTGGAAACTATTGAATTTAGAGAAAAAGTTTATGGAATAAAAATATCTTAAAATTTGAGGGGGTTCTATAATCAATTCTAAGATATTTCTGTTCTATAAATTTGTTCTCGAAAGTCAATAATTTTCGAAAAAAAACATATTCTACTCTTTCCATGACCTAGAGACAATGACGATGACATAGTAGAATTTTGTCTCCTTTGAGGTGCTTGATTTGAGTGAATCCCCTCGCCTCTCACTGGAATACGAATTTTTTAGTGTTTTTTTTAACATTTAACCCAAAACGATAAATCGATAAATAAGAACAAAGTTTAAGTTTCGTTTCCTTGGACATATTGCGTTCCTCTCTTTTTCATTGCCCTTGCGTCATGTAATTTTTAGCTATTGAAAGTGCAAAATCTTTTGTTCCAACTCGTTTTCCCTTATCACTGACAGTATTAAATATTACAGTAGCATTTAGAATCGAAGTTTCGATTAGTCTTAAAAAAACTACCCACGTCCATCTTCTCGAATAGTACCTGTACATTTTAGCCCTAGCTTCTTCAAATGCACAACGAGATCTAAGCTTGTGAAAAAATTATCAAAATATACATGGAACATAGATATTTTGCCCAGAGGTATAACAACGAAAAACTGTTGCAGTATGTTCATGACAACACGAGAACCTAATGCATACTGACTAAATTTACTTCTCGTTGTAGAATTTTTTCCGCAGTATAAGTGAAGACCTAATACGAAACCATCGGAAGTGCAAAGACCCTAGAATTTGAGACTAAATCGTATGGGGTTTCCTCGAATGCATTGTTTTAGTGACGTCCTCGCATAAGACTTAGCCATCATTTCATCGATGGTAAGAACACTTCTTCATATACCGAACTTCAAAATACTAGTTTGAAATAGGTTTAGTAGTAAACGGACACGCCAACCATAATCAGTCGGATTTTTATCTTTTGTTTTTGAATATTTTAATTTTGATTTCATCTCTTCAAACTTATTACATGGCATTGCAGAGGAAACGACGTTATAAGATAAAAAGGGATCTATTGACCAGTAGTCTCTCTAAAATTTCCTTTTGTTGAATGAAGTCAAAATAATTATTCCCACAATTGTATTGAAGTCTTGTAAATTTAAATCGAAATTATTTTCTTTACAAGCGTCTATAATATATTGCTTCATTTTCGTAGAGAAAAATGTTTCAAACAGTTTTACTAGCTCACTTTTTCGTATTTTCTTTATTATTGAGTCTTTCAATAAAATTTTTTCTTCAATATCATCAATATATTTTTTTCTCCTTCCACCCAATTGAAAACATAGTCTCCTTTTAATTTAGTTTGAGCTTCAGTATAGGTGTTTAGCTTGTTGCTAAGGTTGTGAAGGTAAGGGAATTGGTTGATTATAATAAGTCTCAACTTAGGTATTAGAGTTCGATTGAAATAATACCATACGAGTGAGGGGAGAGCGGTACAGTACAAACAAGAACACAAGTTAGCTGGAAGATGAGTATTTATTGCATATGCTATTCATCCGGCATAAAAAAACCCCAGACCTGAGTGGGGAAAAAGCCTTCTGAATGCAATGCTTACAGAATAAATGATTATAAAAGACGGTACATTAATCGCAACCCGAAACTAGTTAACGCAGTTACAACGCAACACGGTGAGGTCGATTAGGTTCGCTTAACCTGTACAAGTCTAGGTTCTTGTTGGAACAGAATGAGCGGATGGAAGAATTAAGTTGCTCGCTTACCAGCTGGACGCACGCCCGATACCACCGATGGATAGGTGTATGGGGAGCGGTGAGAAGTGTCTCTGCCTTAGTAGCGTGAACGTTAGCTCAAACGGGGACAGCCCTCGCTAACGTCCCTAGCTGCGGTGATCCAAAGAGAAAAGGCAGAAGACCCCCCAGAGGACGCTGCGCTTCCTCTGCTAAGGCAACAGGCATTCCTGTCCTTAGCTCTGCTCCAAGGCGCCCAACGTGGGGCGAGCAACGGACGTAGTGCACGTCCTAGCGCACACGCAACACGCACACACACACAAAACACACGCAAGTTGCGATAGTTAGATTAGGAAGCACGTAAAAGTAGCGGACGCAGCCGCACACAACACCTCACCGTCGTCACGAAGAGACTGTGTCCTGGAGACGACTGATCGACAACAGCAGCTCACAACGTACTCTCCCTACCACTCGGACCATCGGTAATGGCCCAATCCGCTAGCGCGAAGTGTAAACAATGCAGGGTCCATCGTGGAACTCGTAATGGCCGTTTATGGGTACACGTGAAGAGCATGCCGGACATATGACGAGCACACATCGGGTTTCCCCCACACGTGCCCCACAGACCCTCAAGATAGCGTTTATATGGGTATTCATTCGGGTACGAACTTGTCGGGGCCTGTCGGTTTCGCCCTTTTGTTCATCCTTGTTTCACAAGTTCTTTACGAGCTGGACATGTAATGGGACATTATTACCGACATTATTACTCCTAATGGCTAGGATTGTAAATTGACACCCTTCTATATAAGGAGCGCACATGGCGCGAACAATAGGTTTTACAAACTTCTTTGTAAGTTATATTAGAAATGTCATCATCCGAATCAGTATCGAAATCTGATGCATCAGAACCAGAATTATCAGGATTTAGAACGGTAATTATATTACCATATTCATTTCATGAGAGGGAGTGGAACCTCTCTTACGTTTTTGGAACATTGTAATATAAAATAATAAAAAAACGTAATGAAAACAAAAACTATGGTTATAAATGCCTTTTATCGACTGATCGCATGAAATATCTCGACTTTAGACAGGAAAAAGAGTCACTTCGATTCGACCGTAATTGTATGGTCACAAAATAATACGAGACCAGCAAGTAATAAAAATGAGCTTATATATAATTTTTTAAATTGATTTTTTGATATGTATATATATTATTATTATACGCTGTACATAATGTACTTGTACATACTGAAAACAGGCAAAACATTACCATACTATTGTTAGCTGTTCTTTATTCTGTGTGAAAAATATTACACACTTCTGTGATCATGAAATAAAACATTTTTTTCTCGAAAACTATTGAGTTTAGAGAAAAAGTTTATAGAACAAGACATTTTTGTTTCATAAACTTTTTCTCTAAACTCAATAATTTCCAAGAAAAAAAATGAATTATGTTTTGTATTATCTTTTTTCGATTTGGCCGCCATTTTGTTAGAAAGAGATTTTATTCCCCCCTCCCCATACGCACACACATATTTCTCAAAAAATTACAATTATTTCAGATGACTAGAGAGTAAAAAAATTCATACCTAGAATAGAATCTTCTGTAAACAGTCAAGTAAAAATAATATATATTCACTTCAAATTGGATATTGAGTAATTGTTAATATGTTAATAAATTTATTTGTAGCTTATAAGTTACTGAATATAATAATTGTGTTATTGTGTTACTTTTTCATATTAAGTCAATCTAAATATGTTTAATTAATTGTTGAAAGTCGATTCCGTTATCATAACTAGGTTAGGATTTTTCCATTAAGCTTTTCTAATTATTTTAATAACTTGATTTCTGTGGGATGATGTGTAGAGTTTCCTAATTCTTCTTTTATATTTATTCAATCATAATTATGAATATCATTAGTTCTATGTTTTATTAAAATAAAATATAAGTTAGGTTTAAATTAGTCTTCTATCTATGTGAAAGGATGATATTTTATTTAATAAATGTGAACTTTTTATAATAATAATTATTCAGGATAATCATTTTGTATTAGCTGGTAAAATTAACTTTTGTTTTTTAAAGAAATGGTTAAATCAATTATTATATTTTTTCAGCTGTCAATAGCTAGAAACTTAACTTATGCACTAATAAACTTGGATTATAAGTTAAAACGCCATTTCATAAATATATTATTTCAATTTGATATAGATATATTGAGAATATCAATTAGTAACTGATATATACATATATATATATATTCTTTCAGCTTTTATGTTATGCTATACTCAAACTGATGTTAAACCGGAAGGTAAGATTAATTATGTTATTATTTCTTTATACCACTTATTAGGGATTGATGTACTTTTCAGTTTATAGATTCATATTATATCTATGAATTTAACAAAATTTTAAATATTCTTGAATACTATTCAAGTATTTATGTGGATCATTCTGCGCTATCACGACACTTTCCAATCAATTGCTTACAATGTAAATACATTTTTGGGATAAATATTAAGTAATATAAAAATTATAACAATACGAAAATTGATAACATTTTTTGGAAAAGAAACGTCTAAAACCAAGAGACTAATCTTACTATAAGAATATGAAATCAATATCAAGGAAATTTACATTTTCAGAGATTTTAGGTCAATGCTAGAAGGGCAAATATCTTGAACTAAGAATAAATTAATTAAATATTGAGTTTCACTTTTCATATTATTTTTAATATTATTAAGTTTTATAACTAAATCATTAATAAATACATATCTGCTTTAATGTTATAATTTAGTCATCGTTTCAATAATTTCAGTTTATTTAAAAATTATAAAGGTATTACTATCTTAATTATAGTACAACAAAGATTAATATATAACAAAATAACTATTTTGAAACAACATTTCTATAGCTAATTATCCTTATAATATTATCATTATAATATATAATATTATAATATAAAACCAACATAATATTATATATTATGTTGGTTTAAAAAAATTCACAACAATTATCGTGAAGCAGCATTACGGTAAGCTTAATATTTCCCTTTCAAGATATATACCAATCAAGTGACGGTACGGATATTTACTGAAAAAGTTCGTGGTAGACATTTTAGTTATCAATGTAGACGCCGCGCATATAGTCGAAGACCAAGGTGGAAAATAGAACGATAATGTTACTCGTATTGTAAATGTTCTAGTTGCTATTCATCTCCACCCTCATAGTAGAAGTTGTGAAATAGACACACAATTTGGTATTTGGCTAAGAACAGTTTTATGAATTCTATGTAATCGTAGATATTATGCATATCATGACTTGCATAGTTTAGGAAGGTCAAGTCACTTTTTTGATGTGTATTGAATGTGGCCAATAGACTTTACGAATGATAAAAAATAATCCTAAATTTTTTAGATTTGTCATATTCTCGTATTAGACTAAATTTTAAATAATTGCTTTAATGAAGGTTTAAATCTTCTCTTGCATAGGACTGTTGACTATAAATATCGATAGATCCTGATGGCGTGGTGTAACATTACTAATGGTTACATAGTTCGACCTTATTTTTTTTAGAGAAACGTCAATCGAAATAGCTATTTGAAATTTCTCAGGTATTCATTGTCAGTATTTATGAAAAATATCAATTGATTTGGAAATACCTCGAAGAATGTGGTTGTATCAAGATGGTACAAAACCTTACTTTGTACTAATAATATGCGAATTTCGCGATAATAATTGTAATGAAAGATGGATTGGCTAAGGAGGGCCAATTAACTAGTCTTCGTGACCAAAAATGACATCTACCGATTTCTACATATGGGACTTCTTGAAAAACTTCGTTTTTAAGAACGCTCGACAACCAGACAAGACATGATGAACCATATTGATTAAAATTTATATGAATTCGAAATATCTACTTCAATATATATGGAATGATGTAAGGAGACTTACGGTCATCAAGCACCCCAAAGGAAACAGAGTTTTTCTGTCCACGTCTTTATTTATGTATACCGCTAGATCTAAGAGTAGGGATAAAAATACGAATTTAAAAAGAAGATAAAAAGAAGAAAATCACCATAATCTGTAAATAGTTTTCAATGATGATTTCAAATCATCGTAGCCGAAATCGTTGGCCTTTGATTCCATTCAAATATTTGTTCACTTATAGATTGTCTAATGTTTGTAAAAAAATAGCGTTTGTATAATTCTTACCTTTGATGTTTTACAAGTAATACTGCAACAAATATCCTGGCCATACTAGCCGAGTCCCCTCATGCGCTGTTGCGCTGCATTACAGAAGGCAGAGTATTACAAAAACGGATATGATAGACAGAGGGTGATAGAAAGAATAAAGCGTACCGAAACGTTATTTTTCTAGACAGCACGCGTGACTGTAGAGAGGAGCAGCGATAATACTGAGTAAAATCTGACAAGTATGTGAGTGTAACAATTATGAGGTTAAATGGACTAAGAGGCAGCTAATACAAGTGAGATATAAGGCAGAAAACTTCAAACTGAAGTACAATGACGACTTCGCCACGGCCAAATCAGCAAACCTAGGCGTAACTCGCGGCTGACCTAGAGACGTACGTCTTTCTTTCTTTCCCGACAATGTAGCAGATAGCAATCGGGTTGTCGTCGGGGTAGTTCAGAGCAGGCGAATCGTGTCGACCGATGAACGAATATCCCAGTACATTGCGGCGTCGCTAATCCTGGCATGGACAACGCGATATAACTGCGACGGTGTGTGAGGTCAACAAGCGCGCCGAATTTCTGTAATGTGATAACGCCGACACCATATACACATTTAGTATCTATATCGTGACCACACCGACAGCTTGTAATAATAATAAAGTAAATCAATAAAGATTTTCAGAATTGTTCCCTTGCGCTGTCCGTAACGTTTATCTATCCCTATTTAGTGCCGGCGTAAAAAAAGGTTAGCTTACGCAATTTTGTAATAATAGTAAAAATATGAATACATGACGGGACACCAATACTACAAATTAATAGATATTATTTCTACAGTAAAACTTCTCAACCCATTTTAAATTATAAATCACATGTGACGGCTCAAGGTGAAAAAGGTTAATGAAATAGAATAAGAAATTAAAACCTAAAATATAATTGAAAATAACAAATCATAATGAGAAAAACTCCATTAGTTGTGAAACCATCAAATCATATTAGATATGACACATGTTGTACAATAGTTACGTTTAAGAGTAAACACGTTGTCTAACAAAGATAATCGATACAACATGGTATTTGATGAATCTTCACGCTATTTATTACATCCGAATAAAACTTTTCTCAGATTTACCAAATAAACAATATGTCAAACTAAAAGATTTCCTTGAACAAATTTTACTGAATAAAATATTATTTTATAAGATAGTTTTAAGGAACCTATGACGCTTTAAACAAAGCATAGGTCAATAAGGCAATAGTTTCGGAAGAAATTTATTTTATTAAGAAGTGTTAATTAACACTATTTTTCTCTGCTTTTCGAAATCATGATCGATCCTGATTTGACGAAGTTGTGTTTAAAAAGACATCAAGCTAACCATGAAGGTAGTGCCTACATCAGGAGTACCGACAACATCTGCATCAACCATAATTACGTCTTGAAAAACTATTAGCGTAATCTAAAAATTTAAAAGTAGGTGAGAATAACATTTCTAAATTAACAATTTCAATATTCTCCTTAGTTCGCGACCTATATGACTCACCTATCCCAATTCTACGCTACTGAATCTGCCCTTGCGAGTTAGATTCAGTTAGCTTTAATATAATTTTAAACACTTTCCAATAAACGTTGAGAAAGAAGTGCGATTATAGTTACTAAAAACGTGTTAATAACTACCAAAAAATCGCAAGAGAAATAATCGCGCTAATTTTTAATAAATGACCGAATACGTTCCGCTTGAGAAGACAAGTCTTGAACCAAAATGTGTGCACATTTGTTGTGACTGATTTCCGAAGTCACATAAAAGTAGCGGTTCTTATTTAAAAAAAAATAGTTTGACTTTACATGACCTTCATATTCAACTGTATTGAAACATGTGTTCAAAAGTCTATTGAAACATTTGTTCCAGAATAAGTCATGAAAAATAAAGAAAAAACTCTTGGAAGACTTTTCTAAGTTTGACGTTTATCTACTCATCTGACGGCCATTTTAACAATTATTTTGGACATAAAATATCCCAGTCTTTTCGAGAACGATGTCATAATTAGGGGCTGCCGTTTCAAAAAGTTACTGTGACCTTTAAATGACCTTGAAAATTAATCTCAAAATTAAAACCAATATTACAGATAAATGATCTCCAATCGTCTAAGCAACTTTTATTTGAATAATATTTTTGGATACCGCATTCTTTCGGAGGTTTTTGAGTGGATCGACTAGAAAAGTATCAATTACTAAATTTTTGATAATTCTAATCTTTAATAAAATTGTAAAAACTTTTAAAGAATTTAGAGTTATACCTTCTTAGGTATACTGCGATTTTAATTTATTGTTATATATAATGGGATTTGTATATATTGTATAACAGTGCTATTATTGGCAAAAAAAAAAGATTTATCTAAAATGAATCTGAAAGAACACACAACAGTAATCATTTTTATAACATTATTGGTTCAAATTTTGGTTCGAGTAGTAGAGAAACCAGTATAAATTGGCAGTTATTATATAGTTATGAGATCACATGGAACAGTATTAATATGGATTGAAATTATCCTAATGAGCTCTCCTTTAATTGCTATTGGATGGAAAACCAGCTGATAATAATAGTCATGGCTACGAAATTCATATATTATCACTTATTAAAATCCTATTTCTTATCCCTTTAATGCTTATAAAGATTAAACAGCCTATTCTGGATGATGTCTACGAGCAGGACCTTAAATACAACTAAACATTCTGATATTTATTTAGTATAGAATATTATGAAAAAGTTTAAAATTTCATAACCCACACTATAGTTGATTATTAAAACTGAATTATAATAGAATTATTTTTTTGAAGTTGTGTTTTTTATTGCACATTTCTTAAATATTTCAGCCGGTATATTTACGTCTCGGCACGGACATAGCATACTCGCTAGTTCTCCCGCACACGCACGTGCACATACATGCGTACAGTTCACACCTCACTTTCTGCAGACAGTCTTCTCTCGGCGAAATCTAGTAAGGGCATCTTCACCAGGTTTGTGTACGCAATCTTGGTGAGAGTACCCGTCGCCTTGTGCATCACAATAGAAGAAAGAGAGTATGGACTTACTTTATGTCGGCTGCTCCGACGGAATATACCCGCTTACACGCGTAAGCGGTTGCCTTGACGGAATTTTTTTTCCGTCTGCTCGCCGTTCCTCGTCCTCGAAGTTTTTTCTCACCAACTATTTGCACTTAAAACCTCACATACACACTCTCTCTACGAGTTGCACCTCCTTGTTCTAGCTTTCTCGTTTCACAATTAGGTCTTTCCTTAGTCCTCACTCAGCGTCGACTTCTTTCTCTCGACTCTCTTCCACAATCACTCCTGTAAGTCTCCTCTACACGCAACGCAATCCTCTGCACGATTCTCTGACAGTGCAATCGTTGCTTCTCGTCATCGGCGTTGCCGATTAATCGCGAACACTCCCAATACGGCAACTCGTATATATATTATGAATTTCTACCGGATATTAGACATTCAATTCAAGTATATATCCAACGGGTGTGTCGTCGAAAACGAAAAAAAGTGTAGATCATCATTTTTGTACTATACGAAACTATCTTGTAAAAGAGGGTCTGTCATGCTTCATCCGTAAAGGTTATGAATGTTATAAGCTCAAATTTTCGATTGGACATTGAAGTGAATTTTCTTATTATGCGATAGTTTGTGTTAAAGATTTTCATTTGAGTTTTTATACAAATAATATAATCATACAATCGTCAGAATATTCCTAATTCATTCAAATTACGTAAACATGGACGTCGTCGAAAATCTTTGCTTCGTGTTGGCATAAAAATTTAGGATAAGTGGTTTCCTTTAGCGAGAGAAAACAATCGATTATGTATAAAATGTTTGATACTGCTATATCAAAGATCCGAATGAAGTTTCTAACTACAATAGCAAACACTTACAACATACAAACTAAGAAAATGGTGGTTATGTAAATTCTATTAATCAGAATAATGAAGTCAGTTTCAACTCAAGTCACAATAAAGTTCAAAGATATCTGACATGTACAATGTGATGAAGGATTTTTGATCGAGAAAATAAACGTAGAAAAATAGTATTGGTTCGCTTTAATTCATTGCTTGATTTTTTTTAAATCCGAGAAATGAATTCAATAAATATTGAAATACTTTATTAAATAGGACAAAAATTGATTAATTATCAAATAATTTGAAAAATATAATTGTGAGAAAATTTTTTTATCAATAAATTTATTATTACACACATATATATATATATTTTTTAAAGTAAAATGTTTTACACATACTTTCACAGTGATGCACATCCGATTAATAGTTTTAAAGTTATGGCATTGTAAACAAAAATTGTAGGTTTATTTAATTATGTTTTGATTTAATCAATATTTTAACGTAAAACTTGTTACACATGATGAACTATGATGTACCAAAAATTTAACAAATCCGAGACCTTACTCTTATTTGACCTAAAACTGTATTTATTTATTTTATATCATAGGCATAATCATGCAAATAATATCATTAACATAAACTAATTGATGCTGGTTTTGAGAGAACTAAATTGAGTAATATTAGGTTTAGAAATCATGTATAAAATATAATCTGCCACACGGCACACTCGCGGTAGTTGTTGCTTTTCAATACTGCATACCGGATACTCTCTAGTGGCAGGTAATTAGAAGTTAGGATCAGGTGTGCACATAGTCGCATAATTCTTTCAGGGGTCTTGAGAAAAAAATACAATACAGTACTGTAGATAATAAGTAAGATAGACCATAAGGAAGATTTAAGGTAAGCAAGCGGCAATGCACGGATCTGCGCATAGGGCATCAAATGTTTAGTGTAGCGAGGCAGTCTGTCTGGTTTTCTACATTTGCTTATTTTGCCAGAATAGACATTACACTAATGACGTCATTAAAATGCTATTATGAACATATTCAATATTCTTTTATTATAGATGTTTTAAGATAGATATTTTTAGTTATTTTCTATAATCTTGCAAATCAGCTTGACTTGTCAAAGTCTGTGTCTTATTTTTCTATGAGTAATATATAGGTACTATACCAATATAATAAGAAATTATATAAGTAATTAATTCATCACTTAAATTTAGATAACGTTGGTTACCAGTGAATCTAATTTTGACTCCAAGTCTTCTTGGTTGTTGCTTTTCATATTGAATTCTAGAAGATATTTTTAAACCGCATTTTTTCATAATATATATATAATATGAATCATAATATGTTCAAGACTGACTCAATTTTAATACGGTTTGTTAAAAAAAATTTTTGACCTAGAAAACATCTACATAAAAATTTTCTATAATTAATTTCAAAAGTTTAAATCTTTAGAACATAATATGATCCAAACTAGTAGTTGAAACCAAAATAATTTAAATGGTTCAATAAAGATGGATTTCGTCTATTAAAAATTGATTGAAGATGATATTTTAATTAAACAACAAACTTTTCATACGAAAAATGGATTTGCACATTTTCAAGTTTTGTTAATTACTTATTTATTAATAAAATTAAATTTGATTTGGCGGTTTTGCAGTTATCAATAAAGTTATATTTATAGTATGTGATAATGGTCTGATAAGATTTTCTACCTTTGGCCATAGCTCGGCCATCTTATGGGCCTGAAGAAACTATGCAGCGACAAAAAGGTCGTTATCCTTTAGTTGGAGACGCGCACTCGAGGGAGGAAGAGAAGGAGAGAGAAAGAGGTCGGATAAACAACAGGGAGCACTTATAATACAGCAGTCGAGGAATAAGTTTTTGTTTTCGGTGGTGAGTGTGGCGTCGGGCAAGCAATGCCTCGGATGTTAATGACGTCTTTATGACTATTTGATTCCTACACACTTTTCTGCCTAAGACTTTCGTCGTACTAACATACGCTAATGCAGCAAGGGTGTCCGCCTTCATTGACTAACTTTTTAGCAGAAAAGGGGTTATTTCTAAGAGTTAGCTTGATCTGACTCCAAAGAGTAGCTCAAGTAGCCCGGAATTAGGAAGAGTGAGAGGAAAGGTACACAAACTAATGAGGAAATCTATTTTATTCATGTTTATTCTAAGTCGTATTTACAAAGTTCCCTGTTTTCCCTTTTGCTTCTGCACTGGATACATGCGGGGTTCCTTGAGCTCCAGTTAGTAGCAGTCTTTACAAAATTAATGCCGTTTCTTCAGAGAGGAGGCTTTTTATGCACCTTCGAGAGTAAACTCCCATCCATAGGGCACTAGGGCCGGACTCAGGAAGACCTAGCGTGGGTGTGCCTTTCCAGAGAAACGCGTTTCCTTTCCCGGTACCTCATGCAAAACTATTTAAAAAAATAAATTTTTATCAAATTCGTAGAACGTAAGTTACAATAATTTTAAAAAAGAAGCACAAAAGAAAAGAAAATGTAACATGTATTCGTTTCTCTTATTTTACACTTTTGGGGTCGACTTTTGTTTCAGTTTTATATCACTTTTTATAGTTTTTTCGCGAGTCTCAAAAACGAGTCTGACCTTGTGTCCTACTTTTGATGATTTCCCTTTTTTAAAGACGGGAATTTTCGGTTATAACTTTATGAAAATTCTCTTCAACGTCTTTTAGTTTTACTTTCTCTTGTTTTGAGAAAACTAATAAAAATTAAAAAGTTAAATGAACACCAAGCCGTTTCCTCATCTTTAGAAAGGGACGACGGTTACTCTACGCACGGTGTGGTTCCATAAAAGGATAAAAACCCGTCGCTTCTACGCATATGGGTAGTTTCTATATATATAGATGTATGTTTATTTTTTATATGTATATTTTTTTTTCTTTTTGTCCCGACATTACATGAAAAAGCGTGAAGTCAGAAAAAAATAAGTTGGCCTGAATTTGGTTTGTTTCTGTTTTTGAGTTTTTCTTTTCTATTTTGCTAATTGAGACAACATTGATTTCTGGTGAATATCTTGTGTCTTTCTCTATCCCTCTGCGACCATACTTTGTTTTATTTTATTTTTGATCTTGTTTGTGGACTACTGGCCATCTAACGGAAAACAACTCGAAGGTCGCCCAAGTCCTAACTAGCGTTGCACTGTATTTTTGGTTTATTATTATTATTTGTATTTCGCACTCTTATTTTTATGTATTTTCTTATTTTGTCACAGCAACAGGCCGATACACCGCGCCTCTTATTCACATTTCTCTTATTTTACGTCAACGAGGACCAGAGTGACATCGTTGTGATAAGCGACAGACGCATTATTTAAACTGATTCCTATATCCATAAAATTCAATTCTGGCCTGCGACAGCATTCGACAGGGAATGCTCCCTTCGCAAAGCCAGATTGCCCATAGCAAATTGCACATCCCGATGATTAGTCATATTAGAGTTCCTGTCGGTCTTACCCTGCTTTAATGTGTAGACGATCCTTCCATGCCTCTAGACTCATTTGGAGGATTCTTGTCAAAATTTAAGAACGTTGGCATGACCTTGGTGTCCAACTAGTTCGCTGTGTTGATCGCGTGCTAAAAATAGTGCAAGTACGTTTTCCATTTTTTATGGTCGCCATCCATAGATTATCGTCTTCAGCGTTTTAATGTCTCGTTCAGTAAAATCTACTTTTTGATGGTACAAAGAGGTGAGTATGATGCATCCCATACTCCTTCGGTGCACTCTCAAAGATTTTACCGATGTAGCACTTTCCATTGTCTGTTACAAGGTACTCCGAGACGTTCTACTGGAATAGTCCAAGTACCTCCGAAACTTTGACGTGTCTTTTTCCATCATCCATCGCCAGTAGTTTGAATTCCATCCATTGAAATAATCATGATAAACTGCTAAATATTTGTAGCGGTTTTTGCTTCGGGACAGGTCAACGACATCTGTCGTAACCACCGCTCGCGGAATTTTTATTTTTTCACGATTTTAACAGGTACGATGTATATTTTTTCATCAAAGAGTATTCCAATGAATATCCTGCTAAAGTCAGTTTTATTCCCTAAACAAAGAAAAAATATTGAAATTTCACGAAATATATTGAAGGCACTCATATAAATTTGCGTTTTGTTGCAAATATCATGGAAAGCCACGACATTGTAAAGTGTCATTTTCAACAAGTTAATGGAAAAATGCAGCAGTAAATCATGCAGAAAATTTTTAGAGAATGTTTAATATTACCTATTTTAATAGCTATTCGGATCTATATCTCAAAGCCAATGTTTTCTTGGCAGAAGTCTGCAATGCGAAAACTACAATAATGGATGGAAAAAGGGAGACTATATTTTTAAACCTTATTTTTAAGGGAAGGGCTCTTTCAACCGCGTTGAAATATATATAAAAAAATGAAATCGCCGCAAACAAATTAATTAAAGGAAAAGGTAGGAGGCATAAACGGCCTGACGTGCTCCAGGAAACAATGACCTTGAAAAGTCATGGAAAGGTAAGTTGGCAAGACGTCATTAAGCAAACGGCGGTTATAATAAAATCAAAATCTATTAACAAAAAAAAACGAAAATACAAACAAATTCGAATAAACAGTGAAATTAATATATGTAAAAAAAATACAAAAACAAAAAACGGCGATAGTTGAACGAAACGGCCATCGCCAAGCTCCGGCTGTAAATCCTGGAGAACCGACGAGAACCAACAACAATATAAATATTTTTTGAAAAATGCCAATCGCCGCACGGAGGGTGAGAGAGAGAAAGAGGCAAGGGTACTCACCAGCTCAGCAGATTTTACTTCCCAAAAAAAATAAAAACAATTGCACGAATTTTCCGAGATCAGCGACCTCGGAATAACGAGCGACTAATCGGCCAACAATAGTACCAACGGGCTCCGGCCAAGGTTTCAATGACTCAACGATTCATATTGAATTATTGATCAAACCAATCAAAATGGCACCTCAAAAAGTGGTGGAAATTGAATTCACGATCAAGGCCGATCGAAAAGTCCTTACTATGAAAACAAGAATTTATAGAGTACAGATCTAGTTCACTATTATACAACTTCTAAATTTAGTTAGGAGGGCATATTAAAATATATAGGAGTAAGATTAGAGTTTAAACCAAATTTACTATTAGAAAGTTATTTCCGTTTGCGCATGTAAGGACGAACGACAAGATAGGCAAATTTAAATACAAATAATAAGACACACATTTAATTAACACAAATTCATTATGCATATCGTACAATATTCGCCATAAAAAGAACCGGCGTAATCACACCACGGCACTTCCACGCATAACCATTTATACAAACACACGCTCAAATACACACACGTCCTAATAAACCACGTATGAAGGCTGTGTGTCGCCAGACAAATGCGCATAATACTCGTCCGATCGCAGCGACACACATGCTTCCTACTTCCTGCATACACTCACAGACGCGAACACGCTCATTATGAATTGCTTAACTCTAATATATGAGCCGGCCTTATCCACAGCCAGCGTACAAGGAGACTCGGTCGATAGGACCCGTTACCTTGTTATAAGATGAGTGATACTATCGTCAAGCTAAATCATCATAATGGCAAGCCTAAAAGATCAAATTAAAATGAATAATGCTCACAGGCATTCAAGGATTAAGTCAAAGGCTTTTTATTACCCAGTGCAAACATATACTACATATTTTTAACGGTGGCTCCTGTGATCTGTTCGGTGGACCACGAACAGATCACAGCAAAAAGAACTCGAGCTACAATTGGATAAAGATGATGCTTAGCCGGTCAACTTCGGAATATATTTAGCATATAATGTAATATAAAAATATCGCATTTGATGTAATATAACATCAATAATCTTTATTCTACAGTTTGGAGCACGGCAAAGTAATTTCGATAGATTGCTTTTATATGGTAGAACAACAATGATACTTTTCTTTTATTCTTGACGATTCATCCGCTGGATATATACTTGAAGTAGATTTGAAGTATCTAGCAGAAATTCACAATGTGCACAGATGTATGCTCTGGTATACAGAACATAAGTAGAATCAAAATAAAAGAAACTCATGAAAACTAATTGTGATGAGGGGCATTATATAATTTACTACAGAGTACTCACAGAAGCATTATGTCATGGTTTACGATGTGGAACGGTTCATCGTGCAGTTTGTACAAAGCAAAGAAAATATATGGCTCAAGAAATATATTTCTCTAAACAGTAAAATGCTAAAATAATCAAAGAATAAATTTGAAAAAATTCCTTCGAAGTTATTTAATAATGCTATGTACAACAAAATGATAGAATATAAAAAAGGCACATCTACAACATGTAGGTAAATAAGTTGAAGGGATAATAGAAAATCGAAGATCATGTGCGTCGCAACATTTGAATGGAATGAGTGCGCACGCATGAATAAGTGTAATTGCGTCTGATGCTGTCAGCTAACGACCAATTCTCATAAAAACTCTCAGCCGTGACAATGCGCAAAAAAGACCTTGTATACCTATCCGTATAAATGAACACACTTCAAGTCAGTAGCACGTTTCACTAATTCGCATTAACACGTCCTGCATGTATCGTGCTTAGTATCTTTTTTCATCTCATCTCATCTTAGGCAACGTAAATTTCAGTAGTGTCACCGAGTTTCAAAATAACGGGCTGTATATTAAAATTAATAAATTTTCATCATTTCGGCTTTTTCTTATATGTGCATGGAATAGTTAAAGTGGTGTAATTTTATGTGCACGTGGTAATCATTCAAAATTTCATAGGTTTTGTACTTGTCACAACACGTATATTCTCTTAATGAGATATAACAATAGTTACGTGTTCGTCATTATGATATCACTTGTATTCTCTTATTGGAAAACATCTATAGAGTAAAGTTGTTTGTTACTGCAACAACACAGGTGCTTTCTCTGTGAGAAGCACTTCTAAATATATGAATGTGAGGTGTGTGTGCGTTAACAATATTTTTATTGTCACGCGATCAAAACATCCCGTTCACTATGTGCAAAAATTAAAAAAAATATTGCGTGCTTATTTTCTATATAATAATCGTTCTGTGGGTTGTGTCCCATTCAAATAAATTGGGTTTTTTATGCCGTCATAGGCTTTTACCCATACGTGCGCGTATTCAATTATTTTACGCTCAATTTTTTTGTAATCGACTTTGTAGTTTTCAGAACAATAGAAAAAAGGATTTTTAGTAACATTTTTAACAGATGATATGTTTGACAGTGATCTTTTCGCAGTGGAACTCTTGCGAATGGAAATTTCGGTGAGGAAATCTATATACATTGGTTTAACCAAACTGATTTTGTGCAAAACTCGTATATCGTTTCTATTATGACTACATGTGTAGTTTGTGTGGGAGAGAGCTTCAAATTCTAATATGCCAGATAGTCTAGCGTACGAGGTGATCAATTGTAACTTCCGCTGCTATTAGGCACGTGGTCGAAGTTAAATTTAGATTTTTATGAGGTCATGGACCTCTATCGCCTATGCGTACTTTCTGATGTCATCAGTTTACAATGACTGTTTAATAATTTTTGAGCGTGAGAAAAGTTTAAACCTAATCACTTCGTTATGAAAGGTTTCATAGATAACCCATACTCACCGATAAGCAAGTTAATTTCTCCAAAAACTCATATAATGGATCCTTTTGATGCTACGCCATAGCCCCACGCTAACGAAATTTTCCAGATGCGTAGAGTCGTAAAAATTATCTTTTCCGGCTGCGGCCAAAATCACGCAACGCATATTGATGTAAGATATCCGCTAGACGTTTGTATAAAACAACAATATTAATAATTGTAACTGCGGTTGTTTATTGTTAATCAACACGAATTATAAGCTACCTTTTATATTTGTGACAACCATAGCCTGTCTTTTAGAATCCGCAAGACATAAACAAGAAGCCAAAACTAAACAACTAATATTTATCGTAACAACGAGAATGTTTTTATAATAATATTAAGTCGCTAAACTGTACACCATAGATATCTCTCTCTTTCTCTCCTGTCAATTTCACTCGCTAAAACTATTCAATTAATTAGTTAAACAATTAAGTTCAATGAACATTTTCTCAAAATGATACTACGTGTGACATCACTTAAAAGAAAAATGTATCATTTTTTTATTCGTCCACGTTAAGGTCCCTCCAATTAGGCTAACGAAGAAAATCTTCTGTTTCCTCATTGGCCTAATGGCCTAATCGGAAAAGGGTCCGCCTCGAAGGCGACCCGGAAAACCCTAAAAGTAGGGAAACGCGACGGGGGCTTTAAAATTGCCCACACGCAGTTATACAGATAGTTCGAATCCAGCTCCAAAATTAAATTCAACTCTGACTTGTAAGAAAAAGAGAGAGAGATCATCTAAAGTAGTAAGTCAAATAATAAATATTCTAATTTGGACTTAGTCTCTTTTCTCTATCGCTTTGTAATATCATATTTAGATTTTCCATTGAATATAGATTGGGTGCTTGTCAAATACGAGTACTATCCATATTCAAAGTAATTCTTTCAAACCAAATCCTGGCTAAGGTTTCTCTGGTATGCGGCTATTATAGAGCAATACGAGAAAATCGTCTTACCATTCCCTCCAATCCAACATCTATCCTGACAAGGATAAATCTAAAAAATAAACCGATTGATTTCCCGGTTATTAGAGTTAAATCTTTACGACCAAAAATACACTTTTAACTAAATTAGTTTTATATCTTCCGGGTGTTACGCAATATTAATATGTACGATGTCATTCGATATAATATTTACGAATTTAATATCTCCAACTATATTGCATTAAACTCACTCAATATCTCGCGTGCAAATAAGAAAATAGTAGTATTAATGAAATATGAGAATAATAGCGAGATCATTGAATAATTCGCAAATCAAAGCCTTAATATAAGTGACGTATAAATTGATCTTGTATTATTTTATGAAATCTTCAAAAATTTCAATATATAATTCTTTGCCTTTATAAGTATGAAAATGTTTTGGTAATCTGAGACGTCCGCTGATACTAAGCACGTGGTAGAAATAAAATTTAGCTTTTATGAGGTCGTAGGCCTCTATCGTTTATGTCTATTTTCCGGCGTCACATGTTTACTGTGACTGTTTATAATTTCTGAGCGTGAGAAAAGTCTAAATAGAACCACTCACTTATGAAAAATCTCACGGAAAAACCATACCCTCCGATAAGCAAGTTAGTTTTCTCCGAAAACTAATAAAACGGACCCTCTTGATGATACGCCATGGTCCCGCGCTAACGAAATTTCCCAGACGCATAGAGTTGTAAAAATTATCTTTCCGGCTGCGACTAAAATCACGCAACGCATATTGATGCCACATCCGCTAGACATTTGTATAAACTAATAATATTAATAATAGTCACTACTGTTTATCAACATTGTAAAACATCGTTATATTTGTAATAGCCATAAACTAAATCTCTAAAGTCCATAGACAAAATAAGAAACCACAACTAAACAAGTTAACATTTGTCAACTAAATCATAGTCTCGCTACTATTTTTATAATAAACTTAAGTCAATAGATTGTAAACAATAAATATCTCTCTCTCCTGTCAAATTCGACCGTTAGAATTATTCAATTAATTAGTTAAACTATTAAATACAATTAATATTTTCTCCAAACGATACTGTACGCGACATCTCTTAAAAGAAGAATGTACCATTTTTCTATCCGCCCATGCCAAGGTTCTTCCAATTAGACTAACGAAAGAAATCATCTTTTCCCTCATTGGCCTAATAGGAAAAGGGCCCGCCTCAAAGGGACCCGGAAAACACTAAGAGTAGGGCAGCGTGACGAGGGCTGTAAAATGGCCCGCGCGCAGTTGTACAGACAGTTCTGTACTCCAATGTAATCCCAACTCTGACTTGTAAGGGAGAGAGATCATCTAAAAAATAGTAAGTCAAACAATAAATATCGTACTTTGAACTCATTCTATTTCTTGTCTATTGCTTTGTTGTAACATGATTAGATTTTCCATCGAATGTAGATCGGGTGCTTATCAAACCGAGTACTACCTACATTCAAAATAATTCCTGTTTATCCAATCCTGGTTAGGGTCTCTCTGGCGTGCGCCTATTATAGTGCAGTGCGAGAGAATCGCCTTACCATTCCTTTCTATCCAAAACCTATCCCGAGTAGGATAATTTACGAAACTAGACAAATTGATATCCCGGTTATTAGAGGTAAAACTCTACGACCAAAAATACACTCTTTAATAAAACTAGTCTGCAATATCCATTGGACGTTACAATTCTGTCTTGCAATAAAATAGATTTCATAGAGGCTATCATATCATTGCCCATTTTCCTTTTTTACCGGTATGGTTCACTTGTATTTGGAAAATTATCGATTCCAATTAGCAAATAATTTTAATAATGAATCTGATAGCGGTAAATATGTATATCACAATTATTCAAGATCATATTTTTACACAGACAATTAAAGTTTCACGAAATATTTTCAATTTTTCAAGGTTTCATAAATTATAATTCATTTTTTAAATACAATGATTCTGTAGATTATTAATATTTTTCAAGAATATGCGGAAGGACTGGTCTAATCTTTATCTTTATTATATCGATACTTGCCGGGCCTGTCTTTTTTAAATGAATAATGCAACATTAAAAATATGTTGTGTTGTGTAAAATTGAAAACTAATTTTTGTAGAATATTTGTTTTTTAATTTTGTACATTATAAACTATAAAGACTATTTTTATCTTTTCCGATTATAACTGTAAACATTGTAGTCACGAAATCAGTCTCTATTTCAAAAGACAAAAATATCGTTGTAGCTCGAAATAATGATAACAAAAAAAATGGACAATTCGTGATTAGTTTCATATTTTACGTTGCTCTTGACTACATTAAATATTATATATATGATAATTAAAATATAAAACGCCGAACGTTTACAGAATGTTTCAATTTTGATCAATTACACACAGAGGATCTCCATTATACTTGCACTTTGTATCAACGCCCTTTGACCAATCGAATATTGGTTTAATATAATACAACTACACTTTATTTTATTATTCCCTTCTAAGTTCTCGATTATTTCGATTGAATATATTAATTAGTAGAATTAAAATCTTAAAAGAACTTGTGTTCATGTTTGTATGCTTAAATTAATTACAATAGTTATGTTATACATATAATTAGCTTTATAACATCAGTTTTGATAATGTTTTAACCAATGGTAAGAAACAGATAATGAGATAATTTACAGTTCGACATACGTTGACGAAATGCTTGAATTTTTATTTCATATTAATGTATCGAAAATAGTAGGGGTGCTTTGTTTTAAAAAGCATCAAATAATTAGGATCCTAAAGTTACAACTTCTCTAGATATGGAATAAGAACATAATTGCAAATTCATTTCATCTAATATATTATAATTTTATATATGCCTATAATAGATAAATAAATATATGTTTAAGCAATACGTATCAAGCATACAAACTAATATTGCTAACAGTTAACGGTTACAAACTCTTTACATTCTAAGTAATTTTAAACATTCATACTTTGATTACATGTTGAATTGTTACTGTCAAGTTATTAATTTGATTCAGACAGCGATTGTAATAGGAGCAGTAGTACATATGCTTACTACTAATATAAATGTCATAAGTATACGACTGTTAAGTTTATTTATATATAACGTGATATATATTTTATGATTTATACGTAAATGTGGACTTTGATGTGATAACATAGCAGCAAATGATCTTTAATATATGTTTACTCTATAGAGCAAAGTAGATTCTTACTCTTATAGAACTGAGCGTGTGCGCTTTGCATCACATATGCATCCATCGTAGTTTGAATTGAGGGGGTCAGTAGGTCTCTTACTCGCATCGTAGAGACACTTAGCTTCTATATCAAAAGTTATACCGACGCGTGATTGTATTGAGACGTTACGGTATCGATGTAGGACCGAGCGTAAAATGTTTTTAGTTCCACATATGTATGAATAAATCAAAAGAACTGTACCGCATGCCCTGCGTATGAATGAGTGAAAAATAAACATAGTCACATACACTGCAAAGTAATCTTATCCGATGAAATGTACGAATGAATAAAAAACTTAGTTCCATTTCCTATCTGGTAGGATTTATAATTTGTGATAAGGTATTTGCCCTACCGGCCGAGTTTCTTGTCTGCGCCCGTCGATGCCCATCGGGCCTATGATCAGTTAGTTAGTTGCCAGATTAGGCGTATTTGCGCCTAGTCGGCAGCACAGATTATGAGCGGCAACGATTGTGCAATCTCGTCGGAGTCTCGTTTTAGCTGTTGTAGAGAAAGGTCTCATTTTGTCTGAAGAGTGTGCCGTGCAATGACGTAGTTGTGAAGATTGTCACAGTGAGTGATATCGAGAAGCCATCATCAGAAAAGTCGAGATAAGGACCTCGGTGTGAGGAAACAACGAAGAAGAGTGAGTTGTATAACGCGAGAGCCGCGCCAAAGGAGGCGACTCGTAAGTGTGTAAGTGAACCGTGAAGTGAGATAAGTAGTGGAGAGAGAGAGACGTCAAGAAGCAAGACAGAAAAGACACCGGGACAACAATGTCGGAAGGAGGATTTCGTCCAAGCACCCGGGCACGTGGAGGTCTGATACATACGTGTTAATGGACAGCATTACATTGGTCTACAGGTTATAGAGTAGCGTTCTAATCCGCATTAGTCAAGCGAAGGGCATCCGCGAGGAGAAGGCACGCATCGCGTGCGTGAGCTGTGATTATGCTCAGGTAATTTGAACCGCGGCGTGATTGCACCGGCCGAAAGTCTAATAACAAGAATAAAGTGTGTTAACGGACAAATCGGTTTATTTACTTGTTTTTGCCTTTTCCTCTCTTTCCTCTATAACATTATCGCTCACGGTAGGGATGTTTACTCCCCGATCCGAGAAATACTATGAAAATATCTGCAGGTATTCATCCGTAAGGAGAAAATACTCACCAACGTTACAAATTTTATATGTAATTATATTAATAATTCACTATATGAATAGTAAGAGTGGGGTAATCCTTATATCACTGGCTGTGAATATATAAATTAAATTAAGCGTAAAAGCTGGTATTACAGTCAATCGCACGTTACAATCATGGACGTTATGAACCTATAACGTAAGTAAAAAGGTTTTTTTTTCACAATATTCTTCTTTACAATTACTTAATGAATTTTCTAATATAATTTTTACATCAATATATAATTGGAAATATCTCTATCCAGGCATTATTTGCACCTTTATTAGAGTTTTACGTCTAATAATCAGGAAAATCGATCACTTTATTTTTAGTAAATTATCCTACTCAGAATAGGTTGTGGAAAAAAGGAAGTGGTAAGGCGCCAGAGAGACCTTAGCCATGATTAGATGGAGAGGAAATATTTAAGTGTAGATAATACATTATAAAATCTAGCGCGGGCGGGTAGAAAGTGGTTCGTTTCTCTTTTAAGAGATGTCACGCTTTGTATCGTTTATTTGGTTTAATAGTTAATAATAATTAATTACTTAACTAATTATTAGTAATGACAAATTATATATATAGAGAGAGATCAAGATGTCTGAATGTGTTTACAATTATTAATTTTTATAAAGTTGACGTCGTAGTTTAGCATAATTTTTAAGTGGAACTGGTTGTTTTATTACTAAGTTGCTATATCTATTTAAAGTGTTAGTTTACTAGTGGTATTAGTTAATTAACAATTATTAACAAATGCCTGTCGGCTGTCTGGTTTACATTCGTATGCGATGTGAGATTATCGACCGGAGCCGAAAAAAATCATTTTTACGAATCTGTGCATCTAGGAAATGTTGTTAACGTCGGTCATACAGCGTCGTAAAGAATTCGGTTTTATGACTTTTCAGAGGAATAAGAGTGTGGATTTAGAAATCTCATAAAACATAAGGATAGAAAATAATGGTAGTTAACTTTTGGCCAGATGTTCCTTTTTGCTATGTTGTTTCAATGTTCTCAGTAACTTTTCGTTTTCACTTTCTATGGGTTTATCTAGAAACCATAGAAAGAAGAGAAAACGAAAAGTCACTCAAAAGAAAATAGTCTAAGAGATTTTTTGTAATGGCTCTGC